>JAOYRS010000077.1:3015000-3652500 GCA_032432895.1 Dryadula phaetusa
TTATTTTAATTAAATATTAGCTTTCAAATTTAAATTTTGTTTAGAGTTTTTTCTGCACATATTAATATATAGATAACAATAGTTATAAAATCATATTTTTGAAAGGTACACACGGTAACACGGCAGCTATCTCAGAACACATCTGTCACCATCGGACTCTCTGTTGGAGGGTTGGACGTCAAATATCAAGTTAGTATAGACAAAAATAATATAAAAAAACGTATAAAAATCTTGTTACAACTTGCAGGATAAGAAATAAAATTCATTTTAAAAATAGTATAGTCATAATATAATAGACCAATTTGTTAGTAAGTGTTTTCCTGGTTAGCTCCCAATGATTGCAGGTTCAATTTAGGCTAGCTTGCAATAATTTTTATGATTTGCGTTGTTCTATCTATCTAGCCAAGCAAGATGGTGAGGATTGTGTTTAAAATATGTTATTAGAAAGTGAGAACTAAAAAAACGATTTATAACCAAACACCAACTAAATGCAAAGATGTACTAACATACATTATAATATGAACAAATTCATCCTTAAAATTAACGTAACTTTACTCAAAAAAGTAAATAATTGAAAAAAGCAATTTCACATCCCACACAGCAGCATAGGCAGAGGCAACGTAGTTTTAAGGCACTCTATTAAATGCTGTCCGCCTGAATATAATAATAATAAACAAAATCATTTTTAAAGCAAAATGTAAATGTGCAATTATATTTTTAATTTAAATTATGTGGCACAATGGGATTTTAAGACTATTGTCACTTCTTAAGAGGAGAATAAGTGGCAGATGGGAGATGGACCCTAGGATATAAAACTATAATATAAAGGTTATATATATATATATATATATATTCTTTGCCAACAGGAAAGCGTTTTGCGTCGTAATCCAGACATAGTAATAGCCACTCCAGGTAGACTCATCGATCACATCAGGAACACGCCGTCTTTTGGCCTGCATTCTATAGAAGTTTTAGTTCTTGATGAAGCTGACAGGTGAGTGTAAAATTCGCCACCTTATTAATCAAACATTCTGAAATCTTTACTATCTAAACATAGATTAGAATTACAAGATCCTTACAAGATCCTAGACCTAGATCTACTTCCCAGTCTCAGATTGAGCTGTAATTTGAATTATGACTTAACTCCTGATGACAGTGTTATTACATATAATATTGTCGTTATACTAAAATGGCCGTCGCAACAAAATGGCGGATTATCAATTTTTACACATCCCACCTTATAGTGGTATCAAATGATACAGATAATTAAGTTGTAGGATACGTACAGTTCATTTGGAAAGAACCTTGTTTTAAAGGTATTTTATAATTAATATATTTTTTGTACGCAGAATGCTCGACGAATACTTTGCAGAGCAAATGAAAGAGATCATCCGACAGTGTTCTCCGAAACGTCAGACCATGTTGTTCTCGGCCACCATGAGTGAAGAAGTCAAGGATTTGGCCGCTGTATCTTTGAATAAACCTGTCAAGTTGTTCCTGGATTCCAATAAGGATGTCGCTTTTAATCTTAGGCAGGAGTTTGTAAGGTGAGATGAATATTTTTTTCATTAGAAATTACCAAAGAATCCTAGAATAGGTTATTTAAAGCCAATAGGTTACTTAATTATTTTTTAACTATTGTAGCTAAAATAATGGATTAATATTTTATTCCATTTATTTTGTAATATTCAATAAATAAACATTAATAATCTTATTTCGTTCGTATTATAATAAAATTAAACACACTAAGATGCTTAAAAATGTCGCTGTAAAAGTTTTAAATTACCCCAACTCAATTTTCTTGAGATTTTATTATAATAATGTTACAGTATCTGCATCTATGTATATATGACCTGAATACCTATCAAATCTTTTATACATACAATTAACTAAATCCCTAAACTATATTTCAGCTTCATATAAATTTCCCATTGAAATGTAAATATTTCTGGAATTCTATAAATATTTTTATAATGAATAAATTAGTAAGTCTATTACTTATTATTATTATTATTATTAACAGAATACGTAAAGAGCGTGAGTCGGATCGTGAGGCAATATTGGCGGCGTTAGTCTGCCGCACGTTTAGAGACAGGGCTGTCATCTTCGTCCAGACTAAAAAGCAGGCGCACAGACTACACGTGGCTTTAGGATTGTTGGGAATCAAGGTGTGTGTCCGTCATTATTGTTTATCTGTTGCTTTCTATGAATTGGATAACTTTGAAACTATTTTGGATTTATAATTTTATTTTTAAAATGATAACTTGTTACGGGTAAACCGCTTAGATGACAGACTACATTAGTATTCAATGAAAATAAACAAAATTACTTATTTCGATTATATAGTGATAGAAAAAAATGTTTATTTCTTAGTATCGCGTTCCGTTCAAATCTTTATGTTTCTAAAATATTTATATATTATTTAATTTGTTTTACAAATTATTTATTATATATTTATTTTTATGAATTAATATCAAACCGGTCGTGGCGCAGTGCGACAGCGTCTGACTATAAACGCAATCAGTTGTGGGTTGGATTCCCCACTCGGCAGGCTGATTATATTGAAATTATTTTCATTTCCTTGCTTTGGTAAGTCAAAGTGCGCCGTTGAGTTCCGCCAATCAACACACAATGTCTCGAATTCGCGAGAAGTGGAGTACTAAGTGTTTTCACATTAAATACTTTCTGCCCAGTCAGAAAGTTTTTTTCTTATTAAATTTTAGAATTATTTAATAAATGCCCACTTCCAACGCAGTGGCAACACTCGAACATGGTGTAGCTACACATATACAGTGGGCATAGAAACGCTTTACTAAAACACACGCAGATTTTATCGATAAATTTGTGTGCACCTAAGTATTGCTACACTTATAAAAATATTAAAAAATAGAGACGATTTTCTTTTTAGTCGTGAGTCGTGAAAAATATTAAATTACAAAATTTGTTATGCAAGTTGTCCATAATTTTATTTTTGGTTAAATTTGAACCCACAACCTTGGTGTGCATGGCAACGCAGAGTGCCTCACGGAATGAATCTCACATTAGGATTCATTGATAGATCCTATTAGTATAGGGCCACAAAAACAAAAGGGAACCAGGGGGTTCCAGTTGTAGGGACAACTTAATAAGATTTACATATCTAAAAGAGATTGCGCTTGACACTAGGACGTAATGGTGTACGGCCTCCCTACTGCGGAGCGCCGTTGTCAACGGAGTGCTCTTGGACTTTCTCCCGAGCACCTGCAGCCTCGAAGAATTCCCTGATAATCACCATGACCGGCCCGCAGTAGCTCCTCTAGGGCAGGGGAAGTCGGAGAAGCGCATGAAATTTTCCTCTACTTCCTGGCTATTTAGACATTCCTAAACTAAGCGTTTACGAAATTCTTATGACTTTATAAATAACTTATTTTTGCTGCAATAAGCGCCAAGCAATTGAGCGTTTAACAGGAGACTCGGAATCGATACATAATACTTTCATATTTATATACGTTTTCTATTGTAATAATTTTTAAACAGGTGGCGGAACTCCACGGTGCGCTCAACCAGCCTCAACGTCTGGATTCCCTGAAAAGATTCAAAGATGAGCAAGTGGACGTGTTGGTGGCGACCGACGTGGCGGCCCGAGGGCTGGACATACCGGGCGTTAAAACTGTACTTAACTTTACTTTGCCTGCCACGTTAGAACATTATATACACAGGGTGAGTTTTTATGCTTTCTGTATATTTATTATACGGGAAAAAAATCTTGTTATTTGTATGTTAGTATAATCAATTAATAACATAAATATTACCCATACTACTTACTGCTAAATTGTATGCTATATATATAGCTTATAGTTCTTCTCACAAATTAAGATAGTTAGAGGGACTAAATATTTAGATATTTCGCTCTTCACTGTACGTCTACATCTTTGTGTGGTCAATGAAAGAACTCAACGCCGCCATTTCTCTTGCCAGAGCGAAAAAATGAACGTCATGAAAAAATATCCACAAAGCTGTATATTATAAATACACGATAATCATTATAACTTCATAGTCTAAAGTCATATTAGACTAAAATTATGTGTGGAACAGAAGTATCTAAGTTGTAGTGATTAAATTATTTATTGGTCTGGTCTGGTTTCTCCATGGATCCTGGCAAACAAGGGCTCATGATGGCAGAACTATCGTTTAACGCCTCACATGCGAGGATTTGCTCAGTGATATTTATCGATATAAAAAGGATTTGTAAAATGTTCAATCACCCAGCCTTCAATGAGAGCGTAGTGTCAAAATATTTGTTTAGCCTTTTGCTTTTTGAATTTAACTATACTAAACTGGACTAACTGGACTAAACGCTGCTTTTTCTCTTACCGTAGGCGGTAAGAGAAAAAGCAGGCGGCCCATTACCAGTTTCCTTGTCTGTCGGACTCGGGTCCAGTGCGCCACCATGTGCCTTTACAAATGTAATTAGACGAGCGTTTTGATGAGCACAGGTGGGTCGCACGGCGCGTGCGGGGCGCGCCGGCGTGTCGGTGTCGCTGGCGGGCGAGGCGGAGCGCGCGCTCGTGAAGGCCATAGTGCGGCGCGCGCGGCGCCCCGTCAAGTCGCGCCAGGTGCCGCCCGACATCGTCGCCAAGTACCGCGACAAGATGGCCAAGCTGGAGACGGAGATCGGTGAGTTTGTGCTGGTTACCACTTGGTCCGTACCATTTGCATACCCCTTTTTTGTGGATAGTATAAATACCTATTGTTAAAAATAGACCATTTAACCATAGAACATAGTTAATCATCTTACTATAAACTCGATTAGTTATGGGTTCAGTTCCCACTCGGGGGCATCATTATATTTGAAGTTTATTTTCAAAGCAATTAAAAGAATGTTTTGACACTAGACTGTCTCTGACTTCCTTGCAGTGCAGGATAAAGCTTGAAATTGATACTTTTATCCTACTTGCTTTTATATTTCAATTTTCTTACGGACGGTGTATTTATTACATTTTTATTTAATTTCACTTGTAATTTTAAATAATTTTTACATATATATAAAAATTAACTAAAAGGTGACTCTATAGGAATTATATTACATAGTCCCCGTTACTGTTAATAACACAAAATATATATGTCACAGCTACAATCTTAGACGAGGAGTACGCGGAGAAACAATTGAAAAAAATGGAGAAACAAACCGTGAAACTCGAAGGTGCCATCAAGAAAGAGGACGGCCCCAAGTTTGAAACCAAACGGCAACACGAATGGTTCCAGACGCCCAAAGAAAAGAAGGAAGAAAAGGAGAGATTGGCTTTAACCAAGCATCCTGGGAAAGGTTCTAATTACTTTTTATTCATAATTAGATAAAAGGTCGGTTGTGACGCAGTAGGACAGCTTCTCACTGTAAACGTCATCCATTGTGGATTCGATTCCCACTCGGGGGAGCGATTATATTTAATCATTCTCATATCCTCGCCGTGATAACACAAAACGCGGTTGAGTTCCGTCATTCAACACGCAATGACTATAATTTAGCGGATTTTGACACTAGGTACTTACTGTGTGAAGCTAAAAAAATTGAGAAAATCCTTCTTTTGCGTACATATTTTTTTCATAGTAACAATTTTTCTTAGAATGAGTCTAAGGATAAATTAATTTTTAAGTTCAATTACTTGGTAATCCAAGTAAAATAAATGTAATAATGTTATTTTTAGACAAATGCAAATTTTTATATTATGTGAAATAGGTAAGGTCAAAGAGGAAAGTAAATATAAAAATTATTTTTCCATATTCACCAAATAAATTACTTAAGATTATTCTTAATTGAAAAATAAATTGCAGTAATAATTACATATTAATAAAAATAAATTTAGAGGATGGAACTTCCATTGCGTAGCAATGCGTCCCATTAAATAAAATATATATTTTTTGCATTTCACAGCAGACAAAATCCAAAAAGGTAAAGGTAAGAAGCGTAAACACGACGATGACTCGGATGACGATGACAGCAGGAAAAAGAAGAAGAAGCAAACCAAACACACTCCAAAGGACTCCGCTGAGGAGAGAGTCAATCGTGAGATGGAGAAGGTAAGCTCGTTGTACGACCTCACAGCAGATGTAGAGAACATAGTGTTGAGACACTCCGTTTATTGCCTACCATTCGATATTTTGAAGAAAATCTTAAATAAAAAGTAATATCTAGGTTATAGTAGTACGTACCTGTCGCAATAATTGCAGTTTTAGTTTGAAATTTCACTCCGATTGTTTTTTTTTAAGAGTAGAGAAACTTTTACAAATTTCTGCTCCTAAAGATTCTACACTTAGAAAACTACAGAGGTAGGTTAAATAAGTTGTAACAAACGTAGTAGAACGCATGGCTTAGCGGTCTGAGCGCTTGGACGGTTGCCAAGAGGCGTGGGTTCGAATCTCGTTGCGTTCAAATTTTATACTTTTTTTTTTTCAAAAATAAATTAATAGTAATTAATCGCGTCATGTTAATTGAAAATTTACCGTTCTACAAAAAAATCTCTCAAGATTTTTCGCTTAATCTATTGGCCTAAGAGCCTAATCGATATACACTCCTTAATAAGAATTCCTTAATAAGACGGCCGAAGCGATAGAAGTAAGCAGAGACCGTAGCGTTTACCTCCGTTCTCTTGTGACTACCCCGCTGGGCATTAAAGGTGATACTAAAAAAATCGCCTCATTTCACTAAATTTATATCTGAAGATAATAATATTTATATATGTTTCATTCCAACAGGTTGCTTTACTACAATCAAGAATGGCGAAGGGTAAGAAAAAGTTGCGCAGAATACGCGCAGTGGACGACGACGACGACCGGCCGGCGCAGAATAGAAACAAAAACAATAAAACTAATAAGCGGAAAAAACAAAGTAACTTTGCAAATGATTTGACTGATACGTCCAGGGCGTCGACCAAGCGTTTGAGATACGATGCGAACAGAGTACAGCAAGGGAAACCCATACAAAACGGCAGAAACATGCAGAGAGGTAAAGGTAAAGGTAAGCCTGTGAAAGGTAAGCCGAAAGGTAAAACGTTTGGTAAACCGCAAGCACCTAAAAATAGGAATAAATGAATATTGTATTTTTTGATGTTTATGCGTTTTTTTTTATCCTATCCTTGTCAGTTTTTACAGATGGCTTAAAATTAGTTTTTAAATAACTTTATTATAAATATACATTTAAATGTAATTATTATTTCTTAAAATTAGTATACAATTACGAAATATAACAATACTTTTTTGAGATGTAATATTATAAACATATATAGCTTTCAAAATAATCTTATTTTCAACAAATTACTATGTAAAGTAAAAGTTATCCCTATTATTGAAGAAATGTTATTTGCTTTAACAATAACGAATCAGTTTTTAAAATGTAACTAAAAGAAACACATAATTTATTCAAAGGTAGGCATATAAAATATTGTGTTGCCAATAGGGATTTTAAATCCAGCAAAACGGGCACTAATATGCGGGATCCCGCACCGCACTGTAAATATAATATAAACGTCTGCAATACGTCAATAAATAAAACAATAACGCAAAGAAATAAAGAAATAAAACAAGAAGAATTATCACAGTATAAAGCGATCTAGCACATGCAGATAAAGTTCTATAATTCATCTATATTGCAAATTTTTAAGAAAGAAATGATGGTATTTGAGTCCGACGGAGATGAGAGATGGCGATCAAAGGAGAATACTTGACGCTTATCTATTAATATATTCTGAAGATTCAAATTACTAGCCTAGAAGCTGAGAGAGCATTTTTGGCATCACGTTATATTTGCAGCTCACCAAGAAGCAGGCTTGCAGATGAGACTATATATCCCGCGGGATTAAATGAGCTACGGAATCAACGCAATCCCTAATTGCCACTGAAAGCGTCACCAGATTTTCTTACAATATTAAAAATAAAATAAATATCGATAAAATTAATCAAAATAAATTGAGGCCGGTCGTGGCGCAGTGTGAGAGCAATTGACTGACTGTAAACACGATCGGTTGTGGGTTCGATCCCCACTCGGGGGAGTGATTGTATTTAAATTATTTTCATTTCCTCGCTCTGATAAAGACAAGGAGCGGCGTTGAGTTCCACCATTCAACACGCAGTGTTTCGAATTCGGTGGAAAGCGAAGTACGGAGTGTGTTAACACTAGATACTTTCGGTGTGTCTATCCTGCTATGCGGGATAAAACCGTAAAGGTAATAAAAATAAAAATTATTATGCTTCAAACGTAACAATTATAAATGTACAAATTATATTTGCCAAAATAAATGTTCCAACAGGTGACATTACATTAGCATATTACGATTGTAGTAAAGATATCGCTGGGAAGACATACGAGTTAAAATGTATAGTATATACAATGATATAAATTGTTTTTAGTTTTCGATTTATTGTTGTGATAATATTGTTCTAACTCTCAAAGATACATCATGTTAAATAATTACTATCAACATTAAATATGTCAATTATTATTTCAAGTAAAAAGATTTGAGGCCGGTCGTGGCGCTGTGGGATAGCGTCTGAATGTAAACGCGATCGGTTGTGGGTTCGATGCCCACTCGTAGGACTTTATTTTTGATTTAAAATTATTTCTCACTTCTTCGCTCTAATAAGACAAAGTGCGGCGTTCAGTTCCACTACTCAACAAGAAATGTCTCGAATACGGTGGAAAGCGAAGTACGGAGTATTTTTTGTTTACTCTGCTATACGGAATAAAAAAGTAGTCTGGTTGCTAAACTCTGGAACGGGCACATCTCGTATATAATACTATTTATTTTTTAATGGGAATATTTTAATAAAACTGCGTTTCTGAAAAATATCTAAAATGAGCCATTTTTTTACAATAAATGCTAACCTATATCTATATAAACATAACAATCTTTATTATCTGTGGTCTTTATTTATAGTTTTTAAACATATAATCGAATACTTTTAAGTGTGAAATTTAAAACTATAACAAAAAAAGTCTTACAGAGATATTCGCCATCTTTAAATATCATTTGTCAGACAATCTCCTTATAATTTATCAGGAGATGTATATATATATTAAATGTGGGCCGATCCCGGCGGCACTGCAATGCCGGGCCGACCCGTGACAGGAGTGGAGCGAGCCCCGAACATCCCGTCAGTCTACAAAAATCAGTTTAATATACTGGTCCCGCAGTGCGGGAACTTTCAGATATTAAGCTGAAAAGAACAGATACTACACTTTGATCTTAGCCAAAAGGCCGAGAAGCGATGCCCTAGTGATGGATAAGTTTGGTGGTCATAAAAAGCTAGAACATCTTGCCAACGCGATTCAGAAATTGATAAAATATGAACAACGCCATCTATTGAGCGAGTTTGTATTTATAATATTTAAAGTGATTTATCCTTTCATTTATTATTATTTACTATAATTTAAATAAATTATGCATTATTTATATCAGAATAATGACCTAACTTAGTATGTATTTAGTATCCTTCAATTAGTCTTTTATTGGCAAATAATACCTACAAATGGAATTATTGACTCCTGCCTCTAGCAACAACAAATCTTTTTAATTTTAAGGTCAGTTCAAAATAAAAATCAAGAAATCCGATCTAGATATATTTTCTAGGTGATTTCTGCACTTTCAAAAATAATATTTATAAATATAAATAAAACTATACATATTACCACAATAATCTAATAATATGCATTTTTTCGATGCAATGTGATGAAAAAATGAAATTTAAATTTATTCAATCTTGTTAACAAGATCAACAAAATAGATGGCACTAGCAAGCTAAGCATTAAAAATAACATTAATATTTTACAACAGACTGTGTTTTTCACTGTGTTTATGAAATTAAAATTAAGTTAACAGTAAGTTAACTGCCGGGTATCCCGGATCAAAGATCAAGCGTGTTTGAAGCTCAATATCTATATTATTATTTGGATTAACAAACTAAAAAACTTAAATTACTTTATCACTAACGAATGAGGCTACAATTTAAAAAAAAAATGCTCAATATATATTAATTATCTGGAGAACAGAATTAAATTGTAGATATTTTAACAATGGAAAAAGATAAGAAAAAATATTCATTTTATATATATATAAAATCTTTGTATATATATATATATATATATATATATATATATATATATATATATATATATATATATATATATATATATAACTTATAATAAATAATATGTTTATATCACAGTATTACGTTAAAAAGCACCTTCCCTGTCACAGATTATATTGTTTTGAATATCATAGACAATAAAAATTACATATTTATTGAAATATTTCCATGTGTATATTATAAATGATAATATAAATTGTAATTTGATTTATTTGTAATAATGTCAAGCTAAAATGAGAAATAGAAAGTATATTGCAAAAATTGTTTATAGCGTGAAAGTCATAGACAAAATAGTATAACTAGATCATAGAGAAACAGTGTGGCGTCGTCCGAGCGGATGTTGTTTATGACCGACATTTTCCTTTAGAAATTGTATTTGGACTTTAATATCATATTTTTGGCCGTTTTTCTTAAATCCACATTTATTTACGTGCAATTTAGGATCAGAAAATGTTCTTATAAAAGCAGTGATATAAATTTAATACGTCGGCAATTATTTTAACGTATTAATACAATAAGTTTAGAAAAAGTAATATAGCGGGAAATCTACGTTGTGACGCGCACAAATTCTGATAATTTGTGAGGTGGAACAGTGAAGTGTCGTAACGTATTGTTATGTGGTTATTTACGCTCTGACAGTGGATCTCTGTAGTATATTTAGATTTGACAATGTCGGACGAAATGGCGGTGGGAGATAACGCATCACAAGAAGAAACTAAAGTAATTAGTGAAGAAACTGAAACTGAAGCTATGGATACAGCAATTGCTTCAGAACCTGTAACGGAAGCATCTGTTTCTGAGGAAGAAGCGTTGCCTAAGTCTAACGAAGGTAATATGACTTTCACATAACCTCTTATCTAAACTGTTGACATTAAATATAAATATAACATGTATTTGTATTCCCTTTTGTCAACCTTAACCTTATATTTTTCTTAGTAACCATACTGTAACACTCATTGCACTTGTAAGAAAATAGATGTATTGTAGTACTGAACATGTATCAATAAGAAATTGTGAATGTCATTTGTAAATTTCTTCTTAATTATTTGCATGTAATCATTTTCATCGCCTCTTAATCAATAGCTTATTTACAGGTGCAGCATTAATAAAAAATGCATTTCATATATAACGTCGATCATAATGTCGTGTTTTAAAAAGTTATTTTTAGGTCCTAATACATAATTTTTATAAGCATTTACATGTTTTTATTCAGTATTGATTTCTATAATTGTGCATTGTATTTGTGTTGATAAAGTATAAAAAATAAATTTATTATTATTGATGAAATTGCTTCTGCGGTTACATATAATATAGGAAATAAATATGCTGATAAGAAAAAAATAGGTGAGACTATTTTAAAATAGTATTGCCATTTATATTTTTTAGTATAAAAATATTTCATAGTGTATAAATGTACTCATTGTATAATTATATTTTTAAAAGAGCAAGTATAGAGTTTTCTTCGAAGATCCACCTGCTGAGTCCATACTAGCGTCCAATAGGACTGACAATATTGACTTGACATTAACTGATAATAGTAATATGTGTGTAATAGCCTATTTTCATAAAGAAAAGTTTTATTTTAGGATTTGTTACTGCGAATTTTATATGATTTGTTAATTTTTTTAACACATTTGTTAGCTTCCCTTGCTATGAATTTATCAATCCAACTGTGAAATAAGACATGCCATTTTGATGTGCTTCTTGACATCTGATCAGTGTGAGAATATGCACATTATATCCAAGATTATCATTAGAATAAATAAACTTGAAGAAAATGATTTCTAGCATGTTTATTTTAGATTCTTGTAGCTTTCTCTTGCAGAACTCATAATTTATTAGTCATTTTTCCCAATTTTTACACAATATTGTGTGCCCGTCTGAAACGAGATGTAAACCTTTTGTTACTATCATATTAAATATATTCACTTTATTTGTTGTAAAGCTAACTGCACAATTTATAAATAGCAACACAACATTATTAAGAATGAAAGATAATATTATGTAAAAATATATGGCTGTTACTTGTTTACTTTTTTAAGATATTATTATTTAAATTAACACTTTTCATTTTTAAATATTATAGTTTTTTTTAATAGTTCAGCCACAATGGCATGATGTGACATTGTTTCACTGCAAAACAAGATTGGTTGTGAGTTCAGTCCCATTAGAAGAACGGTTCAATTAAAAATTTATTTTCATTTCTATCTAGTAAGACAAAGTGCAACATATACAATTTCTATTGAAAGCACTCTATGGAGTGTCTTGACACTAAGCTGTCTTTGATTACCTTGCTATGCGCAATAAAGTGTGAAGCTGTTTATTAAATTATTTAGTTTGTATTAAAAACTTTTTTGTAACAAAATAATAATAGCAGTTTAAATATATAAGGCAAATGCCATATACTGTACTGTATAGTCGAGAGATAAATTAGACAATGACCTTTGTTATGTGAACGGAATAATAGTTTATAGATTTAACTTTTTCTCTGAAGCATGTTTATGTGTAAAACTTCTAGCGACTAAACTAAATTTTACATAAAAGTTTCTATTATATAAGAATAGGCCGTAAATAATTTGATGAATGGAGAGTGTATATACACTATAATATTATGGAGCCATGTATTTTATAACTTGAAAGAATTAGATTCACATTAGCAGTCCCAATGCATGTTATTAAATATTAAAAAAAAAAATGTATACATATGTGTAAACTTATCAAATATTTATCTATTCACACATCCAGCCCAAAAGAAAAAATTGTAATTATTTTATATTTTTTTCACCGCTGGTTATAATGATGATATTGGCTTAGTTTGTAAAGTAAAAGTGTTTGTCTGAAATTGAGATAATTAATTTTTTAGCTATACCATGTTTTGATATTGAATACATTTATACAAATTTTGCTTATAAAATATAACACTTGTTTTGTGTTATTTAATTTTTATCATTGATCCTAGATGAGCCTGAACAAATAGAAAAACCCGATGAAAAGGTAGATGAAGCTGAAGTTGATGAGCCTGTTGAAGACAAAACTGAAATAAAAGAAGAAATACCTGAAGAAGAAGATCCAGCTCCTGAACAAGAACCAGCAGTTGAAAAATCAAACTCAGAAACGGAAGAAGTCAGAGGCATCAAACGAAGAGCATCTGCGGCATTTAGTGATGGTGATGCTGAAGATTTCAGAGGTTTTGATGGTACTGAGAAGAGTGATTTGGCTGATTATAGCCGAATTATTGGTGAGTTATTTATAATTATACATTTGTATTAATTTTATTATTAACTATTGCAAACTTTTGTAGTAGTCACTTTTGTATCAGAACTATAATATTAAGTCAATAAATGAAAATAGCATTATTATCATTACATGCTTACCAGAAGAGGACAGGAGGGTAAAACGGAGAACCTCCACATCTAGTGGTGATGGTTTTAAAGGGTTCGATCTTGTTGAATGCAACAACTTGACTGGATATTGTCAAGTATTAGGTAAGAATATGGGATTATTGCACTATTTAAATATAGATCAACCCTTATTGTAAATTAGTTCCGAGCTGTTGCACTTCACTCTACATGGGTATTTTGAAATGGAGTTTTAGAAAAAAAATGATATGCAAGATGTGTGTGTTTTATTTTGGTTATGTTTCATGATCTTTTGACGACTACAATATTGCTTGGATTTTTCAAATGTTTTTTTATTTTCATTTTTGTTCATTTAATTTAATTCCTGTCTTTTGAATGGGTATCGGGGAACTGAAAAAAGGTCAAAGTGAATACAAAATCATTTGGTGTAGTGATAATATTATTATTTAACAATATTTTTTTGTAATTTTTAACTAACTATATGATATCCCGGTTTACTGATTGTGCACATATATTTTACAATAACTTTATATGGCTTGAAATTAATAGTTTCCTAAAGAATTTTTCATAATCAGTGAGAAAGATCTTTCGTGTATTAAATGAAATAAGTAAAAAAAAAAGCTAGCTTTATAGTCTTTATTAGTACAATTTGAATCAACCACCTTCACTTGTCATTAAACTTTGTTTCATTATACTATACTTAATAAAAAGAAATTGTAGAATATATATACATATTAATAAGTGTTAATTAATTCCAGAACGTTTAGAAGCAGAAGTGACAGCTGCTGTCAAGACCTACACACCGGTGCGCTCTGTGATGGCGTCCCCAGCTCTCAGAGCCAGTAAACGAGCTCGACAGGACACAGGTGGGTATAAGGTGGATGCCAAGTGGTCTGAACATCTTGAGGCGGAGGTCTCGGCGTTTGTGAGGAGCTTCTCCGATGAAGATGTCAAGCCGGCCAAACGTCAGCGGCAACCCACTGGTGAGGAATCTTAGATTTTATGTATGTATGTTTGTTTGTGTATGTGTATGCTGCAGTCTACTGGTGAGTTATTGTATGTATGTGTGTGTGTGTGTGTGTAAGAATGTGTGTATGTATTTAAATAATTATGTTTTATGTGTGTTATGTATGTAGCTTGTTAGCTACATGTATTATTGTTTGTGGGTTCGAGTCCCACTCGGGGGAATTATATTTGAATTATTTTCATTTCCTCGCTCTAGTAAGATAAAGCGCGGTGATAAATTCCGTCACCTTACACGCAATGTCTTGAATTTGACGGAAAGCGGAGTACGGAGTGTCTTGACACTGGGTGTTTCTTGTCTTACATGCTACGCTAGATGGGAGCGTGAAGTTAAAAAGAAATGTTTGTGATGGTGTACTTTTGAGTTATGATAAGTAAAGTGTGTGTGTATGTGTGTATGAGTGTGTGTAATTGGAAGTTGGTGTTTTTCTGTTTGTTTACATGTGTATATCTGTATGTATGGTATTTATAATGAACGGAGTTGCTTTAATGTGGAGGATATTATCTGCTTGCTATATGCTTGTATGATTGTATGTATGTTTATTTTTTTTTTAGAATTAGTTCATTTTAGTACAAGTATGCTGGCTCATTGATGTGTTCAGGTATTGTATTGTAGAATTATATTATATGATTAATATTTAAACTTAATTTATTAGTATACTAGAATTTATTAAGTATTTAGTTAACATAAATCTAGTTATTTTGGTTGGGAAACTAGATTTTTTTCTTTATGGCTGTTAGAATATATATATGTAATTTTTTTTATTCCCTAGATGGATCACGACCGTCATCGGCTTTGTCGTCTAGATCCGACGGTGAAGGCGCGATATCTACAGACGTAAGTTACTCATAAATTTTTTTCTAGTCTTAAGTAACTTATTCGCATTTAGTTGATGCCATCATTGCTCATGCAATAGTCGTCGATTTATACTTGCTGTTGTTTTATGTTTAAGATATATAGGTTTCTATTTTTTTTACCAGTATCAGATAAGTACTTAGTTAGCCAAAAACAGATTAATATATCAGAAAATACTTTCTACTTGTTCTACAAATATGACGAATATGGACGATGGTGATATATCGCATATTTTTAATATCGAAAAAAACCATTTTTAAAGTATTTTTTTTTAAATATTATTATAACAGGAGCGCAATAAAATAAAAATTATGTGTGTTTTTTTTATGTTACGAATAATTTATTCGTCAAGTTTAACTTTTTCACAATTTAATGAACATTTTAATTATTTTTTATATAGATAGATATTTTCAATCTCTAATATGTTACTTAAAACAAACAATTTTAAAAGATTTAAATTAATTTATACATACATCGTTATCGATATATTAGTTTACAAAAAATATCTCGTATAACCCCCACCCCCAGGCGTCATCCTCCCCCGCAACACGTGGGCGGCGCGCCACAGTGGAAATGTCGTCGCCATTACTCCGCGTACCCCTCGAGCGCGGGTGGCGGCGGGAGCTCGTGTACCGCGCGACCGCCCCCGGCGCCGGCCACGACGCGACTGCGCGCCGACAGGCCGACATATACTACTACACACCGGCGGGGAAGAAGCTCAGGTCCACCAGAGAGGTATGGAAGAACAAGCAGCGAGGGTAGTCAGAGGCAACCTAGTGTCAGTTTCAACCTACTCATGGGCTAGAGGGTAGCTTAAATAAAGTTTATGTGAAGATAGAATATATATTAAATAAATATTTAAAATAAACTTTTGTATAAAGTGTTAGACATTACAACATGTAATAAAAATATAATGATCAATGTCTATACATGGAATATATAAGAGAAATTGATTGAGGTTGGCTTTGGGTTCTATTATATATTGTCAATATAATAGAAACCAAAATATTTTTTCCTGTTTGTCTCCCAAACTGCAACCGATTTAAATGCAGTTTTTATTATTTATTAATTGTACTTTTGCAACATCTGCTTAATATTTTAATGTTTGCTTTATGTCAAGTACAAGCAAATAAACTTGCGGGCAATCACTAGTAATACACTAGTAGTAAATGTTTTAAATGAAACTATTTTAAACCAATTAATCGCGTATGTATGTTTTTTTAGCTTCACGCTTTTATCCCGCATAACAGGGTAGACAGGAAGTACCTAGTGTCAAGACACTCCGGACTCCGCTTACCGCCTAATTCGAGGCTGATCGTAGCGTAGTGGGACAGCTTCTGACTGTAAAAGCGATTGCTTATGTGTTCGTTATAATTAAATTATTTTCATTTTCTCGTTCTAGTTAAGACAAAATACATTTTTGGAAACCTGACGTTTATGACAGACATATGCACAGCTCACAGTCTGCCTGTGACCACGGACAATTGTAACGTGTTCAAAACGTCAGATTTTCAAAAATGTATTTTCCAATACAAAAACATACGCGAATAATCCGATTAAAATAGTTTCATTTAAAATGTGTAAAACTCGAGAAAGCCAAAGATCTTATTAAATAGTTATTTCTCTATTTAGATGTAAAGTTAGTGATTTATAATTTTCCAATGTTACAGCGATTTGTGACGCTTTGCGCTGATAAATTTTCTTTGCACCATATCTATATTATACTTTTTCATATAAAATTTTAATAGGTAATATAATTTATTTATATATTTATTATACTCAATTTTAGAATAACTTTATATTTTTGAATGTTTAGAAAAGTTAAAAAACTGTTTTCTATATTTATAGGTTTTTTATAGGTTTTTGTATACCTATCGTTTTTTTAATGACCTAATTTTTTTTATAGGTTGGTGAACACTTATCAGGCACTGGTTTAACATTGGAGAACTTCTCATTCTTCAAGGAACCTTTGGGTATTGATGACCCGGAGAAGGAAATTATTCGGTAAGACTTTCTTAAATGTAGTTATTTCGTGATTATAGATAAAATATATAAAAATATCACCCAAGGAGTTATTCATAAATGACGTCACGACGGTCTTACGAATGTGACCAGTTGTGACAGAGAGGAGGGGCCGAAAAAGATAAAATTTATCTGAAGTAATTTATGGATGACAATAGACAATGAATGGCCAAATGATATGATGATTGTTTGAAAAGAATCATAATTGTAATCACAATTGTTATTATTCCATTATTTGGTTCATTTGATTTTTGGGAAATATCTTGTTTTACATTTTATTTTGGCTTCTCGCTTTTATCCCGCATAATAGGGTAGACAGAAAGTACCTAGCGTCAAGGCACTCCGTACTCCCCTTTCCACCGAATTCGAGACATTGCGTGTTGAGTGGTGGAACTCCAACAGTGTGAGGAAGCGAAAAGAATTTAAATATAATCACTCCCCCGAGTGGGGATCGAACCCACAACCGATCATGTTACAGTCAGACGCTGTCCGAATGCGCCACGACCGGCCTCAAATCTTTTTCTTTGAAATGATAATTGACATATTTAATGTTGATAGTAATTATTTAACAGGATGTATCTTTGAGAGTTAAAACAATACATTAAAACAAAAATAGTATATACTATACATTTTAACTCATATGTCTTTCTAGCGATATTTTTACTACCACTTTAATATTTTGAAAATTTGCAAATAAATGGTTTTATTATAAGTTTAAATATTTAATTACAGAGATGCAAAAGTAATGCGTCGTGTGGAATCACCGGTGCCCGCGCCAGTCCCCGTCACAGTGGATGGTAAAAGGACCCCCAAGCCCAAGCCCCCCAAAGGAGCCAGTCCTGAACCGGTTGCGACCAAATCACCACCCTCTAAGATTAAGGTATTTTAACAATAATATGGACATTTTGTTCGAAAAATTTTTCTTGAAAATGTATAAGACGTGTAAAAAACTAAGATGAAAGGTATCGTTTATATTTGACAAAAGTATAAAAAAAGAACAGTTTTGATTCCTTTTAATTCATTATAAATTGAAATTGCGTATTGGAATATAATGAAAATAAAATATGTATTGTATTCGGTTGTATTCATAAATTGTTCTTAAGCTTATTGCGATTTTATGTATTATTGATATTAGAGGATGAGGGGAAATGAAAATAATTCACTCATTCTAGTGAAAATCAAACCCACAACCATCGCTTTTATAATCAGGCGCTGTCCCACTAAGTCACGGTGGCCTCAAATAAGCTTGTTAGAATTTTGTTCTAATTTATATGCTTCATAGTGATTTTTATGGAAGAAAAAAAAATCGAGAAAATTGTTATATCGAGAAAATCGTTATATCGATATTAATTCCATTATCAGGTCAAATCCATGGGTTCGCGTCTAAGCAGCAATGGCACGAGCACCCCGAAACCGGTGAAGAAACCCCAAGCCCAAGCTCAACCAACTGCACCAGCAGATAATAATAACTCGGCTGCTTGGAAGAAACCAAAGTATGTATATGATGTAAACATTTTTTTATATATTGTATTATATTTGATTTTTTATAGCTTTATTTTTTTAATTTAATTGTTTCTTTTGAGTGGTTCACAATTAGAAAATATGATTTTTTATTTCGATATTTATGATATTTATATATATATGACAGAATATACGTGGAAAAATGTATATGAATGTTTGATGCATGTTGCTTCTTTTTTGTATATAGATTTTAAATTCTCATAC
Source organism: Dryadula phaetusa (assembly GCA_032432895.1). NCBI lineage: Eukaryota > Metazoa > Arthropoda > Insecta > Lepidoptera > Nymphalidae > Dryadula > Dryadula phaetusa. The sequence goes on from JAOYRS010000077.1 coordinate 3,034,105, forward strand.
GAAAAATATTTAGAATTTGTCGTTTTAAGTATTTTTTGTATTTTTATTTTTGTTTTTGTTATTTAAATATATAATGCGTTATTTAACATATTTGGAGATATAAATAAAAAAAAATATATTTTGATAAAATATTTAGTTTTTGTATCATAAATAAATATAATTAAATGTCGCGATTAATTAAATATTTTTTTTGAGCAAAAAATGTGAAACAAAAAATTAAAAATAAAATTAAATACTAAATCAATAAAAGTTAGATACGTATCGACTACCCGTTCAAAGTGGTCCAGTCCTTCATGATATAAACAATCTGGTCGCAAACGAGGGTTAATTGACAATGGTATTGGCAATTAACCCTCGCGTGCGGGTACTGAGCGCGTGCGGCGCAGGTAACACTGTGGTACGGCAGGGGCCCGCTGCTGCCGCGCACCCCCCAGCACCCCCCGGCGCAGCACCCCCAACACCCCCCGGTGCACGTGCCCGCGCCGCAGGAGAGGGATGGGGTGCATCATCATAAGGTAATTTAGATTGTTGATATGTCTAACGATAAAGAAACTTGAATATATTTATAGGTGTATATTTTATAGTTTCACGCTTGTATCCCGCAGGGTAGACAAAGTACTTCGCTTTCCGTTCGGTCATCCGGTCGTGGCGCAGTGGGACAGCGTCTGACTGTAAACGTAATCGGTTGTGGGTTCGATCCCCACTCAGGGGACTGATTATATTTTAATTATCTTCGCTTCTTCACATTGGTAAGACAAAGTGCAATGTCCCGCAATGTCCCGAATTCAGCAGAATGTGAAGTACGGAATACCTTGACACTACGTACTTTCTGTCTACCCTGTTATACGGGGTAAAAGCGTGAAGCTAAAAAGAAAATACAGATTTTCTTTTACATGCACTTCTATACAAATAAATAAAATTTGAGTATCTATTTGTAATATAAAAATAACAACCTTTTACTAAACGCATCTATGTATATATATCATTTTTTACAATTGTTGTCCGTCCGTCTAAATCGATTTGACTCGACTTACAGGCAGACAGGTTATGTAATAAATAATACTTACAATTATATATGATATATAGATATGTTAAATTGCACGCAAACAGAGTCGCAGGCACAGATCGTATATAGAGTGCATGTTTTTCTAGCGTGATATGTTTGGGACATGAGCGATAAACAAATTGAAGTAATTGAATCATTATTTGAATCAAAATATTTGTACCACTTATAAAAATATATAAAATAAATTTATTTAAATAATTCATTAATAAAAAGTATATTAAGGTGATAAAATAAATGTAACATCCACTTTCGTGTGTTTGACATACAGATAGTAGTTTGTATATAGTGACATACATACACACTCACTCACACGTAGTGTTGTGGTACGAGAGGCAAAGAAGACTCACCAGGATGATAGTATTTATGAAGAGACATGCCCATGGGAGTTGTTTTTATTTTGTTTATTTTCTAAGCCAATTTTGACAGATGAAATATCAACGTGTGTCAATTTGTACGAAAGTGTATGTCAAACACATCCTAGTGTGTAATATACTCGTAATATTTGCAATATGTTTCGAACTATTATTGACATGACAAAAACATTTTTTTTTCTTAACAAAAACTTAAAAAAAAAGAAAATAGTAGTCTTTGTAATTTAAGTAATAAGTTCAGAATTACTTGTAGTTTCAATTAATTTATCCCTAAGAGCTGGACTCCCGTGTCAGTGTGTATGTGTGCACGTGTGCGCAGGCGCAGGCGCAGTCGCAGCAGCCGTGCTCCATGGCGTGCGGGCGCGGCGCCGTGCCGTCGCTGGCGTGCGCCGCGTGCCTGTGCCTGTACCACCCCGCGTGCGTGGGCGCGGGCGCGGGGGCGGGCGCGGGCGCGGGCGCGGTGCTGCCCGAGCGCTTCCTGTGCAAGGTAACACGTTAACTACATTCGTTATTTGTGATTAATTTTTTTTGGTCATACATATTGCTTAGATAGTGTGTCAAAGTCTTAAAAATCACAGCTAAATTTAATTATTTTTAATAGAATATATATTATTTAAAATGTTTTTTTTTACTATTCTATATATTTTATTTGCAATAATATTTGTTTCCATAATTTTAACAACCAAACTAAAGCCTAAATGAAAATGAAAGTAGGTGATTCGTATTGTCAGCAAAGTGTAAACCTAGTAGTAGCAAATCCATTTTTTGTTGCTAAAACTTAAATACGCAGACAATAAAATACAAATTGTATTTTATAATTAAAATAATTATTTAAAATTATCAAACAAGCGTAATACAAAATTACAAAAAACGTTATTCAAAGCTTCCCCATAAATATGTTTTTATCATTTAAGAATATTCTTTTAACTTATTATAATTTCATAAGTGTAGAGTAAGCAAATTAACACTCTAAATTAACAATAAAATTCATTTAATATCTGTTACTTTTAATAAATGTTTTTAATTTTTAATGTGTTTTTTTTATTATTTAACAGAATTGCCGCAAGCCATCTCCTTCGCCGCCATTAGACTCGCCACTACACAAAAGTAATCAGTCCACTGCTGCCAACCTAGGCAGTTCGGTCAGTGCTGCCAACCAAGGCGCCAGACGGCTGCCATTACCCGTGCCGGTGCCGGTGCCGGTGCCAGTGCCTGGCAAGGTGCCGAGGAACGATAAGCGAGTGTTGTTGAGAATGAAGGTAGGTTTGTTTGTTGAAGGTAGGTAGGTAGGTTTGTTTGTTTGAGAGGGCCCCTGTCGCTGTCACAGTTGATCATATTTGTGGGTCCACCGTTGTCAAACAACGTCACACTTTATCGACCGAGGAATCGCGGAAGGGCCCCTCGATCTTAACGTATGACGTAATTTATGGATAGCTCCTAATGAGGAAAAAGTAACTTAACGTACATAAGTGATTAAAGCCTAAAATAAAATAGTTATTGGTTACGCCAACGTTACGCAGAAAGCTTGCGGAGACAAAGATTAATGTTTGGAATCGGTTGGAACGGAAAGTTATAACAGTTAGTGACTGTTTTCCAATAATTGTCTTCCTCACAAATTAATGTACAGAAGATGTACATGTATTGTATATAGATCGTCAATTTGAATTTTTGGTTGTGGGTTCGATACCCACTCGAGGCAGTGATTATATTTAAATCATTTTCACTTCCTCGCTCTGGTATAGACAACGTGCGATGTTGAGTTCCGCCTCTCCACACACAATGTCTCGAATCCGAGACTTTCTTTCTACCTTGCTATGCCAGATAAAAAAATAATGCTTTGACTTATAATACAATATAAAAAAAACATATAATAATATGTATGTATACATGCTCAGGTGGCAGGCGGCGGTCCGGACGGCGAGCGCGTGTGGGCGGTGGCGAAGCCCAACGCGCCCGCGCCCGCGCCGGCCTGCAGGCCCGCGCTGCCGCAGTCCTTGGCGGTGCTCAATGGGAGGCGGTTCATAGTCGTGTCGAGGAACTTGCATCAGTAATGGCGTTTTATACACTTACACTTGTTAACACTTATAGCGATTGAGTGATAGAGCGCTTGGTTGTGAGTTCGATTCTCGCTATGGTTTTATGTAATTTTTTTATTTACTTGCTCTGGTAAAACAAAGCGCGATGATTTATGATAGTTTACAGGCAATTTCTGGATTTTAAGCGCATTATGGACAATGGAATGTCTTGACAGTATGATCTTTCTGTTAATCTATGCCGAAATAAAGATAGTAAAACTGCGTTTGATAAAATATATTTTATTGTTATATCTATCTAATGGTGATAGTAAATTGATAGATAGTGGACTGTCTAAAAATGGTATTTTGGATATAAAGGACTACAGTGCTAGTACAGCTAGTCCTACAATATGTGTGTGCGCGGGTAAAGTCGTTCTCTTAAGCCGCTCTCCGCGCCGCCGCCCCCTCCCTGCGCCATCGCCCCGCCCCCCGGGCCCCGATAGTGGCTCACATTGTCCACAACAGCGACCATTGCGTTCAGTTCAATAAGCCACCACTGCATTATGATCTCGATCTTGTTCAAGTCAAGTTATTATATTAATACAAGTTAGCACTGTATTATACTTCATGAAGTAATCTATATTCATAGTTTGGTCAATGGGAACGGTAGACTCGACTGAAATCTTATCTAAATCATAAAACATAAAAAATAAAATTTCAAGTCGACTTATTCGCCAAATTCAGATTGTCGAATATTTTGTTTAATTCTAATGTTTCTCACAAATCGCAGTCATCATACTTTCTTAAACGAAACGTCACTGTCACCGAATGTCATGTTGAGTTTGTTAATGCCGATTCATACCGTCGGTAAAGTGAAAGTCGGCACAGTACCGTGATAATTGTTCTTCTCACAGTATCTATTGTACTTATGTCTGTCAGTGTCAGTAATGCCTTTAGTCTTCTCAGTGTTTTTTTAAATGGTTTTTAGCAAAACAAAATATTTATTTTGTAAATATGATACTGTAGATTTCGCACGCGAAGCCGCGAACAGATCTCTAGTTAATATATATTTTGTTAATATGTATAATTCAATAAGCTTTATTATTTATCTACAAGGTTATTTATCAAACCTAATTCAAAATTAATCAAAGAATTCTAAAAGTATTTAATAAGTATATAGTAGTATATATTTCTCGATTTTTATATACATATATATTTTTTTACAGATGACCAGAAATTAAAAATGAAACTGAAGGCACGGACGTATTGGATAGACAACTGTACATCACAATTATTGTAGCCATTATCTTAGTTTACATTTACTTTGCATTTATTATGACTGACACAACTGACATCTGATGATCAGTTTTTTGAAATGAATTTAGAGGAGTTAAGAATAGTTTGCATGGTGTCTGTATAGTAATTATTTTTTATTGTATTACTATAATTGATATATTAAATATGTAAGAGAACACACTGTAAGAGAAATGGCACTGATCGCCATAACAAATTACCGGTTGATCGTTTATTTTCGCCACTTGACAGGCAGTGTCTGTATTTTGAGTGGAGTGTAGTAGAAGAGAGCGTTTTGACATTTTTTTTTCATGCTATGAAAATACAATCGGATAACTAATAAAAACGTTGCAATATAAATAAAAACGTATAGTGATTTGAAGCTGCAACTAATGTGTAAAGTTCGATACGCCACTACTGCACTATGAGGTCAAGCTATTATTGATATAAGTTAGCATTATGTTATATTTAGTGAACTAATTACTATATATTTCAATAACTTTTAAGGATCTGCCTATAATTTGCGAGTGTAGAATATCTAAGAGTGAGAATTTACCTTTTTCTTTCAGCTTTTATTTGATCTGTCATAGGTAGGTATGTTATTTAAGTGATTGCGCAGTGTTTTCTCTATTATTACATTGTAATTTGTCCTTATATGTATTGATTTATTATCGATTTTTCCAAAAAATATTTATGTTGATTCATAAATGTATTCATAGATCAATTGTCGAGTTATTTTTAAAAAACCATGGGAAGAGCTGTTTAATACAAAATACGATTTTCAGTGTGAATGTCTTATATTGTGGGAAAAGTAGTATCTGTATGTTGCTATGAACTTCTTTATAAGGAGTTCTTATATATTTTTTTAAATTCAAGATGCTTGAATTTTAAAATTTTGCCACGATTATAAAGGAGGTGTAATAAATGTTTGTTTATAGGCGCGATGTAAGATAATAACGATGTACTTTTATTATTTTACTGCAACAATAGTAAATCTTTTTTTTTAACATTTTTAAAAAATATATAAAAATTTGAACTCAGCAGGATTGAACCCGCGCCTTTTGGAAACCGACCAAGCGCCCTGACCGCTAAACCATGCATGCGTTCGTAAAGTTGTAACAAAGCGTATAAGAATTTCGACGCAGCTGGTTAGTAGTAGAACGCATGGTTTAACGATCAGCGCTTGGGCGGATTCTAAGAGGCGCGGGTTCAATCCCGCTGTGTTCAAATTTTTATACGTTTTTTAAACATGTTTTCTAATACTAAGTGTTAAATAACACTTCAAAAATAGTAAAATAATACTAAATAATGTAAATTATATTTTAGGAAAATTGAATAAAATAACAAAAGCATGTGAGTTTTAATATTTATTATTATATGTATGTACTTAAAATCGTTACTTTATCTATTAAATAATGCTTGCATGTATAACCTACAAGCGTTGTGTTCGTTATAACACGTCTACTGTGCTATATGGGTAATCTTATTAATTTCATTAAAAGTTAAGATAGTTTTATTTAAACATATTATTTTGTATATTTGTGTAAACCGTCATACATAAAGTGATATGCATTTTGACTGATAATTGTACAAAAGATGCTGTCAAATTGTGATACTGTTATCTAGTTGTTAGCTAAGTAATAACCACAATGTCACTTTTATATAAAGCTCTTGTAAAGGAGAAAAAGAAGAAAATATGAAAAATTATTTTTTTATTTTTTCTATATATTATTATTAGTATAAATACCCAAAAGGAATGTCAAGGTAAGTGTGCTTTTTTCGTTTTCCATCAAAAGGTAAGTCGTCATAGATTTTAATTTACGATTGTGAACCACTCGAAAGATTTAAGTCAATTAGTAGTGTATATAAAAAAAATAGATGTAGATTATATAATTAATATATTTTTCTTTTTTAGTGAAGCAAAGGCTGTACGTGGTCGTACTCTAGCCAACGGTGCGGCGTCCCCTCCCCCCGCGGCAGCTCCAGGTGCTGCGCCCCCGCCCTCGCCCCGCCGCCGGGGACGTCCCCGTGTCGATGATACCGATTATTTTACTGCGTTTTGTAATAAAGCGAAACAGAATGTAGCTGTGCAGGTGACTTTATAATTATATAATCTTATTTATTTATTATTATTACATAAAATTAAAAGTGGAATATAGCTTCAGTGAAAATATTTTTGCTTATCATTAGTGATAACTTTTACAGTAAAAAAAGAACAGAATATAATGTCCCACTGCGCCACTGCCGCTTCTGTTCTTATTAATAATTTATCAATTCAAAACTGCCGCATTTAATTTTTGTTGATTATTATATTTTTTTATCTTTCCGTTTTTGTCCCGCATAGCAGAGTAGACAAAAAGTACCTGGTGTCAACACACTTTGTACTCCTCTTGCCTCCGAATTCGATACATTTCGTGTAGAGTGGCGGAAATCAACGTTTCGCTTTATTTTATTTCCTATAATTATAAATTTAAATATTAACATATTGCCTGTCGTCCCATCAGATATTCCAGTACCTGGGCATGCGCGACCTGGCCCGCTGCGCGCGCGTGTGCAAGCTGTGGCAGCGCCTCGCCGCCACGCCCTCGCTGTGGAGACACGTCAGGATGAAAAATTCACATGTATGTATTTGTTGAAAATAATTATGTTACGTAGAGTTATTATATTGTAATTGACAGATGCAATGGATTGTTTTTGTTTATTTATGGCTTAAAAGTAAGTTGTTAGATAGTTTGAGAAATGAATTATGTTTTGGCTTAGCTACTTGCCTTAGTTACTTTATATAGAGATATATGGTATGAATGGTAGTGTGTAATGTTTGTTGTATTATTATCAATAATAAAAGTAATGTTAAAGAAAAGTTTTCATTACAAAAATACTTGCTCAAAGCAGTAGAGATTTTGCTTCTGGTATTAAAACGTAATTTAATGAAAGTTGCTACTCGTGCGCAGGTGAGCGACTGGGCGGGGCTGTGCGCGGCGCTCAAGCGGCACGGCACGCGCTGGCTGGACCTGCGCAAGATGCTGCTGCCGCAGAGCGACGCCGTCTTCTGGGAGCACTTCGTGGAGCACATCGGCGCCGTGGACACGCTGGAGAGGTGAGCATTTAAATTAATTTAAAACGTACACGAAGTGTGGAAAAATCGTGAAATTAATAAAATATTACTTTGAGGATTATTTTCAACTCTTTTTTAAAATATTGCGTGTGTTTTTCGTTTTATGGACTAGAGAAATGCTTTTAATATAAAAATTACTCCTGATGGAAATTAGACCTATAAATATCATCTGAATGAATGGATAATTTGCTGTTTTTTATATTTTCCGTTCTCTCGTAGACAATATTACAATTGTTTGTTTGCCTGGAGAAAATGTCACGAAAGTGTTACGATAATTTGTCCGTCCCACCGCGATGGCCTCGCTCGTTTCCTTAATAACCTTGAGGCGCGTCGCGCAGGCTGGAGCTGTGCCGCTGCCCGGCGCGCGCGGTGGAGGCGGCGTGCGCGCGCCTGCCCGCGCTGCGCGCGCTGGCCGCGCCCGCCATCCGCGACGCGCGCCTGGACCCCGCGCCGCTGGCGCTGCTGCCGCGCCTCGAGCTGCTGCGCCTCAAGAGCCTGGCCGGCCTGTCGCTGGCGCGCGACCTGCGCCCGCTGGCCGCGCTGCAGCGCCTGCAGCACCTGTCGCTCACCAGCATCAAGGAGCTGGGCTGGTGCGCTTGCGAGGTGGTCGGCCAGCTCGAGCAGCTCGAGTCGCTGGAGCTCGGTCAGTGCTCTACTTTGTTGTGAAACGGCTTGATCCATAGAAATTATCTTTAAGTAATACATATCAATAATTATCTCTCTACAGAAATGTTAATAAAAGAATAAGTCGAACACCTTTTTCTTAACAAAATTTTTCGATGCAGCCACGTATAAAACGAATGGGCTAGCGATCAGGGCGCTTGGACGTTGTTCAAAAGGCCCGGGTGCGAGTGTCACTGTGTTCACACGTTCTGGTTGTAGGCGAGTGCTCGTTCGGCGCGTCGTTCGCGCAGGCGCTGAGTAAGCTGTCCAAGCTGCGCCGCCTGCGGCTGGAGCGCGGCATGTCGCACTGCGCGGCGCCGCAGCTGCTGCGCGCTCTGTCCGCGCTGCCCAAGCTCACTCGATTGGAACTTGTCAACTTTGATGTCAAGGTCACTCACCGATATATTTATATACTAATTGTTTATGGTGTATGGTGTAGTATTTGTGAATGACATTTAAAATTCATTTCCGTTTCACCTCTCTGACAAGACGAAGCGTGACGTTAAGTACGCTTCTCAACATGCAATGTTGTTTTGCCAGTAAATTATCTCTGACCGCCTCACTATGGCAGGATAAAGCTTGATTAAGTCATGGTAAAATATTAAAAAAACACAGGTGCTAAGTTTAAAATTTTATATTAATTTAAAATATTATCTACTCTGTTCGTAGGATTCTTCAGTTTTTTTTTAATGAATTTATTTATTATTGCAAAAAGTGATAATCTTATATTTTTACAGGTTGGATTCGATGACGCGCTCGCGGAATGTAAAAACATACAGAGACTACTAATTATACCGACGTACGTGTCGCAGTCCGCCACTACCAACAAACAGGTAACATATGAACACACCAATATAGATTAACAATACATACACAATATATAACTTTAATACTTAATTTATCATAATTTTAAAACGTAATATGATAATTAATAATTAAAATATAGAGCTAGGATTCTCATACACTAAACAAAATAGATACATATTTCAATTTAAACCGGCAGTCCACATTTTAAAAATAACCCCATCTGACAAAGAAGAAGTGTTTGGATGACGACTCGCTAAAACCGTCACGGTTCCATCTACATTTATAAAATTCAAGTCCGAGAGAATACAATATCCCCTTCATATTTTGAAAGCTCGAATAGATATCCGGTATTAATTTTGCAGATTCAAAAACCCAAAATATAAGGGTTTTTTACCTTAAATATTTTAATTTATAAAATATTATTAAAAATTTATTAATAAATCGTACAAGAGAGATATATGTTGCAATTTTTCATCTGTAAATTATTAATTTGTAACAAAAAGACACTTCAACCTCTGTTTCTCGCACCGGTTGTAAGTTGACGTTGCATGCGTTTTATTTAAAAAAAAACGTCAATTACCATTTACCCAGGTGCTAAGCGGCGTGCTGCGATTAAAAGAAACACTGACCCACCTCATGTGGGGAGTCACCATAGAACTGCTGCGTGTCACAGAACTCTTCATAGACCAGTGTGAGGCTGGCGAGGGCGAGGGGAAGAGGCGGGACGTCGGGGAGTGCATCCCGGTGCTAAAGCCTGTGCCCGGGTGCAGGCTGCCGGATGACCATCGCACCGTGGCCGGACCGCCGCAGGTGGTGATAGATGCTCCTTTATTTATTTTAATCTTTTAAAATGTAGTCTTTTATTTTATTTTTAAATTATGATTAATTAAAGAAAACGTTTTTACTTCATATTACACAAAATACTAAGTATTGTTAAGGATTCGAATTCTCAAAGACAAAATAATTTAACATACAAATCTAAAATTAAGATTTCCATATCTAGGTGGAGATTTTGCCCATTCCAACCCTTCAGCGGCTGCTTTCTGCACAGCTGCCCAACACCAAGTTGAAGCTTCTCCGTATCCCCTTCCACGCGACCTGGCGGCAGTCGCTGGCGGACTTTCAGTAGCACCACGCACCGCAGCCGCGGTCATTCAGTCACGACCCGCCCCAGTCAGTCATGACTGTGACTCTAGTGTGACAGTGTAGGTAGTGTCAGTCGTCGCGGCTAGCTAGCTCCAGTCAATCATTAGTGTGACTAGTGTGACTGCCCTAGTGTCATAGTGTGTGCAGTAAGATCTTACCAGGACTTTCACGACAAAGCGTTGGTCAGTCAGCCATTGTGTGCTATTATGAGACTGGTGACATCAGAAATCGAAGTCAGTCATGACTGTGTCAATTTACCGTGACTAGTGCAACTAAGTGTTTGAACATACTGGACTGTTTATTGTTTCATTGAAACTAAATTTACCTATATGTTCCAAATTGTGATATATTAAAGCAGTTGTAAAACTTAGTGTAGCCTAAAGTACTATATGTCAAGAGTCAGTCATGACATGTGCTGTGTATAAGTAGTCATGACTGACTATATACAAAGTCAGTCATGACCACTCACTGATAGACTAAGGGTGTTGTCGGATACACTTATAAATATTGTTAATGGAGTGCACATATGATTTGACAACTTGAATATTGCATTTAAATATTATATATGATAAAATTGTTTTCTTTTTTGTTTGTTTGTTTAATTGTAAATGAGAGTATTTTATGAAGTTGTCAAAATATATTGTGCATGTGTAATAGGCCAAATTTGTGTATATGAGAATTGTTCATATTGTGATTTGATTCAACATTTTTTTACAATTGACGTAGGTATAGTGACAAATTTACAATGTAACTCTTATAATGTCAACGAATAAATGTTTTTGTATGCGAAATTTAATTTCCTATTAAGATCTCCTTAGTGTTTTTCATAAAACAAATCTAAATTTAAAATGCTTTTCGATTCAAATCACGACATTGTTAATTTTTAATATTTTTTTGTTTAGTATTTTAAATGATTTATATCGATGGCTCCTATGTAAAGTGTTGTAACTTTATTTTGCCAATGTTATAGTTGGAGTGGAAAAAAATGATAAATTGATTTATTAAAAGCCAGGCAAATAACAATTTGTACAATTGTATGTCAATTTTGAGTGAAATCACCAATTTGTTTTTCAGTTTATCTATAACATTGTAAATAAACTGTACTTTATGTATGATTATTAGATTTTTTTTTAATAAATAAATAAATGTTCAAATTTATGAATCAATGTAACACATATATCTTCATGTATGCAACAAAGGTGTTCCGTAATGTTAAGGTGTAGAGAGATATTTTTATTGAATTCACCCAATTATTATACGCAATGAAATAAATCAATATATATATATATATATATATATATATATATATATATATATATATATATATATATATATATATATATATATATATATATATATATATATATATATTTATATATATATATATATAATTAGTCGTATGTAAGTCTGTACATATATCTAGCGATCAGTGCCTATAGTTGTTTATTTGGCGTAAGTCTATTGAAATAAAATTATCATTATATGTATTATATTTGCAAATTGAAACTTCAAAATTTTATGTTTTTTTTTATTGTTTTCTCAACTGAACTTGTCTGTCATTTTATTTTTTTCCCCTATACAAAATATGTTTAAGGGTTTTATATAATTCCGTTAATGTCACTAAGAGCTCAAAGATATTTAATACGTTTTGATTCTTTTTAATTGCCACTGTAATTTTTTTAACTTCTAATCTATTAAAACTTGTATAAAGGTTGACTTTTTTTAACTAATTAATTTTATTGTTTGACTTATTATATGCATTGACATTTATTAAAAATAGTATATTTAATTAAAAAAACAATAGCAAAAATAATACTAATATATTTTCATAGTTAAATAAACTTGTTACACATAATGTATACAGCCAATGTACATTTATTATGTCGTCGACACACTCTAGTTTGTAAATTAAAAATTTCACTTTTCAACGAGAGTGTGCGCCTCCAAAAAAAAAGTATATATAGTTATAATATAGATTATAAAGAAATATATAGTTTTCATATCTAGTTTTATAGAAAAAAATATATTAAAAATAATATTGTCCTATGAATATTAATTGATAAGCAATATCAGCAATGTGGAATGAAACTGTCACTAGCTGAGGTTTTATTTTGTTCTCCGGTTGTAATTTAAAGCGTTTAAGTACAGAAAGCATGGGTCCGTGTCTCCACTTGGGTCGGCTTTTGTTTATAATCTTTTAAAATGCTTTGTATTTTTATGGTAGTTTTAGTGCCGGTGATGCCTGTAAAGTGAGTTTTCAATGTTCGCCGGCGTTTAGCTTATCTATATATATAGTACGGCGACCCAATAAACTGTTGCCTTGTAAATTGTTGTTTTATTTCCTGCTTTTTGCTTTCATTTTTTTTAAATGGGCTTAATAAATGGAAATGAGGCCATTGGCTAAAGAGCCAGTTGCTTTTTAATCAAAATTTAAATAAATTATAATCTTTTCGCTTTGGTGAAATGATTGAATGAACTGAAATAAACTCTAGGTTCTCTAACCCTACTATGCGGAATAAAGTGTGAAGCTGCTTTTTTATGTCAACGAACAAGTAGTCCTAAATTTCTTTGCGTTAACTCTATCACCTAATATATTTCTAGTATCAACTGTATATATAAATTCCCATCCCGTAGGAACATGCGAGACATCCATTCTTAGCGCTCTCTATAGACCCCCATTTTTATATTATTTTTATCCAAAGCACTGTTAACAAAATATTTATATTCAGTTAGAAATATTTTATTGTTATATAATTTAAATATATTATTTTCTGGTAGTTATTTTTTTAATATCAAATATATAGTTATTAAGATTAAAATGTCGTAGAGCGACAATAAAATCCGTCTAAGACGATTTCATTAGGATTTAGAACCCGGCTGTGAACGCGTCTTAAGCGGGAGACATAAAAAAACAATGCTTTACTCATTTTATGTAGGTGCTAGGTATATAATTAAATAATAAATAATGTTTTTAAACAATAATTTAATGTTTCGGTAACTTAACTAAGTTGGTTTTGGCAATAAGAACTAGACGCATTGTCAATTACAATATTTTCTATACAATTTAATTTCTGCAACGCATCTTCACTCTTGTTCAAAGTTGTTAGATACCGCCTTAAATCATTTACGATTGACAATGCTTGGGCGTGTGACAGAACCGGAGGTGGCTCCTCCTCATCTTCGTTGTCATCATCATCTTCGTCACTCAGGACTTCTTTTTTTGTACTAATTCCATCTTCGCTGGTATCATCGATGGATGGAACTTCGTAAGGTATTATATTGTCATCAACAGAAGAATATTCTGGAAAACATTGCAGTACAAACGATCCTTCTTCTAATACTTCGTCGAATTTGTTACTTCTGAAACCTGCTTTTTCAAAACAATTTTGGATATGTGTAGGACTAATTGCTTCCCATGCTGCTGCAATGTTCATGATCGCATCATGCACGGTCAGTGGCCGCTTACTGTCAGGGTCTTCCATTTCTTTAAGGTATCGATGTGACATTCGTGTTCTATAACCTTGTTTAAAGGCTTTTATTATGCCTTGATTCATCGGCTGCTTGTTTGTCGCATTTGGAGGTAAAAACACAAGGGTGATATTGTTTAACTCAACATGTCTAGTGTGGACGGGGCAGTTGTCGATGACGAGGGCTACATGTCTACATTGTATCTGAAAGTGACTATCTAAAGTTCTTAACCAGTCGACGAAACGGAGTTCGGTCATCAGAGCTCGGGGTTGTGCGTCATAGATTACCGGGAAAGATTTTACATTTTCGAAGCTGCGCGGGTTTTTTGTTTGACCTATTACAAGTAGAGGTAGCTTCTCCGACCCATCAGAATTGGCACAGGCAAGGATAGTCAGTCTCTCTTCACTCGCTTTGCCGTTGAGGCAGGTTTCATCTTTGAAAACATAAGACTCATTTGGCATCAGTTTAAAGAATAATCCGAATTCGTCTGCGTTAAAAATGTTTCGTGGTTCATAGTTTTGTAATAATTCGAAAAGTGTTGCTATCCACGAGTGGTCATCATTTTTCGGAACGTCTTCCGGGTCCGCGCTACTTTGACGGTACACAATGCGGTGGCGATTTTTAAAACGATCTAGCCATCCGTTTGAGCCGTTAAAATCTGTGATTTGCAAGTCTTCAGCAATTTTACGCGCTTTCTCGCAAATTATCGGGCCATTTATTGGCAATTTTAAACTTTGCGTTAGATGAACCCATTCCACTAACACCTTTTCTAATTTATCAAACTTTCCCAATCTTTGTTTTTTCCTCTCCACACCTCCCAATTTATATTTATCTTCAATTTCCTGTCTATTCTTTATAATGGTACGTAATGTTGAAACTGGTAACTGAAGCTCAGCTGCTAATTGTGTTTGAGTTTTTGTTTGCGACTTTTCATCAAAGGCCTCCAATATATTCATTTTGTCCTGAAGTGACAATGCTTTCCGCTTAAGTGTAGCCATTTTTACAAAAACATTAATATAATTTGGTAAACAAATAAGCGTTAGACTACGAACGTAGTAAGAGTAATTTGTCGAGAGCGACAATACGCGGCTGAACAGTGGGGGAAGGGTTACCAGTGTTACTAGCTGAGTGAATTTTCCACTAAAACTGGAAGTTCAACCTCCTGTTCTGTTGTGAAATATTTCGTTACTTTAAAATAAGTGTTTTTTATAAGTTAAATTTTAGTTATATTTTTTAAGTAGGTTAACATGCAATGCTGTCTTGTGCTAATTTTGACGAAATTTGTTAAACAAAGCTGATATCCTATTCCATTATAGTTACTAGGTCATTTTGCTGCGAAAAATTATAAAAAAAAATGCAATAATTATTTTCATGATTTCTTTTTTTACAGTACAAGCTACTAACATCCATATATTAGTCACTTACTTAAAAAAATATTTATGATGAACTAATTTATCCAATTCGATTATTTTCTTAAGTACAGTAAAAATACTTGATTTAGCGGAAACTTCAATTATATCATATATAAAATACTTTCTGTCAGTGGTTTTAATAGTTGAATCTCATGGAAATCTAATTCCGTAGCGGGCAACACTGTTTCGCTCTGTATGTCGCTGGCTGTTACGTGCGTAACAAAGATGGCGTATTAAACGGAATGACGAATCGTATTAACCTTCATACGCGCGCGGTCAGCTCCGGTAGCGGTTGTGTCTTGCATTAAAGATCTTTTACATATTTGTAGGATGTAAAAGAAGCATTAATTAGGCCTGGTTATGATTTTTGTTAAAATAAACTCTGAAAGTTAAAAGCCAAGTACAAAATGAAAAAGTAAATCACTTTATTCTTTCGGATACAAATGACTAACTATACAGCTGTATGTATATTTAAAATATGCGTTTCAAAACTGTATACATGAAAATAAAGATTGAATGAAATTATGAAAAAAAAATACGTTTTTGCTTAATTTATTTGAATTTTGTTGTATTAAATATATTATTGTAATGCATTTATATATCATTTAACGTTAAGATCTACGAAGCATTTTCTATTAAATACTAAGTAAATCAAATTCCACGCTGTAGTTTTTGAGTTACGAATTTATTAAACGGTAAAGTAAAGGCGGCTTGTGATCAAATAAAACGTCTACTACGTTTTATTTTGTTCCGTTGATGTTTTATTACTTGAATTTATATATTTAAAAAAAATATCCAGATATCTCTATGAGTACACAATAAATGTACATTATTGTTTATAGTTGAATAATGACTGATGATTTTTAACATTGATTTGTGTTTAAATTGAAAGCCTAGTCTAAAACAATTGTATGAAAATATCTCTTTAAGTTTTAGGGATTTTTAAACTGAATAATCGTTTTAAGCGTAGCCGTAATAAGTGGATTTTAGTGTATTTCTAATTATGACTATTGCTTACCTCAAATTTAAACCTTTAATTATTGCGTAAATATGTTCATGATATAGACAGTCGTTATTCTGTTTTATTACATAATATAAACGACTTGATCGACCCCTCATGACATAAAGATTAATAAAAACTTTTATTTTACTTTAGTAAGTAAATGTTCTTATAAAGCTTCCATTTTCACGGTTTATCTCAAATAGCAGGCTATGTCAAGATACTTCGTTGACTGCTCTCAGCCTGTACACCGCCACCCTTTACCAAGAGCTGAGAAATAAAATTGTATTTAAATACCGTTATTCCGCCGAGTAGGAATCGTACCCATAACCAAGCGTATATAATAACAAATATGATTATTTAATAAATATCATTATTTAAAAAAAAACTTAGTTATACATGTTAATGTTTATTATAAATATATATAAGGGAAAATAAAAATATATTTATTTTATAATAAAACGCGGTTGGTTATGGGTTCGAATCAAACTCGGAGCAATGAGCTTTGTTTCTTCATTTTGACAAGACAAATCGATTCAATGATTTCACCACTCCACCCAGTGTTTCGATTTCGAGCAATAAGCATTTAACTGAGTGTCTTAACACTAGGTTCTCTCCGACTACTCTCTTATGCAGATATGGAATCACTAAACTGTAAACAGATAGAGCTGTAACCAACTCAAATTACATGTACAATGAATAAAACATCTCATTTTACATAATATTTATTTAATAAACACGTCTACATATAAATAGTCATCAAAAATACATAGCTTTCTCTTATAAACTAAGTAAAAAGTGCTTTTTGATGTACTAAAAGTATTTTTATACTGAAACAAAAAAAGAACGTAAAACATAAGCTAAGGAGAATCTAGAAGGGAGTATCAAACTTAGAACGCTATCAAAATAAAATAATAAATGATTTTTTTATTTTATAATAACTAAAATATTGACAAATAACAACAAATACTATAATAACTCAAGTGTTACAAAAAATCTACTGGTATATGAGCACCGTAGCACATGTTTTGTTTAAAATGATATTCCTTATTTTTTTTCTTGTAAACAGAAAATAAAAAATACAAAAAAGAATTAAAAATAAACTACTACATATTAAATCATGCATGCTTTCAAGGAATAGATATAAAATTTTCTTTATAAATAAAAAGATCAAGAAGTATACTGTATTATTTTATATGGTTAAAGTAAATAATGAAATAACTATAGAACGCTTTAATAAACAAATTACGGAAAAAAAATAAACCGTCGAAATAACATTTGTATTTTAATTATGTTTAAAATAATAAGATATATGATTAAGATGTAAGATTTAAATATTTTTTTATTAAAAAAATATTCATATATTTAACATATATAACGATACGCCATTACAACTCAAGCTATACAATACACAATCTTCTAATTACACACACTGTATTACTTCTTCATATATCAGCCTAGAGTGTAAACCTGATTTTTAATTTTATAAAACCATACAAAAATTCCAAAAAAAAGAACCACAAAAACTATTGAATGCCTGTTAATTGACTATTATAAATTATAACTTTTTTTCACATTATAGACAAACAGAAGTAAATAAAAATGTTAAATATAATTAATTCCATACAAGTATAATATAAAAACGTTCTCATAAGACACATTGCTATTAGATTAAGAACATTCCAGCGTCTCCATTTTGAATCTCTTACAATAATGACATGCTCAACACATGACCACGTTTACACTCTAAGGCTCTGCTCACAACAGCGCCAGTGCGGCGTTAAACCGCCTTGGCGTCGGGGTGTCTCTCCAGCAGCATGGCGACGCCCTGCCCGCCGGCCGCGCACGCGGATATGAGCCCGAACTGCCCGTCCTCGCGCACGAGGCGGTGCGCCGTGTGCATCGCGAGGCGCACCTGCAGACGACACCGCACTTACTAAGTACCGGACACTGTGAGCGCGATCGGTTGTGGGTTCGATTGCCACTCCAGGGAATGATTATATTTAAACTATTTTCACTGGCTCGCTCCGGTCAGATAAAATGCTGCGTTGAGTTCCGTCTCGGATTCGGTGAAAAGCGGAGTACGGAGTGTCTTGACACTAAGCACTACTTTTCTAACAAATATTAAAAAGAAACCGTTTCTATAACAGTAAGAAATATTTTACTATTTTTAAAGTGTTATTTCACACTTAGGATGAGAATATATTTTTGAAAAATCGTATAAAAATTTGAACGCAGCGAGATTTGAACCCGCGCCACTTAGAAAGTAGCAGAAATTTGTAAATGTCTCACTACAGAGATGCTAACAATATAAATATGTGATAACAAACGTATAAGAGTTTCGACGCGGCGGGTAGGACGCATGGCTTAGCGTTCAGAGCGCTTGGACGGTTTCCAAGAGGCGCGGGTTCGAATCCCGCAGCTTTCAAAATTTTATACGTATTTTCAAAAATGTTAACATTAATAAATATTTATATCTATTATTCTTATTCTTCAATACTTATAATATAAAAGAAAGAGCAAAATTTGACGTTCTTGATTACCTATTGCGCTTTTAGCAATATATAGTTTAACTGTCTAAATCGCTTCTATAGATTCCAGCGGATGTGGGTTCAAATCCTACAATTTAATATACAGTACACAGTATTTGTAACTCACCCCGGTGGCAGCGAAGGGGTGTCCGATTGACAGAGAGCCCCCCCATTTGTTCCACTTGGCCATGTCTGGAGATCCCACCTGTCACATATTAATATATAAATCTAAAATGTAATTATAGATGCTATCGTTGGGCAGTTGGTCGTGGGTTCAAATACCATAAGAGGCAAAGTTGGGAAACGAAGTGGGAAGGAAAGCGTGTAATAATATTTTTCTTTAAAAGAAGTAAAATATATTCCGCTTGGAAAGACATAAATTAACAATTTTATAAAAACAAGTATAATATTTACTTGAATAATAAAGGCTGGTCGTGACAGTGTCTGATTATAGTCGCGATCAGTTGCAGGTCCAATTCTTACTCGGGGGAACGATTATATTTAAATAATGTTCTGGCTTGGGCGATAAAAAGCGCGGCGGTAAGTTCCACCGCTCAACACACAATGTCTTGAATACGGCGGAGTATGGATTGTCTTGACTCTAGGTACTTCTTATCAATCCTGCTAAGTGGGATAAAAAGCGTGAGCTGAAGAAAAAAAAATGTACTTGAGCTTACCTTAGCCTGACGTCCCAAATACGTTTGTGCGAACCAGTCCGAGTCCAACGCCTTCAAATTGGCTAAAATTTGTCCCTATAAAAAGATATATATTTTTTAATGTTAACGAATACGTTTTCATAAAAGTAGTATATAAAACTGATTTTTATTGGTATTCATTCATCATTAAGTCTAACTTCATCAAGTCGAAATTCATTAAGACTACCCTCGTTAAATTAGAATAACGTAAAAACCTCCCTATTTTCCCTCCATAACTCGAAAACCTAAATTCAACTTTTTACCTCGAATATAGTAATGTAATGTATGTAAGATATACGAGTTTGGGCCGGTCGTAGCGCAGTGGGACAGGGTCTAACTGTAATGCGATCGGTTGTGGGTTCAACCCCCACTGTGGGGAGTGATTGTATGAAAAAAATGTATGAAAAAATATATGACATACAAAGTGGCAGAAAATTCTCTACAGAGATGCTAACAACAAAAATTAGTTGTAATAAATATAAAGAAATTTAAACATAAATACAAAAGTATGGTTTAGTGGTCAAAGTGCTTGACGGCTTTCAAAAAACGCGGGTTCGAGGCCCGCTACTTTTAAAATTTAATAAATTTTCTATAAAAAAAAACTTACCGCAAAAGCCTCGTGAATTTCCCAGGTATCAATGTCAGAGAGCTTGAGTCCAGCCTTGTCTAAGATCTTGGGGATGCCATAGGCTGGTCCAAGTAAAAGTTGATCTACGGGGTCCTAGAGACAATAATTGTTATAGACATTTATATTATATATCAAAAGAGAAAATCAAACAATATTGTAATATTAATGATGTATTGATTATAATCATCAGCCTATCTCCGTTCATATTGGACACAGGCTTTTCCATATTGATAATATTTGATATGAATTGATGAATTGTAAGTAAAAGCAGTAATAGTGGGTTCGGTTCCTCTTTGGTTATAATTTGATTATTATTTAGAATCAAGAGGTCGCTCTCAATCAAATTGCATATTCCGATCTTTAATAACTAAAAAAATTAAGTATTTATTGTGTTATCCATCAGGTACCTGTGCCACGTAAGTGAAGTCCCGCAAGTAGGCTTTGGGCTTCAGACCCAGCTCCTTGGCCTTCGCCTCCGACATGATGAGACACGCGGACGCGCCGTCCGTCTGTACATGCAAGTATATATATATATTAATAATTTAATATAATATAATATTTAAATTATTTCCATGTAACGAATTCCACACTAATTTTCAAATTAGTTTCAATTACAAAATTATCATAACACTGAAGCTCCGATGTGTAAAATTAAAGAAAGCAATAATTACCAAGAACGAAGCGTTAGCTGCAGTGACGGTGCCATGGGGCTTGATGAAAGCCGGCTTTAGCTTAGCGAGCTGCTCGGGGGCGGACACGCGGATGCCGTTGTCCTTCTCCACCAGACCGTCCTTGCCCTCCACTGAAATAAAAATGTACAATAACAATGATTTGTAGTGTGGTAGCCTGCGGCATTTCTCAAGTGTAAGTTAAGTGTATGTATGATCAGAATAAATCAGAACCTGGTACCAACAAGACGTCTTTAATTGATCCCAACATTACATGGCGACCCTGCCAGTCGGTGTGCGCGCGCTAGCCTGCGACGCGTGCACTGGCTGGCCACCGAATAAATATTATTATTAAATGAAGAAAAAAAATGGAGAAGGAAATAAAAATAAAATGAAAATATATTTTATGGGTAAAATTCCCAAATAAAAAATCTCTCGGATTGACATGTAAAAATCAAAACGTAAAAAGAAGAAAATAACATTTATTAAAACTTCAAAAATGAATCATTTTTCAAAGATTATATAAAAGGCAGCCCAGGAAGACACAAAGAAGAAAAAGAAAAAGAAACGTAAATAAAAAAAACGGAAAGCAGATCAAAAACAAAATGTTATTGATCTATTGAAGATATTCCTTGAGGAAGAATGATGGAATTTATTGAATTTAAAAATCACCGCAGCATGCAAAAGCATATTCTACAAAACAAGAACAAATTATCCAAGGAAAACGCCGTGTACATTTTTCAAATGTGAATTAAATGAAATAATGAAGATAAAGAAAAACTACACCGAGTGGCCAGTTTCGTAATAATGAAAATGTGAGTGAGTAAATTTTATTTTAAGAAGAAGATTAAAAAAAATTCAGGACACTAATGTTATCAAAAAATAAATAAATCATGAAATATTAAAATATGAAGATGTTAAAATATATTAAGATTTTAATTTTTATTTGACCGCGATACAAAATTAAATTTTAATTATAATAAATAGGAATAAATATTGTTATGATTTTTTTTTATTAAATCATAAATTAGTATAAATGCATAATAAAATAATAAAAATATATCTATCGGAATCTAAATACAAAATTTTGAGTAAATTAATGTTGCAATTATTGTAAACAAGATGACTTTATTCTGAATATGATGACAGCACGGTACATATGTACATATTCTTCGAAAGCTAAGTCTTGGTTCCCTCATACATGGTGCAGCTCAGATTTTATAAAAACGTTGACGCGAAGTTTTACGGATAATGCGTGGAATTTGTAAACTAATATGACTTTGAAGGAAATATATTATGTCGGATATAAAAGGAAAGTATAAAAATTAAAAGATTTTTTTTAATATGGGTTAAAATTATATTATAGAATGGAAATTGAAAGGCATGGAAAAGTAGAGAGATCGCGTATATTTACGTTATTGTGTGGGAGTGGTATGATTATGTAGATGGTATGGTTTGACGTTGTTGTTTTGGAAAAGGTGCCTTTGAAGCTTAGCTTGGCTATTTGTAGTCGGATAGATAAACCGATGAATTATCGTGGACAAGTTAAATTGGTACATATGGAGTGTTGCGTGTGAGAATTTATTGGAATAAAAATAAGTATGTAGCTAAGGGCTACTATAATTGCATATGTATAGGCACTGATTATATTACTTATCGTATTGTGCTCGAGAAGCCAGTATATACTACATACTGGCTATTACATATAACGTTTCAGTCCTAAATAAAATAAAAAATAGAGCTATAAATGTTCTAAAGTAAAGGAGTAAGTTTTTGGCAGGGTTATAAATTTAGATCTAAGGAAGGAAAGGGTTATATGAGTATGGTTATAGAAAGTTTTAAATGTAAGATAAAGTGTGTGAATATATATGTAAGGATTAATTAACTATGTCGATCTAATTCGCTGGTTTTATTGGTATGACTGTATGAAATTGGCGAATATTTGCTTAGCTATGTTTTGGGAACTAATGTTAGTTATTCTAATATATCGATATGATTCATTGTAAGATGATGGAAAAAGGAATGCTACGGTTATTTATAGTTTTTAAAAGAAAAAAATACCGGCACATTTCTTGATCATGCTGTACGTGAGTTCGTCTGCGTGAAAGATTGTGCACAAAGGGTACTAATAAATAAATAAAATAAAAAATATTGGGAGTAGTCCGGGCCACCCAATCAAATAAAAATAAATAATAATACAAATATAATAAATTAATAAAATAAAAATAAATAAAAAAGGCCTATTATGAATAAATCAGAACCTGGTACCAACAAGACGTCTTTAATTGATCCTAACCTTATAGATTACACGAAATGGATGTGCAAAGGCATATTGCTGCCGGTATCAGGGTTAACGGTGCTCTTGCTGCATTGATGCGACGGCAATACGTCAGCGTAAATGCACGTGTTGCCGTTCACAATGCTCTCCTATTATGAACACACCGGCAGTGAATGCAGTACCAGGAATCAGGACAACATAACACAGGAGAGACGCAGGAGTCAGCCACTCGCCGCACGGGTACTTACCTTTGACTGGTATAAGGTCGGTGAAGTATCCCTTCTGCTGCGCGTCCGCGGCCAGCGTGTGCGAGCGCAGCGCGTACGCGTCCTGCTCGGCGCGGGACGCCCCGAACGCCGCGGCGAGGCGGTCCGCGCTGTGGCCCATCGTCTCCCCTGATGAGAACTCCGCCACCGCCGGCAACTGTAAATGATGATTAAAGAGACACTTATTAACACTAGCTTTTACTTTTTAAATTATCTCTCTTAAATATATTCGTTTTTTTTTTATCTTGCATAGCAGGACGACGACAGGAAGTATCTAGTGCCAAGACACTACGTTCTTCGCTTTCCGCCTAATTCAAGACATTGCGTGCTAAGTGGAGGAACTCCACACTGGGATCTGTCTTATCAGAGCAAGGAAATGTGTGCAATTTAAATATAATCAATCCCCTGAGTGAGGGTCAAACCACGCGGGTCAAACCATCGCGTTTACAGTCAGACGCTCTCCCACTGCGCCACGACCGGCCTCAGTAATTTGTTTAGGACGCGAAAATAACAAAATAGATAATATTAGGGATGAAGTCAGTGTTGCTGTGCTACGTAAAATTAAACAGTTTAATTATATAAATTGTAAAAGGCCAACATATTTTTTAATATATTCGAAATACATTAAATAAATAATAAAACGAATATAACATATTCTCTATGTGTTCATAAATGTCAAACCACGTTGCTAAGACAACGTATACTTTACTTCATATATCTAATACAAATTATCATTCTTGACTTACCTCAGGCGCAAAATAATCGGGACGTATAGAGGCCAACAACGACAATCGCTGCGCCGGCGTCTTGGCACGGTTGATTCTAAGCAATAGAGATCTCATTTTACGAGAATGACGGATTGGGACATCGGACATGAACTCTACACCCCCAGCCACGATCACGTCGTACGCGCCTGCGGCGATCATGCCCACGCCTGGATGAACAGACATGTTTGTTTATATTATTTTCTAATAACAAAGTGTTCAAAAAATATTGTAATATTTATTGAACATAAATATTCCTTAAACCATATTTTTTTATTTTTTGTGCCTACTAAGGTTATTGTGTAGGGTAAAATAAATAAATCGTTTAACTATCAATAAAAAACCATGTCATTTCTTATACTGAATAAAATTATATGACTTAAGAGTTTAAATTGAGAGAAAGAAATATAATAAATACATAAAATTCGATTATAAATATTATATTAAAGTAAACTTTTAAATTATACATATAAAATTTAGTTTATATGATAACAATGCAAAGTATATTAAAAAATTAATAATATATTAATTAATTAGGTATATTGTGATGCAATTGGTAAGTGGTACAATTGTACTTAAAAATATAGATAAGTTTTTAACTTAATTATATATTACCTGTAGTAATAGCTTGGTTAGATGATATGCAAGCCATAGTCACGGTGTGAGCCGGTGTTTTATCACTGAAGCCTGCTGCTAGGGCAGCTTCACGGCCAATGTTGGATGTCTTCACTTCTTGAATAACTGTACCGTATACAATGTAGTCCACTATGTCTTTGGGTATACCAGTTCTTTGGAGAAGGCCCCTTTAATGATGAAAATAATTTTGACATAAGATGATGAAAATAATTTGACATACCTTTTTAATATGCTATTAATAGCATTATTTCCCGCCAGATTTTTCTAATTTAGCTTAACACTTTCATCCTGTATAGCATGCAGACTGAAAGTACCCAGTGTTAGACACTCTGTACTTTATTTTCCACAGCATTTGAGGAATTGCGTGGTGGAACTCAACAGGGCACTTTGTCTTACCAGAGTGAGGAGGTAACAATATTTTAAATATAATCACTCCTGCAAGTGGGAATTGAACCCACTAATTATTTTTAGGAATTAAATTTGGGTTATAAAAATTTTAAATATCTATAATATTGTAAAAATTGTAAATTAAAAAGATGCTAAAATGAAATTTAGTTGAAACAAGCATATCAGAATTGCCACATAGCTTTATATAGTATGTATAGTTCATTAGTCGGAGCACTTCGAGAGTTTCCACAATGCAGGCTTGCTGTTTTAATGTTCATTTTCTAAAAATGATTAAATAAAATTGGCAACAGATAATTTTTATTTTCATCAGTAAATCAGGTAACTTAGTTTTAAATATATTTAGTTAAAAAAATATTTTAAATAGTTTTTGTTAAATATTTAGTATTTTAAATTGAAGGTTTCAAGGTTTTTGTTAAATTTATCTTCCAATACCTAATAAATGTGAAATATAAATGTTTGTAACTTTTTCATGTTCAAACCTTAATAATTGTTCTAAGTAAAATGTTAAAATATATAAATTATTGTGTATTAAATTAACTTAATATAATAATCAATATGTGACCATAGCTGTAAGTTAGCTATATCTATTATTAGTTATGAAATTTTTATTGCCATTTATACTCACAACAATGAATGTCTGGCAAGCTCATGTGGCATCATTTTGGCATAATCAGTAAAAGATACAAGAAAAGGTGTCCTGACTCCATCCACCAACACAACATTTTTGCCAGTCCTGTCTGGAAGACTTTTCTTCTGTTGTAATGCTGCCCCCACACTTAAAGCACGTCTAGTAGTATCTAAAGAATATATACATGACATAATATAGTAAATTAATAAAATGAATATTTTTCGCCACGTGATAAAAAACAATAATTTATTAGAAAAAAATTGTATGTATTGTAATTGCTTTTTCGCTAAAGATTTCAATAAATAGTTGCCGCTATGCCAACTGTCGAAGTCCAAAGTTTACTTTCAATTTATTGATATACTATTTTTTAGGAATTAATATCTATATAAATCAAATGTAAGAGATTATATATGTAAATAACAATAAATAAATGGAATATGTGAAAATTTTATATATAAGTAATATAATTTGAAACTATAATTACCAAATTTCACTGTTGAAGTAGGACGAGTTGCTTTTATTAAACTTTTTGCGATTTGTGATGCCATGATTTCTTTTTATTAAAAAAACACAGGCTTTGAATATGTTTAATTATTATTACTGCAATAATTAAATAAGACTTATTTGAATTAATTACAAATAGAAAGTCTAATTACTGAGGCAAAAGTTGGACTCTGACCTGTCAGTGGAAGACAGCTAAATGAACATGAAAACGATTCGTCCAAAAATTATTTACACGATATATTATGATGTATAAAATTAAATATATAAAAAATGTTATTTAGTATTTTTGATAATATTTAGCCAAGATATTTTATAGTATTGTTATAATCAATCAATTTTGTAAAGGTAGGTAAAAAAAAATATATTTTTGTAATTTCATAACGATCTAGTGTAATCTAATCTATAAAAATATTATTTTTATAAATTTGATATTTACTATCTTCAAAAATGTAATATGTAGATTCTGATGTGGTATTTAAACAGCTGATGCGGAAAAAGCGGCAATTGGATCATACTATTTCTGGAGCATTAGGTCACCAGCCACTACATTTAAGGCATTTTGTTTACAAACGAAGGGAAAAACAAAACCTTATGCTCTATTTTTGTTAAAATAACGGCACTATTTCATCCTCATATTTTTTACAAAAAAGTCATTAGTAATTATTTTTTATTATTATTAGTAATTATATTTTGTTTTTGATAAAACAAAAATCCTTACTTAATGCTTAAAAGCACATACACATTTTTACATTTTAAGAATTTACATGCAGATAATACTAGATATATTACAATAAAACATGGACTATAGTCTGACATTCATGCACAACCACCCTTATATCAAATGCACTATAATGTAGTCATTGCCTTAGCTAAATTAATATATTTATACACTGTGCAATTGCTCGATAATAAAAGGCGGGTAGTTAAAAATTTTGTTAAGTTTATCGGTCCGTATTTTTTTTCTTTTGGAATCGCATGCCGTTGCTTACATTATTATATGGAATTTATTTATAAAAAATAATCATTTTTACAGTGGTTGTATACTTAATTTATAATAATATAATAAAAAAATCATAAATGCATTTATAAGAACACTACTCTTGTAGGTAAGTAAATCATTTTTAAATAATATGGAACTAAACTAATATTAGGAACTAATTGAAATTTTAATGATGGTCGTTTTGTATCGTATATTTTTATTTTCAATTCGCCTTGTGTTTGGAGTAGGAAATCTAAAAATAAATGTAGATCATGCTATATCTTGACCACTTTTATAATAGCAAATATACATGTTTATCGCTTCGGTTGAACTAGTCATTGCGGGTGCGACTTACAAATTTACTATAGTCAAAAAATATATATAATTGTTTTATATACGTTACTATATTAACATAATAAATAAACTAGGATGGCGCTTCTGTTTATATTGCTGACGTGGCTAGCGGCGTGTTCAGCGGAGCTCCATGATGAATTTCAGTCTTTTGATCCGGAATGCCTTAAAGAGGGTGTATTCCACTGTTTAGATGAGAGCTGTGTGCCTCAGGAAAACTATTGTGATGGAAAATATGATTGTAAAGATGGCAGCGATGAGAATTTTTGTAGTAAGTCTATTATAGGTTATATATATTGCGTATTATAGGTGTATAAGTATTGCTCTTCTTAATTTATTGAGTTTAAATATGTTTATTAAAACCAAGTTCTATTTCACGGAACTTGGGTTAAATAATATAGCTTCTTAGTTATTTAAATAAAGTAAAACAGATTTTATCCTTATCATTTAGTAAAATTTATTCTCTGCGATGTGAATTTATGAATTTACTAGTACGTATTATCGATCGCCATGGAATTCCAAAATACATGTTTTTTCACATTTCATATTATATTTCTGTAGATTTACGTATATAGTTACTGTATTTAACAGGATAAGCTGAACTTATCATCAAGTTCACATTTGGTTTCCTTTTACTCTGTTTTTTAGAAACCGAACCCACGATCCGATTTATCTTATTAGAAAAAACTGAATAACGTCATATAAATCCCGAATGAGAATGGAACTTGCAACCATTTCATGTACACTTAAGATTTCAACAATTTTGTAGCGGATCACACTCCGGACGCGCAGCAATGTAACGAAACGCACCAGTTCCTATGCGCTGATGGTCGCAAATGCGTGCCGAGCGTGTGGATATGCAATAACGAAACTGATTGCTACGACGCTAGCGACGAGGCCAACTGTACCTTGAATGTGGAATACGATAATGTAAGCTTTTTGTAGTGCGCCTATACTTGTTGTGCTTGCATTAGCGGAAACAAACAGACACACATGCACACACATATATATATATATATATATATATAGTTATATATATATATATATATATATATATATATATAACATTATTAATTATAAATTATGTATTTTTTTCTATTATCATTAGGGCGATATGAATTAAGCAGATGTTATGACTTGTTTATTTCAAGAAGGCGTCTTTACTACTTCTCTTTCATTTTTTTTACTATTTCTTTACGACTTTGATTTCGATTTTTTAATTCATATCTAATATTATAATTTTATGCAATATTAAGTTTGAATAATTTAGTTTATCTCGCATAGGAGAGTAGTCAAAGACAATATAGTATCTAGACATTCCGCTGACGGCGGAAGCCCTAAAATCGAAACATTATTTGTTGAATGGCGGAGTTCAACGCCACGATCCACCTTACCAGAGCTAAGAAATGCTAATAAATTGAAAATATAATTATTCCTTCGAGTGTGAATAAAACCTACAAGCCATCGATTAGTCGGACACTGCCCCACTGCGCCACCATGTCCTTATTACTCATTTTTTACCAATCCATAAGCATAGCAGGGTGGACAGAAATTACCTAGTGTCAAAACACTGTTAAATTGCGAAACTCAACGCCGCACATTGTCTCATCAGAACTAGGAAGCGAAACTTTACAGTTAGACGCTATTCCACTGTGCCACGACTGACCTCTGAATTTATTCAGATATTCAAATTAATTTATAATTATAATAAAATCTCTTCAAGTAACTCTTGCTTGATAGGAAAAAAATGAATAAAAAAATTAATTACAGTCCACATGCATCGGATTCCTCTGTGACGATAACAAGAAATGCATATCCAAATTTTGGATGTGTGACGGGTATTACGATTGCGAGGATAAATCCGACGAAGACATCTATAAAACTTGTCGTGAGTATTAAATCTAAGTTTTGTGTACAACAACCTTTACTGACTGAAATTATAAGAATTGTTATTATAAGAAATATATTATATATGTATAAAGATTAAAATCTACCTTTAATTAGACAAATACACAGATAAATCGATAGATTTATAGACAGTTATATAGATATGCAGATTGACCGATAGACAGATGTACGGATAAATAGATATACAGATAGACGGACAAATCGATATACCTGTATATCAATTTGTCCGTCTATCTGTATATTTATCCGTGATTTGACATGAGACACCTTAGAAACATAGTAGTATCATATATGATTTTATTAAAGCATTTTCGATTTAGTTATGTATTGTGAGACACTCCTATAAATTATTACTATTTCTTAGCTTCACGCTTTGAATCCCGTATAGCAGGGTTAACAGAAAGTATATAGTGTCAAGACACTTCGTACTGCGCTTTCCAACGAATTCGAGACATTGCGTGTTGAGTGGTGGAACTCAACACCACGCTTTGTCTTACCAGAGTGAGGAAGTGCCCACTCGGGGAAATGATTTATATATAATCACTTCCCCGAGTAGGGATCGAACCTACAACCTATCGCGTTTACATTCAGACGCTGTCACACTTCGCCACGACCGGTCTCCTTATTAGATTGATATTATATTTTTGAATTCCACATTTTAAATAGTTTACCCGTCGGCGTCGTTCGTGGTTATGCGGGATAAAAAGCGTGAAGCTAAAAAAAAGATAAATTAATTACATAGGTAATAAATAGTGAGTAATATTGCAGGCCACTCGATGCACCCGCCGCGTTACGCGTCCATAATGGACTGCGAGTTCAGGTCGCACCGGCACTCGTGTCTGGACAACTCCTTCTGTCTCCCCCAGGACTTCATGTGCGATGGTCTGGTGGACTGCAGGGATGGCAGTGATGAAGGGCCTTTTTGTGATCATTGTAATTATTATTGTATTATTTGTTTGTACGCGTGTCTTAAGGTAAGTAGGTAAAGGTTCGATTTCCATTTGGGGTAATGATAATGGTAAGACAAGGCGTGGCGTTGAGTTCCGCCTCAGCACACGCAATGTCTCATTTTTTGCCAGAAAGCAAATAACAGAGCGTCTTGACACTAAATTGTCTCTGACACCCTGCTATCTTCTTCTTAATATCATTATGGCAGTTCAAGGTATAAGAATGGTAACAGTAAACGCTTGATTAACATTTCAAGAAAGTAACGTAAGTCGTCTCATACTGTGGAAAACACATTTTGTTATTATTTTTGTAGTTTTAAAATTGTGCAAATTTTTTTATTTTAATAATTAGTTTTTAATTTTTTTACTTTAGTCATTTTTTTTAGTTTAATTTGAAATAAATTTATACTGAATTTTAGTTTTTTATAAAAAGCTTACTCGCCCTCCCTTAACTTTATGTACGTCATAGGTAGATAGAATGCAGTCAACGGAATGTTGAGCAAAAAAATTAACAACAATTAATTTTAAAATAATGAATTTTTCACACATTATAGCCTGTCTGATATAATATAAATAATCAATAATTCTCTAACATAAAAGAATTATGTTTTTCCATATCACTAAAAAATAAGCCTTCCAGGGGACACGAGGTGCCAAAACCTCACCTGTCCAAAGCACTCGTACTGCAAGCAGCAGCGCGCCGGCGCGACGTGCGTGTGCGACTCCTACAACGCGTACAACAGCACCAGCGGCAAGTGCGAGGAGACCGACAACTGCCTGGAGGAGCGGCCCACATGCTCCCACATGTGCCAGGACATGGGCGACTACTACCGGTGCTACTGTGACGCTGGGTACTTCCCGGATTACGCCAGCTATTTGTGTTTTGCTCCTGGTGAGCGAGTTTTTTTTTATATTTTTTTTATTACACATGAATATGAATTTTGTAATAAATATTGCTTTGTAGTACTTAACTGTTTTACACAGTTTGTCTGTAGGGTCAGGTGAGTCGATATATTATGTGTTTAGCGTCTAAATAGTGGATAACTAATATTTATTAAATATCATTTCAAATATTTTTGAATCTGGTTTCCAGCTAATCTTTTCAGGCAAACTATTTAACATATATGGTTATCTTATTTTTAAGCTTCATCTCCAAAGTAATTATGTAATCTGGGTAATTCAAATTTTCCCTCGGACATGGACCTGGTACCAGGCTTATTATTAACTAATGTCAGGTTATACTTCTGTCTATGTTAAATGTAAGGCCATAACTATCAAGAGCCAGTAGCTCAATATAGAATTTACCAATGAAAAATACAGACATTTGAATGTAGTAGCTGGAAGTTTGGGTGGGACAATTTTTTTTCAATATTAGATGTTTACGAGTATGTCTGCATATATTAAAGTAGGGCTTCTCGCAATATCTAAATATCGAAATATCGATATTGCGATATTATTTATTATATATGTATTTGACCTCTCGGTATTGCAATAGCTCAACAACGCTCTAGGGAACGAAGGGAGATGGAAGAAGGACGATATGTATAAGAAGAAAAACAATTTGAGAACAATGACTATGATTCACTTAAAAATTCTAAGATTGAAATAAATATTTAGTGAATTCACAGTCTCAAAAATGTCTTCAAAGATGAAAGGAGCATTGATATCTGATTTAAGCAATGGAAAAATAACACGAATGGAAAAAATACTTTTGTATTAAACCACAACTAATATTAATTTAATGATATACACAATACAAATAAAAGATTTTTAATTAACTAACCGAGTTAGTTAGTTAGTGTGTGTGAATGTTGAAATCTCAATTTGACCTACTTCATAGCCTCCGTTTGAGCTGATATGTGTATTACGACTTCAGTTCTGATGACAATTAAGTAACATATAATCAATATTGTTGTTAATCTAAAATGGCTGCTGCAACAAAATTTGTTTAATTGAATATAAATTTTATTGCACAATGCTAACCCTAAGCCCCAATATGGATATCAAATATAAGGCTTAATTTGTACAGTACAATACATTATGAAAAAGGCTTGTTTTTATAAGAATATATTTTTATTAATATTTTTTAATTTTATTGATTGTATATGTCTATCTAATAGTAAAACTAAAATTATTTATGATTAAGTGGTAATATTTACTATGCGCGGGATCTAGGGATCAAATATCGGGATCCGTGGGATTGATAATTCCTTGTCCCGCACACCGCAATAGAACATAGACTCTGGGATTGGAAGCCCTAAAACAATGACTGTTGTGGTGTCGTAGGATAACGTCTGACTGCAAGCGTGATTGATTGCGTGGGTTATTGCGGTTGTAGGTACGATTCCGACTTGGGAGATTTAGGATTATATTTAAACTATGTTCATTTTTCCATTATGGTAAGACAAAAGGTATAATTAAGTTCCGCCACTCAACACAGAGTCTAAAATTTAAATATATGATTTTATTCCATCCATCTATCCATCTACATATGACATCATGGGATCACATATGAATTCATCCAACTATATATAACATCATAGTCCACATATGATTTATCACCCACATATGAAAATACGCGTCCATATATAATTTCATCTCTGCACATACGACATTCCGGTCCTCATTCTGCATCATGGGTACATGTATGAGTTTAGCATCCGCATATGACATCATGGGTCCACATGCGACTTCATACATCTACATATGACATCGTGAGTCCACATATCATTTTATCCATACACATATGACATCATGAGCTACATGTGATTTCATCCATCCACATATGACATGAGTCCATATATGATTTCATCCATCCACATATGGCATCATGGTCCACATGTGATTTCATCCATTGACATATAACATCATGGGTCCACATATGATTTCATCCATTCACATATGATTTCATCCATTCACATATGACACCATGGGCCACATGTCATTTCATACGTCCACATATGAAATCATGATCCATAGATGTTTTCATTCATCCAGATATGATTTCATCTTTCCATATATGACATCATTGGCCATACGTAATTTCCGTCATCCACATATGACATCATGTGTCCACATGTGATTTCATACATCCAAATATGATGTGTGTGCATCTACATGTGATTTTATATACCCTCATAAGATTTTCTGTGTACACGTGTGGCTTCATTTGTGGTGTATAGTCTCTCCTAATTTTGTATAATAAAAAACCATACAAATTTGTCGAAAGGCCATATTATATAATTAAGTTATATTTGTATAATATTAAAACAAAAAACATATATATGGATAATATATGTTTTTTTATTTGTTTTAATATTATACAAACATAACTTAATTATATTATCACATAATCATTCTCCACAACAGACCCAGAAGCCCAACTCTTCTTCAGTACCCGTAATGACATAAGATACGTGAAAGTGAAGTCTAAACAGCAAGTGACGGTACTCAGCGGAATCAAGCAAGCGCACGGAGTCTCTTACGATGGACGCCACTTGTACTGGGTGGAGACGGCGCACGGACACCAGGCCATCATGAGGGCTCAGCTGGATAATGTGCAGGAATCTAAACAGGTATCTGACGAGTGATGGGTGACAGGTGCTAATAGCATGTACGTGTCTTTCTCACTGACCCAATGTGAAAAGTAGTGAAAATGAGTAAAGAATGGCGGTATTGCTCTCTGTATATCTGGTGACGAGGGACAGATGACTGGCTGCAAAGCGCAGGTATGGTGCTTGTATAGCAAGTTATGATAGGTGAACTTTAACAGGTGGTGGTAGATGAGAAGAAGATGAAAATGTACTGAAAATGGAGCGACAGATGATGAGTGACAGGAATATAATTAGGAAGTAGGCCATGTGTGGCAAGTGTTGTGATGATCAGTAACCGTCAAGACTTGCAAGTAACAACTACACTAGTTGCACATTTAATAGACTTATCGTACAATCTGTCATAGAAACCTTATTTTTTTCTATCAATCAATCTCCTTCGTGTATTCTCCACACTACGTCACATTGGTAAAGTGATCTGTATCTTACTCGCTTGGTAAGACCGCCGTAAGTATATAACTAAACTGAATTAGTTGTAATTATTGTGTAACTGTTGTCTTGCTTTACTGATCAATGTGTTATTATCATGTTTATTCATGTGTTTTCAATGTACAATATTAGGGCTATTTAACATATCAACAAAGATCATGGTCATACAATATCCGCCATGCAAAGATGGTCTTCAAAGATGTCGATATTAAAAAAACTGGTTGTTTTGAATCAGGTGATAGCGGCTCTAGGTCTGGAAGACCCCGGTGACATAGCGATAGACCACCTCGGAG
Organism: Dryadula phaetusa; assembly: GCA_032432895.1. NCBI lineage: Eukaryota > Metazoa > Arthropoda > Insecta > Lepidoptera > Nymphalidae > Dryadula > Dryadula phaetusa. The sequence continues at coordinate 3,068,985 of JAOYRS010000077.1, forward strand.
ACAACATCTACTTCAGCGACGCGCGCAGAGGGATCATATCCGCGTGTCGGAGCGACGGCTCCTTGTGCACTACACTCAAGACCGACGCGAAGTCTCCTAAATTTGTTACTTTGGACACAAGACACGGGTAAGTTTACGGATTCCGTATATATTACTTTATAGTTTATGTGGCCATGGTGGAGTGGGACAGCGTCTGACTGTAAACACGATCGTTTGCGGGATCGATTCCAACTCTGGAGAACACATAATTTATCTTTATTTTCTCACTCTGGTAAGACAGACTGTGGCGTTGAGTTCCGCCACTCAACACGGAATGTATTGAAAAATCCATAGTACATTTTACGTTCAGTATTGTAAGTAAAGTAGTACGCAGGTTTGGAAGATGAAATAGATATTAAAGATATCAGGTTCGGTTCTCATTCGGGTGATATTTGAATATATTTTGGTAAGACAAAGAGCGGCCATAGTTTCAATACTCGATACATAATATATCGATTTAGGTTGAAAAGCAGTTTTGATATTATGTATAATAATTAAGTAAGATTCAACTGTTTCATCTGGTTTTGAAGTAAATCTTAATTGTAATAATTTTCATGTTTTCACACTCGATAGTTCCTATATACATACCAGTAAAGGTCGATGCGTAAAATACACGTTATAATATTTATTTTTTTCAATTTCTCAACCATTAAAAAAGTAATGATTCTGCACTTGTTCTTTATATATACTACAGTACTGTACTGTACTGTCTTATCTAATTAAAGATTTTTGTATCAATATGATTATTAATTTTTGTTATTATTTCTTTAAGTAAAATGTACTGGGCAGATTGGCACGGCAGAGCAGTTATAATGGTGTCACAGATGGACGGCTCCAAGTCTAAGATCCTCACGGACAAGTTGAGCTCGTTCCCCACCGGCCTGGCTTTGGATGCGCCGAACGCCAGACTTTACTTTGTGGATAAAACTATCAAGGTCGTCAGATTGCAAGATGCTATGGTATACGTAAGTGTTTTCTTGTATATTATTATACCTTGTTTCAAAATTGGCTTGTAGTATTATAGATTGTAAATTAGAATGACATGTAATTCTTAATAAACGTTTGGATAGCTTATATCTATCAGTTATGTGGAAGCCACTATGAAAATAATAGTGAACCATTAATTTAATTTAATTGGATACTTTTTTACAATGCACATTTTAGAATATCCATGAATAAAACCATGAATTTTTACGATCCTATTTCTCATTTTTGTGATTTTTATTATGAAGGGAGGAGAGCACTTGACACACTGCAAGAAAGTTAGAAATATATGTGATTTTAAAAAAATATAGAAATATATATAAGTTAATAGAGGAGTCCCTCCAAAAGGTCTAGTCCGGTGATTGTGGTTTTCTCGCTCGTTGTTGATCACACTACGTATTTAATATAGATAAATTATGTCTTTTACACTAAGTAATTTTACCGAATAGATTTGAGCGCCATGAGACGTCAAATATATCGTCAAGTACAAATATAGTTTCTAAACATACATTGCGGACAAAGCGGCGAGCAAAATCTAGTATGAAATAAAATTTAATTAACCTTCCCAACAACCTAACAAGTTAAAGCCTAAATATTTCTTCTCAGTCATTCTTCGAGGAGCCATTCCACCATCCTTACACGCTGTCAGTATTCGAGAACACGGTGTTCTGGAGCGACTGGACGACGCACACCATACAAACCACGGACAAGATACACGGCACTTCAGTCAATAGGAACATTTTGTTGGGTTTAGATGAACCTGTTTTTGGTAAGAAAAATTGGATAAAACCTACAAAAATGTGTTTTTATGTGAATTAGTGAAATAATATATTACTGTTTTTAAAGTGTTTTCCATATTAAGACCTAGAAGACAATTTTTAAAAATACGTAAATATTTAAACACAGCGGGATTCGAACTGGCGACTAGCCGTGACTAAGAATATCGACGCAGCCGGATGTAGGACGCATGGCTTAGAGAAATAATGATATTTTGCATAAGATCAGGGTAGTTAGGTTAGGTTAGTGTCACTAAAGTAGGGTAGCACACTAAAATTTATATATATTTATATATACATATGTATGTATTATTGAGTTATCACACGTCTTAATTTTTTTGTATTATATATCTTATAAGTTATATCACTTATTTTCAATATGTTTATAAATTAAAAATCAATAAGTTTATTTATAATTTAGTACTAATTGAATAATAATAATTTGAAATTGCACCCTCACAGATATGCACCTGTACCACCCAATACTAATGAATGTAACCAACAACCCCTGTGATAACCATCACTGTCAGATCTGCCTTCTAACCTCCAATCAGACACACACTTGCGCCTGTCCTGACACTATGGAGATGGTGGGGGACCATTGTCAAAGTAAGTGAAGTGGAACAGCTAATGGCCTAGTAGAAGAGAAACCGGTGTATAGTTACTCCGTTCTCCACTTTTGTGAATTCGAGATATTATATGAACCAAAAAACCCGCTCTGGTAAGACAAAATGCGGCGTTAATCTTCGGTTTGTATATTATGTGATGACTACCGGAATTCAACGCCCCGTTGTGTCATGTTAAAGTGGGGAAAATAATTTAAATGTAATTATTATTTTAGCAATTTTGTTTGATGTGGCCACTACTTAATGCCATACAAAATTACTGATTTAATGTAAAATCGACCATAAGCTTATTTTAGGGGTTTTATATTTATTTTGATTTAGTTTCGAGGTACCTTTGTTAATTAAATGTAATAAAGCAAAGGAGCAAATAATAATGATAGAGTTTAATATATAATTAAATATAATACTAAAAAATAATAATAATACGTATACAATTAATTTACGTTTAACTTTGATTATAAACAACTTCAAAAGACGCCTATCGCGATCTACTGCTCGGACAAAAGTGAGGTCCGAAACAGTCTAAAACTACATCTACCTCCTCAATTCGCAATATTGCCAACACAATCGACTGTTCACGCTAGATAATGGGTTTGATTTATGAAATGTTAAATAAAATTTTGATAGAAACTTTTTTATTTGATTTCTTTTTATAGTGAGAACGTTCAAACTGTATGCGTATAATTTTATAGAACTGTTGGTTCAATATTTGAAATGTTCACTCCCCAAGCCATCGGCGGCTACCACCCGCAGTACGTGGTGGTGGGCGCGGGCAGCTCGTTCACGCGCGTGCACCACCACGCCGTCGGCAACCCCGAGGCGCACGGCACCAACCTCGACGTCGGCAGAGTGCAGGCCATGGCCTACGACAATGTTAGAGGCGAGTTACGTACAAACATTATTATAAAAATAACATTCATTCTTGTTATCACGCTTCACCCATCAGAGCAGAGTTGGAAGGAAAAAATCCTATATGTACTCAATATTTCTTTATTTTATCGATATATTGCGTGTAGACTGACAAACAGTGTCACGCTTTGTCTTATGAGAGCAGAAAAATTAATTAATTAAATATAATCATTTTAACGAGTGAGAAACAGACCCAGAACCCTTTATGATTAGAGTCAAACTGTTCCACTGTACTATCACGACGATCTCTAAGTAATGCAATCCTTTAATTTCATATATATATATATATATATATATATATATATATATATATATATATATATATATATATATATATAAAATTAAATAATTAATAATTATATTGTCTATCCAGATACCCTATACGTATACGACAGTCATCGTAAATCAATCAATGCGATCAACATGAGTGAGTTCTCACTCGGCGTCACGCACCATCTGATGCACAAGGGGCTGGAGAATGTCGTTGACATGGATTATGGTAACTTGCTTATTACTTTCATATATTTTTTTACCAAAAAAGCCACAGTAAATAATAAGTGTCTAAATAATATGTTATTTAGCTTTAATAGATATTTAAAATTCGTTATCTAAAATATTACCTATGTATATTTTTTCTAAATTTATAATTTATTTAATATTATGATCATATTAAGATCTTTGATTTTCATGATTCAAAAATGTATTTAAGAATATTAAAACATATGCGTTTAATGCGTTTAAAATAGTTTTATTACAAAATATTATGATCAATCATACTGGCCTAATGTAAAGGCCTTAAATTTCTTAAGCCCTCTTTAAATTTGTGTTGCAATTTAATTTGCAAGGTTTTTACGCACCTCACAGTAATATTTTCATTTCTCAACTCAATTTTCCACCTTGTTCTGTTCTCGTAGGAATTTGAGGATAGGACTTTTCTTCTTTCTTTCATTTTCTTCTTTCATTTGTCGATTTGCCTTCAAAGAGGTCCTTAAGAGAATATATCTTGAAATTCCTGCGAGAACAGGAAAGAGCGAAAAGACATGCGCCAAATTTTAAATATTTGGTCGCGTTCACGGACATTGTCTGTCAGTCACTAAGTTGTTCTAGAAAAGTGATCGTTTGTATGTAACGGGACTTGAACGCGCACTTCTCGGTAACCATTGAAGATTTTGTTTTCTTAGCAAGTGAATATAATAACGAAAAGTATGTATAAAAATATATAAAAGATTAATTTGTTGATTGAATTAGATTTTGTATCGGACTCGCTGTACGTGCTCGACGCGGGTCGTCGTCTCATAGAAGTGATATCGCTGCGTAGCCATCGCCACGCTTTCGTGTATTTCTTTGAGGACGGGGAAATCCCGGTCAGCTTCTGTGTGCTGCCCGAATATGGGTAAGTTTTATTATTTTTCTTTTAAAACCCAAGAACAATATAACGATTTTAGTAATACGTTTACCATACCCTTATGCATTAGTATATTTATGGGACCTTCATTTTCGCGTTGCTAGATAAAGCGCGAACCGTATATGGTCCAAATTCAATGTATAAAATGTATTCTGTAGCTTTAATTAACAACGTATATAGGCACGGAGCAAAAAAGGTAATGAAAATGAAAGAAAGGAGGGTAGGTGTCTCCTAATAATACAATATGGCGGGCGCGTTTATTTCATTTTTATATACAATGTGTTTTGACATCCATCATTTGCTTAATTTTATTAAGAACTTGCGACCCGCTCGTGGTTTCGCTATGAAATGAGCGAATATTAATAATATAATATATAATACTTTAGAAAATAACTTTTTTAAATGGAACAAATAATTCAAAACTCTAAACATTCAATTTAAGTTGCATTTACTGCGTAGGGACCTAATTCTAATTACAGATATTAATGCCCCTTTCACCCCACACCTCATTATTTTATTTTGTTTGAAATTTTAAATTCATTATATCATTTAAATGGAATGTCCAATTTTTATAATTTAAATAGTAATAAGTAAATAATAATTTAATATTTAATAGGATAAGGATTAATACGGAGGTATGAATGGTATCGTTTGAGAACTAAGTGTAGATGATACTTTTATTTAAGGTAAATCACAGAAAATAACAAGTAATGGCATAGGTTAGGAAAGGTAGTTCTAAAAAGAACTTTAGATAAATAACTGCTTATACAATGTTTCCTAATAGGGATGATAAGATTTTCGTAGCTCACAGTCGCCATCTTGGTTGTTTAACATTTGACATTTGTATTGTTTTGTATTCAGTAATGTTTGCCATTTAATCATGAACAAGTTCACGTTACCTCAACGTTTGGAAATTGTCCAAATTTTCTATCAAAATTCGAGAAGTATTTTCTCTACTCAAAGAGCATTTCGTGCTAAATATGGTCGTCATGGTGCACCGTCTGAGCTCGCTATACGTCGCATAATCCAAAAACTGGAAAGTGAATATTCTTTGCACGATAGTAGACCACCAACACGACAACGGACAGGCCGTAGTGAAGAAAATATTGCCGCCGTATCAGCCAGTGCTGAAGAAAATCAAAATGTTTCCGTTCCACGACGTGCACAAGAACTGGGCTTATCCAGAATGACAACCTGGCGAATTTTACGTATGGATCTTGGCCTACATCCATACAAGATTGTGTTGGCACAAGAACTCAAGCCAGCAGACCATCGATTACGGCATGAATTTGCTGATTGGGCGCTTGAAATGATGGAAACGGACACCGAATTTCATAGGAAAATCATCTTTTCAGATGAGGCTCACTTTTGGCTCAATGGTTATGTGAACAAACAGAATTGTCGTTACTGGAGTGAGTCAAATCCAAGAGTGGTTCATGAAACACCATTACTGCTTGAAAAATTAACTTTTTGGTGCGGATTATGGTACGGCGAAATCATTGGCCCGTACTTTTTCAAAAACGACGAAGGCCGTACTGTTACTGTCAATGGCGACCGTTATCGTGACATGTTGAACGATTTTTTTTTCCTGAAGTGTATGAAATCGATGCGGACGACATTTATTTTCAACAAGATGGTGCAACATGCCACACTGCGACCGTCACAATGGATTTATTGCGTGATAAGTTTGGTGAGTCGGTTATTTCTCACAATTGGCCACCAAGATCATGACCAAGATTTAACACCCTTGGACTATTTTTTGTGGGGGTATGTTAAATTTCAAGTGTATGCCAATAAACCAGCTACGATTCAAGACCTTGAACGCAACATTCGAGCGACTATAGCGGCCATACCAGACGAAATTCTGCACCGAGTCATCGAAAATTGGATCGATCGTATTCACCAGTGCAAAAAAAGTCGTGGCGGTCATTTGAACAATATATAATAAATAGCATAAAATTTCCTATCAAATAAAGCCACGAAATTCAAACATATATTACATGTTTTATTTTAATTTCAAAACATATCGTTCTTATTGGGAAACCCCATACTATAAATGTCTATGAATAATAAACATAATCTGTGTTCAAGTGAAAGATAGTGACATAGGAGTGAAAGTTAGTGATTTGACAGTTAACGGTCTGTTGTACGCAGATGATGCAGTGCTAATTGCATCATCAGAATGCGAATTACAAGCATTGATCACTACTCTGAAAGAAGGTGTGAAAGTAATAGTCTAAACCTCAATGAGAGTAAAAAAACTAAGATTCTAGTATTTGAAAGAGATGAAGAAAGAACGGTATGTAAGATTAGGGTAGATAGAAAGATATTAGAATAAGTCAATGAGATGGTATATCTGTGAAGTATTTAAGTATTTTTAGTAGAGATGGAAAACACGAAATGGATGTGGAAATAAGGTTAACGGTGCTCTTGGTGCATTGACGCGGCAGCAAACCGTCAGCGTACCTGCACGTGTTGCCGTTCACAATGCAGTACTGATATCGACGTTGTTATACGGCAGCGAAACGTGGGTGTGTCAAAAGAGGAATTAAAGAAAGATGAATGTAGTAGAGATGATATCTCTTCGTCGGATATGCGGAGTCAGTTTAGCTGACCGTATATGCAGCGAGGAGATACGCAGAATGGCAGGTGTATGCGTGAATGTCACAATAAGAATAAAGAAGAACGTGCTCAGGTGGTTTGGGCACGTTGAAAGAATGAGCGGTGAAAGAATGGCAAGAAAGATTTTAGAAGACAAGGTGAGTAGTATGAAAGGTCGGGGGAGACCTCGGTTGACCTTCGAGAACACAGTATCGAAAATAGAGAAAGGTCACGTAAAAAGCATGAGGACCCCGCGAAGGGCATTTATGAAGAGGTTAATGACTGTGGACGAGGCGAAAAAGGTATGCAGGAAACGTAGCGTTTGGCGCTCTGTGCTCTCTGACTACCCCGCAATGGATAAATCGTGAAGCTAAAAAATATATAAATAGAATATTATAATATGTAAGAAAGTAAGAATACAAAATAAAATCTTAATATAATAGTAAAATATTAATAGAATATAGAAGATAAGGAGTCCCTTTTCCCCTCACTCCGCAGTCATCCGCTACGCTGCTCGGGACCACAAACGCCGCATTATTTTACTATAACATTGATTCTTTAGATTGACATTTTTAAATTCGTTATATCTTTTGAATGAAATGTCTGATTTTAATAATTTGAAAAGTATTTACAGGTATTGAAATGTTCTTTATTTAGATATATGTTATATGTTTAATGGCTCTAGGATTAATACAGAAATATAAACAATGTGATTTGATTCTTGTACCATTTTTTTGACATTAACAAAGTAGTTATAGTAGCATAACTACAGTAGTTGGACATATGGTGTCGCGGACTTTTTCGTAGATATTGATACATGATAAAAAAATGAATTTGAAAACGAATTTTCTGTTAAAAAAATTATTTGGCGCCTTGAACATGTATTATTTGGGATAGGACAATAACTGGGTTTGAATTCAGGGTGGGATAAGGTTACGGTATAAATATTTATATATATTTTTGAAAGGATAAATAATAAATGTTTATATATTCATGAACCTTTAAATATAAAAGTTTATATACTTTTAGACGGATGATAGTAGCCGTTTTGGAAGTGGAAAACTATGATGAGATTCACTTAGACAGTATTGGCTTGGACGGTCAGGACAGACAACATTTGTTGACCGATATTGTAGGTAAATAGCCTTTGTATATTAACATTTTAGTTTTGATGTATATATATATTTGACATCATTTTATACATGTTTGTGGGATTGATCCTTACTCGGGGATATTGAAATTAGTATCATCTGTCCTTTCGGGTAAGACAGCACGGTGTTGAGTTACGTCACTGAATACACACTATTAAACTCGGATTCCGAGCGGAGAACGTAACGTTTTGACACTAGGTTCTCTTAACTACGTTTTTTGAGGGAAGCCTGGAAGTACTTTATTTGCTTTAAAGCTACATTTCAGTACATAATGTTATAATATATTTTTCAATTCCAGGTCCTAACGTTCGAGTTCGTTTTTCTCCAGAAATGAATGTGGTATACATTTCCGATGAGGGCAGTGGGACCCTCGAAGTGATACATCCTGAAGGTATACTTTTTTATTTATACCCACCTAACTAATATAATGGAAGAACAGATTGGATTCTTTTTGTTTATCTAAAATATTAATTTGTTTCTTTTATCTCAGAAATACAAAATTTTTATCTCAAAATAGCATATTTGCTGGGTTCTAATTTTGGTAAATAATAAACTTGTATTTAATGAAGGTAAATATACTAAAGTTAGCTTTTTTAGCTCCACGCTTTATCCCGCATAGCAGGGTAGACAGAAAGCACCTAGTATCAAGACACTCCTTACTTTGCTTTTCACCAAATTCGAAACATTGCGTGTTGAGTGAGTGTTGAACTCAACACTGCATTTTGTCTTACTAGAGCGAGGAACTGAAAATAATTTTAATATAATCACTCCCTCGAGCCTCGAGCCTCGAACCCACAACTGATTGCGTTTACTGCCGGCCACCGGCCTAATTTTATGTTTATATGTATATTAATTAACAAAATTATTTAAATTTGCACATATATCAAAAGGCACCGGCAGAGAGAAGTTCAGGGAAGTACTAACAACTATATCCAGTTTGGCCGTCACCGAGACGCACGTGTTCTGGACGGACAGACGCACGCCCAAACTGTACTGGGCGGATGTACATGAAGCGTCTCATAATATACGAAGGATTGAGTTGAGTGAGTTATTTGTTTATATATGTACTTGTAATTAATTTTTTATTTGCTTACATTTATAGCAACTCGGAAGTTACATATTTTGAGTTTATTTCAGGAGAATGGAGTGTCTTGACACTAAGTTCTCTTTGACTAACATGCTTGAGGGAATAAGCTATACAAATGTCTGACGTCTGGCTGTAAGCGCAACCGGCTGTGGGCTCGATTCCTACTAGAGGAATTATTGGAATTATATTTAAATTATTTTCATTTTCCTCGCTCTGCTAAGACAAAAGCGAGGCGTTGAGTTCCGCCACTCAATACAAATTGTCTCGAACTTGATTGAAAGCGAAGTACGGGTGTCTTGACACTAGATACGTCCTGTCCCTGTGTTAAGCCTAAGACCGTGAGGCTGAAAAATACATGTTGGAAAGCTTATTACAAAAAGACGCGTAACATCAACGCAACAGTTATACTTAAAGCTACATTGAACATATTTTAACTTACAATGAAAAGTAACTAGAAATATTTACCAATGTTTTTTATACAAAGCTAATTCCTTATAGCTTATTTTTGTTGCACAAAAAAAATCTTTTGCCAAAATGAGGATTATCAGATCAGTCTCATCCTGTGGTTTTGTTTAACATTTAGTCTAATCGTAGACGATACGAACAAGATTATTATATAATTTAAACTTTTATAACAAATATAAGGGTAAGACGCAAAGTAATGAAGCTTCCTTTTGACGTCTACTTCAGGATATTTATTGATTTTTCTCCAATATTATTTGATTTAGTCGCGACAGCCTATATATGCTCATAAAATGACGGCTAATGTACTCGCATTTATTTTTTAACCACCCTCTTTTACCAAAACCCAACATACATAGATGCTACAAAATTTATTTGATTTTGTTTTTCAGCGATATTTCCAAATAACACCAACCTCCACCTCGTAGCCACATCACCTCCTCCGAACCCTAAAAGTCCCTTAACTAAGCACAAATGCTATCAACCAACCACTCCTTGCTCACACATATGTGTTCAATCCTCCCACCCCGTAAACCACACCATGGATATAAATTCCACGGGATACAAGTGTCTTTGTCCACCTGGAAATGTCTTTTTCAAAGGGATTTGTTCAGAACTGGTGAAATGTAAGAACAATGAGCTGTATTGTCACAAAAGTAACATTTGTTTGGAGAGAAGTAAGAAATGCGATGGTGTTAAGGATTGTTTGTACGGTGAAGATGAAGAAGGCTGTGTTGGTGAGTTTTTGTATTGAAACTTCTTTGGAATTGTGATTTGCAAGTCAATCTATAAGGCCATTTTAAACTCGATTAGTTGTGGGTTCATTTCCCACTCAAATTGCTGCCAATCCACACGCAATTTTTCTATTTCGGGCGGATAGCAGTTAAAATAGTGTTTTGTGACACTAAGTTGTCTCTGATTATTCCACTATGGTTGATAAAGCGTGAAGTTGGAAAAAAACTATCGAAACGAATAAGAGACAAGAACAAAATCATGTGTCTATAGAAACCTGAAGGAACTATTAGTTTGCTATTATTATATAATGAAGTAATAAAAGAGTCATTGCTAAAAAATAAAACTATTTTAATTTTATTTTTAATTAATTTTAGGTTATAAATCATAAAGATTAGAAAATTTTCTAATCTTTATGATTTTTAATCTTTATGATTTTCAGCCAGTGTTACTCAGAATCCATTATCATGTGCTATGGACCAAACGATTTGTTATGGAAGTTGTATACCAAAAAATCAGGTCTGCAAAGGAAATACGACATGTAAGTCAAATTTAACAATTATTTATTAATATATTTTAATGCTTTTTACGAGATAATATTACGAAATATAACTAAAATCATATTATTTTTTTCTACCCACATAGGATAAATAAATAAAAACTTCAAAAGCTTGCTAGTGTTCATATTCTGTGTTTTCTATTTTCCACTAATTTTATTATATTAAGTGGCGGAACTGAACGCCGTACCAAATCAAAGAAATTGTAATAATTCAAGATACAACCATTCCCTCAATATGTTCGGGAATCGTATGTACATGCAGCACGTGTACAGTTGCTATGCCACGAAGATATTCATATTTTATAGGTGCTCATTTCAAGCTCGCTTTATCCCTTGCGGGGTGGTCAGAGAGCACAGAGCGCCAGACGCTACGTTCCCTGCATAGATCTTTCGCCTCATCCACACTCATTATCCTCTTCATACATGTCCTTCGGGGGGACCTCATGCTTTTTAAGTGATCTTCCTCCAGCATCTTCGATACTTTGTTTTCGGACGTCAACCGAAGTCTCACCCGAACTCTCGTACCATGGATTCATAAATCTTTCTTAATATTCTTTCATCATTCTGTCAACGTGCCCAAACCACCCTAGCACGTTCTTCTTCATTCATACATTGACATTTGCGCCTACGCCAGCCATTCTGATAGATATCACATCTCTACAGCAGTCATCTTTCTTTCATTCTTTTGACACACTCACGTTTCGCTGCCGTATAACAACCATAGTTTTAGCACTACAGTATGAACGGCAACACGTGCAGGTACGCTGACGTTTAGTCAATGCAGCAAGAGCACCTTGATCTTGTTACCGGCAGCAATACGTCTTTCTACATCCATTTCGTATCCTCCATCTCTATTAAACATACTTCTTATATCTAATATCTTTCTATCTACCCTAATCCTACATTCCGTTCTTTCTTCATCTCTTTCAAATACTAGAATCTTGGTTCTACTTGCATTGAGGTTTAGACCATTACTTTCACACTCTTCTTTCAGAGTGGTGACCAATGCCTGTAACTTGCAATATGATGATGCAATAGCACTGCATCATCTGCGTACAATAGATAGTTAACTGTCAAATCATCAACTTACACTCCTATGTCGCTTTCTTTCACTCCTTGGTGACAGCTATCCAAAAACAAATTGAACAGCCAAGCTTTCATGGCGCAGCCCTGTTTGACATCTAATTACTATATTATTAATGAAATTTGATTTGATTATCAAACTGAGGTGACATGCCAGCTTTTACTCGTACACAGGCTGAGTGATCTCAATAAAAAGATTTTACAGCCTGCAACAAGGATCCGTTCACATTGTACTGGGGTAGTATCTCTTACAACTGACCTGTCAAATGTTTTTTCTAAATCCACAAAACCACAGAAAATTTTCTGGTTTACAGTCAAAAACTTTTCCGTGATTATGCAGAGAGAAAAGACCTGATCAATGCACCCTCTTCCAGGTCGAAGTTCTCCTTGGTCCTCCCATAAAAGCCTTTCGGATTTCTCTTGCATTCTTCTCGCTAGAAGTTTAGCATAAATTTTACTGCCCAAGCTAATCGAACTTATAACCCTATAGCTTGCACAGTCTATCTGTGAACCTTTGCCTTTATACAAAGACAAACGATGACTGCGCCTCGCCAATCATCCGGAACCTCTACCTTTTTCCAGCATAAATTGCATAGAAAAAAGAACAGGTCCAAGATGTCCACGCAGCCCACTCCCGCTGCCTTACCACGTTTCAGACTTTGTATAGCATTTTCTACTTCTTTTATACCGATTTCGCCATCTGCTACATCAAGACTCAGCATATTGCTGTCGCTCGAGACAGAGGCATCATCACATTCATACATCTTCTTATAGAATTCCGCCCGTCGTTGCCAAACGTGTGTTCTTTCCGTAAGTATTTCACCGTCCTCAGAAAGCACCCCATTCAGTCTACAGGTTGGCGAACAACGCTGAGAATCACTAACTGCTCGCCAGACAAGCTTTGTTTTTTGCGGTAATTGTTTGTCAATCTTCCGTTTCTTTCATGCTCTGACTTTTCACACTTCATCTTTGTCAGTGCCTGCGTTAGGAGCTTTTGCAACTTATATTCATTCTTCTTAATCTCTCTCATACTTTTATTATTACTCGAGGCTTTATAGTCCTGCCATCCATATGCCATCATCCCACCATTCATCACCCTTTTTACTAAAGCCTCTTTTCCCAATGCCACACACCTCAGTTGCTTCAATCGCACAATTTCTAAGATTCTGAGAGGCATACTTCAACACTTTCAGTACCTATTTCGCAGCTGTCTAACTTCATGGAAACCCTTTCTTTATATTCCTCTCTAATCGGTGGATCTTGAATCTTCCAGCTTCTTATGCGATTCGCTTATCGCCTCCAGGTTTGGACACCTCGTGCGGCTGCGCCAACCAGCAAACAGATCTCTTATTCTAGCAATTAGTAGATAGTGATCTGTTTCCAACTCGGTAACCCTAGACATACGCGTGTTCATAACTTGGTTACGAATACGCTGATCCACTAGGAATAGAATCAATCATGCTTTTTTCTTCCATCCGTTTCCATGTGTATGTGTGAATTTGTTTGTGTGTATTAAACAATCATATAAAACGCGATCGGGTGTGGGTTTGATTCTCACTCAGGGGAATGATTAAATTATATTAATTTTCTCATTTTGGTAAAGCAATGTGTTAAACGCACTCAACACGCAATTTTAGGTACTTCCAGTCTATCTTGCTATGCGGAATAAAATATATAGTATATATGAAGTATAAAAATAAATAATGTATAAAAATTGTTACAGTGTCATGTAATTCCAATGAATTCAAGTGTGAGGATAATTCGGTGTGCGTGGAGAGGTCTCTTGCTTGTGATGGACACTCGGACTGTCCCGACGGCTCAGATGAACACCCCGACGCCTGCGACACGCTCTCTTGCTTCGAAACTGAATTTATGTAAGTGTTATTATAGATTCTTGATTTAATATCTATGGTCCTGTTGGGACCAAATTACATAAAATCATTAAACAACCCATTTAACATTCAGATCTGCAACCTATATTAATACAAAAGTTTTATCCTATTCATTCAGTAGTTTTTTGCGTGAAAAATAACAACCAAATTAATTATCAAGTCAAGGTCAAGAAGCTTTTGTTTTATGTTGTAGAAAGAATTGGGGGTATGATATACATAATTATTCTTCTGAAAAATCTTATTTATTAATTCTGATTTCGCTGCCCTGGTAAGTTTAATACGCGGCGTTAAAATCTGCAATTTTACTTACAAACGTCGTAAGCGAAGTGTCTTTTGTCGTTACATAAGGGTTCTCTGTGACTATCCTGCAATACGGTAAAGCTCACCCTACCTATAACCCAAGAAGCTTTGCTTGTTATACGGTTGTTTTAGAACACTGTAAGTCTGATATCCTAATACCTAGAAGTAAGTTAATGTTTATTATTAACGTGCACCGTGTTACGTCACAAGCGGAATGATTCCAGGTGCGCCTCAGGGAACTGCATCCAGGCGGTGTGGAGGTGCGATGGCAACAACGACTGCCCAGACGGCTCTGATGAGATCAACTGCGGTAATCTTAATAAAAGTTCATTTTTTATTTATCTATATATTATTATATATTCTATAATTAGTTATTGGGGATTGTCTAGGTACAAAGGGAGAGAATATATGTACTTATGTAAGAATAAAAACTTGCTGATATACCTAGAGTACTTTTGCGAGTACGTGTATCGCAACATGCATTTTATCGAATATTCGGTATCCAGACCACTATTCATTTTATCTACATAAATAAATAACAATGGAGTGTCTGTTTGTAATATTAAAATAACTGCTTTTTACTAAATACATATATATTTTTACACCTTGCATATACCAAAATAATTTTTCTTTACAATTTTTGTCTGTCTCTTGAATTATTCGTTCGGATTTATCTGTGGAACGACTGAACCAAAAATGACGGGACTTTCATTGGCAGATAGTTGGTGTAATAAGGAGTAACTTCGACTACTTTTATTTTAGAATTATAAAATAAAGCTCTAGAGATGATAATAACAATAATATAATAATTTAGGCCACAGATGTGACGTTTAATAACTAATAATCAATATTTGCTAATTATTGAAACTTATTGAAACTTATCATGGCGTAGTGGAACAATATCTGAGCGAAATGGTTGCTGACGAGTTCAAATTTCATAGGGAATATAAAACATATATTATGTTTACTATTTCTTAGAACGGGCTTAATAAAATGCAGAGTCAGGATACGTAATTGAGCTCACAATGTCTTGATATTAAACAAAAAGCAGCAAACGGAAAGAATCAACACAAAATTTTCTCTATCTACCATGCTATATATATAAAGTTGAAAATATATTAATAATTAAATACAGATTTGAATGGTAAATCTTGCTCGGATAACCATTTTCAATGCAACGACGAAACATGTATCAAACTGTATAAGCTGTGCGACGGCAAGTACGACTGCCCCGGGCGCGAGGACGAGGACGACTGTGACACTACCGAGTTCATTGAACCTGTGAGTATTTACTTACTACTGCTTATTTCTTTTTATTTATATATAGTTCTTTATTTTGACATCAAATCTTTATTTTTTTATGGAAATTTGTTTTAATCTCAAAAACAAAGATAAAGCACAGCGTTTAGTTCCGTCAATATTTAATGTTTTGAATTTGTTCAGAGAGTTGATAACAAAGACTCTTGCACTAAGTTACTCCAAAGTATACCAGTGTTTTATTTGAGGTTTCTATTTGAAAATATCTGTATACAACATAAATGTATAGTCTAAATAATTTTAACTTTAATCTGAATTTAAAAAAAAAAGATTAAAAACTTATGTCATATTATTCCAAATACTGGCCATTGATAAATTGTTCTTTTTTAAATATATATATATATATTTATATGTGTAATAAAGCTTTATAAAAATTAATTTTAGAAAATTGAGTCGTGACAGTAGTTACTTCTTGTCTACCTTGCTATGCGGGATGAAAGCGTGAAACTAAAAAAAAATATTTTTACACAATTATGTTACTGTATACAGGAGCAAGTGTCCTGTTTACCGTGGGAGTACGCTTGCGAGCACAATAAGTCGATATGCTTACCTTATACTGCGCGGTTAGATATCGCTTTTTTATTTTTTTTTTAATTATTTATATGGATATTTAACAATTTTAGATATTTATTGCATGTATTTGTAGTTGAAGTTTTTGTGTAGCGTTTTGTATAACGAACATGGCGCAGTGGGAGTATTGTTAATAAGATCTTCGATTTTCGCGAATTTTACACATTTTAAATGAAACTATTTTAAACAGATTAATCGCGTATGTTTTGGTATTCGAAAATATATTTTTGGTCACCTAACGTTTCGAACACTTTATAGTCATCTCCGTGGTCAGGTAGGCAATAATTGTTTATTTTTTTTATTTCTTTGCTCTGGCAAAGCAGGGCTTTGAGTTAACCACTCATCACGCAATGTCTCGGTCACACTAGGTGGTCTCTGACTACCCTGTTATGCAGAACAAAACGTGAAGATATTTGTGTGTGTGTGTAGTTTTATATAAAAAAATGTTTTAACTTTACTACATTAATGTTATGTTTGTGTAATGTTGTATGGTATTTTAGTTAATTTTATTGTTGTCTTTTTTTATTCCGTTTTTTTAACTAATAATACTGACATATTATACACTTATTTAAGATATATATTTATCTAAATATAGTTTAGAATAGCATGTCTCTCACATAACTAATGAATTGAAAATTTTAATTCTTAGAAGCTATAGTCTTATCATTTTTTACCTTTAATAATTTGACTGTTCAAAGTAAAATCTAGTATTTTGAATGGAGCTCGTCGCTTGACTTCCTCGTTCTGGTAAGACAAAGTGCGGCGTTGAGTTCAATCACTCAACACGCAATGTCTCGAAATCGGTGGAAAGCAAAGTACGGAGTGTTTTGACACTAGGTACGTTCTGTCTACCCTGCTATGCGGGATAAAAACATGAAGCTAAAAAAAAGAAACTCGTCGTTGATACCTTTTAATATTTTATTTAGTGGCCCTTACACTTCCCAAGGAACTTCCCAAGTAATGGAGTTTCGAATTTAATGATTTTTTTATAAAAACAAATTATCTTTGGTAAACAAATTTTTACCATCCAGATTTCCATTAAACTTAGAAAATCATTCTCTTTACTTGATTGCTTATATATATGTATTGAGGTGACGGAAAATGAATGCGTAGAACAGTGTAGTGTACAACTTGAGACTCCAATAAAAATTAAAAAGAAAAAGAACTATATACTTTTTTTAGATGCAACGGTAAAATCGACTGTCCCGGCAATACGGACGAGGATGGCTGCGACATGCACTGTGAAAACCGGGACAGTTCTTTATTCTCTTGTAAACAAGAATACTATTGTGTTAAAAAGAAATTGGTGTGCAACGGAAAAAAGGATTGCAACGATGGTTCCGATGAAACACCCGAAGCTTGTGCGAAAGGTAAAAATAATTATAAAAGTTAATTACATAAATTTTAATATATTGAAATTGATAAATTAAGATTTGGACTTGAATAATTTTAATTCTAAAATTATATGAAATTCAGAACATCACTCTGTATTCATATCCCCTTATAATTGTAAAATCAATCAAATATTATGATGTTTCAAAGATTAATTCGTATTTCTATTTCAAGGAGTTGAATTTCTAGTAAATTTTAAGTCTAAGAATCGATCAGTGTATAAAAATCATAATAAGTTTTATATTTGCCATATGTAGTACGTTTGTTTGTCAAGACCACGGTTGCTTGCCGGCACTAACAAGCAACATATAACTGATTTTTTAAATATATTTTATTGTTGCTTATATAACGATATTTAGTATAAATATTATGATTTTCTAGTAATAATCAGACATACTCTCTAAAGTCTCTATTTTGTCCACTTTCTTTAAGTGAACAAAACGGTTCCCATCAACCACTTGATGTCAAATTGCACGAACGGCTACCGTTGCGACAACGGACAGTGCGTGGAATGGTCTCAAGTGTGCGACAAGCGTTACGATTGTACTGACAAAACTGACGAAAATGGTTTGTGTGGTAAGTGTTGTTATTATTTATGTAAGTATTTTTATGTAATGTTCAAGAGGGATGCTAACTGGTAGCCTAGAGGTGGTTAGAATATGAGAAAAGACATCATCGACTCCCAATCAGACTAATGAATTTATTTTGCTTACTCTATTAAGACAACGCACGGTGTTGTGTACCGTCATCTGTCACTCGATACACAATGTCTCAATTTTTTCTACTAGGTTGAACAAAAACAATAAAGATTGTAAGGTTCAATTCAGCGCTAATTATTTTTTTCTCTTACTTATTATTAATATTAATATTCTTTTTATCACATTCTTAATATTAATTTGTCGAATATTTATACTCTAGAAAAGTTTAGATTAGCAAATATTTTTGTTCTTTACAAAGTTTTATTCAAATACAATATTTTAATGACCACACCAAAGTTGATTTGAATTTGATTTTATAGTTAAACACTACACAGTAGAATGTCTTGTTATGTTAAGTACATTTTCATGTACCTCCACAGAGTCCCGCTGCGCGCCGCGCACGTGCCCGCACGCGTGCGTGCGCACGCCGCGCGGCCCGCAGTGCGCGTGCGCGCGCGGCCACGTCGCACTCGAGCACGCGTGCGTGGACGTAGACGAGTGCGCCATGAGTGCGTGCGCGCACTGGTGCCTCAACTTGCCCGGCTCCTTTGTGTGCAAGTGCTACCCGGGGTACGGCTTGAGGTGAGTCACGTCATGGTAATTGATCACCACCGCCCGGGGCTTCGTGCCACACCAGAGGACCTACTTATCAGATGCTAACCTTTTTGAAGGTACTCATGTTGGATCTACTCGGAAACACTGTTGCAGGTAGAATGTTCTACAATCGTATGGCAAGCGGGAAGTAATTTCTACGAAACCACACAATAATAGAGAGCCAGACCATACGGATGATATTTAAGTCTACTAAATACTGTACGGTTCGAAAATGCAGTGGTAGAAATCAGGTCAAGCAATCCTCCAGGCGCTCCCTGTTATTTTTTTTTGTAATTTATAGTGTAACTACTGTACAAACATTTGAACGTAACGGAATTTATACTGTCTAACCGTCGAAACTGCTGAAAATAAACTGCGACTTAATATGAAAATTTCTATGTAGCTGAATAGAACGTACAGCTTAGTGGTCAGAGCGTCCAAGAGATGCCGGTTCGAATTTCCATTACATTCCAATTTTTGGACGTTTTCTGTTAATCATCTGTCACGATGTACCAATATTTAATTAAATCTATGCAGATCTGACCGTCGATCCTGCAAGGCTCTCGGTGGGCGTCCTTCCATACTATACGCCAGAGGAGACACAGTGTGGTCCAGTAAGGGCCACGTGCAAAAGCAGATCTATCAGGGAGAAGAGGAGATAAGCGATCTGGATGTAGACGCTAGGTAGGTAATGGAATCTTAATTTTTTCTGTTGTAAAGGTTTTAATGGTGAATTTATTTTCATTTGGCAAAGAGTGGGGTTAGGTTCTTCGTAGTGGAGAACGTAATGTATAGAAACTGAATGTTATTTTTCACTAGAGTATGCTGAGTGAGAAAAAGCGTGATACTGCAAATATTTCATAATGTACTTGTTTCTATATAAGTCTGCGATTTAAGAAATATATCTTATGTAAATATACTTAACCCTGCGTAAGATATGAACCTACATAAATTATTGTTTTTTTAAGGACAAACAAATTATACCTGGCACTGGCTGATGCTGGTAAACTGATACGCGTGGATTTAGCTAATAATGAGTCCAAACCAGATGTTATCACAAACATTGGAAGACCAAGTAAGGTAAGTGTGTGTTTTAAAGTGATTACGGGCAAACCCCTTGCGTGCTACGAGTAAGCGTGCGGGATATATTGTTAATAGTGAGCATACTAAATAATCTAATTATTATAATAAATGTTATATATGTATATATATATATATATATATATATATATATATATATATATATATATATATATATATACAAAAAAATTAATAACCTAAGCTTTTTTATATCGTGAGGAAATCAGTTACGGATGGGCCTCGTATATTCACTATGATCTCATGGTGGTCCTCCTCTACCTCTACTAACAACTAACAGGATCACGGGAACTCCAATCTCCTATGAGCCCGGCGAAGAGAGAGAGGGACGATAACCTAAGGTTGTCTCAAGTTAAATAAAATCAATATTAAAAAATTAGATGGGTAAAGTGGCTTTCGATCTACTATCCAAATAGTTGAGAGAAGTTAGTGGCACCGTGGGACAGTAACTGCTTATAAACTTAAAAGTCGTGAAGTCAATCCCTACTCGGGATATGATGAGAAAATAGTTTTTATTTCTTCGGTAGGTCACGGCGTTCAGTTCAGGAATCGGAAAGCATATAAGCTTTAAAGTAAAGTAAAGCTAGTTCTGATATATAGCTACGAATTCGTCTGGAACATTCGAACATCTGATGTAGAATTATAAAATCAGCATACTATGAAAGAATTTATGGACGTACCTTTTTATCTATATTGTACACCGTTATGGAGATCTTCTTAGGTCATATATGTACATATGTATGTACGTAACAGCGTAAGCTGAGAGGGTCCACAAGTTGCGAGCGTCAACTAGTTATAATATAAATATATTATTATGTTACAGGTAGCGGTAGACTGGGTCACTGGTAACGTATACTTCGTGGACAGTACGCCTACTGCCAGTTTTATGAGAGTGTGTCATTTTGATAAGAGAAAATGTGCTAGATTGCAAAGGTTGCCCACTGAAGCTGAGGTAGGGATTTCTTTTAATATATATTATTATAATATTAAAGTTTATATTTACAGCAAAACGACTTATTTTTTATAACTTAGAAAAGAATTCTGAACTTCAGACTATGTGAAAACTGGTGTACAAAAGAGGATTAAAATATCCGTTAATGGAACATATCGTATTATTTTTATTTTGATTTAATAAAAAAAATATTATTTACTATTAAGTTCATCGTGGTACAGTGGTAGAGTGTTTGATTATAAACGCAATTGGTTGTGGATTCGATTTCTGCTCAGGGAAGTGATTATTGTAATAATTTGTAATGTCTTGTTTTGGCAAGGCAAACCGTAGCGCCATATAATGAAAATCGGAGTGTCTCGACTCTAATTTCCTATGCAAAAAAACTGCTGTAAATATATAATGTGCGCGAGTCAGGTGACAGCCCTCGCCGTCCGGCCGCAACAGCAGCTGTACTACTGCGCCACCAGCGCCGTGGACTCGCAGGTGCGCACGGCCTCGCCGGCGGGCCGCGCGCCGTCCGAGGTGGGCGCCGTGTCGCAGTGCGCCGGCCTCGCCGCCGACCTCGCGCACCTGTATGTGGCCAGCCGCGGCCCCGACGTGGTGATACGAAGCGGCTTCAATGGGAATGAAATGTAAGTATGTTTAATAAAATGTTTTTATAACTACGTTCTCATCGACCATTTTATTTTACAGTAACTTATTAAAAATCGTCTAATTTGTGGTTCTCTCCGTTTACTGCAATGGGAGCGAAATACTTGTTAAAGTTAAATAACTGGGTTAAGTTTAAAGTTAAAAGTTTCCCTTACAGTTACAGAAGACATTGAAACAAATAAGAAAACCATCTGTATGAAATATAATCAAAAATATATTCTATTTCAGGAGCACATTAATATCTCATAACGTGAACCTAACCTCACCACACGACTTAGCCGTATTCGAAGACTACGTATACACCATAAGCAATTCCCATTTAAAACGATGCTTAATCTTTGCCAGTAAGACCTGCGAAAATTACGCTTTTCTCCCGAACATTAGTTCTTTCGCAATAAAACATGAAAGTACACAGATTTATGCCGAAAATAAATGTGAAAACCATGAGTGTGACAATGTGTGCGTGTTGGACAAGTCGTTGTGCGTGTGTGTGTGTCACGACGGTGGGCTCGCCGTCGACGGGGTCTGTCCCACTGTGGCTGTTTCTAAGGTCAGTGTTTTATGGGATTTTTATAGGAATTTAACAACATATGGCCTACGTTTCTCTGGGAATTAAAGGTTCAAATCCCACTTGGATGATTTTTTTAGTGAATAAACCGCGACGTTGAGTTGTAATTGGAGAAATTATTGTCTCAACACTAAAATCTTTTTGCCTCTGCAGATATTTTTTATTTTTGCTAGACAAAAAAAATATCTGTATATTAATATCTTAAAATATATGTTCCTTTAATTTGGTAATTATGGAACAATAACTGATTAAACGAAACGGTTGCGAAAAAACTTCAAGCAGCAACGAACAATTCAAAATTAACCGGAAAGTATAGACCAGAGTGTCCTAACACTAGGTTTTCGCCGTCTTTGATATAGTATTTAAAATATACCTGTATGGCTTAATACTTAAACACTTTTAAACAGGTGGGAGATCGAATGGCGCTGCGTACAAAGCTGTTTATATTTGCCAAAAATGTTTTTTGGATCCTAAACATGTGGTATCATTTTTAAAATATAAACTGTACCTTTACTTTTTTAAAACATAAAAATTTGCACCTGGGACTTTTGTGAAATTGCTGATCCATGCGGTCTGACCGCTAAGTCATGCTTGTCTATATGCATGCATGCATGTCTATATCCGTCTTATTGAATTCTATTGAACCGTTGTTTTGAAATCCTTATACTTTTGTTACAACAAACCGGGTTGAGTCGCGTTCGAATCCAGATCTGAAAAGTCATTTTTGGAAACCTAACGTTTCGACCACTATACAGTAGCCTGGTAAAGTGTTCCAAACGTCAGGTTAATAAAATGTATTTTCTAATACTAAAATATACGTGATTAATTGATAAAATCTAAGTGATTAAAATAGTTTTTTTAAAATGTGTAAAAATCGCTAAAACCAATTATCTTATTATATTAATGGTATTTTTCTCTATTTTTTACCAGTTACCTAAATTCAATGGCATTGTGTACCAAGAGTACAAAGGCCACACGCTGTCCGTCAGTTTGATCACTGTAGTGCTGGTTCTGTTCGCTATATACATCGTAGTGTTCGTATATTGCTATATATTGAGGAAGAAGAAAGAATCTAGTGATTACATGCAGTGAGTTATTATTTTTAATAATATATTTTTTTAGCTTTACGCTTTTATCCCGCATGTCTTGGTCTACAGAAAATACTTATTGTCAAGACAGTACGTACTCTGCTTTGGAAGATGTTTAATATTTTTTTTCAGCTTCACATTTTATCCGGTATAATTAGGGTAGACAGTAAGTACCTAGTGTCAAGACACTCCCTACTTCGCTTTTCGCATTCAGCGGAATTACGTATTGAATGGCGGAACTCAACATAGCACTTTGTCTCCCCCGAGTGGGAATCGAACCCACACCCGATCAAGTTTACAGTCAGACGCTCTCCTATTGCGCCTCGACTAGTGTTTGCCAATAAAATAAATAATAATAATAAAATAGATTGATAGAAATAAAATAGAGGCCGGTCCTGTTACAATGATTTATTGTCATTTCTCCGCCCTAGTAAGACAAAACGCGGCGTCGAGTTCGCTACTAAATGTCTGTCAACAGAGTGTCTTGACACTAGTTTGTTCTCTGATTATCCTGCTCTACGGGTTAAAGCGTGAAGCAAACCGCTAGAATCACACATAACATATTTAATATTTATACATACTTGCTATTCTTTGTGCCTAATATATAATTATGTGTTATACTCAATATGAAATGGTAATTATAATATAAATAATGTAAAAACATATTTTTCTAGAGTTCGATATCAGAACGCGCCTGATGCCACGGCTCAACTCAGGAACCCTATTATAGATATGCCCGAAGCGGGTTATGTTATTGAGTGAGTAAAAATTTCAATAAATATAAGTATATAAGAAAAATATATTTTTTATTTTATGTGTTTTGTGTGCTTGTCTCCCTTTTTTTATTTATTCAGTGTGGATATGATTTTAGGTTTAAATCCCGGCCTTTGTTATTTTTTCAAGGTACAGCCTAAAGATCTTTTAAATTTTATTGTCATTTTACAATTTAGTTATACATAAAATAAATATGACAAAATATTAAATGTTATATTACAATGGTCTTAAAAAATATATTTATATATAAAAAAATATTTCCATCTACTTTTAATATTATTTCTTGTAAATATTGTTGTATTCAACTCTAAGGGTAGTTCGTTAATTAATCTTACTTTAGAAGGAAGAAAAAAAAACATTTGCAACTTGTTAATTATAATATTTAGTAACTGACATTCCATTTAGATACAAGGTAGCTATTAGCGATCCTCAAAGTTAATTACAGTTATACGCTAAACCTTGTCTCTATGAGCCGTTATAGTTGTAAATGTAAATATATTCAACCCTGGTTTTCACTTTTGGTTTTGGTTTTGGTCAAGTGTTTTAAGTTCAAATAAAAATTACTATTGTATGACTAACATGAAAATTAATATTATATTTATAAATAGAATATTTTATAAAAAAGAATAACAAAATACATTAAAAAACAGCGTAAATTAGTAAACAAAACGTATATACGTTTACGTTTTGTACTTTTCGACGCAACTGGTACTAGAACGCACGGCTTAGCAGTCAGAGCGTTTGGACGGTTTCCAAGAAGCCCGGGTTCGAGTCCCGCTGCGTTCAAATTTTTACACATTTTTTAAAAATGTTTACTAATCCTAAGTGTGGAATAACATTTTAAGCATAGTAAAATAATAACAATATAATTTGTTTCAGTGGAATGGGACATGAGTTCATAAATCCATTACAATTTGTTAAAAATATTTGGCAAGACTCTTACTACAAACGATCTAAACCGGCTGTAAGTGACATCTTCTTTGCTTACATAATTAATTAAAAAAAATGTTTCTTAAACTTAAATAGTAATCTGATAAATAATTCAAAACGAATGGATTTGATCTTGTATACTTTTGGGTACAAAGTCCAAGTTAAATCAATAAATTAGATTTTAGGCAATAATTATGGTATACCATTAGTAAATTTTTTTTTTGAGCAAACTATAAAATATAAAAATAATGTCACAATACAGCAATAGCTTTACATACTGAAATTTAAAAATATTATTTTATTCTAGGATACATCTGGCCTGATGTTCGACAGTCAACAGGATCTGTCGGACACCGAGTCCGATTTGGATGTAAGAGAAACGAGGAGAATGGTCAGAGAGTAATGTCACTTAAAGTGAAGATATACATTGATGAAGGTGATAGTGAAGAATTTTGTTTTTAATTTTGTGTTAACATCTTTATTACTTTTTTAACAAATTATAGCAGTAGAGGAATTACACTATAGTTATGAATATTAATACTATAACAAATTAGCAAATAGATGTTTTAGGTTTCATTCATTTCACCTTTATCTATACGGGTTCCATTATATTTTTATATGTTGATTTCAATCTGCTTGCAGAATTTATTTTTCTTAGTCTAATTAATATATAGAATATTTATTTTTTTATTGTATGTCTTGATTCATATTGGGTTAGTTATGATTGAACATAATTGCAACTCTTGTATTTGTACTGTATTTTTTATATGAAATATACTAGTTTTGAATATTGTTAGTTTTATTTACCTATTTTTTGGTTTATATGAAATTGAAACACTAATTTGAAAGAAATTATTTATTTTCTAATACATTAAAATAAAGAATACATATAAAAAGAATTACTTCCACAACTTCTTGATAGACATGTTCTTTTCCGAGTCCTTCTGCATAACCTTAGCTACGGCCATTTCAAAGTCCTCTTGAGTGACATGAACTCGGCGCTCTCTAAGAGCATACATACCAGCCTCGGTACACACACCCTTTACTTCAGCACCTGATGCACCAGGCATGAGTTCAGCTATTTTTCTTAAGTTGATACCTCTCGTAAGATTCATCTTACGAGAGTGAATTTTGAGGATGTCCAAACGAGCTTCCTCATTTGGTGGAGGGAACTCGATCTTCCTGTCAATACGGCCAGGTCTCAACAATGCCGGATCAAGAATATCAATCCTATTAGTTGCCATAATGACTTTGATATTTTTAGTTGCTTCAAATCCATCCAGTTGGTTTAGTAGTTCCAACATTGTTCTCTGTACCTCAGAATCACCTCCACTGCCAGATTCAATACGAGAAGATCCAATTGAGTCGATTTCATCCATGAAGATAATAGATGGAGCATGTTCTCTTGCCATCACAAAAAGCTCTCTGACCATTCTGCTTCCTTCACCAATAAATTTCTGGACCAGTTCAGATCCAGACACTCTGATGAATGTACATTCAGTGTGATGTGCTACAGCACGAGCAAGCAAAGTCTTACCTGTACCCGGAGGACCATATAAAAGTACTCCTTTTGGTTGAGCAATACCCAAGGCATCAAAAAGTTCAGGATGTTTGACAGGCAGCTCAATAACCTCTTTGATTTCCTTAATTTGTTTATCTAAGCCTCCTACCATCTCGTATGTTGAATCTGGAACTTTCTCCACCATCATGAGAGACACTAACGGGTCTACTTTGTTAGGAAGTATTTTGTGAAGAGTGTAACTCTCATTACGAAGTGCAACACGACAGTTGGCAGTTACGTCGTTAATATCAACATTTTTGTCTAAATCTACCACAAACTTGCCTTCAGGGTGCACTTTAACGAGAACTTTTTTCTTGTCCATGGGTTTCACGACCTCACCGACATAAGAGCCCTGTTCTTGAAGCAATTGCAGCTCTTCACGCAACATACGCACCTTAGCGTTAAGTTCATTTCGCTGTGCCTGAAGACGACGTAGATTTTGAGATTTTTCGGCAACAATCAGTTGTAATTCTTCGATCTTGGTTATATAGTAGGGCCGGAATCCTTCGCCCTTAGCGGAGTCCACCTCCATTTTAGTAAGCGTCATTTTGCTTTTATTTATTTCATGTAATATTACAAGTATGATTAATTCGGAATGAGAGTAAATCTACGGAGCACAAAAGGAGAATGATTCCGTAGTTGACAATTAAAAGCTGACAACAATATTTTCCAAGTCACGGCGTTGTGATACCATATTATAAGTGATTTTATTTTTCTCACAAAAATATTATATTTTTGTAAAAAATTGTAATATAATTAAATAATATTATTTTTTTATTTCTTAATATTTAGGTAAATAGTAATAAATTTATAACTTTTAAACATCTGACCTTATTGCGATAGCAACTCTGAGGCAAAATATTGGCTGAGTAAGGGTGACTTTACATTGAGCATTATCTCAAAATGCTATTCGTTTAGTCTTAAATATATTTTTTATATGTTTTTCATATTTTAAAAATAATTTGAATAAAATACAGCTAAGCTGCTGTTAGCGATTTATCTGAAATAAAGAAAAATACCCCTGAAATTAAATTAAATTTCACAATTTTATTATATATATATATATATATATATATATATATATATATAATTATTTTGTACAATTAATTTTAGTAGTTAATTAGTTTATTTATTTGTAAGTATAAAATATAAAAATATGAACAACCACAAAGTATTATATCATGCAAAATTTTTTTTAAGATGCTAATTTAAGATTTCCGTATTTAATTTCTTTTCTGTAGTGGTTTATTTTGATACAAAATTTAAGCGCGATAAAGACTTAGAAGCAAGTCAGTCGTTTAGACTCGACGTCTAGCGCAAGTTGCTCCGTGAAGTGCGGCCGTGGCATTTCTGCCCTTATCAGTGGTAGAAAAATAAATAAAAAAAATATATTTGACAGGTAACCTTATTATAGAAATATACAATTTTGATGAACAAAAATATTATTGATTTGGTAGAATATTTAATTTATACAGTATTTTTTTAATATACTTTTATATTACGTTTGTGCTTAAAATGTGTTTTCGAGTTCGTAAATTGAGCGGAGTTCGTTTTGTTAAAAATATTAATTTTGCTTAATAATTTGGTCATTTAAGGTACCTTTTTATTAAATTATTTTAATAATTAATAATTTTATGTATGAATTTTTACGTAGTATATACTAGTATTGTATTTATACGCAAGTGGAAAAATGTTTGATTTGAAAATTGAAAGAGACGACGTTCAAGGAGAGTCAACACTCGTGACATATCTACTATCTATTCATATGACATTTTCGTTTTAATTAATTTTTAGAGTTTGAGCTTTAGATAAAATCTCTAAAGGCATCTTATTATGAACTATAATTATTTCCTTATAAGAAATTTTAATGAATATTTTTTTATGTGAACATAATTTTTGTAGGATGGGTAATACCAGCAAAAAGCTGGCTGCAAAATGTACTTTATTAACTAAGGATGAGCAGAAATATGTAGCTGCAACGTTTCGAGCAGCCAGCAAGAACTCTGAGAAGATCAGGGAGGAGGATCTCATCGTGAGTGGCAAACTTGACGCAGTGTCATTAGAAGTGTGTTGATTTTATGTTTTACCTCTTAAATTTATTTTTTATTTGGCTTGGGCTAGTGGTTTTTGGGTGGTTTATTTCTTAGACAAAGCTTTGTAATTTTTATTTTTCATTATTTTTTTCATAATTTAAATAGATGGAATTACTTGGGTTGGTTGGATTTTAAAGATATTTAAACAATATTAATAGGTTAATCGCTTAAGAAGATATTTTTCAAAATGATTTAAAATTACTAGAATTTTCAGTCACAACTCAGTAATAAAAAATATATATATATTTTGAATTGTTTCAATGTTTTTTTTGAATTATTTCATTCATAGAAACAAAATCAGTCACAAGCTCAAGCCAAAAACATTATACACAAAATTTTTTACTATTTTTATATTATTAAAATCTTAGATATTATAGTACCATATATACTGCCTCTGTCCTCTGCAGTTGATAATAAAGATAATAGAAAGTGCTTACATATAGCTTTTACCTTCAGTATTAGTTTATAACAAATATACAAATAATTAGAGTCTGAGAGAATGTCCATGTGATGTCCGTTTGTAATTATATATTAAAAAACATTTATTATATAATTATAAAAGATACATTGAATAAATTCTCTAGTGTTAACCACTTTTATAAAACAAAAACCAATAATGCATATATTTACTAGAGAAGGATGTGATCTTACTATTGTTGTGCAAAAGTAGACATTGAGCTACTATGCCATAGTGGTGTTTTTATAGAGGACAGAGTCAGCATTTCAGAATAAATAAGTGACTAACTAGTGCTTAATAATTTCATTTGTATATAATGTTTGACATTATTTCTTTTGTTTTCAAGTCCATGTTCTTATTTGTTTGGTTATGGTACTTTATTGTTTGTTTATTTCAAGTTTCTTTCCCATTTTGTGGATAATTTTGTTCATTTTGTCCTTATCTAATATGTTTTTATTAGAGCTTTTTGTATGTTTTTTTTATTTTTAATTAAGGAAAGTTTTTATTAATTATTTTCACTTCCTCGTTCTGGTAAGACAATGTGTGGCATTGAGTTCCACCACTCAACATGCAATATCTCGAATTCAGTGGAAAGCCAAGTATGGAGTGTGTTGACACTAGGTACTTTCTGTCTACCTGCTGTACAGAATAAAAGCGTGAAGCTAAAAAAATATAAAAAATATCAAGAAAAGTTAAAATATTATATTTTCTCTTTATAACGATAGCACTATATAAATAACAAGGTTAACATATATATTTTAAGCTGATTGGGATTCAAATATACAACCTTCACAGTATTATATACAGATTTAGTTTAGTTCACACTAAAATATATAATATGGAATCTAAATAGTATAAGAGCAGGTTTTAAAATTGTATTTGTTTAAATTTATATTAAATATCAAATATGAAAAACAAAACAACAGTAGCCAAGAGGCTGTAGCCATACTACACTTCGTATCTCAATTAGAAATGTTATAAAAAGGGTATAAAAATATCGACGTACCTCGATAAAAGCTTGAAACCTTATGTGTTCGTTAGTGTTTGGTCAAAGTTTTATATTTATATATTGTTATGTGAAGCAAAAACCTATTCTTTTTTACAAAAAATACGCGAACGGAGATGTACGAAATTTTGAACGTAGTACTTGTGTAGCTCTACACAAGTATAATGAGCGGCGAAGTGCAGAATGCTAATATATATTTTTAGTCATTACATAAAACATTAATAATATCAGTGTAATAGGCATTATTAAATGTTTAACATATACGTTTCTAAGGCAACAAGTTCTTAACGCGCCAATTCGGTATTTCGTTTTAGATTAATCAAAAAAATACGTTAACTAGTGGTCTTGTAGACTCAAAAGGCATTGATAGGGATGTAAGAAAGAACTGATGTTATGAGAGTTACTGCCCCGGTACAATCTGAACGGACCCTTATTGTAGGCCGAAAAATCTCTTTATCGCGATCACTCAGCCTGTGTACGAATAAGACATGGCATGGTGCCTTGGTTTGATATTCAATCGGGTCTCGCAACGAAGGTGCGCCATGTAAGCTTGGCAGTTTAATTTATATTTGGATAGCTAGACCTGACGGTAATCAGAATACAAGTTGCAGGCTTTGATTACCATACAAAAAAACCACCAGACAAAAAAACGATGGTATGGTACATATCATTAGGGTAGACAAAGATGTTAGAAAAAGTGAATGTTAGAGGTGAAAAATACGAAATGCAAAAGGAAACGAAGTAAATATAGCTACATGTGTTGCTATTAACCATGCAGTGCTGGTACCGACGCTGCTATACGGCAGTGAAGCGTGGATGTGTCAAAAGAAGAATGAATGAATGATAAATGCTTTTGAAATTTCATCTCTTCCTAGTGGAATATGCGAAGTCAGATTAGCTGATCGAATCCTCAACAAAGAGATACACAGAATGACAGGCTTAAGCGATAATGTCGTAGTGAGAATTAAGAACGTGCTCAGGTGGTTTGGGTACGTTGATGTCAATGCAGTGTCATGCAATAAGGCCCGCCCGGAATGCATATATTAAGAGGTTAATAACTGACGGACGACGAGGACGGACGACACGAATGATGTGCGCTAAAACGTGATGCTAAAAAAAGGACTTAGGGCTTCGTTTTCCGTGTCTTATATTTTGTCTTATTTTTCCCTTTATATTTGTGACTCTTTTCTTGAGTTCTACAGCTTAGATTTTATACGTTATCTAAAGACACTCAAATAACTCAGGGAACCATTTTTCTATTTTAGTTTTATTATTGTTGCTGGCTGCTTAAGTTTTTAAGATGAGATGTAGAACACAGACAGTTTAATTCAATTATAGCCTATGTTATGCTCAGATTTTATGGTCATACAACAAAAAAGTTTCATTCAAATCGATAGAGTAGTTCTAGCAATAGTGGGAAGCCGGTCGTGGCCCAGTGGGTCTAACTGTAAACGCGATCGGCTGTAGGTTCCAAATCCCACTCGGGGAAACAATCATATTTAAAAATTATCTCCATTACCTCCCTCTGGTAAGACAAAGTGCATCGTTTAGTTCCGCTACTCAACACGAAATGTCTCGAATTTGGCGGAAAGCGAAGCTTGGAGTGTCTTGACACTGGATTCTTTCTGTTTATCCTGCTATGAGGTATTAAAGCGTGGAGCTAAAAATAAATTATATTACAAATTAACTGAGATTTCAGTCAAAATATCCAAAATTTGTGGTATATGTATATAGTGTTAGCTACATCTGGCTTGCTGAAGTTCGCAATTAGTTTCGCAGAAGTGCTAATACTGGTTCCAAGTCGTAAACTACGCTGCGTCAAAATCATTGGTATGTTAAGAAAGCAACATTATAACTAACATGTATGGGGAAATATAAATATACAGATTATATATTTCAAATATGTATATATATTTTATTAATTTCGCATATCAGCAAAGAGAACTTACTTTTGAGACACTGTGTTTTCTTTTGGAATCTTATATTTATTAAGGTTTAAAAAAATATTAACTTTTTAGCATCCAGAACAGAGAATAAAGCAAGAATTGTTTTTTATAACTTTTACAATACCGTAACAGCGATGAAGCGCAATCTTGCAAAAAATATATCTCTTCTGGATTTTTAAAAATATATTTTTTAAATAAGTTCAAAATATATATTTATAAATTTTCTTAAAACAGATTAACTTAAAACAGACTTGTATATTAATATCTGAAGTTGCTAAACGAATGTGCCACTAGTACCATCATAATAGACGCAGGCTTTTCCTATCACTCTTGCAAAGTGCAACGCAAGCTCTTAAACGTTAATTGTAAAATCTAAATTTGTCCCCCGTTCATATCGTCGGTCTCGTAAATTCTTGATCGATGTTTCAATTTAATTGCGGTTCCAATACGGACCATTTGCAATCCAGTAATTGTTTGCATATTTTGATTTACTGCCGCCAAATCGCCGTGGTGCGTAAACTTCGTTAAAATAGACTTGGAATGCGGGTATTTGCTTTTAACAATGGTTTCTGTGTTTATGAAGGCGCAGGAAATAAACATGTGGATAGTTAAAAAGTAACTAGACTAATCGTTACTATATACTATTGTTATATTTAAAATATTTTTTACATATTGTAGGCTATGTGTTATTTTGATATATAAGCTATATTACCGTAAGTATAGTTTCATATATTATATATACGTTCGGTTGAAGAGTAACTATTGTCCATCCATTCTCACAAAGTTCCCAATTTATAATAGTAGGTTTATTCTAAAAATGCGTTTTGTTTGCAAGCTTATTTTATTTTATTTAATACTAGCTGCGACTGCATAATGCGGCTTTGTTCCCGTAAATAAAACATATCTGAATCTTTATTTTATAATTCGTAAACTAAAAGTAGCCTAAGTTACTCCTTATTATATTAGTACTCCTTATTATTTGTTAGTTAGTTTGGACGAGGGAGGCTTACGACTTTACCATCCTCTGCAGGAAACCTGTGATTCGGATAGCGGCACACGATCGCCGCTTTCCGCCCTAATTGGTAAGATGACGGTCAGCTTGGAGGAGCTGATCGCCTAGTCTCTCAGCCCGTAGGCGGGCACAGGTTGCTTCCCCGCTCTACTCCGAGCAGGTCGTTGAAAATGCCCTCCACCCTTGACTTCGCGAATTGCCTTGTAGGCTCTCGGCTACCGGAAGATTGAGTTTCCCATACCGCCTAGTGGCGAGTATTCGTAACGGATTTCCTCACGATAATATAATCTGTCTGCCAGTCGTTCCAGAGATAAGCCAGAACAAACAGACAGGCAAAAATTGTAAAGGCAAAAATGTAATTTTGTTATATGTACCATGTATAAATGTATATATACACACGCATTTAGTCAAAAGCGGTTATTTTAATATAACAAACGGACCCCTATTAAATTTTAGATAAACTTAATTTGTTTAAAAATCTTTATATCCTACCTAGGTACAAGTAGCCTACATAATTATATGAAAATTTCAGAATATATTTTGATTTTTACTTTCGTGGTGATAATGTATGAGATAAGATAAAAGCTTTTCGATTGAACAAACATACGAGTAAGTGCTTGTATTATACTGTACAGATCGATATCACTTGTTAGGCAAAAGCTAGGTACTTGAATTTGTTTGAGAAACAATTATAATAACAAATTAATTGTCATATTAATTAAAATAATTGATTAATTAGTTGATGGAAAATGAAAAATAATATTAAAATATATTTTTATGTCTGTACGTTATAACTTTATGTAGAAATTCCATTAGGAATGGTGGAAATGTAAATATTTAAAATTTAGACTTGATTATAATTAAAAAATATATATTAGAAAACCACTATTTAATACTTCAAAATTCACAAATGATAAAAAGGTATGACATGAAGAATCATATACGTATTTATATATTTTTAATTTTGTGCTTTTTCCTGCAGAACAGAGTAGGTATAGTTTTAAAGGTACCCCTGAAATACGCCTATTAATCTAAGTAATTGCTTCTTGAATTACCATGATGCCATATAAAGTGGGTAATACAGCTCGCTAGGCGACAGTCATTTGCCACACCCTTAGACGACCTCGTACATCCAATACCTGTTAATGTTTATTTATTTAAGAAGCGTTCACAATTTTATTTTTAACAGACTTCAAAAAAAAGAGGTTATCAGTTTGATATGTATGTATATAATATTGTTGGAATTGAATAATATTTATGCATGATGATCCATTTAGGCTATGTTTTTTTAGCTTCACGCTGTATTCCTGACGGGGTAATCAGTGACAACGGAGCGCCAAACGCTACGGTCCCTACATACCTCCTTCGCTTCGTCCACAGTCATTATCCTCAGACACACCCTTCGGGGGATCCTCATGCTTTTCCTTTTGCCAAGAACACGTTCTTCTTCATTCCTATTATGACATTCATGCTTAAGCCTGCCATTCTGCGTATCACCTCGTTGCATATATGGTCAGCTAAACACAGAAAGATGAATGCAGTAGAGATCGCATCTCTACTGCATTCGTCTTTTTTTCATTCTTCTTTTGACACACCCACCTTTCGCCGTCGTATAAAAACGTCGATATCAAACTGAATTGTGAACGAGAAGACGTGTAGGTACACTGACGTTTTGCCGTCGCATCAATACAGCCAGACCACAGTTACCCCTTTTACCGGCAGCAATACGCTTTTCCACATCCATACTAAACATACTTCCCAAATATACCACTCATTCGCTTGTTCTAAAATCTATCCATCTACCCTAAGTGTACATTTCGTTCTTTCTTTATCTCTCTCGAATATCTGAATCTTAGTCTTAATCGTATTCAGATTTAGACCATTACTTTCACACCCTTCTTTTTCTTTCTTTTCATAATAGTGACGAAAGTCTGCAACACGCATTCTGAGGATGCAATTACCACTGCGTTTAACAGACAGTTAACTGTCAAATCACCAACTTTCACTCCTATGTCACTTTCTTTCACTCCTTGAAGACAGCTATCCAAATACAAATTGAACAGCCAAGCTAGCATGACGCAGCCCTTTTTGACACCCGATCAAATATCAATCTGAGGCGACATGCCAGCTCCTACTCGCACACAGGCTGAGTGATCTCGATAAATAGATTTTAAAGCCTGCAACAAGTCTGTTCATATTGTACCGGGGCAGTATCTCCCATAATTTCCTTGTTACAACCCTGCCAAAAGTCTTTACTAAATCCACAAAAGCTTTTTGATTTACAGCCAAAAATTTGTCCGTGACCATGTGGACAAAAAAAACACCTGATCCATACACCCTTTTCAGGTCTAAATCCTCATTGGGCTACATCATTGTGCCTTTCGGATTATCATTGGGCCTTTCGGATCTCTCTTGTATTCTTCTCGGTAGTATTTTTGTATAAATTTAAGCTGGCTTAGTTTCTCCAAAAAAATTGAATTGAATGGATAAAGTTGCAGAGCGAGACAGTTGTAAAATTATTATTCAGTTTATTTTTTTTAATATTTTTTTAGCTCGATTTGAAATTTACACGCGTATAACTTTCCCATATCAAACGTTATTTTCATACTATAAATGCGATGTTATTATTAC
The DNA here is from genome assembly GCA_032432895.1 of Dryadula phaetusa. Taxonomy (NCBI): domain Eukaryota; kingdom Metazoa; phylum Arthropoda; class Insecta; order Lepidoptera; family Nymphalidae; genus Dryadula; species Dryadula phaetusa. The sequence goes on from JAOYRS010000077.1 coordinate 3,104,929, forward strand.
TACAACTTGGATAATGAGAAGAATTAAATACTTACTATAATTAAAAATTACATACATAATTAAAATACTTAAGTCTGGCCACTGGTTAGTGCACTCAATGTGCTATTTTTGTCTGTAAAAGTTTTAACTATTTATGCGTTTGGGAATATAATCACCACTTATATATAACTTGCCATTAAATATCTATTTCTAATTCCATATAATTGATAAGCAAATCGTAAACAGTTAGACGTCACTGCGGTCAAGTCCTCTTGCTGCAGGCAATCAAATGTGATTGATTTAACAGCCGTCGGGACCAGACCCATATGTAGGTGTTCGTGTTATGGTTTGGTTATTAATGGATCTGTTGGAATAGTTGCCTATTGGGATAGATTAATACAAACGATACAATATTAAATATTGATATGTGATTTGAATAGGAGAAAATACCACAAAAATCTATGGCAAGACCGTACGGGTCTTGTACACGTTGCTGAGAGTGGTTTGGATTGCCCGGGGTTTGTGATACAAGTGTAGAGTTGAGCGGCCCCTGCAAAATACGCATTTACGCTTGTTCAATGCCTGAGCGTAGAGAAAGCTCTACTTTCTATCATTTTTTTAATTGATTATAACGCATCGATTTAAAATGAAAAAAATCTATTAAAATTAAAATAGGAACAGATTTTTGAAGAAATGACCTAATAAAAATAAATTATTTAAATTACATGCAAATATTTCTAGAAAATATATTTTAGTCTGATTTTATAGACATTTATGGCTGTATTTTTATTTTAAAGTTACTAGTTTAAAGGATTTTTAGCCTGTAAGTACATTTCTCCTCCGCCCATCACTATACTTTGTATATTTAGTGTATATATATGTGTGTATATATATATCACTAATGGAAGCATAAATTAACCACCAAATGTAAACAGTTCGTGTACTCGGATCGAAAACTATTTATTTTCTTGTGTAACAATGGCGGGAACAGTTTTCGTGCGGGCCTCGGAACTAGCGATTAGAAGCGCCATTTAAATGCTGGGTTTTTTATTGTTGTATATGGTGTAATGCAGTATACCATAATAGCGTTGTCATGGGATATGGGATGGATAAAGTTTCTGACTACACACCATGATCATAAAATTGTTTATGTTTTTTTATTTAAACAATACTTTCTATTTTGACTAGCAGATAGCTGACGTAATAGGCAGTAACTTCGACTAGGTTTATTTCAAAATTACAAAATAAAGATCCAGAGTTATTAAATTAACCGAGTCGCGCGTATAGCTATATCTGTGTGTGTCTATGTAAAATATTCGAAACGTCAAGTTTAAAAACGTCTCTTCACTAAATATTTTTTATGGCCCTTTAAATTTTACTTGAAATATATTTTTCATGGCCTCCCACAGTACAATACACCTAATCGATTGTTATGGAGCTGGATTGAAGAAAACCATGCCCCGTACGTAAATATTAGAGCGTGGGGTGTTGTCAGGGCGTTCCAGTAGATATATTGAGACGTACCGTATACCGCATAAAAATCCCCGCTTCGGTATATCCATCCATAGTTTTACGTCAGGACGGCCTTTGATTTGTGTTTTACGCAAAAATAATGTGGCAGTAAAGTAGTGATCATTTGTTTATCTTAATAATGCATTAAGATTGCTTCAGCGGTGCTGGAGTGAGTGAGCTTTAGCCTAATGGTTTGCTTTGAAAAATATGTGGTCATTATTTTAGGATTTTTTTTTGTTTAACACGATAGATCTTTTTAGTTCGATGCTTGATATATATCATTCTAGTTTAGATATTCGCGTTTGGTTTTTCGGTTTTGCGTTTAAATTAATGCGAGGTCGTTGTAACGCAGTGGTACTGAGATTCTCTGTAATCGCAATGTTTTTAGTTTCAATTCCCACTCGGGGGAAATGATTATATATAAAATTATATTCATTGTCCTGTTCTGATAAACCAAAGCGGCTAGAGTCCCGCCATCACTCAGTGTTGAAGTTGGGCGGGAATCGCAGAATAGTTACATTAAATAATAAGGAAAAATCACATAGATTAAAATATCCGTGTCATAATTGATATTTTTTATATAGAATTAATTTCTTTTCTCCTTGTATAATGTCATGTAATTTTTTCCTTATTACGAGCAAACATATACTTTGAAACCAGTGTAATTATAAGAATTTTGTTCTACAAAATTCAATTACTTTGCTAAACATTACATTAATGCTATATAATTTTTATCCCGCTTAGAAGGGTAGACAGGAAGTGCCTATTTTCAATAATTCGTAATCTGAAGTGAAAATAATGTAAATATAATACATCGTAAGCCGAATTGGAAATAATGTAAATATAATCATTCCCCCGAATACAAATCGAATCTACGACCGGTCCCATTACAGTCAGACGCGGTCCCACTGCGACCCGACCAGCCTCAATAATAATATAAATTCATTAAAATTAGTTGAATAGTATGCACATATAATGTTCTTTCATGTTAGATATCGCACAAACAAAAAAAACAGTTTAATTTATTTAATAATTTGTGAAAGAAAAAAGTAAAAATCTTTATTTCCTTATAGTTTTACACATGTTCCGTTCATGGTAGGCAGTGAGAATCTAGAACTGACTCTACAGTTTCAAACATTGGCGGTCGAAGAGGAGTTCCGTGAGGTTTTAGTTGGTATACATACGGACGACATCCGGAGTCCCATATAACTGAATTCCCAATCGCCACAATAAAAGAAAACGATTTCGAACATTACTTGTTAAGTGGCGAAACTCAACGCCGCGCTTTATTTCATAGTGTCATTAAACACGAACTTTCCATTTATTTCTTTTTGATATTCTATCGATAATAACAAATATCGAAGCACATTCAAAACATTGATGTCACCTACATTTTTAATAATAACATTTATAAGATTAAGTAGGTTAGTTTGCCTTGCAGTACACTGTTGTTATTGAATCTTTTAGCGCCATATTTCAGTTAGTTGCGATGTTATTTATGAAAACAGGATCTAGACACGTTAATAGCTTGCAAATTTTAAACAAGTAATTACATAAAGTTTAGCTTTGCAAAGTCATGTGTATTTCTACTTTGTGTTTTCTATGTAGAATTTTAATTTTAAAAGGTTGTGTGACAGCGTTCCACTGTAAACGCCCCCGGTTGTGGGTTCGATCCCCACTCGGGGGAGTGATTATATTTAAAATTATTTTCGTCGCTCTGGTAAGACAAAGTGTAGCGTTGAGTTCCACCACTCAAAGTCTCGAATTCAGTGGAAAGCCAAGTGTCTTGAGATCTAGATATTTTCTATTTACCTTGCTATTCGGGATAAAAAGCGTGAAGCTAAAAGAAAAAGTTTTCTATATGTAGAAGCTAAGTGAATATGTTTTAGTTATAATACAGGTATATATACATATATATACAGATAGTTTCACGTTATCCCGAATATCAGGGTCGTTGTCTTTGACTACAAAGAAAAAAATATTGTCAAGACACTCCGTTCACTGCTATATATATGTATGTATATATTTATTTTAAATTTAAAAAAATATGGTTTTAGCAGGCTTTGTAGGTTATTTACTTTACACTAGATATTTTATCTTTATAAATTGTGCTTTGTATGTTATACTGATGCATAAGCTATATATGTGTAAAGTTTCTTAAGGGATAGATGAACGTTTGTTACTCACGTTCATCTATCCCTCATAAATATCTACATACTTATTAGTATGAACTGATTAAAACTTGGGAATTCATTTTGTACCAATTTTAGGCGAAATTATCATTCATGCAAGAAGATGTCCTTGTACGGCGTGTTAGAGTTAATGCTGTTTAGTATTTGATAATAAAACGTATTTTTTTAAAAATGCAAATATGCCTTTAGTTAAAGATACAGATTTTAAATTTATATTGGAAAAAAAACTGTACTGATCGGCCATGGGCGTCTGTGATCACTTACCATCAAGGGTTCTTCACGCTTGTTTGTTGTTTACATAAATTATAATTGTTATTTCTCCGCTCTTATAAAATTGTGGCGTAGAGTTCTTCCATAGTACCTAATATGCCGATTTCGGGCGGAAAATTCATAATGGAATGTCTTGACACTAGGTTCTCTGACTACGCTTCTGTAGAAACGTGTGAAGACATATTTTACAACTGAGACCCTACGTTTCCTGTAGTGTTTTAGTTGTAAAATATTTGCTACATGAATGGTACTTTCGAATGAATATATTAGTCATACATTAATATTGCCTATTTTAAAATGAATGACCTTTAGGCTTACAGTAATATTTTTAACTTGCAGTAAGTACATTCAAATTTTTGTTTCGGTAGTTTTTGATTTGAGTTGTTTTTGATTTGATTTTTGACTTATTTTGATTTGATTTGATTGTTGACTTGTTTTTGATTTGATTTGATTTTTGACTTGTTTTTGATTTGATTTGATGTTTGACTTGTTTTTGATTTGATTTGATTTTTGACTTGTTTTTGATTTAATTTTGATTTCATTTTGGATTTTATTTTTGATTTATTTTTGATTTGTTCGACAGTTTTTTTAAACGTTTGGACGCGATATACTGCAAAATGTATACAAAAGCCCCAGCCTCAAATTTAGCTCAGCGCTACTAAGTAGGCGTTACAAGCATATTGCTTTTGCTATTAGTAATGAAAACTAAATTATCTCAAATATACAAGATGAATCTTTAAATAAAAGTTAATGCGCCATCAAAATATACATAAACTTGAATGTAGTTTACGGAATTATCGCTAAGAATTTTATGTACTGTGACCTAGTAACTGAGGCGATTTCAACTAGCGCAAGAAATATTCGACGGTTATTGCAAATTTTAAGTTCTTTAACAGATTTATTTATACCTGGCTAACTTAATAACGCGGTACATTAGTTATGTGCGATATGCAATTTATAAAATTCTCTATTATTCATTATTTTGAAAATTATTAATATTTGAGGCCGGTGGTGCAGTGGGACAGCGTTTGACTGTAAACGCGATCGGCTGTTAGTTCAATCCACTTGGGGTAGTAATTATATTTAAAATTAGTTTCACTTCCTCGCTCTGGTAAGACAGTGTGGCGTTGAGTTCAACCACTCAACACGCAATGTCGAATCGACTCGAATTTGGTGGAAAGCGAAGTACGGACTATCTTAACTCTAGGTACTTTCTGTCTACACATACATACGCTTTTCATTCCTCATAGAAATGCAAAATGAAAAGCGTGAAGCGTGACATTATGGGATTGACAGTGATGGATTCGTGACGTAATTCCTTAATAAAAATTGCCAAGGTCGTAATCTAAATAGTCCAATCAACGAGTATCAATATATGCTTACTTGTGAACTCGCTGACGTGTAAAATACGTATCGTCATAGCAACCTACTTCATACATAAATAGGTGTATATCAAGCACATCGTTGAATGTTTAATATTTTGTTACTATAAATATATTGACTTTCTACGCTATTACTCTTTATATATAAAAAAATCACAATTTTCTTAACAAAAGATTTATAATTTTTTTTAATTTTTTTTAGATGTAGTAGACAGACAGAATATATAAAATATCTTAAAAAAATAAATGATAAGAATAATATTTTTTTTATACGATCTTTGATTTTTGCGATTTTTACCAATTCTAAATGAAACAGGTAGTCTGCCTATGACAGCGGATTACTGTAGAGTTCGAAGCGTCAGGTTTTCAAAAATGTATATACGCGATTAATCAGTTTATAATGGTTTCATTTAAAGATTTTTTTTATATTTTAGAAATTCTGGGGTCCTCTAATAGATCCAAGACTAGCGCAATACCTTACCAACTTTTTATTCGGATCCGGCCAGGATAAGACTCCTGCGGTGGACTTCAACCGATTCGCCGAATTATATGTCTTTAATGTACGAGGTAAGAAAATAGTGTTTTTTAAATGTTTTTTTTTTAATATTGAGGCCTTTGTGGCTACTATGCGATTGGTTGTGAGTTCGATTCCCGCTTAGTAAAATAATTATATATATCCAAATTATTTTCACTGTTTTTGCTCGGTTAGGGCAAAACACGGCATTAAATTACGCCAATTCACACGAAAACGCAGTGACACCTAAGTTTTCTCTGCCTATGCTATTTTATTCGACTACCGTACGAAATGAAATAATATATTTTCCATAAAAATACTTTTGTAACTTCAATGTATATTATATCTAAGTAGCCGATTATAATTATATGCAAATGAGAAATAAATAAAGTAAAGAATAAAATGTAGTGCAATAATTTTTTTAATTAAAAAAAATTATATCTCATATCTTAAAAATATAAAATTAACACATTTACGCAATTCATCATTCATTAATTTCAGGTACCGTCGAGGAAAGAATGATGGTGACGTATAATTGTCTCGGCATGGACTACAATGAAGATGTCGAACTGCCTTACCAACTTCTAAAGGAGGTATGTTGATTATTTTAACTTTAATATTTTAAAATTGAATACCTTTTGTTTTATTTATATAGACACAGATGCTTCACGTATTAATATATATATATATATATATATATATATATATATATATATATATATATATATACATGCATTTAAATAATTCAAACTGTCTACAGTACTGCGAAAGCATAGTGTCAACTTACATCAAAATAGTCAAGTCTTCATCCAGCAAGAGGGCCAGGACCTGGATAGAGAAGGGGTTCAGGGCAAGCGCGTCCCACGTGCAGGCCTTGGGAGAAGCTGTGGCGGCCAGTGTAGGGGGAGACCTGGACTCACCACAGCATCACTGTACAGCTACACAACTTTCTAAATGGTAGGTGATTAAGGCAAAAAAACCAAAGTCAGGCTTTATACCATATAGTCCTTACTATAGGTACAGGTAAAAAACGTCTTGAAGGAAATATATTAAAATTTAGTTATTCCTCTATTACATTTTAAATTTTTATTATTGTTTTAGGCTACAATCTAACATCCTTCTTAAACAAGTCGCGGAGTTAGTTTATGTCAATTTATACGGTATTAACAAAAAGGCTGGAGACGAGAGCCCTACGCCTTTGCCCCCGGCGGCGCCCTCCCTATTGCCGGGACCTGATGGTGAGAAACTCATGACTACTTAATATAATTAGTTATAGTTAATTGTATTGTCAAATTTTTACCGACGAAGAAAAGGAGGAGTTCTCAATTCGACACCTATTTTTTTAACTGTTTTTTTAACTGCGTGTAGTCTTATTGACGGCCTAAAGTTTAATTTTTTTTCTTTTTGTTTGATTGATGATTGATAATGTTTATAGATAAGGGGGCTATCCATAAAATGCGTCACACGGATTTCATTTTTAGACCCCTCCCCCGTCTTGTTATAGCTGGTGCGTTTTGTGAGGCCACTGTTACCAAAAAAATGTCACACTTTGACGCCCCCTTTAACGTGTGACGTCATTTATAGATTTAATATTTGAATGATTATTGATTATAAATTGATATTTTTCTCCCTTAGGTCTGGACCCGATGCCAGATTATCCAGCCTTTATCGACATGTCTCACATTGTGTGGATAAACGCGCACTTGCCTCAGAAGTACCAACACAAGTGGAGGTTTTTATTCTCTACTCATATACATGGAGAATCATTTTCCACTATGACAGGTTTGTTTTTTAATTTTTTATCCGCTTAGCTGTAATTTATTTTTAGTTTTTTAAAAAACTATTAATTATTAATAAATATCTTAAACAAATAAATTATGATATATTTTGGTATTTAAGAATATATTTCTAACTAACCGCAGACTACTGTAAAATGTATGAAACATCGTTGGACTTCTAAATATGTATTAAAATATGTTTGGTGACATGGTGACGCAACAGTACAGCGTCACACTGTAAACTTGATTGGCTGTGGGTTCGATTTCGACTTGGGAGAATGATTATAATTAAAATTGTGTAATAAATATTATAATTTAGTTGCTCCTGTTTCCTATTTATATACTAACTAGAAAACTTACAACAGGCCGTATAATAGAGCAAGGACCATCAATAATCATAATTGAGGACTCCAGTGGTTACATCTTTGGAGGCTTCGCCCCTGCACCGTGGGCCTTCGGTCCCAACTTCACGGGGACAGACGAGGCCTTCCTATTCACGTGTGCACCGAAAATGAGAGTATACCCCGCGACCAACTACAATGATCATTACCAGTATATGAATCATCATACAAAGACTTTGCCGAATGGTTTGGTGAGTTTTTATTATATACTATTCTTTTAACCATGTATAGATATAGATACATATTATTGGAACTTTTCGCCGAATTCGAAACATTGCGTGTTTAGTGGTGGAACTCAACGCTGCACTTTGTCTTTAATCAAAATAATTTAAATATGATGAATTTTCCGAATGGGGATCGAACCCACAACTGATCGCGTTTACAATCAGACGCTGTCCCACTGCGCCACGACCGATATTTATTTATGATAGAAAATAATGCAATGCTATATTAATTAAATATGTTTACTAATAATTTTTTCTAATATTTTTTAATATTTTCTGATATTTTTTCTAATATTTTCTGTTATTTTGTTAACAGTTACTTGATTATATAAATACTGTACACAGTTAATGGGCGGTCAGTTCCACTTTGGCGGTATCTGGATAAACGCGGAGCCCTTCGGCGAGGGGGCGTCAGCGGAGTCCTGCAGCACGTACCGCGGTTACCGTCGCCTCAGCAAGGAACCCTGCTTCCGGGTGCGCAGTCTTGAGGTGTGGGGCGTGGGGGACAAGCCCGTGCTGGATAAGGATATGGTAAGTCAGCAAGACGATTTTTTTGAGACATTTGAATGAAACGTTTTTTAACCCAATTAACATTATTAATGGCAGCCTTGACCACAGACTGCTGTAAATTTTTTGAATGGACGTGTTTTTAAAGTTTGTTATGTAATAAGATCTTTGATTTTCGCGATTTCTATACATTTTAAATGAAACTATTTAACCGCATTAACAGCGTTGTATGAAGACCAACAAGCCACCCACAGTGGAGAGACAGCCAGCACTTCTACCGTTTGTGAAAGGAATTACAGACAGGATTGGCAACATCTTAAGAAGAGCTTCTATTAAAACCATATTCAAGCCTAATAAAAAAGTGAGCCAATGCTTGAGACCCGTGAAATGTAATATTCCTTTGCAGTGTGCAGGTGTGTACAAACTAGACTGTGACTGTGGCTTGTCATACATTGGCCAAACAAAGAGGAGCATCGGGGTTAGGGTAAAAGAACACATATCCGATGTCAAGAATGGGCGTGTATTGCAGTCAGCTGTGTGTGAACATACAATGAATAAGTCCAACCACTATATCAGGTTTGATAAGCCACATATCCTCGCTAGGGAAAGTAGATATGTTCCTAGAATGATCCGCGAGACTATTGAAATTCAAAAACATCCAAATTTCAATAGAGAAGATGGTTGGAAACTATCTACCACCTGGGACCCACTTATTAAAAATTTAAAATCCCAAATCCACCACACCAGAGACAAAGATACAGTGAGCTGATTCTGCAAGAATCCAGGGCAGTACGCGAGGCAATTGAGAAATCGATGGCGGTAGTTTGATATAATTAATTTTTTGTATCAACTGACAGACGAATGCCACCTCAGTCTACCTGTGACCACGGACTACTGTAAAGTGTTCGAAACGTCAGGTGTCCAAAAATGTATTTTCGAATACCAAAATATACGCGATTAATCCGGTTAAATAGTTTCATTTAAAATGTTTGTTATGTATTTTTTAAAATACAATCAATTGATATATCATTGTAATTGATAGCAATTTAATTATTGATTGATGGTTGTTACGTATTTTTACAAGGAGAAATTTAAATATGTATAGTTTTAAATTATCGATTTTGTAAAATATTTTATATAATGTAAAAAGTACATAGAGAGATATTTATACTCTTTATAATAATTTCTTTATCCCAATGCCATCCCGAATTCTCATCCCACTCCCACATTCCCAGATCCCAGACGTATCCCAAAACAGCAGTGTGCTAGAAACCCGTAGATCTGAACGTATGTTCTTGAAGCTGGCTACGAAGCCGCAGGTCACGGACAGTTTAACGGATGATTTACCAACGGATTTATAGGTTATGGCGTTTTAAACATATTTTTTGTATGAACACAATCTTCTATATATATATCATCATTTGCCTTACTGGCTGACAGACGGACAATGCACAAACAAAATTACAGTACGTAAAAATATATATTTTTTAAATGTTTGTTATGTATATTACTTGGAGATTTTAGGGAATTGCTAAGAGATAATTTCTAATTGATATGCCTCCGGGAATATAAAATATCGGGATTATATTTGTTTTAATCGAGGCAATGATCACCGATGTCGCGGGCTACAATTCCTATATTGTAATTATATGATATATCGACTTACATGTAATTGGGGTCGTGGTCAGTGTCTGACTGTAAACGTGATGGTCTGTATATATCGAACCTGCAAACCATCGCGTCCCACGCAAGGAAGGGGTTATAATTAAATTGGTCTGGATTTCGGGTGGAAAGCAGCCGACAGAGTGTCTTGACACATTTCTAAAGCAACGCGTATTTATTTACTTGACTACTAATCGTTTGAAATTATCGATATAGTTGAAATCTATAATTTTACTAAATTTTAATTGTTCATATTAATTTTTTCAAGGATGAACGTGACACGAGTATTCTAGACACGAACCCGGAAGCCAAGGCCATACTGGACATGGCCGGGCGCACGCGGCACAGCGAGGGCATCCGGGAGCCGCCGCCCTTATAATGTGAGTTGGGAAAACATAAACGAGTTAGCGGAGAGTAACCACTTCACACACACACACACACACACACACACACACACACACACACACACACACACACACACACACACACACACACACACACACACACACATACGCACACACATACACATACACACACATATACACACACACATACACATATACACACACACATACACACACACACACAAACACGCGCACACACACACGCACACGCACACACGCACGCACGCAAACACACGCGCCCATACGCACACACGCGCCCATACGCACACACACGCATATTAAATAATTAAATAATTATAATATTAAATAGTTATTTAGTTATTTTTACTTACATTACATTATAAATTACTATATACTTTTGCAACAAAACGAATGTCTGTACACTAGTACTTATAAAGAATATAAATCAAGAGGTATTGAACCTATAATATTTTTTGTGCTATAATTTTATATGACATAAAGTTTACACTTCGTCCTCCACTTTCCGGCATATGGTTGATTGACGGAATTCAACACCGTGCTTTACGCACTACCTTCACAAGTTGCCAATTTCCAATGTAAAACGTTTTTTGTATAAGTAATATTGAAAATTGATAATTATTAATTAATAATATGTAAAAATCAATTAATTCTTTATTTTCAGGCATCTCCACAACCTTCATAATGGCAATATTAATCAAAGTACAAGTGTTCTTATATAGCTCCTATATGTTATATGCATTTTTATATATATATTTATTACACTTTCAAAGAAACTAATTTGCTAATTAAAATGTTCAAAGATTGATTTTAATCTGTTTAAATAAATGATCTCCTTTTATGATCTTTTAAATTATTTATTTTATCTGTGGATATAATATATTTTGTTGTAAATTCGTCCCTGTTGCTTATTGCTTAGTAGGTAGTTATTAATCTGCTTTTTAGTTGACACATGACAGATGACGCTTGAAAATAAATAATGTATTAATAAAATATATTTTTCAACCTTTACCATTTTAAGCAAGTTAATGCCAAAGGAATAAATGGAGATATAACCATTATGTAGTTATTCCATGTGAGAGAGATAGAAATACTACGTTTGTGCTTTTCCGGCCAAAAATGTCGAACAAATCGTTCGGTGCACTGAATTTTATTCTGAAGATGCGTTTTGGATGTCCAAATAATATTAATTTATTTATTATTTTTTATTTTACTCTATGTGAGATATTTATATATTTTTTTGTAGTTATACATACAGCTTTATAGGACATACTTAGGGACTATCTATAAATTACGTCACATGAATTTTATGATATTTGATCGCTAGCCCAGCATTATCACAGCTAGTCACATTTGTGAGAGCACCGTAGTCAAGCAACGTCACACTTTGTCGACCCCCCCTCCCTCCCAATTAACGTGTGACGTCATTTATGAATGGCCCTTATGCCATTTTGGATTTGAAAAAGAGAGAGGGAACATGTTAAATATATGTGAAAGAACGAGAGAAAGATATGAGTATGTAAATTTATAATGTCGTGTCCTTAATTTTGTATCTAAATGTTGTAACATAATGTTGCTTTAAATGTATAATACGTTAATTTTAGTCAATTAATAGTTATTTTATTTATTTTACAATAAAATAATTAATTAATTATTTTACTTTTATTTTATATATATATAATTGACATATTTGTTCTTTACTTATTATATGTTCATTTTTATATGAGCAATACAACTTATATGTACTCATAAATTAAAAGCTATTCCCATATAGCACAGTAGTCAGAAACCACCTAGTGTCAAGACACTCCTATTCGAAATAGGCAATGTCTCGAGATGTTGTATGTTGATTAGCGAACTCGACTTCGCACTTAGTCTACAGAGTAGAGATATTAATAGATTTCAAACATAATCATTACGTAAAATAGAAATTGAACAAATAGCCATTCGTGTTTACAGTCAGCTGTGCAATTGTGCCATTAGGGTCTCCGATGATTTTAACAATATATTAAGAATTTTGATTTCTTTAGAAAATGAGCATTTTTTATTATTATCATTAAATTATATATTTGTATTGGATTTATATAACTCAAAGCGGATTTCAACTTTTTATTATTGGTCACACTCAAGTAGCAACACATGACGTCATATGTCACAAGTCGAAGACATGTATGGATGAGGGTGAAATGACACAAAACTAGAATTTCTAGATAATTTTTTTAATTTTCAATTAATAATATTATAGTACAATTTTAAGACAGGTTTTAAATTATTTTAAATAATAAAGATTTTTTTAATATGTTTTGGATTCTACAATAAATTTGAATATGACTTCCCTTTTTTACATTGCAAAATAGTATTAAAATATTTCAAGATATTAGTAAGTAAATAGTAACAAATGTCAGTTTTATGGTTCAGAGTTAACATTTATATAATAAATGTAACATAATTGCATCCGTACATGTGTGCGTTTCATTTGAACAATTAAGATACATTCATGTGTTCTATATTTGACTATTTTTCAACAGATTAATCGCGTATATCCGATAATACATTTTTGAAAACGCCACGTTTTGAAATTTTAGTGTAGTCCGTGGTCACAAGTACTACGAAAATATACCCAATTAATAATATACCTATTAATCCATTTAAAATAGTTTTATTTAAAATTTGTAAAAATCGTGAAAATCAAATATCTTAATAAATTATATAATAACAAAACTAGTCGTAATTTGAAACCAAATTAAGTGCCAAGGGACTGAGGCCCTTTATTTATATATATTTTAATATTAGTATTAAATTATCGCACAAATATTTCGGTGTCGCTACATTCCTATTTACAGAGTTATACATAGATTGCTTATTTGTTTTTTTTTATTATTTGATTACTTGAAATTTAAATTATTTATCTGTGTATAACTCTGTTGTTTTCAGTGTTGCCAGTTTTTGCTGTTTAAATTTGAATGTATTGATTTTTTTAATGTAATGTCTGAGTCTTAGTTCAATATTAATTACTATATAAACTCAAATTATTACTTTTTAATTTATTTAAAAAACTGGCAGCACTTGTGTCAAAGCTTTTGTGATAACCATTTTTACTCTATATTTATGATATAATGTATTTATTGGGCGTCTTTTCTAATCTCATGAAGTGCAATTTCGTTGTCAGTAGTGTAAGTTGTAAAAAGTATTTATTTTAATTTATTGTGAGGTGGCAATGAACGTTTTTTGGAAAACCTTATTAGCTTAATATAATTTTATAAAAATTATGGGTGTTTTATTTATTTCTCTTTCTAGTTTTTCCTTATATGTAAATAAATTTCGATTAGTTGTGGGTTCGATTCCAACTCTGAGAAATGATTATATTTAAAATTTATTTTAATTTTCCCGCTCTTTTACGACAAAACGCAAACAATGTCTCTTGAGGGCAGCCAACAGAATACAGTGAGAAACCTCCATGCTGATAATACGAAAATTTTCATACAAGAAATGCATAAAATGTTTGTTCATACTATTACAAGTAAAAAGGACTGAAACCCACACCTCTTTGACAGCGCTATCAACAAATCTAAGTTGTAACAAGTGTATAAGAATTTTGACGAAACTAGGCTCAGTGTTTCATTCGTCTTTTTGGTAACGGAAGGTTCGGATTCGATAAACGGGGAGGCACACATCTGAAAAACCCACTTTACATTACCAATCGCATTACGTTCCCGAGTGTAATCAATCAGAAAGCTAATGCGATTTCTTCACGTAAAAAATATTTAAATTTATATGCGTTTTTATACAATACTTTTATTTTCATAAAGTCAACAAATAATGCCGTTAATGGTACAAGGTACTACGTATGGATAATGAATTTCCACCAACAACTTTAATAAACAATTATAGACAAAAAGGTAATATTAAAAAACATTGAGCTAAATATATTATTCTGTTCAACAATGTTACGTTTAAAACGTTTTAAACACTTCACAGTAGTTCGTGGTCTCAACCTAGGGCGGCAAATTTGAGGGTTTTTTTTCTATGACAGGTTAATGATATCGTACGTGTAGAAGTTTGTGATACATATTGTCAATAACCTTCCCTCTTCTAAAAAATTTCTAAGTCTAAAAAATCTGACGGTCTTAATATCCCAGTAAAGTAAAATCCACAGTTTGCTTCCAAACTAACATTTTTATGAGAGAAAAGAAATGCCTCTGCTAAAATTAAAACCGTTTGCTTTTTTCAAATATTGTTGTGCCCCTCTTTAAATTTAGTTGCAACGGCGGCTCGTTGAAACCTACCGATTCTTAATGTTGCTTCTAGAAATTTAATTATTTTTTTAATTCATCGTTGAAGAAGGCAATAATAAAGAGAGAAGTACAAGTTGGTCAGCTGCAAAGGATGCTTGTAGAAGATTGGGAAAATGTTGGTATAAAGCTCATAAAACTTAGAAAACAATTAGGTTTATTTATAACGAAATAAGTGTTACACGACACGATGCATTGAGTTTTTTTTTTCGAAATTAAAAAAAAAAAGAGCACTGTGGTATGAGATATTTTTGGAAAAAATAAACAAAGTATATTTCTTTACAAATAGATACATTTGATTAATACAGCTATAATTTTTATGTCTTTGCTAATATTTTATAGGACAACTTGAAAACTTCAGGTACTTTGAAGAAAAAAGCTATGGCATTAAGTGCATACACATGGAAACCATCAGAAGGAGAACATATGAAAAATACCACATGTAGACGTTTGTACAGACGCCACTTATACTTTCAGGGTATATTTCTCTTATTCGTTAATAGACTTGTTTTCGTCTTCTTACTTCTGACCAAAATCAGCGAATTATCATCATCAACATTAAGGAAAAAGGATTATCTCTGGCAAAAACCTTTATTGAGTTAGAGAACGATTTAAGACGACGTTTCCAATCTTTCGAGAGTTCGTTTTTGATTCTGTAAAAACACAGTTTGCAGAACGTTTTCTATAACTTGGGCTTAGATTTCATATGACAGAATGTATATCAACAAGTAGTTCGGGTCAGAGAAACTTTGGAAAATAATTAAATCGACCATGAGCCAATAAACAATAAGTGTGAACAGAATGAAATAAAAGAAGTACATATGAAGATGTCATCGATGACTAACAATTAATCATAGATTTACTATAAAATGTAAATTTTAAAACTTTTAATTTCAGTAAAATTGTTAGATTGTGACAATAACGTGGGAATTAAACATTGTGGAAATAAGAGCGGGAAAAACTTAACCTACATACTACTTAAAAATGTCCGCCACTGCAGGTAGCCATGTCTACCAAAATACTTGATTTACATACATTTCCGTATACGTTTAAAATAGTTAAAATAGTTTCAATTAAAATAAGTAAAAGTAGAGGCCGGTCGTGGCGCAGTGGGACAGCGTCTGACTGTAAACGAGATCGGTTGTGGGTTCGATCTTGCTCTGGTAAAAGATTTGTCTTTGCGGCGTTAAGTTCCACCATTTAACACGCAATGTCTCGAATTCGATGGAAAGCGAAGTGTGGAATGTCTTGACTCTAGGTACTTTTTGTCTACCTTGCTATGCGGTATAAAAGCGTGAAGCTTTTATACCGCATAGCAAGGTAGATATAGAGAAGCGAGAAAAAAAAAAAAAATCTTGTAAAATCGCGGTAATTAAAGATGTTATATGACGTTGATTGAACGTATTGTAAAATTATCTATACTAAAAAATATTTAAGATAGATCATTTTACAATACCTTCAATAAAAATCTATTCGGATATATAAAATAAAATCTATTCCGATTTAAAACCGAAATGAAGTATAAAATATTACATATATCAAGGTGAGTCAAGAAATTAATTAACAAAATCCTCGCAAGCTCTTAATGGGGAAGAAAATGATTAAAAAAACAACATTAACAAATAAATCATGCATTTTATTCTTAGCAACAAACATAACTAACTCTCTTCTCTGGTCTTCTTCATAGAGAGGTCAATGGGTTCTTCAATCAGGGTAGTTTTGGGGTTATGGCATATGAACCCGTACAAGGGGACCGGAGACACCGCCACCTGGATGTTGCAGGACACTTGGGTATGCCTTGTGTGCATCCTGCAAAAAAATACATTTAAAATTATTAATAACTTTATTTTATGCTAAATAAACATTTAAAATAAAAATAAATAAATAAAAAAAAATTAAACTTTATTTATTCAAATGATTATTTCTTAATAATATTTGGGCACAGAAATTTGTAAAAATTTGTAATATAACACATGGCACACACGGTTAGACCGCTTGGATGGTTTCGGTAATCGGTTGTGGGTTCGATTCCCACTCGGGGAAATAATTATATTTACAAAATGTTTTCATATTCTCACTCTGGTAAGATAAAGCCCGGCGTATAGTTACGTCGCTCCGCTCCGTGTCCGCATCCAATGATAGTACAATATTCTCATAACCATAAACCCAATATTGTAGCGAGGACATGCTTATTTTTAAATTATTATTTAAACAAAAAAATATATATAAAAATTTCAGGTAAAATTCATAAAACCACGTTCCCCCGAAAAACATATTCTAAAAGGGTTCACTGTTAAAAGGTTCAAGTGGCTTAAAAAATCATACCGATTTTCAAAAGAAAACAGCTTCATAATGATTGTAAATTTTTAGCTTCACGCTTTTATCCCGCATAGCAGGGTAGACAGAAATTACCTAGTATCAGACACTCCGTCGCACTTAGCTTTCCACCAAATTCAAGACATTGCGTGTTGAATAGTAGAACTCAACGCCGCTCTTTATCTTCACCAGAGTGAATAAGGGATAATAATTTAAATATAATCACTCCACCGAGTGGGGATCGAACCCACAACCGATCGCGATTATAGTCTTCTCGTAAAAATATACTAATACTAATTAATATCGCTGTCTACCTTGATTAGAAGATCAAGCTGATAACAACTCACTTATACTTCCTGCAGGCGTCAGCGCGATGCCTCTCCAAGTACCTGTGTTGGCTGAACGCCTTCCCGCACTGCACGCAGCGCCACTGCCACGTGTGGTGGCCGCGCGTGCGCTGGTGCGCGCGCAAGTTGGAACTGGTGGGAAATATTTTTTTAGTAAAGTAGAAGCAAAGTACGTAGTGTCTGGGCACTAAGTACTTTCTGTCTACATTGCTATGCGGGATAGAATTATTCATATTATGTTTTGTGTATGAATTTTGGTATTAATTGGCAATAACTGCAAGCGCGTATATATTATAATTCAGGTCGTTCTACCTGAAAAGGAAAAGGAGGGTTATATTTTTACTGCGTATACAAAATATATATAAATATGTTTGTAATTCTATATGTATATCCGTTTCTTTGTTCCCTTGTGCTAAATCCGTGTATCGATTTTGATAAATTGTACGTCGTTATATTCGTTTTAAGGGCGCGAGTATCAATAAATATATAAAGTTTGTTTAAATAGATAATGGAGGATTTGAAACCACAGTCGAGATTTCTTAACTATAAGTTTCTAAAATTCTATTTTCGTTCAAACTTGAAAAATATGAATTGGAGGCACAAAGATTGTTTTATATATAAGATTCTTTTAATTATAATGGAATTTATTTATTGTTTAATACGCATGTATTGTAAAAATGAGTAAACACGATTTCTTGATCAGAACCACAAGCAGTGGTAATATTCAAATATTCCCCCTCCTCCAATATGATTTGAACCCGTGTAAATTGACACTGTTCCAAATGTTTATTGTTAGTCTTTGTAGGCAATGAGATCTTTAGTTATAGAGTTTTTAACACCTATCAACGAAATTATTTTAAACGGATGAACCTTTTATCATTTTACAGTGGTCCGTTGTCACAAGTAGACTCTACGCGTGGTCACGGACTACTGTAAAGTGTTCGAAACGTCGTATCAAAAGCGTATTTACAAAGACCAAATTATACGCGATTAATCCGTCTAAAATAGTTTGAAATTAAATAATATTTAGAAATAGAATAGAAATTTAGAAATAGTGAAATTTAGTTAGTTCATAACAAATGATTGGCGCCAATGTAATACTGTCTCTCTAATTCCTGTATAATAGGTATTTTAGTTTTTAAATTTTTCCTCAGAAACGACATACAAATAACCAAATTCATTTTAAACTACACTATACTCGTAAATAACTTTAACCTGTCAAGTAAATACCTTAGTTAACTAACATTATAAACAAGCAGCTTTTTTATTGTAATTTCCCATACATAATATATTTCTACCACAAAGTGACAGTTTCCATAATAAATCACACGTAATTGCGGCCAATGCTTTTAAACACACATCAATCAATCATTCACTATCGATATAATTAGAATAGAAAACAATGTAATAACGATATTTTAGATTGATAAGCATTTAAACTTTGCCACCTAAATTTGAGACATGAGTAGTGGAATTCAACGCCGTAATTTGTCTTAACAAAGTAGAAAAATTAAAATAACTTAAGTGTAATCATTCCCCCGAGTTGTTAATTAAATCAACAACGCCAATGGCCACGGTGGTCTCATAACAAATCGAACACCATCTTCAGCTTACCGATCAGCGAAGGTCCTGCCACAGTGCGGTTGGGGGCAAGGGAAGGGCCTCTCGCCAGTGTGCAATCGTAAATGCCCCTTAAGCACCCACGGCCGATCGAAACCTTTCCCGCAGTAGGAACAAATGTGGTTGGAACGAGGCCTTGGCTCCCATTCTACTTTTTTCTCTTCTGGAACTACACCTTAAAGAGACATATTATAATATTAAAGGAAAATGTATAAAAATTTGAAAGCAACGAAAATCAAACCCGCGCCTTTTGAAAATCAAACCAAGTTAAAGTTTTCTGACCGCTAAGCCATGCGTTCTCCAGCTATTATTCTTATACACTTGTTACTATTTATTTTTCTTGCTAGCTATACATATTTGTATGGATATTTTATAGTAAAGCGAACCTATACAATCCGTTATCCAATTTGAGCTAAAAATAACATATACAGAAATTTTACAAAAAGCGGGCATCGAACTCATAACTACATGATGTACACTTTAATATTCTCTTATTACGTCATAATAATCCTAAAGGACATATAATATTGGATATGAGCATAAATAAAATTTGTATATATACAATTAGTTTAAGTAATATACTATTATAGTTGCCCGCGACTCCGGCCGCGTAGTGTTTAGTGATGATTTATATTTCAGCCCAAAAAAAATGCCTTATGATATTTTGTGGTTCTATTTGTAAAACATCTGTATACACTATATCTATAAATAAATAAAATTAGAGTATCTGTTGGTAAAGTACATAAAGCAAAATCTGTTTGTTTGTTGCGGCTAATCTCGGGAACGTGTGAACTGATTTTGATTGGACTTTCACTAGTAGACGATATAATAAAGGGAAACTTAGGCTACTTTTTAAATTTATAAACATAAAATAAAGATTTAGAGATTGTTTATTCCTCGCGGAAGAAGTCGTGGGCATAGCTAATTTTTATGAATAATAATATTTCTATAATCTACATCCAATAAAATAAGTGTGAGAGAAATGGGAATAAAGGAAAAAAAAAACAAAAATATGTCTTTATATGTATGTTTTATATTGGTTTTAGGGGATACGTTGATTGGCTTGAATAGCAAAACTGTTAAAAGCAGCCAGGAGTTATAGAATGATCAGGATGCACTTGAGATCCCGGCCAGTGGCGGTCGAGGAGTAGCATCGTCAGGTTTAAGTGACTTACCGGTGTGGCCTATATGTGGTCATGCGGAGTTCTAAATAACTTGTTCCGGGTCTCCAATTGGGAAGGTATCTATAATGCGATTTCGTCAAGTAAAAGAAACCGTAGTTTAAGACCATTCCTAAAGTCACGACAGTCCGTTAACTGATTCCCGCCCGAAATCCACACATTATGGATCAAATGCATCTTAGTTCAAGTATAGATCATAGATCTAGAATTAATTAGATTTACAGAGAAGTTAGTATCAAAAAATCTTTACTCCTATCATAAACGATAGAGCAAAGTCTAAAACAAGGCGAATTTGAATACTTTATAGATTGAACAAAAAGTAGTACGTACGGGATTATTACGTAAAAAATATTACAATATTGTCGTATAAACTGTATATAACTAGCTTCATATAACGTAATTCGTCTTCGTCAAAAAAAATACATTTTCAACTGCTTGTATTGGCCATATTGTCGCTATAAAAGATTTAGCGCCTATAATTTATAGAAGCTTATGAATCTGTTTATCATAAATGACAGTGGTTCTTGATAAGGAAGCGGCGGAATTAGCAAGGGAGGCCTGTTCCTCTAGCTTTGCTATCGGCCGTAGAAGACCGGGTTGCCGTAGGTCGCACACAATCGCCACTTTCTACCGTAGGGGGCCAGCTTGAGAAAGCTAAACGCTTCGTCCGAGCTACTCCAAACAGGCCGTCGAGGATGTCACCCTTGACTCCCCTACATGCCTAGCATGTTGCTGCCACCGGGTCACCGGGATATAGGGGCTCCTGTGCCCCGGCTGATTGTGGTTGGGCCGAAGCACCATGAGGTTTTAGTTGGTAGACGAATGCTCTATGCCGGCCCAGACTCCCACACATCACATCTGCTTCAAATACGTAACGGCATCCTCAAGGCAAAAAATAATAATAACTCACGAACCCTTCTAATCTGCCTATCATAATGAGCAAGATTATTTTAAATTCGTCCGTTACTTTCGAAGATTAGCGCGTTTAAACAAAAACATTTTTTTCCGCCTTATAATATTATTGCCTTTTAATATTATTATAGATATGTACTTCTAAAGCGACATTAACAACGGGTTTTCCGTTTACTGGTACACGTAGAAAAACCATAGAGTACATAGAGAAACCATAGGCTTGCAAGTGTGTTGGGTCAACGAACATAAGAAGAGAAGATGAGATACATACCGATAGGTAGCATCGTTTACTTTCTATTTCTTTCAACGGACACATTTAGGGCTGGTTTTTTGTATAATAGCTGTATGGCAAACATAACTTTATAGGAGATTTATTTAAAGGGTTACTTAGGTTTAAATTCTGACATCATTCACAGTAAATCAAACCTTTTAACGATTAATGTTTCTAATTATTGTGAAAACACAATTTTAGAAACTATTAAATGACTTTTCCCCCAAGATGTACCGACATACGTAGTAGTGTGTTGGATATGAAAAATAAATTATATGTAAAGTAAAATATATAGTATAATAAATAAAATATATTATGTACCTCGTAGAATTAAGACAATTTAATTTTGTAAAAATTCACTTAAATTTAAATATAAATCTTTACTTCTAAGTA
Organism: Dryadula phaetusa; assembly: GCA_032432895.1. NCBI lineage: Eukaryota > Metazoa > Arthropoda > Insecta > Lepidoptera > Nymphalidae > Dryadula > Dryadula phaetusa. Next base: position 3,127,065 of record JAOYRS010000077.1, read on the forward strand.
GCTGATTATAATTATATTTAAATAAGAAATAAGTAACAATAAGGAAAAAAAGTACAAACCCGGTCTACCGGATCGGTCGGTTGGACTTAAACCTTTGTTGTAAATATTACATTAATTAAATAAATTTATTAATATAATGCTATAAACAATATATAATAAAAGACCTAAGAAAAATACACGTTGTAATATTATAAAAATGCAAATAAACCTACCCACATAAAATCTGATTAGATAACTAAATAACAACCAGACGGCTTACTCTTTCATATCTAAGTTAAAACCAGCTAATCAATTTTGAGGTTATGTGGTGGCGCAATGGAACATTATATGACTGTAAACGGTTTACGTTCGATCTCCACTTGGGGGAGTAAACATACTAAATTATTATCATTGATTCATAATAATTTAAAAGTGGCAGAGAGTCTTCACACAATTCCCTCTCTGCCCTGTTATTTACAAAACACTCAAAATCTCGCACGACATTAGTGGACGAATAAAAATATTATAAAACAAAACATATTAAAAAAGGAAACTACCATACCTGTATCTTTCTCTGAGTTGACTACAGGATCTACTTTGGTGACGTCATCGTGTTCTTTATCGAACGACTGTTTGCAGAACAACAGCTCCTTGTTAAGTTTCTCTTCCGCGTTACTCTTAACTAGGCTTTTTAGTTTCTCAGCAATCTTATCAATTTCTAAGCCTCTATTTAGTTTGAAAGTTTCCTTGCTTTTTATTTCTTCTATAATCGGCGCCAGGGGCTCCCTTTTATCTTTTTTAATTTTATCAGCATTTTGTTTTTTCTTTTTCCGCTTATTGCTCGTGAACACTTTCCGTTCAGTTTTCGCTTCGTTTGAACGTAAATTGTATACTTTATCGTGGTCTCTCTTGAAAACATTCCGCTTGGTCTCAGGAGAGTTCACCGCTTTCTCACTCTCCGACGCGTACTCATAATTTTCTGTATCTACAAAGTTTTTAACAAACTGACTCTTTTTGAGTAATTGCAGGCAAAAACGCGTAGATATAGGCACTTTGTCATGGTAGACGGTTTCGTTCAATTTCAATAGTGTTTTTTGCTTTTTATTCAGAGCTTTAGGGCCACGTGGTGGTTTGATTTCTTCTGGAAATAGTAATTCTTTTTATGTTTACCATTAATTATTTGGAGGTAAGTAGTATAATATATTTATAAAGAAAAACTTATACTAAGTGTGGAATAACATAAAATGTGGAAATTTATGTAAATAATAAATTATTAAAATAAATTTAGTACTGTGAGACAGCGTCTTATATGAAACAATAGTTTTGGTTACGATCTTTGGTGGGTAATGTTTGTATTTAAATTATTATCCTTCCAAAATCGAGATATTGTATGGCAAACTCAACGCCGCTCAAAAAGGAGGCAAACGAGCAGAAGGGCCACCTGATGATAAGTAGTCACCTTCGCCCATGGACATCTACAACATTAGAACTGTAGATGCATTTCGGCCTTGGGATATAAGTTAAGTTTAAAGGAGTTGAGGAAAAGGATGGGTGAGAATAGAGAAAGCTGGCTTACATGACATCGAACTGGAACACATGATCAGATATTTGACGGATCGTTTTATGTTTGTAATAGTAAATATATACTGAGTTACGAAATAGAAACCAGCTTGTTCCAATAATTATATTATATATATGTAAATTACGTTTTAATAAACATAGATTATCATATTATTTTATTGATAATTATTCAGGGGATACTATGTTAGTTTCTGTATGCAAAATTAGGCATTGCGTTCTGAGTTAATCTCAATTAGAAACCGTAAGGAATAACAATAAACATTATGTAACACATATAATGTACGCTATATATGTATGATTTAATACGCGTGCTTAATCAGAGCTAAGATGGCAAGCTGAGTAATCAGGGAAAACCATTTTACTATGGAAATCAATATAATATACGATACAAACAACAATAATTATACAGTAGAACTAAGGTAAAATGTACAGAAAATATCAGCTTATCTACTTTGAGGCGGTTAATTATACGTTTTAAATTTATTTTACGTAAAATAATACTTACTATATAGTACATAGATAAACTCTTCTTGTTACGAGTAATAATAATCTCAATGTAAGCTAATATTAGGACTATTTCTTATAATATAACAATTTGTAACAAAAGTAATAATATGTAAACATGTATATTAACTACGATATATTATTTTGTGAAAAAAACCTGTTTCATGAATAAACGATCCTCGGTAAGGTCTCACAGAATTTAAATAACACTTAGGCATTATTAAAAAATGTTATTATAATAACTGAAATGTTATAAATAGCTTAAATTTTACATATAATGTAACATCATATAATTTTACAGTGAAGCACTTGTTGAGATTCGACAGATAGAAACAAGGAAAAATAGATTCTTATTTTTAAGAATTCCATTTTTAAACGGTGGCGGCGTCTCCTGCCAGTGCCACAGATGATTTATGGTGTTTCATTGAATGCTCCCCCCACACATATAGGTCAGAACGCGTTATAATGTGAAAATTATTCTATGCCTATAAATAATAATATTTTTTAAAATTTAAAATAATAAAAAATTTTACCGCGTCATTTTTTTAAATATTTCATAATATTATCATCGCTATTTTCGCAGCAGTAAACGCTTAAGTCATAGCGAGTTTTGTATACAGTGCACATTACGAAACAAATCGTTTGTGTTGTAATAAATGAAGGTCAACACATTATTTTGTAATTGTTAAAAACATAAAAGCTAGCCCTAAAGCTTTCAATGATTGAGCGTGAAAAGCGTGGAAATGACGCGCGGACATCTGGGAGAGGGGAAGCCAGAGTTGCCCTCGCGCACTCATTCGCATTAAAGTAGGTATAAATATAAATGTGTATAACGTCAAATTAAATTACAACATTAACATCAACTTATTATCTTGTACCGTCATGTACTTTATTTTCAGATACATTTGTTTTCTTATAATGGATTGTATAGTTTTAATTATTTTTTTCGTTATCAATAACATAGGAATGACTTATAATTTTGTATTTAATTGTAAGTGTAACTAATTTGTTATCCTAAATTGGATTCACATAACATAATGAATACTTTTGTATACAGTAAAATAATTCGCAAGCATCGATATTATTAACACTACTATTGTATAAGTATGAAACCTTTTCTTTCTTATTCACGCAATATGTACGCAAAAAAATAAAATGTCACATTGCTGTGACTTATTATAATTACATTGCCAAAAACAAATCAAGGAAAATTCCTGTTTTTCACAAATCTAGATTTGAATATTAAAAAAGAAGGAAAATGTGTAGTTATGGCAACCCCAAGGAAAATCGCATCGATTATTCGTGTCCGAGAGCACGGCGTGGTCGGACGTGTTGCGCGCGTGTCGTTACCGGACGATGCCAAACAATGATATTATTTAAGCGTTTATTTTCTTAAAATACATCGTGTTAAGTGATTTCGGGACGTATGTGGTTGTGAATGGCCAACAGCCATGGGCAATTCCTGTAGCTCAGGGCAGGCGCACAAAGACAAGGATAGCATCTCCCAGCACTCGGAAGAGTGAGTATTCAACCCTAAAATTACTAAATTGTCAGCTTATGACAATATTTCACATAATAATCACAAGATAGCGAGATAAGCGCAAGGGAGATCAAAATAAATCAATACATTGACATCGCCTACAGGTTGTACGGATGATTTATTACAAACACTATTTACGTATTTACGTGTTGAAAATAACAAAAAAAAATTATGTTAATTATTAATGCATTTTATGTAAAAAATTGTTTTTAATCTCTATAATTTTAATTGACTGCTGTCATTAAGAAGATTTTTCATTTTTATTTATATTTTTTATCTTTTAAATTGCCTCTTAAGTTAGATGGTTAAAAAATTTGTAGAGTTTAATTTTTTTTTTCATTAACATTATTCAACACATGTATTACGTATGTATGTATGCATGCACGAGGCGTAGCAGGTCGTAGTACTACGAGTTTGAATCGATACACATAGTAATTTTTCCGGGATCGTTATCATCGATTTTATAAATATATTTTGCTTACACTTCAATAACTTTTAGGACATGTTGCTTATAATTTTATCGTTAATGAGATACTTCATTCATTTTCGTAATAATATAAAAGTAAGAGATAAAAAGTAGGTCATGTTAATCACGTCATTAGTGCATGATGTATTGGAGCTGAGCTCCCACGGGCTGCTATCCCGCGGAAACATTTGCTAGAATAATTTTGTTAGTATATAGATCTCATATATATATATATATATATATATATATATATATATATACTAACAAAATGACTCAGAAATGTATCAAAATTATAGAACTCGTAACCCTCCTAAAAACTTGTCAGAGACTCAGATTTTAATCCATACTTTTCTTACGTTTCTATATGTCCTCTTTGGGTATGTATATAACACTTATACAATATATTTAAAAGTAAAACTTTGTACCAGTGGGTTAAGTGCGACAGCATCATTCATTCACTTCGATCTCATATTAACTGATTTTATTTCTCCGCCTTAGCGCTACAAAGCGCGACTTTTCGCCAGTAATTTCTTTGCGTTCAGCGTAGGTGATGTACACAATCCCCAAAGCGTAGCTTGAACGTAAAGTTTAAAACTCTTATAACTCGATCTTACACGTTAATGGATGTCGTCGTACAGAAACGGTTGATTCGTTGAATACGTTATTGGTAATATCTATATACAAATAAATAAAATTATGTTGTCGATTTGTAATATCAAAAGTATCGCTTTTTACTTAATGCATATATACCTAACTCTGTAGTGGCTGGACCGATTTTGACGAAACTTTCACTGGCAGATAGCTGATTTAATGAGGAGTAACTTAGGCTACTCTTATTTCAGAATTATAATATATTGATCTAGGTATGCTAAATTCTATGCAGGCGATATCGCTAGCACAGCTAGTTATCTGCGTGTTAATACGTGTAGAATAAATTGATCCATTTTTACAGCGAGCCCTAGACGAGCAGAGGAGTATGAAATTTGACACAGTTACAATTTGTATGGAGAAAAAATGCTAAAGATCTATTGTTGTCACATAAACGTTGTCACATATTTTACGTGTTAGCAATGCGTGTCAGTATAAACCAGATATGAACATATCATGAGTAGTATGTTGTAATATAAAATAAGGGTGAAGGGAATAATAAGGGTGAAGGTGTATACCTTCACCCTTTATTCCGCATAGCAGGGTAGTCAGAGACAACCAAGACACTCCATTAACTGTTCTTTACTCGAAATCGAGACATTGCGTGCTGAGTAGACTGTGGTCTCTGTTGTAATATATTATATCAAAATATTAATTTGACTGTGTAAGTGATTGGTTGTGGGATCGACTTTCACTCGGAATAGGGATTATATTTAAATTATTTCCGTTTTCTCGCTCTGGTAAGACAAAGCACGGCGTTGTATTCCGCCACTTAACACGCGATGTTTCGAAGACGGTGAAATGCGGAGTACGGAGTGTCTGGACTCTAGGTACTTCTTTAGACTATTAGTTAGTCTATTTATTTACCTATAAAATTATACATGCAACCGGATACTAGGTAAAAATATTTTTATACCAGAAGAGGGTCAAAATAATTTTAAGCGTATTCCTTTTACTTGCCTTTTTCATATTAAATTTTTAATTAATTGTTTCTACTGCGAAGCGGATAATCGTATATTTACATAAACATCAAGCGAATTTAAGATTTTTATTATTTTTATAAAAAATCACAATATTTTATGAGAATATTGTGGCTCAGTAAGCTATGGTTACAGGTTCGATACCTACCCCGGGGAATTCTCCTCTCAAAGAACGAAACCCGCTCAAAACATTAAACGCCGCTCTTAATATAGAACGTAGTGTCACAACACTTTTACTACATAAGTAGAAAGATGATCACATTTTAAAGAGAAATCAGACTTCTTATAAACCCAGATTGAATTTCATTCGAAATAAAATTACTAAAGCGTATACAGAGAAAACGATGTTAGTAGGGACGAAGCAATATGTCAGGGTCGCGACGCTGTACACGGGTCAAAGGAAACGTATTTTAAAGTAGAGCTTACAGTTTCCATGTTGATTTTAATATTGAAAATATTATTTTTTGAACCAAAATGTGAGATTCCAAACACTAGAGGTGTTATTGTTTACAAAAATGTAATGTCAAACTTAGTAACTTGTCATACGTAATATGTGCAGAAGTTATTTTTATAATTTAATACACTTTTCATGTATTAATTAAAAGACATATATATATATATATATATATATATATATATATATATATATATATATATATATATATATATATAAGCATTTTAGAGCCTTCAATTTTTTCTATAAAAATACCCTTCCGTAACCTTTGTTAGTGCGGCGTTAGGTTAGGTATTTCAAAATGTAGGAAGCTTAATTGTTGCCCATCCTACATATTCATTTGCTCTGTATTGACTGTTACTTAAAGAGCAATGTACACTATATAAATTTAAATAAATAATTAAAATTACATTTTTTTATACTAAAGATACACTTCATATCTACCGGAGTATTCAGAGAGAACAGTGCTCTAAACGCTACAGTCCTTGGACACTTCTGTGCTCACGTCCAAGGTTATCAATATGTATAGGCTCTACGGGAAGTCCTCCTGCTTCTATCGTTACCTTCCTTCCTTCTATCAAATACTCTTTCGAAGCTCCTCCGAAATCGCTCACTATTCACCATATGCTAATATTGAAGCAGTAATATCTTACTGCATCGGTATAAACGCATTTAGTAGAAAAAACCTTACTTAATAGAAAATGACCAGCTTCACACTTTGTAAACATTCTGTGGAGTTCAACGCTGCGCTTTCTCTTACAATATCGTCCAAATAAAAAAAAGGCTTAACTTATATAATAATTGTAATTATTATTTATATTAATAAAAACAGTTTTAAAAGACAAAAACATACGGAAAAGCGTGAAAGACTTTATTACATTTGTACGTATGTATATATATTTATATTCTTTTACGTAAACTGAGTAACGAAACGAGCGAAACGTGCTTCGGATGGTAACCGTCACGGTTATTTCAATGTCATAAAAAGCTAGTGACATTTTAAACTTTATGGTGCAATATAGAGAAGTAGAGTTGCTACTATGAGATATTTATTTTTTATCTATAGTAGGTATATTGAGTTGATCTTAATCAAATCGTAAAAAATGTACGTTTTTCTTCCATGCTTCGCGCTTTTATCCGCATAGCAGGATAGACAACTACCTAGTGTCAAGATACTCCGTAGTTCGCTTTTCACCAAATTTGAAACATTGCGGGTTGAGTGGGACTCGTCAGCGTCGCGTTCTTATCAAAGCGAAGAAGTATTAATTTATATATATATATATATATATATATATATATATATATATATATATATATATATATATATATATATATATATATATATATGTTAAATTTTATTATAGTATAAATAAACTATTTTGACACAATTTTATGGTTATTGTTCTTTCCATATACTCATATATATATATCAGGTAAGACAACTTTCAATAACCAATGTTTCAAATTTGTATAAAAAGCTAAAATAACTAATATATCTAGATCCAGTCTTGTTTATTAAACAAAAAATAAACATTTTCCATTTTTTATTTCCCACCAATTTCAAAAAAAATATATATGGTAGGAATGCACACACACACAGCAAGACTTCGACTCTGAGAAATGTATCAAAAATCTTTTTTTAAATGTTTTCTAATCTTAAATGTGGAATAGCACTATAAAATTAGTAAAGAGTGAAACAGTTATGGTTTATACAGTGATATTTTTAAATTAATGCCAAATAAAATCTATATGGATAACTTGGTAAAGACACGACACGATTTATTGTAAACTTACTTGAATTATAAAACATAAAAAATAAAAATTTTGAGTCGACGAACATTAATAATATTCTAATGATGCTGACAGATAAACCGTTGTCGCCATATTTTGTTTAGCAAAACGTCACTGATATCTAATGCCATGTTGAGTTCTTTAAGGCCGATATACACTATCAGTAAAGTCGCAGTTTTGGCACAGTACTGAGATAATTATTCTTCCATACATTACCTACTCATATCAGTTATAATCACGCAGTCCTCTTAATGAAATATAATAGTGTAGTTATCACAAGCGAAGCTCTACGCCGGCCGCTAGTTAATAAACCAAACCGTCATTCTGAATTTTGCAGGTATATGTTGTCGACTTGAATTTTTTTTAATGGTTTATTATTCAGGTAAGGTCCACCACACCTCTTGACGAAATTATTAACACTAGATGCCCCGCTGACGCGTTGTCCTAGCAACGTGTAGGTCACTTTCAATAAAAGTGTATGTCAAACACACGGTAGTATGTGTTACATTTATTTTATCAATTTAAAATCGTTTTATGCATTATATTTAAGAAAATATTTGCATTCTGCACTTCTTTCTCTTTCTATATAAACCATTACTGTGCCAAATTTCATACTGGTCAGCTCGCGCGATTTGCGTAAAAAGGGATGCAAAGATTTTGCTTCATATATTAATATACATATACATATATATATATATATATATATATATATATATATATATTTATAGATAGATAGATAGTAAAATATTCTCAAAATCGTCCCCAGCGATGACGTGCGATGTCACACGTCCATTTGTTTCATAACGTAGTACAAAATAGTGTGTGACGTAATCAAACCATTATGAGTTGCATGTACACTGCATTGATAATTGAGTGGACGCTTTGTCTTTAACACATAATGTTATAATTAATGATACTCAGTGTCACTTGAAACGTTGTTTGAAAAACAAGAAAATATGCTATAATAGAATTATATATGCGGATTATATAACTTAGTTTGTTTGTTATCTTTTACTGTTTAGCGTTCTTAAAAAATGGTCTCATACTTTATCTCGTAAAGCAGGGAGGGTAGTCAGTAAAAAAATACAGTGAAGAACCATTTTTGTCTAATATAATTATATATCTGAAAATTAGTTTGCTTGTAATTACTTACTGCTTAGAGTTGCCTGCCTTATCTCACAAAGCAAAGTATTCACATACAATAAAGTTGCAATATCCTCCACTTTCTGGTCGAATTTGGGATATTGTGTATTCAATGTCGGAACTCGACGCCGCTTATTGTTTCACCATAGCGGAAAAATGAAAATAGTTTACAATGTAATAATTTATATAAATAACAATTTTCAAAGCAAATACATCTTAAGGTTGCCCGGCACAGATCTCTTAGAGCGATTAGGCAGCCTGCTGATCCTTCTACTTGGTTATATTTGGTTTGTATTTTCTCTTTATTCTCTTTATATGAGTGGTGTTTACTAAAGTATGGTTTAATTATTTTTATTATAATCACTATTCCGAGTGAGTATCGTATCCACAACCAATTGCGTTTATTATTTAGTATATGCTATCACACTGTGCAACGATGAATACTTTCATCTCTTATTTACCATAAGTGATATGTATATATTGAGTTACTAAGGAAAAATAGTATTAACTAGAGACTCCTTCACGTGTATCATATTCGTTGCTATAGTAACGTGTACTTTGGTCTTTAGATACATTTCTAGTATTTATTCATATTTATTTTATTAATTTTTTGTCTATATTTATGAAAAATATTGAGTTACCGCACTTATTTTCCATATAAACTACCAGCTTTAGCTTTTAACAGCTCTGGATGCTCACAATAAGATCTTTGATTTTCATATTTTTTACATATTTTAAATCAAACTATTTTAAACCGATTAATCGAGTATATTTTGGTATTAGAAAATATATTTTACGATAATATAACCACGAATACCAAAATATACGCAATTAATCCATTTAAAATAGTTTCATCTTCTTCATTTTATAATTCTAAGATAAAAGTAGCCTACAAATTTCTTATTACAGCAGCAATCTGCCATTCAAAGTCCCGTCAAAACCCTACCTTTACAAAGGTTATCTACAAAAAAATTAGATTTCAATATTTATTCTATCCGTTTTACCTTTTTAAAAATTTCTACCATTGCTACTGAAAATATAAAAAGAAAATACTGTACGGGAAATGAACCGGTCACGATCGCGTTATTACGTTAAACAATCAGCGTAATTAGTTTACATATAACAATTTAACATTACACCCAACATTATTCCGCCCACGTACATATTTGCATTGCGGACGCGGCACTTTGAATTTAAAAATGGTTGACATATAAACTGTTTTATTTTTACCGTACTATTTATATGAGCGGAGTGCTCCGTGTTATTAAAATCTTTATCATAGTTCTGTGTTATAGTTGTATATATTGTATTAATTTGGAAGGAGATAGCTTCTTTCGACTCCTTTTTACGTAAATTATACATTCACGGAATAGTATAAAATTTAGCATAGTTTATATTTAAGAAGAAAAGTGTACGAGGTCATCATGGGGCGATAGACAGCGTTGTGCGCTTGATTCCCACTCGCAGCAATAACCAAACAAGGGTATGGTCATCGGCACCAACTCAGAAAATTAAAAATAAAACCATCAGAAATAACTCTCGAATAAAAGTAAACCTATCAGAAATAAATCTATTGTAATATGTACAAATAAGTAAACTCAATATTTTAAAAATATTGAAAAAAAAAAATAAAAACAAAGAAAAAAAAAGACGGAACAATAAAAGAGACGGGCCAACCGTGTCCATAGCGTTTGAAAATCCCAAAATTGGAATAAAAAAAAACCCACTCGCATTCACCCAGTGAATCGACAAATTATCTCGGGTGGCAAGTAGAGAGTGGAGTGTCATGTCCACAGGTGCTCTCTACCTACACTACTATGCGGGATGAAGTTGAAAAAAAGAATGTGTAAGAAGTAAATATTTTTATAAAAAAATCCAAAGTACTTTATATACAAGCAATGATAAGAAGCCATCGTGGTGCAGTGGGGACAGTGTCTGATTGTAAACGCGATGAACCAAACCATGGATTCGATTCCCACTCGGACAATTTTGGGCAGACTATCAACGACGTGTCTTGACATTAGGATACTGTCTCGGACTACCCTTCTGTACGGGATAAAGTGTGAAACTGCTTTCTGTGATTGTTGGTATTTAACAAGTGCCTGCTAGTTATTGTTGTGATATTCATGAGGTCGAAAGTTTATCTCTGTCATGTAAAAAAATAAACAAAACTTATCTTTTAAAAGAAAATATTTTTATAGTTCAATTCTTTTGAACAGCAATGCGCGGCTGCGGCTCGCAAAGTGCGTTACCCTCTAAAGTGATTGTCCCAATTACCAACAGTTACATCATAAACGGCCTGTCACAATCAATCAGTATAATTTGCATGCTTTGTACAGAATCGCTGTATTATAAATGATCAGATGTTTAGTTTGAAATTTGTTTTGGCGCTCTACCTATGTACGTAAATGCTAAGGAGTGTTAATTTTTTTACTGTAATTTTATTTGTCGTCTTCTTAATATCTAATTGGTTAATTAATTTTCCATTACATAGTTATGTATAATAATTAATATTTTATGAGGCGACCACTAAGAAGTAAGTTTTCGAAGGAAAAAAATCTTAGGAATATATCAGTTTATGCTTCAACATCTGATATATTTTAAAGTAACCATCAGTTTCGTTTAATATTTCAATTATTAACATATAGACGTTATATTAATTATTTTTATTATTTTTTTTCAATTCTCTAATTAGAGATGTAACTTCTCGACATTCTATATACCCATAACACTATAATGTGGTCGCCCTTCGCGATACACAAAAAGGAGCTCGACGCATTGAAATTTCATAGTGATACTTGAACGTTTTTTTTAGTTTTTCCATATAATTTAATACTTGAATATAAGGTCGACTATGATGAGCTTCCAGACATATGATTAATAATTTCCCTAATATATATAATTGGACCGGGCAACTTTCCGAAAGTAATAAATAAAATAAATAACACACACACACATACGCCACTATGACACTAACATACACTTTTGTAAAAATGGACATTCACGTTGTCATGACTACGTGTTCTTTACGTGTTAGTCAGCAAGACCCAGTATAATGAGATACACCGAACCACATTAATGTTTATCTCCTAAGCTCAGGTACCATTCCGACCTTTTCCAATGTAATGACTTTTTTATTTACATTATCGCCGCGCAAACTTTGTAAATGAATAAAGTTGTACAAGTTAATGTTTTAGTTATGTTTTATAGGACAGAAGCTTCGTGTGGAATAATAATTCGTCGATCGTTATAATGTATTATTTGATGTGCGTCTTTTTGTGCATACTAGTGTCCTTTTTGATAGATAAAGTACGCGTTGTCTTGACAACGCGTGTGTCATTTTATATGAACGTGTATGACAAAAAATATTTTTTTATATTCTATTTATTATGCACGATTAAAAAAATTGCGTTCTGTACTCTTTTCTACATAAAGTGTATTCAGTTTTATTCTTCTTCGCTTGTGGAATATGAAGAGATGCAATGCAAAGTTTTTACTTCACATATTAATATATAGATAGTTCTTTTTAGATACCATGTCAGAATCAAAAGCTTTTTTCTTTCAATTTGTCTCAATTTTTAACGGAGTATCTTGATATTAGGTTTGTTGCTGATTACTGTGGGATAAAGCGTATTATACTTCTAAAACTTCTAATCTTACGACACTCAATATAATTTTTTAGGTACACTCCTGGTATACGAGTATAATGAGATAATTATTGAAATAGCAGCGAAAATAATAGCTTTAGAGAGCCAAGTCTATTCACGAACACAAGTAGGTAAATACCTAAGATATAAGACCGAATACTGTCTTTATAAAAAAATCTGTCTTTTATCCCGAATAGCCGGGTAGACAGTAAGTACCTAGTGTCAAGACAACGTACAATGCTTTTCGCCAAAAATTGTGTGTTGAATGGTACAACTTAACGCTGCGTTTTATTTTACGAGAGCGAGGAAATGAAAATAATTTAAATATAATCAAACTGAGTAGATATCATTCAATGAAATCGAGTGGGATTCGGACCCACAACTGATTGCGTTTACAGTCAGACACCACTGCACCATGACCAGCCTCTTAGCTAAAAGCTAATCATTTTAATATTTAGATATTCAACTGATGTTGCTTAGAATCTGCATATGTGTTGTATGAAACAGTGAATAAAAGTCTGTATGTAAAATGAAGATATCTACTCGTTGTGGTAAAACAGAGCGCGGCGTTGAGTTCCACCACTCAACATGTTACAAATTCGGTGGAAAGCGGAGTACGGAGTGTCTTAACGCTAGGTACTTACTGTCTACCCATACTGTCTGTTATGCGGGATAAAAGCGTGAAGCTAAAAAAAATTAAGGCTTAGACACTTTTAATGTTAAAAACCTAAGTATTACTACTATATTATATACTCATGTAGTTACTGAGATATAGCACACATAAACACTTTTAAATATTACAGTCACATATCACGCCTATTATTTAAGTTCATTAACAAACTGAAAGTGGATCAGCTTTATAAATAGCCCCGTACTCTAGTAGCTATCGTACTATTGACAAGTGTTTGGGCGAGCGTACGGACCCGAGCCAAGTATTGCGTGACAATCATGTAGTCTAGATCATCTTTACCTATATTCACCATTTTATGTAAAAAAAAAATCAAAGAAAACGTATATTAGTGTGGCAAAGTGAAGTCGAACTGTCCGTATGAAACGAAGCCCAACGTGTTACCTATTGTAAATTTTAATGAATAAAGCAAAGTATGATTATGGTTTTATACCATATAAGACAAAGCGTGGCGTTGAGTTCCCCATTCAACACTCAATATCTCAATTTCGGACGGAAAGTAGTCAACTTGACATTAGGTTGACTGTGACCACCCCTTAATATTTCTGCTATGCGGGATAAAACTTGAAGCTGTATATATAATTATATAAATAAGTCAACGAATTTAGAGGCCGGTCCTAGTGTAGCGGAACAGCGTCTGACTGTAAACGCGATTGATTGTGGGTTCGATTCCCACTCGGGGAAGTAGTTATATTTAAATTATCTTCCTCACTCTTGTAAGATAAATTGCAGCGTTGAGTTCCGCCACTTAATGTCTCGAATTTGGCGGAAATCGAAGTACGGAGTATCCTGTCTACCCTGCTGTGCGAGATAGAAGCGTAAAGCTCAATAAGAAAATAAGCCAAGAAAATTTCTACAAAAATCTATTTGCAATCTAAACCATCCAAGCTAGTTTTATTTTAAAAATTATTTCATTGAAATTTTTTTAAATATTTTTGACTTTATTTTTGTATTTATTCCTAATACCGGCATGTCTGTACAAAATTTCCACCCTTTATCTAATAATTAGCGCTACGCCGTTCCGTGTTTTATGTTTATTTCGAATATCATAAGGTCTTGTACAATACCTAAACTCTAACAGAAGATTTTCACATTGCTTGATAAGCGACGAAACTTAACGCCGCGCTTTGTGTTATCGTGGATAATAAGTGAAAATAATTTAAGTATAACCTCTAATCGAAACGACTTGCTAGTCCTACTAGGAAAAATACTTCTCTACTGCTCCGTATAAACATTAACTGTGCCAGTTTTCATAGATATTGCTAATAAATTTTTCGTATAAATAAATCTGATCTAATATTTTTTTCTTTAGTTATCTATATTTTTAAATTAGGATTAAAAATATTTGGGACCGGTCTTGGGGCAATGGGACAATGTCTAACTGTAAATACGATCAGTTGTGGGTTCCATTCTCACTTCCTTGCTCTGATAAGACAAAATGCAGCGTTGAGTTTCGCCACTCAACAAGTAATGTCTCGAATTCGGTGGAAAGTGAAGATTCTTGAGACCAGGTATTTTCTATCGGGACAAAAGCGTAAAACTAAAAAAATAATAATATAAAATAATAAAAAAAATAATAATAACAAAATACTGAGATATTAAAATATGATTTAAGTAAATTGTACGTCACTTAAGATTGATAAACACCAAAACATTGTATTGTATTATATACTGTTAAAATACTTATTAAAACTTAATAAATTGCTTATATATCAGAAAGATATCTCGAGGCAATAATAATATTATAAAAAAAACATCCTTTGATCAGTCGCATTTTCAGCAGAAATTGATTACTCAATCTGTTTACGGTGAACGGTCGTATATTTGGGGGAATTCCTCCAATCCACGCTCTAAATCCATCCAAACGAGTATTTCAATTAAATCTTGATTTAAGAAGGCTCGGAACTACGATACAAGTGATTGTTTTGTTACTTTGCTTGTTATATTATATATTTTTTTTTGTATATAGCTAGACTAGTATACACTAGTCAGATATATATATACTATACTAAATTCTAATCTCTCCTCTCAAGTTGAAATCAACGTGTCCGGAAGTCTCATAAGGGAAATCAAATCCACAACCAATCATGTTTATAGTTCCACTATGTCACTAACTAAAGGTATAGAGAGGCATTGCAACAAAACAGTGCGAAGTTGCGATGTTAATTTGATTGATGATTTTTCATAATAATTATTTTTTACTAATTTTTCAATATTTTTTATAACTAAATGAAAAAAAAATTAAAATTACATGAAATCTCTTGCCATGACTACAGTTAGAGATATTGCGTATTGAGTGAAAAATGTATGAAAAATATGAATACATTTTAATATTAACTATTTTTAAAGTGTCATTACACACTTAGGATTAGAATACATTTGTTGAAACGTACTTCTTTCAAACAGTTTACTGCAAACTAACTTAAACCAAAAAATATCAATCAAGTATTTATTAAGAATAAAACCGCAATCAAAGACTTGATAAATAACTTTTCAATGACAAGATATGTTTATTTTCACATCACTGAGCTTTCAGTGACTGCCACAGAGTATAGGAAGCAGTAATTCAAGTCAAAACTACACCTGACAGTAAGACTTCTAGAAAAATATTAGCAGATGAAAGTATTCAAATAAATTTACAGTAGGTACTAGACAATTTTAAGTGAAACTATTTTAAATGAATTATTCGCACGTTTTACGCTTTTATCCCGCATAGCAGGGTAGACAGGAAATACTTAGTGTCAAGACACTCAGTCTCCGCTTTCCACTGATTCGACACATTTGGTGTCGAGGTAAGTGTGAGGGAACTCAACGCTACGCTTTGTTTTAACCCAAGTGAGAATCGAACCCGGAACCAGTCGCGTTTACAGACAGACGCTGTCCCACTACGCCACCACCAGCTTTTTTCAAGTGGCTTATAGTGGCTCATATATTTTGGTATTTAATATTAGATTTTTGAAAATAATTTTTATTTATGAGTTTGAAAAGTTTCATTTAAATTGTATAAAAATTGCAATATTTAGAGATCTTAAGATGTTATTATGTAGGTCCTAGATAAAGTAAGTGGGGTTTTGAAGTGAAAAGAAACATATACTATCCGTCCACATCTTGGCCGCTAGCCAGCGTCACGTATTCAATTAAATTATGTATATATTTGTTACATTCGTACACTACTTTAATGTTTATTTTTGATTTTATTGATATCGCATGGCTGATGGCAGTGCGAACGTGATTCACCTGTATATAACTCGTACTAGCTTAGAGGTTGTTGCATAAATTATAATACATAATTTGTGTTACTATTGGAATTTCAGGTCGTCATGGCGTATTGCGAGATTAACTGCAAAAGCAGTGATCGTAAGTTCGATTGACACTTGTGGGTAAAGTTACGTTTAAATTATTTTCATTTTCTCGGCGTTGACTTCCTTCATTTAATACGTAAAGTGTTTCGAACGGAATTTAAACGGAAAGTAGAGACTAGAATATTAGGTTCTCTCTACCTATATTTCTTTGCCAGTTATTCTGGATTTTCATTTTAAAATATTGTTTAAATGAAATGGACTTCAAATTAAATGAACTGGTCTTCGTTTCTCTTAATAGTGAACATGATATGGTATAATTCATATTATATACATTGAGACCACGTTGATTGTAGTTAATTAATTCTCTTTCTGTATTGTACTTTCTCTGGCCATAAATACTGTTATAATTAAAAAAAAGAGATTAAAAAAATTATCACTTTTGAATTTAAATTCTGTCATTTTTATCCAATTTTTCATTATGTTTTATTGTCTTCGCGCCAATATATTGTAAAATCTTTTGTAATATTAAAATGGAGTGGCCTGATAAAGAGAATTAATGGAATTTTTAAAATCGCCAGCCGCTTGGTATATGTACAATGAAACCTTCTATGCTTTCAATAGAAAAACATCTGGCCATCTACGTAGTATTCGTACAAAAAAGGTGATCAAAGCAGAAAAGCAAAGAATTCGAAGAATTCTGTTCGAACGCAAATGATTTTATCTCGGGAGATGAAGATTACCTAGAACTGTGTAGCATTTTTCAAAAGATGACAGCTAAAAACTATTAAAGCGATACGCTTATAGTCATACAAAATTTTGGTTTACGCTTAAGAAATTTTTTTACAATTAAACAATAATTTAATAAGGTAAATGACCGCATTTCTGCTGAAAGCTCTAAAGAGGCTTTCCAATTTTTCCACAGAGTACAACATGGGCATTATCCGATTTAAATGATGATTTGGTGGGTTAGCTACAAAGAAGTGAATCAGCTATATTTTTGTGAAAAAGGAATCCAAATATTGGAACTAGTAGTCAAGCCCCATAATAACACCATGTTCAATCACTACGAATGGTGCTCCAACAAGATTCGGCGAGGGGTCATAAAACTCGATTCAAATTTTGGACCAAATCTTGGTTAGAAACGAAGGTTCCGGACTTTATCAGAGATGAAGAAGATGGCTGTCATCTAGTACTGATTTTAGTGCACAGTTTTATTATACGGTTACTTAGAAGTAAGATCTATATTTAATAGAGTTTTCGAAACAATTAATGATATTTATTATATAAGATACATTTATATAAATCATTACTAATAATCAATATATATTAAACATATAAAAGACATAGTAACACAACTGATAGACAAAGTTAGGTGTTGTGTTCCGCCACTCAACACGCAACGGCGGAAAGCGAAGTATAGAGTGTCTTGACACTTGGTACTTTCTGTCTACCCTGCTATGCGGGAAGCTAAAAATATACATGTAAAACTAAGACATGCAAGTTCACATTACAACAATATTATCTTGTTATTTTGTTGTATTCTATTAAGATGCCTTATGTCTAACGCGTTAACAACAAAAGCGATCGCGCGTCACTCCACAGTACAGACTACAGTGTGATGAATCGAGCGGAACTTACATAATGGCAGCGTATATTTGTTCCGTCAGCGGCTGTTAAATTAAAAGATTTGCCTCTTTACTGTATACGTGACGGATACGATGCGGTAAGGCTTATAAATGTTAGGAGAATTATTTTATTACTAGCGACCTGCTCGGTGATTCGCTAGAGACCTAGGTTTATTTTATTTAAAAAATATAAGTATTCTGCTTTGTTATATTATTTAAATCTATGAAGGAAATATATATTAAAAAAATGTACGAAAGAATAGTTATCAAAGTACTGCGCCAAAATTGTGATTTTACTAATAGTACAAGTCGACCTTAATGGACTCAAGATGGCTTAATGGATGATCCAGTGTCAAAATATAGCAATTGCGATTTGGCTATCAACATCATTAGAATTTAATAAAATACTCTACAATCCGATATACATATGCTGTCGACTCTTAAGTCTTTAATTTTTTTTACATTTTATGATTAAGGTGAGGTATCAACGTGTCTACCGTATCCGTTGATGAAATTATTAAAGTAGATAAGTAAAGCAAAAACTGTCTAGATTAGCGTTTTGGGCAAGTCGACTTTAATACATTTCAATCGTAATGTTTTGAGATATAATAATTTTGAAAATTCTATATTGAATTATGATAAGAGATTATTGTAAATATTTGTGATAGTAATGTAATATATAGGTTGAAATACAAATAATAAGACCAGAGCCTACTTAATCCATGGTAACTTCCCATAAAATTGACAAAGCATTCTTTATGCTAATTCATTTAAAAATCTTATAAAAAGTAGCTTAAAAAAATATTTGAAGTAAGATAGATTGTACGAAGAATAGATATTAATGTCACATTCCAATACTGACATGGGTAAGCTCAAGTGAAAAAGATTTCCTTAAACGTATCAAGAAATATCCAAACGAAAATGATAGAAGAAATACCAGCCGCCGTTTAACTCGTGCGGGCCAAGGAGCAAAGGTTCTTTAACCCACATTGACCTGGAAGTGTCAACTTAATTCCGGGTCGAGCCTTAGCCCTGAAGGTAATATATTCTTTTGGGAGACGATATACTATTTGCTTTAATAATGACAGGCTTGAGAGTGAAATTTGTTTACTGATAACTAATTTAAATATTTATTTTTAATATATTTATTATGGTATATGAGTTCGTTACATTAGTACCAAAATGTTTGTGATTTTTCAATATGTACTATTATGTACCGTCCGCGTAGTTTTCGTAAAAAGGAGTATATATATATATATATATATATATATATATATATATATATATATATATATATATATATATATTATTACACGTTGCTACGATCACTATCTGCAACGGGGTAATCAGAGAGAAAGGAGCTGTGGCGTGGAGATAAACGGAGTTAAACGGCAGTGTGCAAGAATCAAAGCAATACAAGATGATCGAGTAACAAAGCTAAATGTCACACTTTCTTTGCAAATCGAAGAAATTCCTTCTATATGCTAAACATAGGGTTCTTGAAGATATTGCTCAGACACAATATTATCTATATGTATATTCTTTTACGAATATTAAAGAAAATTAGAAGTTCGGATTTCGCTATTTCTACATCTATCTGCACAAATATTTTAAATGTGAATGTAAGTTTGTTTGTCACGTTTTTACGTCAAAACTAAATATTCGTAGAGGTATTAGAAAGGACACAGATACTTTTTAAATATTGATTGATTGTTTATACCTAGTTTTATGTAAAACTAATTAAACCAGAAAAATGGCGGATATTACGATATTCAAAAATATAATTTGGTTTTTTGTAATTGAAACACAAACACTCCTTCGAGTTAAAATCGAACCTACAACCGAACGCGTATACAGTCACACGATGTCCTACTGCGGCACGACGGGCCTTTAATAATATTAATTCAAAATATACATAAAACATTTGAAGACGACGTTATAATAGGAACAATGCCAGTAACAATAATCTGAATAAGGTACTAGCTCAGTTTCCTTGTACAATAGACGTGTGCATTACTAAATTGCTATTCAATAGAAAGTTTTAGTGCAAGCGAAGCAAGCTATCGTTAGTTTAATTCCGGTAAAGGGAACTTTGAGTTCCATACACAATTGAGTAACTATATAAGTTGAATAAAGCATACGTCATTACGGAACTAGGCCACGAATCGACTGGACTGGGATTTTTATATGGGTAGTTTACTAATGAGTATTAACAACTTTCGGAACATGCTGTATAGTACAGTATGTAGAGGAGGTATCATGTAAAAATTATATATTTATATTTAAATAATTATTATATTTTTAATATTTGTTTTTTCTAAAAGTTGTGGGTTTATTAATTAACTTGCAGCCTATATAATAGTGTGCGAGCAATACACTATTATATTGCAATATATAAATATTTTCTTTTGTTCAAATTACTAAAATCACTGAGAGCACTGACAGGGATACGTTCAATAGATATTGTGTAGGAGAACTACTACTGATAGTGTGAATCGGCCTTAACGCAGTCAAGATGGCATTCCGTGTCTGTAAAGTTTTACTAAAAAAAAATATGACGACCACCATTTATCTGTTAACATTAATACAATTTAATAAAATACGCGACTATCCGAATTTTGCGGATATAACATATATCGACTTGATATCTTTATTTTTCTACGTTTTATGATTCAGCTAAGGCTCCAATCGAATCTACCGTACCCATTAATGAAATTATTAATATACATATAAACATACACCGAAAATGCCGTTTGACGAAATTGGATATGAATTCATACCTTTTAACGTCATAACAAGATTCCTAAGTATTCACAAGCGCGAAATACTACTAGGTAAAACTTTTATATGGATAATTTCAAAATATTAAGGCATATAAGTTTCCTTGAGACTCTCTTAAGCTAGAAAAATTTGTAACTGTGCGCAAGTCGGAATTGATACCTACAAGTATATCTACTATGTGAGGAGGTTAAATTCATTGAAACTTTGGAATAAGTTTTATAAAATTGACAATTATATAAATCATAATATAATGACCGAGCTGCTCATTGCATAAAAACTTGCTTGAACGCGATGGTTGTGAATTCATATCCTGGGAGAGGAATTATTTACGTTTGTATGCAATTTATTTCAGCAACTCGCTTTATCCCACATAAATATATAAGGATAGTCAGAGAATCTAGTCTCAAAACAACCTATCCTCCAATTTCCTATCGAATTCATTCCATGCATTTTGCATTTGCATGTTAAATGCTGGAACTTAACACTGCGCTTTGTTTGGAATGGAAAACCAACCACCAATCGCGTTTACAAACGCTATCCCAACGCGTCACGACCAACTAAATTTTTTTTAATGTTTCATTAAATAATTAGTTCGTTAGATTTCGTCACCGAACATAGTGTCTCTGCGCTTCTGTGACGCACAACTACGTCCTCTCTGCCCAACCTTATACGGCTAGGTATAAAACTAGTTATAAATACTTAAAACACCGTGTCGTCAGGTGTGTGGAGGCTTGATGACATCACGCGTGCGTCACGCAGCAAGTGGGTCACGACGCCCGTAACGCGTCGCTCTTGATGAAGCACTGATTACCATTTTGTTTTATAAATCTATTATGATAGTATTATATATGAGGAGGCTATTACCGTTTGGGTGTGATGGTGAAAAGGTTCAGATAATTGGGATCGTGATTTTTGTTGATTTTGTTTGTAATCATTGAATATTAAAATATTTTTGAGAAAATATCTGATATTCGAAGTCATTTTCACCCTTAGTTGGGTATGCAGAGTCAGTCTAGTGTCTAGACACTCAGTCGACTGCTTTCCGCCCACTATCGAGGCATTGCGTGTTAAGCGACAACCCAACACGCTATGTTTTACCAGAATGTAGAATTGATATATTTTATAATATATACATATTACAAGTTGTCCGTAACTTAATTTCCAAAGCTAACTATAGTAATTTTTGT
Organism: Dryadula phaetusa; assembly: GCA_032432895.1. Classification (NCBI taxonomy): domain Eukaryota; kingdom Metazoa; phylum Arthropoda; class Insecta; order Lepidoptera; family Nymphalidae; genus Dryadula; species Dryadula phaetusa. The sequence continues at coordinate 3,149,381 of JAOYRS010000077.1, forward strand.
AAAACGTAAAATCTAGCTCTTCTTCCGACCCATAGGAATTTTTCCTCTATACTTCTAAAGATATTTTACCCTAAAACAAAATACTTCTAAAGATATATTACCCTAAAATTTACACCAACTGTAGCAGAATAACGAGTAGAAAAAGAAGTGCGGGTTCAAACCCACCGGCTCTCATATCATGATTTACAATTATACTTACAGTTACTATAATTATACTATATTTGTGTTTCACTCTCCCTACTCCTCTCTCTTTAACTCGATGGATATGCACATGGTAAATTCATGGACTGCTAAGAAGTTTTCTCTCTCTACAAATCTAGATATTAAGATGTTTAATTAATTTAATTTAATTTAATTAATAAATATTTAGTATTATGCTTTTATCTCGCATAGCAGGGTAGACAAAACTATCTAGTGTCAAGACACTCCGTACTTCACTTTCCACCGAATTTGAGACATTGCGTGTTGAGTGATGGAACTCAACGCCGCACTTTGTCTTTACCAGAGCGAAGGGATGAAAATAATTTAAATATAATCATTCCATGATTGGGGATCGAACCCACAAGCGATCACGTTTACAGTCAGACGCTGTCCCACTGCTCCGCGACCAGTTTCTATCTAAATATTATTTAGATATGAAAATTAGGTTAGTTCCTTGAGCCGGATAATCCTTAAGCGACATTCGGTCTCAAGTCTTAAATGCTAATACTCATTAAACTAGCAAATAATGTAATTAAACACAAACATGCAACCGTTAGTCACGCAAGGAATATATTGCGTTACAAATGTATCATCATGAATAATATTTTGTTATTATCTTCCCACATATTCCTCAATACCATATTATTTTTCACGTTTGTCTATTGAACCATCAATAGACAGTTATTTCCGATTAAACGGCGGAGTATAACACCGCACTAGTTATAGACTAGGGATAAGGAAACAATTTAAATATTCGTGTGGAAGTTAAAATTACAACTATCCCGTGTTCTATTTACTTGACTGCTCTACGATAAAAGCAGATTAACAATAAAGAATGAATGTATAATAAATGCTATTTTCCATATAGTTAGGTAATCAGAGTCAACCTAGTGTCAACCCGGCACTCGGTCGAATGCGCTGTTTGCACGAATTCGAGACATTACGTGTTGAGTGATCACACTCAACGCCGCACTTTATCTTACTAGAGCAAAGAAATGGAAAAAAATAAATATATTCATTCCCCTAAGTGGGAATCGAGCCCTCAATCAATCGCGCTTACAGTCAGTCCCACTGTGCCACGATGGCCTGAAATGAAAATATCTACAATAATTATAATATTTTATTTTTTATCTACCTACGAGTTCTCTAGTTTATGCCCACACTGGACATATATATCTCTCTCTATACGATATTGATCGTATAAATTTAGATAAATTATTATTACAAATTAATAAAATTGGAGTGTCTGTATGTATTATTAAAAAAACCACTTTTTACTAAATGCATATGTGTGTATAAAAGATACATATGCCAAAATATTTTTTTTACAATTTTTGTCTGTCTGTCTGTCTGTTTGTTCCGGCTAATCTTTGGAACTTCTAGACCGACTCTTTGATACGTCTCTCAGTGGCAGCAAACTAATGTCAAAACTGAAGCTATTTTTATTTTAGAATTATAAATATAGAGGCTGGTCATGGCGCAGTGGGACAGCGTCTGTCTGTAAACGCGATCGGTTGTGGGTTCCATCCCCACTCGGGGGAGTGATTATATTTAATTTATTTTTACTTCCTCGCTCTGGTAAAAGACAAAGTGCTTCCTTTAATTCCACCACTCAACACGCAATGTCTCGAATTCGGCGAAGTACGGGGTGTCTTGACACTACGTACTTTCTGTCTACCCTGCTATGCGGGATAAAAGCGTGAAGCTAAAAAAAATAAAAAAAATAAAGATCCAGTAAGTAAATTCCCCGCCGATGAAGGCGCGACTAAAATTATTTGTAAATATATGTGTTTGTGAGACTCGAACCCAATACCATTATTATATATTCTGTCACACGCAAGTAAACGGCACCATGTCGGAGCAAATAATAATATAATCACAATTTTGATACTAACAATGTGTCAATGATTCGCTTCAATGCCGCTGGCAGTAAATCAAGTGGTCAGGTGCTTGCCCGATTGCCAAACCGTTAATTATAACTATTGTAAGTTATTGAATGAATTATTCTATTTCATAAATTGTCTCATGTGTTTGTTCTAATTTTGGTTTGTGAGACGCTTTCGTAGTAGCGTAAATTAAAACTTGATCCATACTATAGAGCTGGTCGATTCAACTTTTGCAACAGTACTTACCCTAATATTTTAAATTACATATTTGAAAAATAAACGGCTGGTCGTAGTGCCGTGGGACAGCGTTTCACTGTAAACGCAAACGGTTGTTTGTTCAATTCCTAGTCAGGGGAATGATTATATTTGAATTATTTTCAATTCCTCGCTCTGATAAGACAAATCGCGACATTGTCTCGAATTAGGCGGAAAGCGTAGTATGGGATGACTTGACATGCGTGAACATAAAAAAATGAAATATTTATCTTTTCTTTTCGTGTACTAATTGTAGCCCATACCATACTTATCGTTTGCGTGAACTGTATGATCTTTACCATGCTGTTTTAATCCTATGTAGTATAGAGTATAAATCTAAAATCTTGATTTTTGTCGCCACCGTAGGAATTTCGGCAATTCCCACTTTCTTATCTTCTACATTTAAGTTTATTATATCCACTAGTTCAACCCTCGAATACTTTGGTTTTGCGTTGTTTTTACTAAGTAGATAATCTTAACATAATATGTATTGATTGATATATACCTTATACATAAATACAATATATAACATATAAAAATGGGTTAAAACGGCGTCTTGACACTAAATTGTCACTTTTTCTAATTACATTTTATTATTTTACTATTTTGAAGGTATCAGGATACACTTAGAATTATAAAACATTTTGATAAAATCTATAAAAATTTGAACGCAGCAGAAATCGAATCCGCACAAACAAGCGCTCAAAATTCTTATATATTTTGTAATAATTCCTTTACATTGTTAGACGCTAACAACGTAAATCGCTTAACAAGAGAGAATTCTATTTATTTTAATATTTTACCATTTTTAAAGTGTTATTTCACACTTTGGATTAATATATATAGCTGTTTTTTTTTTTATAAAATATCTACGAGCTTATCAAATATACAGCAAATAGTACACATAACATTTCATAAGAAGCATTTAATTAACGATACAAAGCTATTTAAATTTCTAATAGCGGGGGAAATAAAAGAAAACGTCGACTGCGGAAGTGGAAAATTTCGAGGCTTGAATTAATTTGCCTAATGCTTGTATGACACAACCTGCTTAATTTGATTTTTTCTAAATGTTTTAATTTATTTTTATGATCTTCTTTATCTTAGTAGCTCAGTTGTAAAAATAACATGTGTAGGTTGGGGGTTCGATTCCTGTTTCAATATTAGGTTCATTGTTTACGCAGTTTAAGTCTCATTACCGTAATAATGTTGAGTACTTTCCACTCGAACTCATCACTGAGTGTGATGTATAGCGAAACTAAACACCGCGCTTTATCTAACAAGAAACACTGCATCATCATTCCAAGGGATAATACAAATACACTTTATTACTAATGCTAAAAAATACTGTATCAACTCCACACGCTATTCACAATTTAATATTTGCTTACGATTTATCAAATTACCGAACCTGTAACTACCTTCAAGTATACACCATCCTATTCTAAGTCACAGCTTACATATTTTAGGTACAAATTAGCTAGTAGTTTGAAATTATAATTTCCTACAATACTAAAATTTAAGTACCTATTAATTTAGAATTTACGGCCCCAAAAATGCGTAGCACTTGCCAACATTTTTATCATCGTTTCAAATTAATAGCGCTCATTTCTTGAATTATGTACGATTATACATTACACATTCCACGCGTTTTGAAACTGTTTTAATATATGTATATATATATATATATATATATATATATATATATATATATATATATATATATATATATTTATATATATATATATATATATATATATATAGAGAGAGAGGTAGAATCAATTTGTATATATTTAAAATGAAATAAGCAAAGTAAAATTTAATAATATTTAAATTAAACACATACTAAAATTATAAATGTATATATATGAATGTAGTAATTACTGAAATTATTGAATTAGACATCTCACTGAGGCGTAAACTAAGGGAGCGAGTGTCTTGATGCTTAAAATAAGTGCCAAGACCTAAGATTCCCCACTTAGGACATATATGTGTTATCTTTACCAAATTGTAAATGTGTATTAGAACTATATTTTTCCAAATAAACAATTCTTTTCACGCTTTATCCCGCATAAACGTTACAGACAACCTAGTGTCAAGACACTCCGTCTCCCATCTGAATTTATTTGTTACGTATAGTATTATGTATAAGCTTCACGCTTTTATCCCGCATAGCTGGGTAGTCAGAAAGTACCTAGTGTCAAGACTCTGTATTTCACTTTCCACCGAACTCGAGACATTGCGTGTTAATTGGTAAACCTTTCGCCGCAGTTTGCCTTACCAGAGCGAAGATGTAAAAACAATTTAAATATAATCACTTCCACGAGTGAGTATCGAACCCACAACCGATCTCGTTTGCAGTCAGACTCTGTCCCACTGCACCACGACCGGCCTCAATTTATTTATGTATAAGGTGTGTCATAATCAATCAATACATATTATGTTAAGCGTTTCGTTTTCGTTATCCACTGAGTAACAAACAACACAGAATTAAACTATTGGAAGATGGACCTAGGGAAAAGCTGCAAGATGTATAAATTGAATGTTTTCCTTTTAAACTAATAGTATATAAGTATCTATTTCGTACATATATTACATATGTACACCAAATCTTTGATTTTTTGATATATTAAAAGATCCAATACCAAAACATACGCAATTAATCTATTTAAAATAGTTTCATTTAAATAAACTAGTTACTTCTTACTATAGTACATACAATTAGTATGTACTTGTTGATCAAAGGCTATCTTGGCATTCTCAGGTCGATTTGGTTTGTCGAACGAATAAGAAAACTGAATATTGACTCTGCGATATGTGAATATGGGAATGTGTTCAATCTATAATAATTTACTGCATTCCCGTATGGGGAGGTGCTACAAAATCTAAAATGAAAAACCTTGAAAGAACTCAAAGGTCACTGTCAACGATAATTTACTTTAAATCTTTAAGATTCCCTGCTGCTGCAAGCTCTGTAATCTGTTTTCTATTACACAATTGTACATTTTAAACATACCGTTATGATTCCATAAGACCCTGCAATATAATACAATTCGAGTCACTGGGAAAAGAAACATTGTAGGTTACTCCCAACCAACTCGCATTGAATTTGCTACACACCAAATATATAATACCACGTCAAAGTATTTTTATTTATAATTAAATAAACAATGAGTTTGACAATAGAGTATATCGTGACTTGAAATTTAATTGCAAAAGTCTAAATTGAGTGTTTAATAACACTTATCTATGATAAAACCGAGCTGATTCTAACAAGAACAGTATACCACGCCCGTATACCACACGCACACACCGCTTACACACACTCACACACATGCACACACACACGGACGCACACACACGCGCAAGCGCACACGCACACCCGCACACACACACACACACACATACACACACACACACGCACATACACGCACGCACATACACGCACGCACATACACGCACGCACATACACGCACGCACACACTCACATTCACGCACGCACACACACACACACACACGCACGCGTACTCTGACGTAGTTATTTAACATTGTTATTTTGGATTATCCCAAGTTTGATAGAGGCACTGGGTTAAGAGCGAGCATCCCAACACAAGTATAGAAATTACTTTCTGGGATCGTCTCACACACATATTGCTGTATGATCTGGGAAATAAAATATTTTTTATTTACCAACACTAAAATAAAATAACATAGTATATAAGAATAATGTAATTTATATATTTATCATATGATTCATAATAATAACTAGCATAGATATCATTTTCGCCTAGCTTGGAATAACTATGATGATATAAGATAAAATAAAAAAAGACATTACACTATGCGACTATATTTATAGATTTTTTTTACATTGATATATAGGTACACTATATTTTTTTAAATTTAAAAAAAAATACTTATACATCTATACACAAATAAATAAAATTAGAGGGTCCGTTTGTATTATTAAAATGACCGCTTTTTCCTAAATGCATTTTTACAGTTTTAGTCTATCTATCTACCTGTTTGTTCTGACTAATCTCTAAAATAACTGAACCGATTTTGACAGAACTTCATCGGCAGATAACTCCATCAGAGTAACTTAGGCTACTTTTATTTTGGAATAATAAAGTACAGATCCAGAGATGTTAATTTCCATATACAAATATTTATGTTTGAATAATTTTTATTTTATATATAAACAGTTATGTATGTTTTGATCCAGGTATACGCTAGCGGAGAACAAAAGGTTGTCAAGATTGCCGTGACAGTATGTCGCCTATTGTTTTGAATTTAGCTTCCTTGTTCATAATTATATATTAACATTACGCCTAACTAACATAACATGAGTGTTTACATATTTCATGGTACATAATACATACGTGAAAATCCCATGTTTTTATTCCCTTAATCTTTTATTAACTATAATATATTATTTAACGTACGTACATACATATTCATTAATACACATTAAATAAGTATACTAAAGAGTATAAATTATAGTTAAGAAAAAATTTTCTTCATGTAAAAGTAATATTTTATATATTAACTGCCACTGAAGCCATACTCGTGGTGTAGTGGGAAAGCGTCCACTGGATACGCGATTGATTCTGAATTCTTTTCCCATGGATGTTTATATATAAATTATTTTTTTTCCCCGCTTCTAAAAACTTTACTGTTGAATTAATTTTGAGTAGAAAGCGGAGATCAATTTCAACAACTTAGAGGAGTGATTGCATTTAAATTATTTTTATTTCCTCGCTCTGGTAAGATAAAGCGCAGCGTTGAGTTCCGCTGGTAAACATGCAATGTCTCAAATACGGAATACGGAATATTTTGACACAAGATTCTTCCTGTACCTGCTAAGCGGGATAAAAGCGGGAAGTTGAAAAAAATACTCTTTTGGCGTTTACCAAAAATAAAGAATTTTGGATTAAGTCACCATAATCATACAGGATATATACGTTCATATATTGACTCACTATATCTAGGTTGATATTAACTTTCAGGGTCTGCAGAAAAAAACACCAGTATGTTTTATGACATATATTTTTTGGCTCTCATAACGACATATTAAAAAAGCAGTGAAAATTCATAATTCTTATTTGGAAAATTGCCAGTCACCAAAAAAGAGCTTCATTTAGTACGTATATTTTTACCTAAGTATTTGCGGATCGGCCTACTATAGTTAGACTGTTTATGTTATGAAAATCTTTAACTGTAGATTTTTTTACTGAGTGTCAAATATTATTAATAAATTATGTATTACCTCATAACTCTACGTACAAGATGCAAATGAGGCTAGAGCGTGTACAATTGTAAGAAGCTGGCACTAATTGAGATGGCAACCGCGACATGAAAGAATCTTGTGTATATCCGACTCAGTTAACTTTAATATGGGCTTTACATGCTTTGCTTTGTATTTAAAACGCATAACGTTTTTAACGATTCTCTTGATTTTTAATTGTTTGTTTGTTATTCGTAAAAAAAAACGAAAACAACGGGGTAGTCTGAAAGGAGGACCTAGTGGCAAGACACTCCGTTCTGCTTTTTCCAACGAAAATAAAAGGCATTGTGCAATGAGGGGCGGAGTTGAACGCCGAACTTTGTGTAAACGCCTTACCAGAGACAAGAATGTAAAATAATTTGTATATTTGTAATTTGTAACATTACCTTAAATAGAAATAAAATATATTAATGCATCCTGTTTCTAGTCACTCGCTGTTCCATTATTCCGCCACGGATGTGCCCCAAAATACTTATAATATCCTTTTGTAAGATATTTGAACCAACTACCATTTCGATCACACAGGCATGACACTACAGCGCTATTGAGATAAAATCCGCTTACCGTTACCTTATTTGCCCGCCGTAGCTTACATTAGTACACAAAATAATGTATTTGCTCTCTTGACATTTTCCAATTTGTCCTTTTCCCTAGCGACGAAAACACCTTGTTTAAATAGTATTAAAATATAAATATTGAGATTTGGTTTATTAATATAATTTAAAAATTGTTTTTTGTTTGTTTTATTTGTTTTTATTAGTTATTAAATACAGTATTGTTTAAATCTATATCTTTCTTCTTAGCAGAAGATATCTTGATCGTACCTTCTTTTTTCGTCAACCAACTCTCGCTTTTTAAATTATGTTTACAGAAAACCCCGAGCTGAAGTTGAAGCTGATAATCTAATATAATAGCAAATAAGAATTAAATGAATATTAATATAATATAAATTTAAAAATAAATAAAAGGCCGGTGCTGACGGAGTGAGACTCTAAACGCGATCAGTTATGGGTTCGATTTCCAGTCGGGAGACTGATTATATTTAAATTATTTTCACTTCCTTACTCTGATAACACAAAGTGTGGTGTTAAGTTCCGCCACTCAACATACATGTTCGAATTTGGTGGAAAGTGGAGAAAAAGCTTCACGAATTATCCTACATAACAAGGTATCCAGAGACAGACTAGTGTTAAGACACTCCGTTTGCTGCTTACCGCTCGAAATTGAGTTACTGTGTGGTTAAGTGGCGAAATGAACGATACGCTTATCTTACCACAGCGGAGAATTGTTCACCCAAGCGGGAATCAAACCGACAAGCAGATGCGTATACATTTAGATGCTATCCAACTACGCCACTATTATAGATAAATACGATAATAACACTAATATTCAAAAAGAAATAGATATTTTATGAAAAAAAAAGTAGTGACTTAAAATGGCCTTGCAAGATTTTGAATAAAGTTGAATTGAAAAAAGCACGTTGGAAATATAAATATTTTTAATACAATCGCGTTTATCAGGCCAGATTACAACTGCGCTACACTGGCGCGTGGCGTCAAAATCCACTTAGATTTCAGTGTTTATCCGATTGGACCGTTATTGCTGAGAACACAAGCTTATTTGCTCGTACTGTTGACACTGACCATTCTGTCCCTTCTCCCTAGCGGCCGGAACACTTTATTACCGTTTTTATTAAATATTTGTATTAATTGAGGCGTAATATACGCGTTGCCTTAGTAACGAATGTGTAAGGTTATACAAAATATGTATAATATTTGTTTTATTTATTCAATAATGTATTGCAATACAAATGAATATCTTTACGTAAATTTGACCTTCGCTGTTTCATTGACCTATTCATTGATATTGAAAACTAAACTTTCAGTAAATTCACAAAATTATTGTATTTATAAAAAAATGTGGAACAAAATACCTTAAATTTATATTGCTTTTTTATTTATGCAACATACAATAGTGAAAATTGCATTTTCATCAGTTGAGCCTAGTTAAGCTAAGTTTCTTAGATTGGCACACAACAACAGCACAAATGGACATACATACAGATTAAAAATTCACAAAATATTGTTTTGGTTTCGATCACATTGATACATACTCTCAATAATAACTTTTCTCACAATCAGTTAAATCATTAATAAATATATAGATTATAATAATATTGATATTCTGTGCTCTATAATAAATTCTTTACATCACAAAGAGGATTAAAATAATATAGTCAATAAAAATTAAGTAAATAATATAGAAACGGAAGTCAAACTGTTGTCAATGTCAATACAGATATTAAATTTTAAAGATCAAGCTGTCTCGCTCTAAGTTAGCTAAATAAGCTCTACGTTGGTCAAGATTTACCAAGTACCAACGTACTTGGTAAGTCTTGACCAACGTAGAGCTTATTTATTTAAAAAAAAATCTACGTAAATTTTAAAATTTACCTTTCAGATCATTGATTTTCACGTTTTATATATATTTTAAATGAAACTATTGCAATTAGTGTCGAATATTTTACAGTAGTCCGTCACGGATGGACTGCGGTGGCAAGCGTCTGTCAGCTGATACGAAGATTAATATCAAACTACCGCCATCTGTTTCTTAATTGCCTTGCGTACTGGCCTGGATTCTTGCAGAATTAGACCACTTTATCTTGCTCTCTGTTGTAATAAATTTGAGACCTTATAGTTTTTATAAGTGGGACCCAGGTGGTAGACAGTTTCCAACCATTTTCTCTATTGAAATTAGAATATTTTTGTATTCCAATAACCTCGTGAATCATTCCAGAAATATATCTGATATTCTTTGTATAGAGGATATGAGGTTTATCAAACCCGACATAGTGGTTGAGCTTACCCCTAAATGCTCACACGCAGCTGACTGCAAAACACACTCATTCTTGACAGTTGAAAAGTTCCTTCACCCTTTAAAATATGTAGTTCGGAAATCAAAGATCTTATTATATTTTCGCCTCCCTGTCTGCCTGTTTTTAATCTTCTCCTAATTTCTTCTTCAGCTTCTATCCAGCTGTTGGATAGAAGTATAAAATAAAGATCCAGAGATGTTAAATTGGACGCTAACGAATTTGCAAGCACTGCTAGTTAAATATAATAGTATTTTTTTACATAATACTTCATGTAGGTATACAAAAGCTTGATATAAGTTTTTATATTCCTGTAACGATATTGTACGACCCCGACAACAATTGCAGAAACTTCAAATATTTACAATGCTATCTGGAACGCACGTCATGACCGCGTCACGTGACGTCTCAACCACTCCCAATGTCACGCCTTTTAAGTAGATTTAGTATAAATCAGCGGAGTGCCTTAACACTATGAAATAATTTTATATTTTTTCACTTCATATACTTATAATGAATGTAATTTTTCCTACAAATATATAATAATACAAATATTATGTTAACATAATTAAGACGTTTTCCTTTAAGTATCAATATCTTGATATTAAAGCTTTATTCGTGTGATTAAGCACTTGTTTTACTTGTTTTCGAGTGTTTTTTTTTTCATAATGACTAACATCTCTGCTAACACAAAAATAAGTTAATATTTTATACGAATATCTTTGTGCCTTGGGCTTTTTACAATGTTCAATGTGATTTGATTTTTTTCTTTCTATTGATATTTTTTTCCAGCTAATAATCAATATTTATCTGTAAAACAATGTAATTAATTATACCACCACTCAACACGCAATATCTCGAATTCGGAGGAAGCAAAGTGCGGAGTGTCAAGACACTAGGTACTTGCTCTTAAAAAAATGGCACACTCCACGATCAGGATGGCACATACCAGCCAAATATCTGCTTTCAATTTCTAATAGTTTCGGCTACGCCTCGCCTACAAGTCACTTATAAACTTGAGCGTTTTATACAGATAAAAAAATATTAAGGCCATGATTTCAATTTTGTTTAAAGTCACCTTAATAACTAAATAGCTATTTTTCATAATAATACTGTTTAATCAGTAGCTGAGCCTGAGCTTGGGACAAAGCTTGCAAAATATACAAAATATTTAAATGTTTTGTTGTACTTTACTAAGCAAGTAAGGCGAAAGCTCAAATATTTGCGTTGGATCTGGGGCGCGCGTCACGGCTACGTCACGCGTGACGTCAGCGCCCCTCCCTCAACCACGCCCAACTATGGGATAAAGGGATAAGCGTGGTTTACCTTGATTTTGAATACGACGGGAATATGCTAACATATATTGCGCTTTAGGTACTTTTGAAACATTGTAAATGTATGAAAAATCGATTCTTTTTCCGGTTTAATGGCATAGTTAGGATATCTGTACTGTTAATATGTGAGGACATATATTGTTTTCTAATGTTTACCGCAAGAATATATTAGAAATATGTACATGAAATTAATAAAATAAATGAAGGAAAATGAAGAAGAATGAGGCCGGTAGTGGTGCAGTGGAAAAGCGTCTGACTGTAAACGCGAACAATTATAACTTCGATTCCCACTAGAGGGAATGATTATATTTAAATGATTTTCATTTCCTCACTCTCACTAGGCATGCAAGTGGAGTACGGAGTGACTTGATATTAAAGGTTTCCTGTCTATCCTGTTATGCAGGATAAAAGTGTAAAGTAAAAAAATGTATACAGTGATATACTAACTAAAATATTTTAAACGTAAACGCAGCTTGTTGTAACTAGTATTTATTTATTTTACTATTATCATTCAATATACCTATGTACATATATCATTAACTGATTGCAATCCGCCATCAAGCTCGCGAAATAAGAAAATAGGAGATGCTAACAAAAGTAATTTGCTTAATGTAACCCAAGTATTATTTACGACTAACTAAATTAAATTCTTCTTACCTTTGTTTTAAATGTAACGAGAGTAACGAAATGCTATTACGCTAGCTAATATTTGCATGGTGAAGAGAAATTCGGATATCTAATTTTTATTTTATCTTAAGAAAGGATTTAGTATTTGAATATAATTAATATTGTACACAGTTCTAAGAATATAATGGAAGATAATGGAAGATATATATTTGCGAAACTTTATAAGTGTCATATTTTCTTGACGTCATTTTGTTTAAGTTTTTTTACATAAATAGTTATCTGTGGCAATAGTTAATAAATTTATTAAATTTGTTATAATATCTATAAATATTTTATAATCTGTTACTCCACGTTGACACCCAAGTATAAAGCGCGTCAAGTGTTCTCAAATTCAAAGGTCCGTCCGATGTTTCAAATTGTTCCCGTAATGCCTTTTCTAATAAATTTGTTCCCTTTGAATAGATTTGTTTAAAAATTTCGGCTGTAAAATAAAGGGTGCTTATTAAATTGTTGGGATCGAGGGTTGACTGAAACCTTTGTGATACTTTACCCGGTAAGTCTATATTAAGTACTTATAATGAAATAAGCCAGAAACATTTATATATATATATATATATATATATATATATATATATATATATATATATATATATATATATATAATTAGTATTAGTTTTTGAATATAGTAGTTTATTAAATTTATTAAAATATTAAAATTACCAAAATTAGGAGATGTTTGAGTTTTAGAATGTCTTTATTGACATGAAAGATCGATATGGTTGTTTTTTATAATAAAATAGACTAAGAGAACGTCTTTTTAAACCAAACTACTAAATAACACATATTTTACCTTAACTAAATATTAATATTAATAAAATACATACTGCTCATTGTCTTTTACATTCACAAAGCAGGAAACCATAAGTTAAAAAAATAATAACAATATAAGAAGTTGATTTATTTAATGTTGCTTGTATATATATGTACGCATACATACGAGTATACCACACGGAGAATTATTATATTTAAAATTTATAAAGCGGTGTTAATCGCCATTGGACCCACAATATCTCAATTTTGGACGAAAAGCAGTAGACGGAGTGTCTGACATTAGGTTGTTGCTGACTACGCTACTATGTGGGAAAAAGAGTAAAACTGCTTTATAACATATAGGGAATGGAACACTGCTCAGATCCGTGAAATAAGTGGATGATGGAAATAGATGGAAAATCTACTACATATTAATAAAATGCTATAAATAATGAAAACGAGCTTTTTTATAAACTACTCTATCATGGTCTTGGATATTTGAATGTACAAGCGACGGTAGAAAGTTCAATTCTCATTTGAAACATGTTCATACTTTCATATCACCAATTGCCAAGACTAAGTGCGGCGTTAAATACCACCTCGACACGCAATGAATGAAAATTGAACGGGAAATGGCGAACGCAGTGTCTAAACGCTAGGATCTCTGTCTATCTTATTTAAAATACAAAATACATTAACCCGGCAAAATATTTATCCCAAGCAAACCCGACACTTTTCTAGTAATCAATATATTCGCAGTACCATAAACCCTTTAAAGCTATATAAATTTTTAATCGGATTACTATGAGCTGATACAAGCTCATCTAAGCTTATTGGATTATTATTTTTATGAACCTTTTAAACGTTTAAAACACAATATTGTATGGGAAAAGGCTTATACGTTATTGGAAAAGATAATATTTATATATTTATTTAAGCGGAGGTCATTGGACGCGGTTCAGGTCATATCGATTTTAACACAATGGTTGTAGATTCACTGCCCGGTTGTGTAATAATTTATCATTAGACATGATACCGGTTTAAATTTGCGAAATCTGGCGAGCTAATATTATTTTGCATGATAATTCATTACAAGTCGATTAAATTAATTAAAAACTATTTCTATTGCTACTGGGACCCTCGTGGTGCAGTGGTACAGTATGTTACTGTAAGCGTTTCTGGTGGTGGGTTCGTTTCCCACTTGATATCTAGATTTCTAGCGAAAAATAATCAGCGAAATGTCTCAACACTAAGATGTCTCTACCCGGCTAGGTTTTGTGTTTGCTTGTATATAATTGAGGTTGCGCCATACTTTAAAAAACGTTTAGAAATAAAGAAATTATTACATGGTTTCATTTTGAATATGATTTTTCAGAATGAAATATAAAGAATTGTTTATATAATAATACGCATATATTTATTTATAACGATTCCTATAGTACACGCTTTTATTATATACATATATTATATCTATACAGATAAATAAAATTGGAATGTCTGTTTGTTATATTAAAATAACAGTTTTGTAAATGACACTACATACATATACACAGGTAGACATGTCTACCTGTGGCCACAGATGGTGACCATGAATTTGTTCGAAACGTTAGGTTTCCAAAAATGTATTTTTGAAAGCCAAAATGTACGCTTTTGATACATTTAAAATAGTTTCTGTTGCAAAAATTGTGAAAATCAAAGTACTTATAAACAGTATCTTTAAGTAATACATTCTATATAAGTATGATTTTTATACACAGTACATATAACATTTTTACTATTTTAGTCTGTTTGTTTGTTCCGGTTAATCTCTGGAACAGCTAGACTGATTTTAATGGAACTTACACTGATAGATATTTAATGTAATATAGAATAACTACGACTACTTCAATTTCAAAATTCTATTATAAAATAAAGATCAATAATGATTTATGTAGACGAAGTCGTGGGCACAGCTAGCATATAAATAAATATAACTAATTTACAGGTAAAGGGAAGACACGTTTGTTACTCGACCGTGCTTTGAAAGTACGTGACTTATTTAATTGTTTCTTTGTCAGTAAAGCTTCAAATTAACTTTAGAATAATTGCAAGTACATATACTAAAAGCATCGAAGCGCAGTGTAGCAGCGATCCTCACACGGAAAAGAAACACAGAGTTCAGTTCCGCCTTTTGTCATGAAATTTCTTGAATTTTAGCGGAAGGAAGAGTATCTTGGCACTGTGTTCTCTATGTCTTCGCTAGGTTAATTCTGCCGGTTCTGTTATTCTGTAAAATGAAGCATGAAACTAGAAAATAAATGTTTTAATACATTTATTCCTTTTTTTTAAATATAATTTATTTTACGTATATTTTAAAATATATTTCACAGTTCTTTCTGTCAATGTTTTGAGGAAAGCGTAAATAGGTAGCGTAATACATTTTTTACGAATACGTGAGTTTGTACATAAAATAAAAAGAGGTTTTTTTGTTGATTTTCGTATTCAAAATAGCTTTTTGTATCATTTTTCATAATGATATTCGTAATAACTCCAATATATTTTGCAATACCAAAAATTTGTGATATGCATATTTTGGAAGTTGATCCGAAATAACAAAAATATTTTTTTTAATAAAATGACGCTACCTGTGACCACCGGCTACTGTAAAGTGTTCGAAACGTCGGGTTTTCTAAAATATATTTTCGAATAAAAAAATACAAGAGATTATTCTTTTTAAAATTGTTTCAATAAATTATTTAGCTTCGTAAATATTCATTAGTATGTATACTCGTATAAGTATTTCAAAATATATAACCCGGCCTCTGCCATCGTGGCGTTTTAGCTCAGCGTCCCACTTAAAAAACGGTTGGTTGTGGGTTCGATTTCCACTCAGGGAAATAATTACATAAAAAATTATTTTCATTCCTCCGCTCTGATAAAACAAAGTGCAGCGTTGAATGCGCCACTCAACACGCAATGTCTCTATATAAGGCGGAAAGCAGTCAACGGATTTGACACTAGGTTATCTCTGACTATCCTGCTATGTAGGATAAAGCGTAAAGCTGTAAAAAATACTCGATATTTTATTATCAACTTCATCAAGAACTCTCCCACTCAAGAAAAAATTTAACTACAATAATAAAGAACTTTCAATATTCCTCCCAAGGTTCAATATTAGTTTTATAAAGCTTTTAGATATTCTGGTACAATAGAACCACTTAAGAGCTTAAACTGAATACAACTCAATTTGTTTTCATGCTGCACTTGAAAGTTTTTGTTTTGAAAGGGCAAAGGATGCTTTTAGTTTACAAAAGTAGTTTGCTTTGTAGAACCATGCAATATTTCTATAAAGGACCGCCCAATATCGATTTATATATCTTTTGACAAAAGTGATTTATAATACGAAAAAAAAAATAATAAGATATAAAATATACAAGACATGTGTATACAGATTGTTAATACCGAAGCAGGTTTAAATTATTTTTTTATTTATGCGCTCTTTTAAAATAATCCACAGCGTTAGGTTCTGCCATTCAACACACAATATTTGAACCAGTGATGGTAAAATCGTTTTTATTTTTCTATTTCAAAGAAAAAACAATATAAAGTGATTTTATCATATTTATATTGGTTTTTCTTTGAAATAGAAATACGCGTAATTTTTTTTTGGTTACTCACCCTTATAGTAAGGGAGCTGTGAGGTTTGCAACCCTTTACGAAAAACTTTATTTTATCGATATCTTTAAGAAATTTAAACTGATCATTGTTATTCATAAGCTTACTATGGTATATTGTTTGTGGTGGTGTTTATTGGTCAGCATTGCTAAGCCCTTCACCTATTGTTACACAGATTATTAACAATGTATAGTCATTTTGGGGATGGTATAATATTTTAATAGTAACTTAAAGCAACTTTTATGTTTTCTGTACAGGAATTTTACCATAGTGAGGAGTGAACGTGTAGCTTGTGAGTGGGTTATCTTATCTCAAAGCGTAGGTAACCGATGGCTTTTAGATTAGATTTCCTGCTACGTTCAACGTAAATAGAAACTAAAGTGGTACTTCCTCAGGGTATTAATCCATTTAATATAATAGAAGACCTATAGATCTAATATTTTTGTAATATCATTGTTTACCCAATAACGGGACGCACAAGAGGGTGTTTATTTATTTATAAGCTGTGTCCAAGTTTAATAATTATTTCTGAATCTTTATTTGATAATCCTAAAATAGAAGTAGTCTTAGTTAGTCCTTATTACATCAGCTATCTACCACTTAGTTCGGTAAAAATCAGTCCAATCATTTCAGAGATTGTTCGGCACAAACAGACAGACAGACAAAATGTATATGATATATGTACCGTGTATGCCTACATGTGCATTATTTTATTTATTTATTTTATTATTTATTTATATAAATTTATTTATAATACAAAAAGAAAAATACAAATAGTGTATTAATAACACATTGTCTAAAGGGTTATTTTTTAATATTTTATATTACAAAGTATCGTCTGCAACACACAATACCTCAAATTTAAGTGGCATGTGGAAAACGGAGTGTCTTCACGCCAGGATCTCTCTGCATTCTCTACTATGCAGAAAAACCCTTTGAACCAGCTAACTATATCATATACACCTAGATATTCCCCGCAAAGTCTTTTTATCGCTTATTTATCCTCTTTAGACGTTTGTAGCTCAATTATTTATATTATATGTAAATATTTATACGCGTCACACAACACGCCTTGTGTAATATAGTTGATTGAAGTGGTGTTTGACAGATTGAGGGATTGTATAGCTCTATTATAAATATTTTGTTTCAGTTATGTTTAGTAGTTGTTTTATTTTCACATGGCCAGTGTACGTCAGTTCACAGGTTCCATGCTCGAAATGTTTTTAGTTAGACATCAATATCTTTGCTTCTAATAAATTTAATATTACTTTAATAAGTTAATCATATCCGTAACGTAAGTTTCGTAATTATAATCTTATATTTTAAAGGCAAAAATTACCCTTTATGGCATGCTACGGCGTAGATTACGCGTAGAGATTACGTAGAGATACTCAAAACGTTAAGTATTCATTGAAGTAAAGTAATGCTCTTATATATATTTATATATATATATATATATTACTGTTGATATTAAAAAATATTGATTGATTAACTAACTTGATTAACCTTTGTGTGTGAAATAATCAGAAAAGATCTAGTTAACAAGTTAAGCACGATACAAGGAAATAGTACTATATGAAATAATTAACGCCTAAGGATTTGGACCTATATACCTCCCATTAATAAATACATTATGATATTTCAAATTACTTTATTACATTAATTAATTAGCGTAAACAGATCGAGAAAATGTTTATCGCGATGGTCCTGGGTTCGCTTACTGGAGGTCGTGACTCCTTTAAAGGAATTTTCGTTTCTCTAGTCTAGTTTGTAAAGAAAAATTAGACGTCAAAATGTTATATGATTAAGTTCTCTCAGCATACCCTGTTATATACTATATATTTTTTTATAATTTTTATAAACCTTACGCTTTTATCCCGCACGCAGTGTAGACAAGAAGTACCTAGTGTAATAACACTCCGTACACACCGCTCTTCGCCATTGTATGTTGAATAGTGGAACTCAACACTACGCTTTGTGTTACCAGAGGATGAAAATAATTTAAATATAATTCATTCCCTTGAGTAGAAATCGAGCCCACGATTGGGTTTACAGTCAAACGCTGCACTAAGCCAGGTCAAGGCCGGTCTCTTATAATTAAAAATATTAATATTTAAAATAGCATATTAATAGATCGTAGACCTAATTGCTGTGCCCGCAGGTCACCGTCCTACCGCGTCACAAAACCATCTTTCGATGCCAGCGCGGAGCAGCCTGCGCAAGAGTTGCTGGAACCGGTGCCGTCATTTAAAGATAAGAAGCCACAGCTTAAAGGCCCACGCCCACCTGTGGGCTCGAGTGTGTCAGGTGGGTTGTGTAGTATAATAAGTGAATATAATGAATTGATGAAGTTTAGATTAGATTTTGTTGTCTTTTACTAGAGCGAGGAAGTGAAAATAATTTAAATATAATCACTCCCCCGAGTGGGGATCGAACCCACAACCGATCACGTTTACAGTCAGACGCTGTCCCGCTGCGCCACGACCGACATCATTTCATTAAAAATATCTTATTGCCTTATTCTTTTTTTCATATCCTTTCTTCCTAAAAGTTATATGTATACATTATTATATTACTTTTATTACATCTTGATATTAAATGAAATAACAAAAAAATATAATATTAATAAAATTATTATCTACCTTTTCAGATTCCATCTCCCTCTCTTCACCAGTAGCTTGTGCGTCTCCACGTGAAGATGTGGAAGGTCCTCCAATGCCGGCCAACGTGGCCGCGCTGCCTGAGGAGCATAGGTCCTACCTGCTGGGGAGGTTACCCGGCCAGAGGACGAGGAGACGACGTGCTATGGTCATATATGTGTGTGCTGCGGATTCACAGGGTATGATGCACAATATATGTTTGTCCAATAAGCTTGATATATTGATATATACTTGATATATACTTCATCATATTTACTATTTTTATAGTGTTATTCCACACTTAGGGTTAAAAAACATTTTTGAAAAAATGTATAAAAATTTTGAACGCAGAGGCGCGGGTTCCAATCCCGCTGTGTTCAAAAAATGTTTATACATTTTTTTTTCAAAAATTTGATCATGTTTTTCTGTTATTGTTGAATATAAGAGAGTTGAAGAGAATAATATTGCATTAAGAATCAGTAAAATAATACAGTATTTTATACTGGGAAGCTCGTTTTAATCTTTTCGATTTATGAAAGGCTAATTATTTAATACTATTGAGGGGATTGGCGCTATATACCGGAATACAGGCAACTAGTCCGGATACAGATGAAATCTTTTATTAATGTTAATATTATTTTTAACTTTAGCTGAATTGTGTATGAAATGTTTTTGAAACTATTGTAAACTATTGTTAATGAATAAATAAATAAATAAAATAAAATAAAATATCTACTCAAACATGTGCTGTTCTAAACGAATAACTTGATACTAAATAAAAAGTTTAAAATATATTAGACAATGGTTGCAGAATTTCACAATAATATATTTTTTTAAATGTCAATTCTTGTGTATTCTTTATGTAAATGTTGAATATTTCAATCTGAAATAAAAAATGAGAGTTAGTTTGTTATTCTCATATTAAAATATTATTTGGAAAAATATTAGAATATCTTTTGATATATTTAAAAACAATATGAACAATTATTCTGGTTTTCTTGTGTCGCTAAGCAATTTTTTTCTCCAGCGTAGAATAAATATTTCTGACGCTTAAGAAACTATTTTAGTATGAATCAAAAGAATGTTTACTATGAATTTGTCTAAATATAACATATCTTAGCTTTCATAATAAGTAAGAATAAAAAATATTTTATATCAAATCATTATAAGATCTTTGATTTTCGCGATTTCTATACATTTTAAAAGAAACTGTTTTAACCGGATTAATCGCGTATATTTTGGTATTCGAAAATACATTTTGGACACCTGACGTTTCAAACACTTTACAGTAGTCCGTGGTCACAGGTAGAGCTACCTGTTCCTATTAATCCGGTTAAAATAGTTTCATTTAAAATGTATATCAAATCATCAATCAATCATTAACCATTGGGTTAATCGTCTCTACTATGATAATTGACAATATATTTTTTAAAAAAATATTTTCGAAAATCATAACATGGGCAATTTATCTGATTCAAATTATTTCATTTAAAAAGTAAAAAAATATAAACACCAAAGATTTTATTAGAGCAAAACTTAATCTAAATAGTTATCAATAATCATAATCAGTGGCAACAGGTAAATAGGCAGGCAGACATGACAGGCTACTGGCCTGTATAAAATCCAGTTAAAATCAAAAAACCTATGTTATTAAAAGAGAAAACTTAATGTAAAATTGTCTATCATCTCGCAGACTGCTGTGCAGAGAAAGGCGCGTTACACTGTGGCGTAGCGGCGCGGCTGCGAGTGCGCGCGCGCAAGCGTGGCTGGCGCGTGCACGTGGCGGATTTGCACTGGCGGTCGCCCTTGGAACAGCAGCGGGATCATCGCTTCCCCGTACTGTGTATAGCTGAGTTGGCTCGTGAGTTGGCTTTAATTTGTTTTTTTTAGAAAGAGGTAGAACTTAGCGAAACCCCATTATATAACGAATATTTTTTTTTTCAAATAGACTTTCGTAAAAACCTTGCATCGTTGATTGAATTTAAACGTTACCTGAGAGTTCTGTCGACTTAAAGAAGGCAAGACTAAGGTATTATAATTAGAATCGAGAAATTAGATATATCACATGTAACTAGCCTTAGATAGACCTAAGGTGTATCGTTGTGTTTGTTTAATAGTAACTTATATTATTATTTTAATCTAATTTCTTCAGGTCAATCAGAACTAGCGGCGATAGTGCCGGTTCTATTCCTGAACGCTAACCTCGGAACGCCGCTGTTACCGCATACGCTGGAGTGCGCGGATTTTAAAGCGGCGTTAGACGCAGCTGAGGACGAAAATGATAAGGCTTTGTTGAATAAATGGTATGTTTTATAATTATAAATTCATCTATTCATACAAGTTATGATAAATATACTGTATTTTTTCACATATCTTCTACATGAAAGTATAGTATAGTTTCCTGTTAACTTTTGAAAGGGGATCGAATTCACATTTTTTAAAAACTTATGAAACATTATAAAAAAATGAAATTAGAAGCTCTAGTGTCAAGACATTCGTTCTTCACTTTACGCCCAAAATTGAGACATTGTATCTTGAGTGATGGATCTTAGTGTCACTGCACGAAACATAAAAATAATTTTATTATTATTATTCCTGTAATGATGACTGGATACTAGTTTACAGTCAAACGCTATCCCACTGCACTATTGTGGTCCTATATTAGATTTCAAAATATTTATCATGGAGTAATATAGCAAACAAAGTAACAAATCAGTTTTATACATATTTCAGAGTATTAAAACTATTAAAGATAATATAACTAATAAAATATAATTAGAAAACTTATTAAATGTACGTGAAACGGAATAAAATATTTTTCCTACCTTAAGTAACAAATATATAAAAGTATTTATATATTTTAAATGAAACTATTTAACCGGATTAATCGCGTATATTTTGGTATTCGAAAATACATTTTTGGACACCTGACGTTTCGAACACTTTACAGTAGTCCGTGGTCAAAGGTAGACCTGTGATCACGGACTAATGTAAAGTGTTCGAAACGTCAGGTGTCCAAAAATGTATTTTCGAATACCAAAATATACGCGATTAATCCGGTTAAATAGTTTCATTTAAAATGTATAAAAATCGCGAAAATCAAAGATCTTATTAAAGTATTTATATATTAAAAATATGTAATAAATAGCGTCGTGTCTTGCCAAATGTGCAGAGCGTTTGCACCACGTTCAACATGTTATTATCAACAATGGCTTTTCAGTACGTTCTCTCTGAAACCCTTTCTAATCGGAATAAAATATTAATATAATTTATCCATCATACCAGGTACACACTAGACAGTAGCACCACGCCGCCCTGCTACCGCCTAGTGCGCGGCGCGCCGGCGCGCTGGCGGCGGGAGATGGCGCGCGCGCTCGGAGTCCTGGTGCGCACGCTGCCGCAGGAGGCCTGCGACGCGTATCTTACTACTGTGTTGGAACAGGTGACTTTCTAACTTTGTATTATATGTTTATATTTGTTTTTTATTCTGTATAGCAGTGTAGACAGGAAGTATCTAATGTAAAAATACTCTGAACTCCGCTTTTCACAGGATCG
Source organism: Dryadula phaetusa (assembly GCA_032432895.1). Taxonomy (NCBI): domain Eukaryota; kingdom Metazoa; phylum Arthropoda; class Insecta; order Lepidoptera; family Nymphalidae; genus Dryadula; species Dryadula phaetusa. The sequence goes on from JAOYRS010000077.1 coordinate 3,172,501, forward strand.
AGATATTGCGTGTTGAGATATGGAACTCAGCGAAGCGCTTTGTCTTACTGGATTGAAGAAATGAAAATAAATAATAATAAGTTGTAAATGTACCAATGTAGATATACCAGTCAAGTTGACTGCGAGTATTTTAAATGATAATTTAATATTACAGGAGGTACAGCACACGGTGCTGATGAGCTCGGAGGCGGCGCGGCGCTGCGTGTGGGTGTGCCGCGCCGGCGCCGCGCACGACGCGCCCGACGCCGACGCGGACCACCACCGCGAGCTGCAGCGCCGGCTGGCCAACCTGCAGAAGGACCTCAAGGTGAACACAGGAATTTCATTTAAATTTTGTTTTCTAAGATATCGGCAAGTTATTATACAAACGTGGTCTGATCCTTTTGTTCGCTTTTGCCGGGTGACTCGTTGGGAATTTTCGCCATTTTGTTTTCTGTTTTTTTAACTGGATTTGGAAATTAAACTCTTTTTTAACTGGATTAATCGCATATATTTTGGTATTTAAAAATATATTTTAGAACCTATCAGTCTACCTATAACCACGATATATTGTGAACGTTTAGAGTCGGATTTTCTTATCTATATGTATTTCCAAATTAAATAAACATGATAAAAACCTGTGGCGTCCAGCTTCACCTGAGCGAGCGCAACATAATCCGCGCGAGCGTGCGCGGGCGGCCCGGCGCCGACGACGAGTACGCGGCGGGCGTGAAGGCGGCGCTGTCCGACCGCCTCGACGTGCTGTTCGACGCGCTGGTGGCGGACGCGGAGGCGCCCGCCGGCTACTGCGGGATACCCGCCGCGTGAGTGCTCGTACTATAGGACACTCAAAGACAGCCTAGTGTCAAGATACTCCGTCGACTACTTTTTTTTTAGACAGAGTGTCCTAGTGTCAAGACATTCTTCGCTTTCCACTGAATTCGAGACGCAATTAGTGGTCAAAGTGCTTGGACAGCTTACATATGTTTTTAAAATATATATTAAAATATAATAATATAGTCTCAAGAAATTTTTAAGATACAGGTGGAATCGTATACGCTACCTCCAGCACGGCTGATAGAGCTTGCAATTGAACTAGTTTTTTTTTATTAAGCTTTAGATAAAAAGCGTGAAGCTACAAAGCATACATTGTTTACAGTGAGTTTCGGTTCACATATGATTCGGTTAACGTATAAATTATATACATATATAAGGTTAAGGGCCAATGTAAATTGTACAAAATAATTTTGCTTATTTTAAATTACACCCCCTGATATGAACCCGCACCTATTATAAAATAAGAAATATTGTTTTTATTAAATTTCAGCCTCTTTGATGAAGTCAGCGAACACCTCTCGTTCTGCCAAAAGGTGACCCAATGCACGTCCAACCGTGAAATAACACTGAATGAGCTTAAAACGTAAGTTTATTTTTTTTTAAATATTAAAAGAATATATTGTACCCGTTGTCGCGTTAACAACGCGTTGCCGTAGCAACTGTATGTATTTATATAACAGTTAGAACGTACGTGACAAGAGCGTATAGCTTAATTATTAGAGCTTTAAACTCGGTGGGTTTTCAAAGGGCATGGGTTTTTTCCCCACTACGAGATCAAAAGTTTCTAAAATATTTTTTTCGTTTTTCCTAAAATATTTTTGATAAATATTTAGTTTGTAACATTAAAATATTATGAATTATATTAAAATTATAATATTAAAACATTATTACTTTACTAACAAAAACGCAAATTGACTAATTGCTTAAATTAAAACTTACTAATTCCATACTTTTATGAAATTTTACTTATACTGAGATTGTATAGTTAGCCGTAAACACGGCAAAAGACAAATGTTCTTTTATTCAAACATACACAAATCTTCTATCAAATTCTTTTTTCAGGCATATATTTTGCTAGAGAGACTTATCTGGCTTTTCTATGGCCGAAAAAAACCTAAAGATTCTCTTTGGTAACACGGTTAAACACTCCAAATTGTATAAGAAAAATAATAATAAAAAAGAATCAATTTAGATAATATAATATAAATGTCGATACGTACACACTACACAGTTACGTGCGAGGCGACAGCTCGGTGCCGCTCGCGCTGCTGGGCGGCGCCGGCTGCGGCAAGGCCACGCTGCTGGCGCGCGCCGCCGCGCTCGCGCCCGCCGTGCTGCCCGACGTCGCGCTGGTGCTCAGGTACGCTGTGGTACGACACCCGTGTGCTACTGACTGACTGGCTGACTGACACCACCATGCTACTACACGTGGAACAGTGACGCTTGTCATATACGTCACTAACAAATAAACGATAAAGCTCCCACGGAAACGAAAAGTGTTGCCTTTATTTTCAAGTTATTTATAAACAATATTTATTGGCGCATATATCGAAAACTTACTACGTATTATATTAACTTTATCTAACCGTTGTTTTTTGAGGCTGGACATTTGATGCTATTTATTGATATAAAGAAGTAAAATGGTGTCTGTTTACAATATTAAAATAACCGTTTTGTACTAAATTCATATATAATACATGTGTAAGTATACACGATACATTAGCTGAAATAACTTTTAATCTCAAAAACGGGTGGATCGGTTATGGTGAGACTTTCATTGACAGCTAGTCGATGTAATAAAGAGTAACTTAGACTACCTCGATTTTAGAAACCCGAATTAGGAAATAAATATCCCATAATGTTAAATTTTACGCGGACAAAGTCGTGAGCTTAAATCGTTATTAATAAATATTTTGTAGTTCAAATTGTTACGATTTGAGACTGTATCTAGCCATTTACTAATTAATTGGACATTATGGATGTGAACGTGGTTTTGGAATTTCATTTTGAATTTGCTGTTACTAATTGTAAGTATTTATTGTATTAATGTCTTAAAAGTCAATAAGGACTTGGTTTATTAGTTAGTGTTAACAAAATAAAAACTCTTGAGATTTCATAGAGTTGTCACACTCGAAAGGTGTTTTATATATATGTATATGCCTTCATGTACAGTAGTAACATTGACATACCACCGTTCCGTAGGTTCGTAGGTTTGACACCTCAGTCGAGCAGCTCCCACCAGCTTCTTAAGTCCATCGTCGACCAGCTTCACGTACTGCAACACGGCACTGTGTACCGAGGACGTAATGTACGCACGAACTTATTATTTATATATGTGTTTTCATGTCAAATATACATATGTATATATATATATATATATATATATATATATATATATATATATATATATATATATATATATATATATATATATATATATATATATATAAATCTATTGGCACATCACCAGTTCACATTTTTCAATGATATGCCACAAAAATAAAATCATTTTCACGCTTTATCCCATATAGCAGTTTAATGACAGAGAACCTGGTGTCAAGACACTTTGTTCTTCAAGTTCCACCCAATAATATCAAGTTGATATTGAATGTTAAGTGACGTAACTCAAGATCGCACTTATTTACTCCCGAATGGGGTTCAAACTTAGAACTACAATTAACAATCAGACTCTCCCAATGCGCCACAATGGTCTCACAAAATGTTCTAAATTAACGAAATGCCTCAACCAGGAAGCGACGTCGCTATCCTCAGCTCTGGCTCGTCTCCTCGAGTCGCTGGGGCGTACTCGGCCAGTACTACTGTGCATAGCGGGGGCTGACGCGTTGAGAGGGGCGAGATGGCTGCCGTCAAAACTACCCGATAATGTGAAGATGATCGTTACGGTTACTGAAGGTGAGTGTGGGTTTGATTTTTTGTTAGTATAATGTTTAGTGATCGTATCTGGCCTTGAAGAAGTTAAAAAACATTTTGAAAAAACATATAAAAATTTTACAAGTTGTGATTCGAACCTGCGTACACCTTGGAAACTGAGGCGCGGATTCGAATCTTACTGCGTTCGAATAAGGTATTTTTAGAGATTTTTATAAGCGTTTATCTTATTTTTATCGTTTTATTAAGCGTTTTTCTTGTTTTCTACTATCTTCATTTAAACATTAAACAATATCAATTAAAAAGGGATGATAATCATATTCAAAATATAGAAAGTAATGTAACTTTCTTGGTATAACTTTTCTTTTTATTTTATACTTATCTAAGTAATTATTTCTTGTATACATATAAGAAAGGTTATTGAGGATGCTCAAAATAAAACAAACAAATTTGGAATAATGAAATGTCATTTCATTACATATATACCAACAAAATAAGAGTTTCCGGCGGTCTAGTTTCAATGGACTTGGTTCGGTGGTTCTTGGCTATGTCTGGTAAAAATTGGTTCAACTATTTAAACATTATCACCTCTTTACCGAAATATTACAAGCCATTTTTTCATAACATTTTCTTTATTTACATATGATTTTTATAGGAGAAGATTTTTTACTTCAACTTCAATTGTCTACGTTTATATTTTAAATAAATAAAATATCGTTCGTAACGTTCATCACCATCAGAAAAAGACGAGCCTTCAAGTTCAGCTATAATGGCGGTGCTCTCCTCGGAGGACGGGCCCAAAGTGGTCCGCGCGCCTCCCGTGGGCGCGGAGGAGGCGCGCGCGGTGCTGTGCGCATGCGCCGCCACCTACAGCCGCACCGGCGCCGCCAGCCCGCCCGAGCCGGCGTTGTGCGCCGTGCAGAAGTGTACGCTGCCCCTGTATGCTAAGGTTAGTTGGTGGGAGACTAGATCATTTTGGGACAATAATTGTTATAGTTTGCACGCCTTCTACTGAGGTAGAACGGGGGAAGGCGTCTGTTAATACATTTTAACGCTGCCGCAGCAACGAGGATAAGTTTCAAGGAAATTTTCCTTATAGTAAATTCGGCGCTACGTCTAACTATACAAAGTAGTCCACGCTACCTTCTCTGTTTAGATAAAAGTGAAGAAAGATATATATATATATATATATATATATATATATTATTCATTCTCGTTGCATGAGGTTTTAAAAATATCAGAAACTTATTTAACTTGTAAACTTGTAAAAATGTGAATTGTTGTTGAAAAATGTATGAATGTGTTATAGTCACTTAATAAAACATCAAAAAGACCATTTCGTTCGTGAGAAAATAGAAACAAAATATATATTAATAAAACAAACCATCTAACATTTCAGATCTTGGCATGGCAAATATCTCTATCAGCAGAAACCTTCACCGAACAATCGGAACCAGAGACAACGCCCGAGCTGGTCATCTGCGAGGACCTGGAAGGTCAGCTGGAACAGATCCTAGTGACTACAGAAGCTGCTCTCGGAGAAGAGAGAGTGAAAGCTGCACTGTCCCTCCTCACAGCGTCGAGGAGAGGTCTGGATGATACGGAGATATTGGATTTATTGGCACACGATGAACTGTTTAGAAGTGAAGAGACTTATTGTAAGTTTTTGAAGTTTCTTTTATGTTTGTATTCCTTTAAATTTGGGAGCTACATTGTCTTTATTGGAGTAAATATTAGTTTAATATTGTTTCTGATACTATCTACTGTTGTAAGAACTCATTAAATATTTTTTGCTGATTGAGATCGGCCTAAACACATTCATACGCCTTAGACTACGATAATAAGCACTTTGGATTTTTACGTGGAATTAAATAGTAATATAGTTTAATAGTGATTGAAAATATCCTGGGAATCCCCGGTGCCAAACTTCAATCCAGCAAATGTGGTTTTTTTAAAAAATACGTAAATTTTTGATGCTTTTTCTTCTTAGACTTTTACTGTCATAGACACGAAACCTTATATGCTTTCAGAGATTGGTCTAAACTATTTTTGTTTGTTAGAGAAATTATATTTGAAGTTAAGGTTCATAATTAAAATTTATGCGAATTAAGTCAGTATAATGAAAATAGATGTAATTACTAATATTTTGTTGAGATTTTATCTAATTTGAAATGATGTTTTCTTTATAAGATTAAAAAAATAATTCAAATATTTTTTATTTGGAACGAAACAATATTACAATTTTTACATAAAGCATATTAGATTTATTAGACGGTTATATGTGTTAAGAGTAGTTAATGAGACAGCCTTAACTGTAAACGCAATTAGTTGTGGATCTGGTTTCCACTCGGAGAAATAATTATATTCTAATTATTCTCATTTCTCCGCTCGAGCAATACGGAACGTCGGGTTCCGCCACTCAACCTGCACGATGGAATGTCTTGATATTTTTCTGTCATTACCCTGCCACGCGAGGTAACGCGTAAAGCTTACCACTAAAAAGTGATCATTACCAAGAGCATGAATGCAGTGCCGTGGGCGCCGGGCGCGCTGCTGTGGCCGCAGCTGTCGGCGCTGCTGTCGCCGTGGCTGCGCTGCGACGCGCGCGGCGCCGCGCGCTGGCGCGACGCCGCGCTGGCCGCCGCCGCCGCCGACCGCTACCACGCCGAGGTGCTGGCGGCGCGCGCCACGCTCGTCGACTACTACGAGGTCGGGCGAGAGCTTCCTTTGTGTCTTTGCAACTCTCTATCCGGTCATGGAGTCTGCTCTCTTTTTACTTTCTTTACACTTCGCTATATTGGACGCGTTGTACACGGAAACGTTACAGGCGTTCGTATCTAATTTATTAATAAAAAATATATATTTCTTATTGAATTTAATGTAGATACATATTTATTGTGTTAAAAAATAGTCTCATCTTACAGGGTGTATGGTATATCGAAAACGATCCGAAAATGACAGGTCGCTTAGTGTCGCAGGAAAATAAGTTTTCTGAAGAATGGTAAGTAACGTAAGCAATTTTTTGTTTTTTTTTAATATTCCGTATATCATGAAAAACAGAATGTATGTAGTAACGAAAAATGACAATAATTTAAATATAATCAGTCCCCCGAGTGGCAATGAAACCCACAACCGATTGCGTTTACAGTCAGACGCGGTCCCACTAAGTCACGACCGGCCATTTGTTACAAAGTACTCAAAGGATGATATATAATATATAATATCATTTAATAAAACCAAGAGTAAAACGTAGACGAGAGATTTAATAAAACTTTCTGCCATTTTTTTTCCAGGTACAACACTAGGAAATTCGACGAGCTGCCATTCCAACACTACCATCTATTGAAGGAAGATCCTGAAGCGTTCGCCATGAAGCCCTACTTCACCAAGCTGGACTGGATCCACGACAAACTGGCTGCAACCGACTGTGGCCATTTTCTAGAAGACATAGCTTTGGTCCACATCGATCCCCTTCCAGAACATTTAGAGTTACTTAAAGAAGTGTTCGAAACACATTCGTACGCTTTAGACTATGACCATACGCAATTCTACGGACTTCTACGATGGACCTTGGAGAAGAAACATCGTGATGACGTCGAGTTGAACAGTGATATAGTTCAAGAGTGGTTCAAAATAGTCTGGGAACCTCCGGTGCCTACTTTTTATCCAGCTAATGAGGACTTCTGGAAAATAACGGAGAGCAGAGAGAAGCGGGACTTGTCTATGGTGGAAGGTTTTGACAGCAAATCGTATGATTTGATAGTTAGATTCGATACGCGAGGGAAGTTCGTCGCCACCGTGTCCACGGAACGAGAGGAGATTTGCGTTTGGGACGTTTTAAGGTGAGAAATTACTATTTTTTTTATGAGTTTATTTTTATCTGTTCACATTTACGAAATTTGAATTTTATATGTGTTTATTTTATCAGTTCTCTGGTCCGATTTAATTAAGTTGATGTAACCGTCACGAACAATCACGACCTTCATTTTTTTACTTTCCCACTCTTTATCCCGCATAACAGAGTAGACTGGAAGTGCCTAGTGAATTCGAAACGGTGTTGAGTGGTGGAACTCAACGCCGCGCATTGTCTTACCAGAGAGAGTTTTAAAAATAATTCAAATATAATCATTCCACAAAGTGGGAATCGAGTCCTCAAATAATTGCGTTTACAGTCGGACGCTGTCTCATTGTGCCACGTCCGGCACATTTTATATAATTATGACTTCTAAATTATTATTATCTATATTTTTGACTTCTAAATTAATATTATCTAACTATTAATTTTTGTTATTCTTGTACTATGATAAAAAATATTGCTAGTCTAATCATTTAAGATGAATTCAAAAATATTTCTCATAAGAAAATTGAAATTTAATTATATTTTCTGTTATAATTTAATCATTTCAGATGCAAGTTAGTTAGGAAAATAGTGGGAGTGACGCACCCCATTAACTTAGTGCCCATAGACGAGTACAGGTGTGTAGTGTTGTGCCGCAGGGAACTGAGAGTGTATGATCTGGATCAGGTTATTATTATTTTCTTTTTTTTTTAGAAATATCGCATGTTGGTAGAACTGATTCTAACTGGAATGTGTTTTTAATATAATCATTTAATTTCATAAGTATCGCGTTAAGTTTTAAACACAATCTAAATTATAGATATTATACTAAAAATTTAATGGAAAAATAATTTAATGAAAAAATAATGAATGAATGACAAGTGCCAAATTGCAAAAATTATAATAAAAATTTAATACCATTAAAATTATTGAAATTTTATAATTAACTTTAAGAGATGGACTTTAATATTTAATATTCAAAGTGGATCTGTTATTATTATTCATTTCAAACTCGGTAAAATTTCTTTTATTTTTAACTCGGTAAAAGTTTTACATGGGAGAAACTCGATAACTGTTGGTTAAATTAGAATAAAAACAGTCATCTCTTTTTTACCACTAAACTTGGTAAAAGAACTTGGAAAAAGTTTAAGATATAGGCTTTTACAGCTGTTTATATAATTTTTAAATTGTTGTTGAACATTTTTTTCAATTACATTTTTTTTAGCTTAACGCTTTTATCCCGTATAACAAGGTATGCAGAATGTACCTAGTAACCAAGACACTCAGTACGTTTTTTTTAGCTGAATTCAACACATTTCATGTTTAGTCGCGGAATTGAACGCCTCACTTGAATCCACAACTGATCGTGTTTACGCTATACCACTGCGCTACGGCCGGTCTTCTAAATTACAATGTTTTTTCTATATATTTGTAAACAAAACGCATATATCTACAGGGTAAATACGTAGTAGCATTGAAAGGTGTGATGAATCAAAAGATGCCGTACTACGGCCTCCACGACTCCAAGCATTTGGTGGCGCTATCCAGGAACCGGATGTATGTCAATCTGATGAACATTGAAACTGGTATGATTTTTAAATAACATGTTTTATTTTAATAAGTTCCTATTATTTTATTTAAGTTTAATTACAATTATCTTTTCTTGTTCCTTCTCATCAGAGATGAAACTGCTAATTAAATTATAAATTAGTGCAATTGGGAAACGAGAGGTCGAGAGGTCAGGGGAGGTCTCGGTTGCAATTCAAAAACAGTATCGATAACACTAGAGAAAGTTCACGTAAAAAGCATAAGGTCCTACCGAAGGGCGTGTATGAACAGGTTAATGACCTATGAATGAATAAAATTGTATATATGAACTTTGTTTCCTTAAAGCATTGTAATATTCAATGTGATTAAATTTATATTGTAATATATAATGTTAATATATCTATCTATTCATATCTTTAACATTTACTCTTGTGCGAGTTAGATTATAAGGGCTCATGAAGTACTTTAGTTTATAATTATAAAATTAAGTATTGCGATTATATTTAAATTATTTTCACTTCTTCGCTCTGCTAAGACAAAGTGCGGCGTTGAGTTCCACCACTCAACACGCAGTGTCTCGAATTCGGTGGAAAGTTAAGTACGGAGTGTCTTGTCACTAGGTACTTTCTGTCTACCCTGCTATGTGGGATAAAAGCGTGAAGCTAAAACAAAAAGTATTGCGATTATTGCGATTTATACCTACCTGTATATAAAAAAAGAAACTAATTAATTTAAATGTTGTTTCCTTACTAAAGGTACCTATTTCGTATGTTCGTCTATTTCACATATTTTGTATATCACTGTATGTTTATATATATTTTTTTATTTTAATCTTCGTCATCTGATCGTCCTAGCAAATATGGCCTCTAAAAATGTGGCCTAAATGTGGCCTCTAAAATTATTTTAATTATGTTGAAACAAACATTGCAATAATGATATTCTCATATAAGAATTTTATATTTATAAAAAAATATATTTAAAAATAATAAGAATAAATATAATAAAATTCATTTATTTCAGGTGACTGTGTGACCACCTTCAAAGCCGGCGAGGACAGATTCCTTAACTCCTTATTGGTGTCTGGAGATGGAAGGTGTTTATACGTTTCTATTAAGCTCATTATCGGCGACTATTTCGTAAAACAATTAAATTCTTACCAAAATATTTAAAAATGGGGTTCAAAATTAGTCTATTAAATTAGTTTATCTCAAAACTATCAAGTATCTCTATGGGAAATTTCATATATTTTTTTAATAAAGTTACATTTAGTCACATGTGTGGATTGAGAATTGAGGATAAATTTACCCGTAATTTTTTAGTTTCACGATTTAATCCATATAGAAAAATAGACAGAGAGAATCTAGTAACAAAGACACAAGATCAAGATGCTGCTTGTTGAATGGCGTAACTGAACGCCACGCTTTGTTTTACCAGAGCGAGAAATGAAAATAATTTAAATATAATCATTCCTCCGACCAGTCGCCTTTACTGTCACACGCTGTCCTACTGTACTGTGATGGCTTCATCTGTTAAATATTGTTTACAGAAACAAAATTACAAATATATTCAACACAATTTCATTTTACAAAATTAAAAAAAATTATAAAAAAAATTATCTTTTCTTTTTACAGAATATTAGTTTGCGGCGACGAAACTCAGAAACCGTTCCCGCTGTTGGTTTGGTCGTTGACGTCCAGGAAACTGTTGTACGACCTCAGAATACCGCACCACGACTTCATTACGTCCAAAGCGGCCATCACGTATGAAGGTATATTGTTATTTTTATTTAAAAAAAATATTTTAAATTATTCATGTGTGTTGAGAACTACTTCTCAAGGGAGGGAAAGGGAGGACATATATAAAGTGGTTAATGACAGTGGACGAGGCGCAAGAGGTATGCAGCGACCGTTGTAGCGTCTAGCGCTTCGTTCTCTGCGACTACCCCGTTAAAGATAAAGCCTAAGGCTCAAAAACATAAAAAATATATATAATGAACCTGCCTTTCACAAGATTTTAATTCCGCATCCTTTAAAAAACTGTAATTTTTTTAAGAATGTGGAATTATTCAAAAATTTGGAATTTGTTGTGCCGAGTGTCGAACCCAAGTTAATGATAAATATCATGTCCATTATGGTGCAGTGGGTCTGCGTCTAACTGTAATTGTGGTTGGTTATGGGTTCGACTCGTCACTCGGAGATGGTATATTTATTTATATTTTTATTTTTCCACTTTGGTAAGACAAAACGCGATGTTGAGTTCCGCCACTTATATCCACCACAATAGCAACAGCATGTGTTTACACTCTCCGACTACCCTGCTATGCGGCTGAAAAGGTAAGACTGCTTACGTGGAAAATAATTTTCACTATTATATATATATAATTAAAATATTGAGACCAATCGTGGCGCAGTGTGACAGCGTCTGCGCAAATTCTGTGTAAATTGTGTGATTAGATATCGGGAAGTGCAGCGTTGAGTCGCCACTCTACCTACTTTTTGTCTATATTTCTCTTCTAGGTTCCTACGTATGCGTAGTGTCCCGCGAGCTAGATGAACCCAGTCCTAACTTCATAGTGGTGTATGACTTACAATCTGGTACACTATTCAAGAAGTGGAAGCCCGGCTGCGACACCGTGGCGCTCGCCATCAGCTCAGTGGACGGCTGTGTGGTCTCCGGACTGGCTGACACTAGAATACTGGTCTGGGATTTGGTTACTGGTTAGTACAATATTCATTGAAATCAATTTCATGGTGTTTCTTTTATAGAAGTGAATTTGAATGTGTGGTGTTATTGTATTATCAGTGGGTATTTTTTTTATAAAAAAAATATTTTCTTTTTATTATTGTGGTTAACAAATTATGGACATGTGATATATGATTTCATCATTTAATATTAATTTTATATCTATGAGTTACAAGAAGTTTAATATCTCTATATATTTCCTAAGGGAAAAAATATTTCAATTAAAATTATGTTTAAAATCTAGTCGTAATGCGTCTAATCTTGTAAAATATAGCAAAACGAATCTGCCGCATCAAAATGAAATAAGCCAAGTACATACTTTGTTTTAAAATATGTATAAAAAATACTAACACCCCAAGATTTGATTATAACTATTTGTTTTCAGGTAATTGTAGGCTAACCCTTCGCGGGCACGTGGCGGCGCCCTCGCTGCTGCGCCTGGCGCGCGCCGGCGCCGTGCTGCTGTCCACCGACAGCGACTGCCGGGACCTCTCCGTCAGGCTCTGGGACCTGCACACTGGTGAGCTCTTATACACACCGTCTTTGATATCCAGAAAATTGAGTTTAAACTATTTCAACATTTTTTTTAATTACCTTGATGCTTTTTATCCCGCATAGCAGTATAAACAGATAATACTTCGCCGTACCGCACCAAACTTCGTTTTCCTCCAAATCAAGACATTGCGTGTAGAGTGATGGAACTCAACGCCGCACTTTGTCTTACCAGAAGAACTGAAAATAATTTAAATATAATCACTCTCCCGTGTGGGGATCGAATCCACAACCGATCGCTTTTGCAGTCTGACGCTGTCCCACTGCGCCACGACCGGCCTCCTGCAAGTGTGCTTTTATTTTATTTTTTTTATAAAACTGAATAAATTTAACTCCTTCTATAACAGTGAAATGTTTTAACTAGAAGGAACCTTGAGTTACGACACACCTTTCTACAGATAACACTTGAAATCGTGATTTTGCGTGTTAAGTAGTCATCGAACCCAACCCACTACTGATAACAGATATACTGATTATAAATCTATTCTATGCTTAGAATCATATTTTAATTTGTATTTACTATACATTATTAAACGTAGCTGTTAAATAATTAACATCTTTGCTTTATAAAATGGTCTTGTGGTTGATTCCGTTACATATGCACATTCTAAATGAAAAACTGATCGACTCGCTGCTGGTTTCCCTTGTACCTTCTTACTTAACAAAACAAATTTATTTAAATAATATAACGTTATTATATTAACTATTTCTTTTCCTCAAGGTAAGCTAATAGCAGTGTACACACCGCCAGAAAGGATAACATCATGTGAAGTTCTTCTAGGAGGTTCCGTACTAGCTTTAGCCCTGGAAAACTATAAAGAAATACTCTGCGTTAAACTCCACGGTCCGTCAGTGGACTCGGTGAGGAACGGCAAGGAGTGCGAGTTCGACGAGACCGGCTACGGTAACGAGGATAACGAAGGTAACACGTTCGATGTCCGCGGGACAGAGAGCACTTGATCGCGAACCGTCAACAGATTCACCATAGCCAGCAATAATATGTGGTTGAGTATTAGAAATGGGTTTCATTATCCGCAAACCGTTCATTTCAATTAATTTGATGTTTGGTTTTTTTTGTTGGGTTGGTAGCATTGTTGTTGTTGTTGTGTGCTGGTCACACTGTTTTTTTTTGGTTAGGGTTGCTAGCTTATGGTTGTATTTATTTTCAGGTTTTCTTTTTGTATATATTATCTACGTAACTTAAGCTGATATCTTTGTTAAAGCCTTTTTTTATTTATTGTTATTTTTTTATTTATTTATTTTTTAACAATTTTAATTAAGACTTTTATTATGTATCACGTTTGTATGGTTCGATTTATTAAAGCTTTTATTTTATTTCTTTATATATAAGCATCTAAAATTTTCTTTTAATTAGCTTGCTCAATTACTTTTTATTTAATTTTGAGGCCTACACGGTACAAAATAATTAAATATTATTCACCTGCTGATTTTACCCTGCGTGTGTTTTTTTTAAATCTACAAAATATAGAAACTTATTATTATTATATCGATTTTGCACGATTTATAAATAATCATTCAATGTTTTAAGATCATAATCGTTAACTTGTCGATTCTTGGCTTAAAAAAAACATTGTAATCTATATATATAAACTATATGACAACCAAAATAGACAGCATTCAGCCTTTAAATGTATTTATCATTTTTTTAATATAATTAATATGTTACTAGTCAATTATAATGCATTAATATACTGGTGACATGTCAATTTAAATTGTAATATAAATAAGCATAATGTGAACGTAAGAGCTTCAGTCATTCATAAAAATGGCGGCTTAAAAATTGTATTGCTATTTTTCTTTGTAATATGTATAGTGATTTCCATAATACAGCATATATTTTTGTTTTTTTAATTATATAATTATTGATTAATAGGTTGAATTTGAGTATTACAGCACTCAAAAAAAAGTTCAGTTGTTATTGCTTGACTAAAATGATTTTTTCTATATTTTTAATCTGTTCATATTTTTCATGAATAATTTAGTTTCATTAACTTTGTTTCCAAATTAATGATGTACTAAACATCCATATAATGCCAATATGATATAATTTCGGAAAGAAATAAAGAGATACGAATAGACTAAACCATTATTGTGCCGTCACTTTCTTTCTTAATAAATAAATTTATTGTTATTTATCATGAAAATCCACACGCAGGGATATTACTGCCTGTATATGTTTTTAAATTAAAAAAAAAACTATGTTAATCTTTAACTTTTTTATAATAATATAAAATTGCGCCCAACACGTCACCATAACTATGTGAAAATAAAAAAAATAAAAACATTGTTGTTTAAATAAAAACATGTTTTTAATCTATTACGCTTATTAATTAAATTATAATAATGATTAATTGTATTTAGTGAATCCTCTGTAACGGTAACTTTTCATAGATTAACATTATAATTATAAGAAGTGACACGTGCGTTTGTTTTGAAATTTCTAACCGGGCATACGAGTGAAATATATTTAGCTAGCTGTAAACCGCAACATCGTTTGCGTTTATTCTAACGCTTAAAATCACAATTTATCCCTTTATGGAATTTTCTAGGAAACCTCCCATAGTCAATGCACACTCCAAAATAATCATGGAAAATAAAAAGCTTTCTACGTCCAGTAGTAATGGCCGTTAACTGACACCATACTTTTCACGCTTTTACCCCGCATACCAGGGTAGACAAAAATACCTGATGTCAAGACACTCTGTACTTCGCTGTCCACCGAATTCGAAACATTGCATGTTGAGTGGTGGAACTGGAGCAAGAGATAATTAAAAATTATTTTTTTATTGCCATAAAATTTTCTATATTAGTATTATCTGTATTAGTTTTATCTCATTTTTAATGTTTTTAAAATTAATAGAAAGCGCGAAACAGAGTGACTTAACACTTAGTTATTCGTTTTTTGATACTTTTTTTTCACCAATTTAGATAACAAACAAAAACACAATTTTTGAGTGCATTTTGCTTGACAAAACTGTGTTTAACTTAGCAAACAATTACGATTGCGAACTTGTTTGTATTTTATAAAATTAATAATTAAACCATTAATATAATACTTTATAACGTCTGGTATTTATTATAGTCTGTATTTTTAATTTATATTGTTATAAAATTTAATTATAAATTAAAAAAAATATATTTCACTCATATCTCCTATGCTATATTGGTCCCTTATCCGATTTTTCATTTATTTTTTATAAATATACTTATTATTACAAAAGAGGTTTATCGACATATATTTTATAGATAAAAACACAATTGATAGAGAGCTTATAACAAACAGCCTTACACCCTGTAACCGAGAACTTAAAAAATACGCTACCTACTTAATAATATATGAATATATTAAAAAAATATATCTCTATAATAGAAGATTTGAATTTTAAATTTTAAATTCATTAAATAAAAAATTGTAAAATATTTTTTATGTTAATCAAATGTTCAAATATATGTCGATGAACGAAAAATATAATATAATAAGCATTTGAGATGACATCATTGAAAGTAGGTTAAATAATTGTTAACATCGTCGATTTTAAATATTGTATGGTAAAGTTCGCGCCATATTGATTGACCTGAGGTGGCGATTAGCCTTCATTGTCAGTAAATAACCGCCATCTTGGATTAATTGGCTTTTTTTTACTAGTTTTAGTACATTTTCAACATCTCAATCGATTAAATACAGATAAAAATAGTGTTAAATAAAATTAAATATATTTTAATTAAATGTTATTTCATAATGGCAACAAAGTTATTAAATAACGTTAACCTTGTACGTTGAATATAAATACTCTCTCCGTGTAACAAATCACAGATTTTCACCAAAACTGTTTTGTGTTCATTTTATTGATAAACTTTAAAAATATATTATAGTGTTTTAATTGTATTCGATATATGTAAATAGTTCACTCTTAAAGATTTTGTTATTGACATACTTAATTTATTTATTTACTAACTTCTGTTTTTCTTTTTATTATGACAGTTCTTTGCACAACAAAAGTAACGCACAAAATAACGTGGCTTTAATTTCGTTTGAGATTTTTATTTATACACGTGTTATTTTTTCTTTTAATTTATCATCATATCGCTATAACAAGACCAAAATAATGAATCATTAAAAAATATCTACTAACTTTTAGAATTGTTATAATATTAAAGAATTAAATTTATTAAATATACGACTAAAGTGTTAAGAAATTTCAAATTTCCCTCCTTTGAAATGTCAAAGTCGTTTACTTTTTTTTTGGTAAACGAAATGGCTTATCCTAAATCTATACAGCCTTTCCATTTTATCCTTTTATATAATTATTTTCTAGTGTATAAGTTTTAGTCGTTCCAGCAGGCTGGTCCCTGTCTCGATATTTCTATGTTTAAGTAAAGTTAACCGTTGTCTAGAATAAATACTAAAATACATGTAAAATTCGGTGACGATGTAACCAATTGAATTGTTAAATTATTTCTGTATTCTGGAATGATACATATAGATTGATGTCCTGATTAAATTATCGTAATTATTTGTGTTTTTGATTTCGTTACCCTTTTGTGTTGAATTTAAAATTCAGATTAAAGTAAGATTTTATTTATATTTCTTTGGCATTTAAAAACTATCGAGGTAGCGATACAAATATATATATTTATTACATATAGTTTTCTCCAACTAGAAAAGGGTGTAAGGTATTTGAAATCACAACCTTTGTATTTGTACAAATATTAGACACGTGATATTCTAGGAGCTACGCGGCCGGAGCAAAAGAAATCCTGCGTTTAAAATCTGATGAACAAATAAAAGATCCGACAACGGAACGAGACGTTTTGGGTCTGTTTAATGAATTGGCACAGGATAAGTAACAGTAGTTATTGTCTGCTCAATAAAAACAAGTAATTGATTTTTTAACGAAACTGACATTTTCTTAAAGAAATCTTGAGTAAATTACTAATTATGACCCATGCGTTTGGTAGTCACTTAATTCGAATCAGTACTCGCAGCCGTCAAGACTTTGCTAGAATTTTTATTCCAGCTCTCTGGCAGTAGCTTTTACAGAAAAGAGTTATTTTAAGCAGCTGGTCTGGTATACGAAGCTAAGCGGAATCGCCTCTTACCAACAAATGCGGAAAATTTGACTATTCATTCGTTACAATTTATCATTTGTTAATATTAAGAACTTAATGAAATCAATATTTTTGAATTTTGTTGTGCAACTACGTTACATAAATAAACGGTGTCCATAACCTATTTATGGTTTAGTATTATTTGCATTGTGTAAATGAGATTTTTTTGATTTTAGTAAAATAAATGCATAATAGTAGTGCGGAACGTTACGGAGCATCTGGCCGGATACCGATAAGGTACTTATCTATTGAGAATTGATTAACTCTACTCTTAAATAACTCTGATCTTCATGTCTTGGACATTTAATATTGTCATATTGCTTCTAATATTTTTTTGTAATATATATATTTTTTTAGCTTCAAACTTTATCCCCGGAAGGCTAGTCAGAAAGGAATGAGCTCGATACGCTACGGTTCCTTCATACTTCTTTCGCCTCGTCCACATTTCCTTCGTCTTCGTCGGCCTTTTACGTGACCTTCCTCCAGTATCTTTGATACTGTGTTTTCGAAGGTCAATAGAGGTCTGCCTCGACTTCTCGTACCACGTAGCACGTTCTTCTTCATTCTTACAATGAAATTCGCGCTTACATCAGCTATTCTGCGCATCTCTTCGCTCCAAATACGGTCAGCTAAACTGATTCGTATATCCGACGAAGAGATCGCATCTCTACTGCTACTCATCTTGCTTTCATTCTACACACCCACGTTTCGCTACCGAATAACAATATTTCATTTTAATATTTGTAATATTAATATAATAATTATAATATTTCACTAAACAAAACACATATACCATTTGATATATAATAACACTCATATTGGAATACTGGGACTAATAAAAAACGAACATTTATATGAGCTATAAAGTGATCTTGAAGAAAACAATTGACATGTATTTAATTTACTTTGTGCTCATTAGAAATTATTACTAATTTTAAACTATTAAAATATCCCCCGCACAGCAGCGTAGTGAGAGACAATCTAGTTTATAGACACTCCGTTGACTGCTTTCCGCCCAAAATCGGAACATAAGTGTTTAGTGGCGAACAGTGGCAAACCAAGTAATGTCACCAGAGTGGAGTAGTGAAAATTTTTTGAACCGTAATCATTACTCTGAGTGGTATTCAAACCCACAACCGATCGCGTTAAGTCAGACGGTGTCCCACTGCGCCTTTATTGCCAAAAATACTTATTATGATTGTACTACACATTTTTTTAGTAATATTGCAGCATCACATCGTCCAATGGATTTTATTTTTTCGCAAAGATACACTAACTGTACTATTACATACATTAAATAGATAATTTTTGGTTAAAGAAAACATATGTATTTTTAATTGTACTAAAAAAAATTAAACTCTGAGGATTTAGTCTTAATATAAATACAAAATTAACTTTGTCAAAATTTAATCTGTTGTATTACTTTGAGCAAAAAATAATCTCAACTTATCTATAAAAGTAAATGATTATAAAAGCTATTATGTCATGTAAAATTACTCAAAAGTGTTAAGGGATTTTCGAATGAAACTATTAAAAGCGTAATTTAATAGATTTTTAATTTTTTAAATTACATTATACACAGCAAATAATACAACTACATAACCAAAGAATTAATTAGCAAGATTGGAAAAGCCCCTTCTTGCGCATTTCTTCAAACTCCTTCTCAGCGTCATATGTTCTGAAACAAAAACCATACTTCTGTTTAATTTATTATTTTAATATTAAAAATAACACTTATATTAAGCAGAACTGAACAAATGAGAAAATGGTTTTGTTATATATATATTATTTTTATCACTCTTTCATACTGCAATCAGTCACTACCATGCGACCATCCAGCAGTAGGTATGATGCATATACTATATTGGGTAAATTAAGTCTTCTGCTCTTACAAGAATGAAAGCATGTCCTGGGGAATGTCTGACCTGTCGCAATGTGTGTGGTTAGTTATTGGGCAAGGGTGTTTGGATGATTTAGTACTTTTTTATATCATTGTGTCTGACCATTTTGCCTTTAAATGTAAGCATTGTTAGGTTTTTAAGCAGTTATTCCTTGGTCACAAGTCAAAGGGCATTGGTACTTTGTTATAATTTAAATTATACTTTATATATAACAAAAATGTTTCCTTATCAGTTATCTATATAAATTATATTGTCTTATTTTTATAAACTTTGAAAAAATATATTAAGACACTTTTTAAATAATCATTAAATGTAATATGTACAATTCGTTTTACATAATTGTTTACTTAAAACAATTATATATGCACATTTACCTGTAGAATTCAGCGTACTTCCTCTTGCGCTCACTACCAACCAGTACTTTGTAAGCAAACCCGCAGGTACCAGCCATGACGAATGCAACCATCAAATTGCGCTTGATGACATTGTAGAGGAGACCTCGCATCTGAGGCTTGGCGATATTTGCTACTGCTTTATCAGCCATCTTCATAAAAACAAAAGAAAATGTGAAAAAACAAAAGAAAAAATTGAGCAAAAGAAAACTTGATTAGGTCTTTAATAATATAATTAAATAAGTATATTTAATAATAAAATCTTTAATTTTCATGATTTTTACACATTTTAAATGAAATTATTTTAAACGGATTAAAGATAGACTCAACCTGTAACCACGGATTAATGTAGTATACGAAACGTCAGGTTTCCAAAAATGTATTTTCGAATAACAAAATATACGCCATTAATCCTTTTAAAATAATTTTATTTTAAAAATATAATTAATATTTAATTAAAATAATACGTGTTCATTGTTCGATTTTAAATAAAAATAGATAAATATATAGGTTATAGATATCTAGTTAATAAATATAACATAAAAAAAATATACATAAATTAGACAATATATTAATTAATAATGTCAGTTTAAATGAAACATAAACAAAATTAACTTTCAGAATTAAATCAAAATAAAAAATGATGAATCAAATCAAGAATATTTGACGTTCTTACATAACGATTAGTGTTATATTTTATAACGCTCACTACTATATATACGTATAAAATACCTTATCCTTATTATTCTTATAAGTAAAAGTTAAGTCCAATATAAATAAAAGAAATCATAATATAAAAACTTACTTTTGTACTCGATATTAATGGAGTAAAATCAAGGTGGTTTTAATCACAGCAAGTAGTTCGATAAATGTTTT
Organism: Dryadula phaetusa; assembly: GCA_032432895.1. Classification (NCBI taxonomy): domain Eukaryota; kingdom Metazoa; phylum Arthropoda; class Insecta; order Lepidoptera; family Nymphalidae; genus Dryadula; species Dryadula phaetusa. The sequence continues at coordinate 3,193,185 of JAOYRS010000077.1, forward strand.
CCTCGATGACATAAGACGCGAGACAATCTCTGATTGGTCGATTCAAGACTCTACGAATTTCAACCAATGCCTGTTGAGAGCTCACAGATAAAATATGTCAATTTTTTACGCTATAATCGATAAAGTCCATAGATAACAAATATTTTAAAACTTTTATTTTTCCATTTATAACTTTTTTTTTTGATTTCCTTGAAAAAGTAAATAATATAATTAAAAATACGTCGAGACCATTTCGCATTACCTTCGGTACTGCAGGTTAATATAGTTTCTATAATTAACTTTTACTCATAATATTGAAGCAGATTTTTTTTATATAAGTGTATTCAAATAAAGTAAGGAAAATTGAATTATTAATTTTATTAGATCGCTACGAACAAGTGTGTTTTATTAGTTTTACTAAATTTGTGACTACTGTTGTTACTACAAACAGAACAATAGAAATTAGCACTTACATTCATTCAATATCAATTTTTCAACCACTATTTCTTTAAGTATAAACTAAATTATATATGATTTAAGTAAATAATTTCTTAATTAACTTTAAACTGTTTTAAAACACTATTAAAATGTAATCTACGGCAGTAAAGTAATGTGGACTTAAATAAATCCTTTATTAATTTTTACATTCATCTATTTTAAAGAACAATTAGAGGGATATCGAAGTCATAACAAATATTTATCTATGCATGGTAAAATCCCGTATCTTTGCACGAACCAGTCATATTGGTTACCATCAGTCACCTCTTAAATATTAACAATAAATGTATAATGATTTGATGTAAAATATGAGGAAATTTAAGCATGGAATGATCGAGTTCATCTTGACCCATTAGGATAGCATCTGAGTGTAGTAACGAGATTCGATTTCTCGGTGTAATGATCCGATTATACTATTTTTAAAGTTATTCCACACTTAGGATTAGAAAACATTTTTGAAAAAACGTATAAAAATTTAAACGCAGCAGGATTCGAACCCGTGCCTCTTGGATACCGTCCAAGCGCTCTGACCACTAAGCCATGCGTTCTACTACCAGCTGCGTCGAAATTTTTATACGTTTGTTAAAACTTATTTATGTTGTTAGCTAGTTGTTAGTTAGTTAGGAAGAGATTTTTACAGGCTTAGTGGTCATAAAATTATAATAATGATACTTGCAAACTTGATAATGCCTTTTTTAACGCAAAGATCCTTTTCTGCGTACGTGAGAGGAGTTACGTTCAACATCCACTTCGGCATATCTGCCGGATGTACCGGATCTGACAGACTAAATCTTCAAGGTAGTCTTCCTCGACCTCTACTAGTCGAGGCTATGGGAAATGGCAGCAAGACCATGCTACGCTAGTCGCTAAATTGGTAAATTTAGTATATATTAATACATTGCGAATTTACATAGTATTTTGTAATTATTATATTTAGTTAGTATCATATTTTATTAATATTGTAATCTTTATATTAAGGCAACTGTTTCTTTCGATAACTTTTTTGCGTCGAGTTTGTAAATGATCTGTCATCTGGTGGATAGTTGATCGAAGACTATTTTATTGTAATTTAGTACTATGATCCTACATTTCCATTACATAAAGATGACAAATATATACATATCCAAAGCTATGTCACATAAAAAGTTGTAATAAGTAGTTTATTGTATGTATTATAATTTATTTAATACTTTACACCAAGAGAAATATAATAAACAAAAACGAGGGGGCACAACTTTGGTATACAGCAGCCTTATCATATATTTACTACTATTCTATGTATGTAATAAACAAAAAAAAGGGGGTGGTCACAACGTTGGTATACAGGCAGCCTTATCATATATTTCCTACTATTCTATACATATTTCAATATCTGTTTTCCACAAAAAACAACGATGCATATTGTATTTCTAAATTGTTCATATTTTATTAAGAAAACACACAATTTTTTTTAAATAATTAAAAAAAAAACGATAACAAATATTATAAGAACCATATCTAAATACGAGGATAAGATTTCCTCTCCACTGCCAATTAAAAAAAAATTACACAGGAAAATCCTTGATTGTAACCAAGTGATATTAAACATAATCAGTCTTACTCATTTATTACAAGAATTGTATTCACAGACATAAATATTTTCGTTACATAAATATGAAAGTTAATCTCATATTTTACTACTCGTATACACATAACTTTATTTCAGTCCTTTAATTAATTTTCTTTCTTCTTCTGCTATTTTTTTCGTTATGAAGTATTCAAATGATTTTTTTAAACTTCACGCTATTATCTCCCATGGCTGGGTAGAAAGGAAGTAATGTGTCAAGACACTGCATTCGATACCTTGCGTGAGGAATGATGGAGCTCAACGCTGCGGTTTGTCTTATTAGCCACCAACAACCAATCGCGTTTACAGTCAGATACTGTCCCACTGCGCTACGACCGGCCTCTAATATTCTAAATATTGATATATTTAATAAATTCACAGTAATTGATCTATACTATAGTCGTCTCATTACCATTAGGAAGATAGAATCTGATGCCTGTACTGGTAATACTTGAAACTTGAACTAGCATAAGCATCAGTTTCAACATAAAACCAAAAGGAACACCATACAACAGAAACAAGCAAAAATTTTTTTATTCATTTATTAATAAACTAACTTTACAAATTTAATAATAGCAGAACAATAATATTCCTTATTTCTTTTCATTCATAATAATATGATAATAATTCGCCATGACTCATCGTACTTTACGAATATAATTATATGATTTAAAAATAATGTAAGAACGACAGAGAAAGCAACTTACAGAGAAAAAAATAATAATGCACAATTAAAAAAATAGGTATAGGGCGAGTACAGACCGCCGGCAACCAAGCTGTACAGGCACTATCACTGACCTAAACAACACCAACTAGAAAAAAAAATAATTACAATAATAACATAAAGTTAAATTTTATTGTATCAATTCTTTATTTATTTACTTATTTATTTTGCGTCTATTTACATTTATTAAATGTTTACATACCAAAACTATATGCTATATCATGTGTGGTTGTAACCCCTAGCCTATATTTATAGTGTATTCTCTTTTTTATATATAAATGTATATGTATATATATATTTTATCAGCATAAATTACTATCATTAGTCGTAAAACAAAACAAACTAAAGGATAACTATACACCCAATGTACACAACTAGTTGAGAGGTCCATTCTCTATCAATTATATTATACAAGCTTGCATTTCCCTATTTTACATGTTACATTACAGTACAGTAGTACAAGGCGTGGCTAGCTACAGAACGGGGCCCGATATATACAACGCCACGCGGCCGGCACCCACTAAATTATCGAAAAAAAAACAAACAAATTACACATTTAACATATATTAAATTTCCCATCTATACACAAAAATTTACAAAGATTATGAATCGGACATGGTGTACCGATAAATAATTTAAAAACAATCAACCCCCCTTCCTGGGGCTCACCCCCACAGCCACCCAGGTTCATTCACGGCACACATTTTAGGGCACAATTATCAGGCAATGTCGTTTTAATAATTAATTATAAAATATTCTCTATAAATACTACATACAATCTAACACTTTGTATTGTAGAGCTATCACTGTCAAATAGAACCTTCAACAACGTCGAAGGGATCGAGGGTAGTGGGCGACTTGTGGATCACTATACACTAAGGGATAAGGCAGTCGACTATCGATCATCTATAAATGTTAAAACAAAATTCACATCCACATATTATTGCTTTGAATTGTTACTCTCAGGCGTAGGAACCGCAAAGGAAATGTACAAACAACTCTATTTTACTTATTATTATTATCATTATTAAAACAAAGAAAAAACAATGTATAAAACACAGTACAAAAGTCACATGTCAAATTAAATATACATATATACTATAGATGTGAAAATATTATGTTGTATGAAGCAAAAATATTCAAACTATACCAATAACTAGCAAACTTTTGTGATAATAAATACTAATATCTACTTAGGCAACTAATTTTTAACATTTTCAATTTAATTTATTTACAGTGCAAAGAAAAAGCTAGCTTACAAACTCTAAGGATCACTGGTTTGCAATGTTCATTAAATTTATTATTTGTCGACAAACAATTCTTGTTGCGGTCAAAAAACTGGTAGGTGATATAACAAAAATGTGGGGAAGGGCGTTAAATAAAAAATAGTTTAGTATACTGGAAGCCCAAACAGACAAACTGTTGAAACACTCAGTCACAATAATTATTATCAGTTCACTAAGAAATTATTCAAGTATGTCACATATAAATTACAATTATTGGTCGTGAATTCACTTATATAATATAAAAACGCTAACTTTGCATCGTCACAGCGGCGCTCGCGGGACACGAGCGCGCCCGCCTGACAGCTGTCAAGCCGAGCGCCCGCTTCCCGCCAAAAAACGATTAAAAACTACGCAGTTCGATGACGCTACTTGTTACGTGCAAAAACGTATGAAAATATCTTTTTAAAACTTTATGCATTTTATATCTCTCGGGCATTCAATATTTATCCTATAACAATGTGCCTATAAGACGAGTGCTCTTTTGTACAATGATACTCTATACTAAGCTAAGGCTCCGCATCGGCTCGCGACTCCTGTTACCGAGTCCAGCCTGGTAAAAGACCATCTTAAAAATACTCCGTACACGAAATAAACTTACAATTAAACAAAACGTCGAGTGTTTTATAGTGAATGGTAACATGATTTGTTCACTAATTAAAAATATACAGTCCCGGCAATGCGTGGGCCGCAGCGCAGCGGAGTGCGGCGGGCGGCGGAGTCAGGACCCGTCGAACACTTCGATTACATTCGTTATAATATAAAAAATCACACATATTCCAATTCTGTAAGCATCCTCAAAGGATTGATATTGCACAATTCAATGTATTATTTTACAAACACTTGAGATTCATAAAATTTAAAATTCCACAAAATTTTGCACGCGACAGCATTTCCTGACATCACGCCGGCGTCCGGTCACTGACTCACTGTTCACTTGTCACTGATCACTGTTCACTAGGTGGGGCTGGACAGGGTTCTAGAAGGTTCTGTGCGCGGTGTGCGGCGAGGTGGCGGGAGGTCATTCGAGGGGGTACAGCAGGGGTAGGGGGTTCATGGGCAGGGGTGGCAGAGGATGCAGGGGCGGCGCAGGAGGCAGCGCCAGGGCGGGTGGGGGCGGGGGCGCGGTGCAGGCCGCGCGTCGCCGCCGTCACTTGCCGTCCCGGGAGGCGCGCCGCCTCCGCACCGCGCCGGCGCTCGGTGTACCCTCGCCTACTGCAAATTAGGTGAATGTCTTGTCAATTGTTTATGATTTTAATTGTAATAATCAAGCATAACTATGGACTAGCTATATGGTTACAATAATACTTATTAATAAATATCTAAGTCAATCTTTGTTTAGTGTTTGATAAAGTAACAAAGTATCTTTATACAACATACTTAGAGAAACTGCACATAATTTCAAATTAACTTAAAAATATGAATGTGTGTTTGGTACTTGTAATATAGTTACATTATGTAACAGTATCACAACAACAACTCACCGGCACTCCTCGTTTTCCGTCTCACAGGCGTGCTGTTGGGCGGCGCAGGCGCAGGCACGGGGGCGGGCGCAGTGGCAGGGGTAGTGGGCGCGGGCGCAGGCCCGTGCCGCACCGACCGCCGCGTGCCTACACCCTCGGCACCCTTCGGCACTTTCACCCCCGGCTTCACCGCTTTTACTCCCTTCCCCCGCACTTTGCATATCAACGGTTCGTCACTATCACTATCGGATTCCTTTTTCACTTTACCACCGATAGCTACCGGATTCACCGGCTTTTGGTCTATCCTTCTGGGCTTCTTCTTCAATCTCCCGGGTGAAATGCCTTCCTCGCAGCTTATGGTCGATGCACAGGAGCTCTCTGATTCTCGTCGCTTCCGCTTCGCGCCGGGCGCCGGCTTGGCGGGTGCTGGTACCGCGCTTGTCATTCTGGGACTTGTCTTATCGGTGCCACTGAGAAGACAATTTCTCGGTTGCATCGCCGGCGAGTCCGACCGCTCCAGTTTATTTATGCCGGGACTGAGCCTCGGTGTTTTCGGCCCGTCCGCTGGACTGTTCATTTTGCTGCTCGATCTCGTCCGGACGCTACTCCTGGCCACTCTCTCTAAGGTGGAGGGCGACGGCGACTCCGGCCTTTTGCCGACATAATCCGGCGTAGGAATTTCTATTAGTAATTGCTCTAGTAAGCTCTTGTCTGGAAAGTCAGCTTTGAGAGGTAGCCTTTCGATTTTTGGCTCCTGCTTCTCTTTTAATTCAGTTATCTCTTCTTTTGTCTCACCATTTTCTGAAGGAACAGGTGGTTTTTCCTCTTTAGTCTCTAAAGTGTCGCTCGAACTCACTTTTTCCTGATTAGAATACGTGTATAACGGAGGCGACACTCTGCTTGGCAGGTCGAAGTCCTCCACAACTTTCTCCTTTTTAGGCGACAAGATATCATCTTTACTGCTTTCTTCTTTTTGAGCACTGCTAGGTTCGAGGTTTGTCTCTGTACATTCTGTTTTCAATTCTATTTTTGTTTCCTCTTTACTCTCTCCTTTGTCTATGCTCTGATTTGATTTGTCCTCGTCCCTGAGTATAGGCGTGGGTTCTCTCTTGACTTCTTTGGTTTGATTTTCCTCTGGCGGTCTTCTCGGCGCGTCGTCTCCATTTATATGGTCTGCGTGCATTTTGGCCAGTTCCGCCTCTATGTCGCCCATGACATCGATGTCGGGCGGGTCAGGGTCGTACCGGGGCTGCGCCGTGGCCAGTGATAACCTCTCTAGGAGCTCGTCAGAGGCCGGCGGTGGGTCTATGACACCTATTATCCTCTGCACGGAGGTGGGGCTGGTGGAGCGCGGCATGTCCAGCCGCTCCTTCCTCTGCGGGCCGGGCGGGGACTGGCTGGCCTGGTTGGGCGATTTCTCGGACAACGCGTCCATGGACTCGATGCCCGAGTCCTCTCCCTGCGCCTGCGAGTTGGGCGACCTGTTGCCGAACTTGTCGTCGGGGCGCGTGCGCTCGGCGACCAGCTTGCAATAGGTCTTGTCTTTGGGCCTCTCCCTGCGGCGCGGGGAGAGCGCGCCGGAGCGCTGACTAGCGGCGGGCGGCGACTCCGCGCGACCGCCTATAGTGCCTACGTTTGTCGAACCAGGGGGATCTGGAACGCAAACATTACTTGTTCATATAATTGACTCGGAAGGGTTCCGTGAGGGATGATATGACTTTAATCAGTATATGATGATGAGAGGAAAAGAAATCAATCTATGAAGTTAACTTAATTTCCAGATGTTTCTCTCGAAATATTGTTACATTACGTTATATATTTACTTAAAAAAAGAATTAGTTCACATTCGTTTTTTGGAAAAATCAATTTTGAATGATTCAAAATAAAATGATTACTAATGTTGAGTCATATAAGTTTATTTTTTTCTCCATATAAATGAATAATTTACAATGTACATACAATAATAACTTCGATATATTTCTAGAACTCCAATGCCACTATAACATCATACATAGAAAAGCAAATGGTAATGATAAATGATTTGGTCCACAGACATCTGTTGCTATATACACAATAGTTTTGTACTCTAAGTTTGTCGACATAGAATGCCTGAACACATGATATCCGTAACATAACGCCATCACACCGCACACGCAACTCGACGCAACGCTACACGCTACACCTGCAAGTTGACATACATACCTGGACAGGAACTATGACTTGTTTTTCTCTTTTTCTCGGAGATGAGTCCGTTAGGCGACGTGATAGCCGTACTGTCCGTATGCGTCCGTTTCAGCTTATTCTCGTCGCGGTCGAACTTGCTCTCCTCATCGACACTTAGCGTTCTTTCGATATTCTTATGACACTTTAACAATCTGCCGTCCAAATCACTAGCACCAGATTTCACTTCACCAAACTCCGCGTCCATCGCGATTTCACTGGACTTAATATCACATTTTGCACCATCCTTCTCCACTTTAGTAGGTAACTTCTTTTTGAGTTCGTGGTTGTTGGGCGTCTCTCTGTAGCCCTCGTTCTGCGCATACTTGCCGTCCTGTGCGAGCAGCGCGTCCCTCCACTCTTTGCATCTCTCCGTTGTCTTCCCGCTGCCGCCGAGTACTTTCGACTTTTTCTTCATCTTCAAGCTGTCTAAGCTCTGCACTTTATTGTTCATCTTGTAGTCGTGCGACTTGGTCACTATGTGGGCGTTCTTCGACAACGTCTTCATTCTGTACACGACGTTGTTGTCGCCGGTGACCTCCGTTTTGATTTCACTTTCTCCAAAGTGATTGTTCAGTTTTATGTTTTTAACTTGTAAAACCCCATCAGTCTTTGCGTTTTCAGTGCTGTCTCCGGACTTCGACGCGGGGGATTCCTCCGAGTCTCGCCTGTGGGATTTCTCCTCAGACTCTAATGATTTTCTAATCTTAATCTTTTTCAGATGGAGGTCCCCCGGGATGAACTTTTTCTTTTCCTTTTTGGAGTTCTTTATGACCGCCGAGTTCCGACCTCTAAGGCTGATATGTAGGGGCGGTACTCTGAGTTCACCTTCTATAGGTTTCTCACCTTTCACTTGTTGGTTGACAAAGCTTACGTCAGCTTTGTGCATGGGCTGCACTACGGGCTCGTTTTTGCCCAACTTCAGCCTCAACTTCAACGACTCTTTCTCTCCAGAAGGCGATTTGGGCATCTCCGACGCGGGAGCAGCTGGTTTTGCGACGATCTGTCGCGGTAAGGCAACTTTGGTAGACTTCCCATCCCTCACTATCTTGTCCTTCAGAGTGGCGGGCTTCTCTTTCGCGCCACCCGTCCTGGGCTTGCCGCCTTTCTGTGCCAGCAGTTTGTCATCCTTTTCCTTCTTTATTAATTTATTCTTTTTTAAGTCTTCGTCCTTCTTGCTCTCGTCCTCCATAGCTTTTGCGATGCCGAATAACTCCGGTGTTGTTTCTGAGGAGTTCTCCTTGACTTTACACTGCGCGACCGTGACTTCTTCAACTTTTTTCTCCTCTTTCGGCGGCGGTGGAGTATCGTCGTCCCTCATGAGGGTCTTGATCAGGTACTGCTTGCTTTGCTCCTCTATCTCTTGCGCTGTGGCCTGAGAGCCAACAGTCGCCGTGGAGACCGATGCCGTCGGTCTTATCGGAAGACGCATGGGCGGCGGCATCGAGGACGACTGGTTTGTGCTCCTCTCCATCATTCTATCAGAATTTATACTACTCGGGGACGTGTATGTGGCGTTCGGAGGCGACTTAAAAGGCGGGTGCTGTGTATTAACTATGGTATGGTTCGGGGAATTTATATGAAACTTGGACGTCGACTGCGGAGGCACGGGGGGCGGCGGCATAAACGCCGTCTCCGAATTCGCGTCGAAAGTTTCCGCGGGTTTTGAAGGCACATCACTATTCACATTCGTTTGACTCGTCGTGGGAGCCATTTCTGAATTGTACGGTCCATTTAGTGTTGGACCGGGGAACTGACCACCGGTGATTTCTTGTAGAAGGGCATCCGGGGTGGATTCTGGTGCATTAGGTAGCGAGTCTTGCTGTGGGTCATATAGGAGGTCTAGCTTGGTATTTGCATCGAGATCCGAAATGGCCGACAGTGTGGAGTCGTCCAGATTAAGATCTGCGCCTAGTGTGGGTAGCAGTTGGTCCAAGTCACAATTGTCTGAGAGGTCGGGGATGGAGAGGCCCAGCGTGTCCCGATAGGGCTCGTTCCAGTCGGGTTGCGACGCTGCCCTCGACGCCGCCCGCTGTCTGGCAATGTACTGTTGCTGATACCTCTGGAACTCCTGAAATGACAGAAAAATAAATTCTTATCATTCTTTAAAAACATCCATCTCTTCAAACTATAAATCAATAGCTACATGAATAAACAAAGCAGCTTCATGTTATAACGCATAGCAGTTAGAAACAACGACGAGTATCAGGACACGGCATAGTGCCACTCTTTATATCAACAAATAAAATAAATACAACTACTTAATTCTGTTTATAACTGTTTACTATATTTAAAGTGTTATTCCACACTTAGGATTAGAAAACATTTTTAAAACGTATAAAAAATAGAATGCAGCGAGATTAGAATCCGCGCCTTTTGCGAACTGTCCAACCGCTCTGACCGCTAAGCCATTCGTTCTAGTACCAGCTGCGTCGAAATTCTAATACGTTTTGGTACAAGTTATTTTTACAAATATATTACCTGGAAACTCGACTGCGTCTTTTGGTCCATTGAAGTAGTGGAGGGTGGTAGAAGAGCTTGCAAGTCTTCTGTCGTGACTCTTTGTGGTAATGTCCTCGGTCTGGGGACGGCTTGCTGCCTGTAGGGAGGGGGTGGGGGCGCGGGGAACGTCTCCGAATTGTACGGGGACGGGGATGGCGATGGGGAGGGGGAGGGGAACCTCGCTCTCCCCACTACCGTTGCGGTTGCAGGACCTCGGTACTGAGTCGTCTGCACTGGGGGAGGGCGAGGGGGAAAAGCGCGTCGTATAAACGATGTAGGGCGGGGTGGGGGTCGCGGCGAGGGGGAAGGGGAGGGACTGGGGACCGTTGGGCGGGGTGTTGTCGCTCTACCGCCTCGGTATTCAAACGCACGACCCACAGCCAGCTCAACCTGAAACGATTATTTAATTTTAAGAAAAAAATACTGAGGAAACATATTAGCATTAACATGATAAATGAGTTATGTTTTGTATAGAAAAATCACCATTTTATGATAATATAATTATAGCTTTTGATGTAAACAAAGTTCTTTTATCATCACAAAAACTGCTAAAAATAGTAAATATTTTTAAGAAGAGGTTGTTATAATCAAGTTATATCATTTAGTATATATTACTAGCTTTTGATATAATACCACCGAGACCTTTTCCGGTTCGCAAAAACTGTTAATCAACTCTTTTATAGGATTTAGGACTAAATCATTAGTGGCTAGTAACAATTAATAAGACCATTCAGTTAAAAAAAACCATCTTTATCCTGCTTTTTACTTTTGGAAACAAAAACATGACAACCATGACACAATTACACATTATTAAAAACACATACGCACACACACAAAAAATATACACACAAAATACACACCTGAGAATCCTCCAACCTATCCAACTTGGCCGGATGATTGGATTTCGGCCTGGGCTGTGGCGCGGGCGCGTCATTTTGCAGTAGATTCACTAGCAACGGGGACGACATGGCCACCGTGGGTGCGAGGGAGGGCGAGGGTGAGGGCGCCGCGGGGGACGGCGAGGGCGCCGGGTAAGGGGGAGGGGGCCCAGTGAACGAGGTGGAGGGGCGAGGGAACTGCTCTGTTGAAGTCGGTCGGAGGGTGTTCGCGCAACCACCTATGCCTGTGAAGATGATAAATTATTTTTAGAATTTTTTAGACATGTGTAAATCACGGAATGTTGCAAGACTCCAAGGTGTCTTAGAAATAAAAGCATTTTCTTTTCCTGAGAGTAGAGAAATAACAAATTAAAAAGAAAATCTTAAAAATACTTTAAAATTGATTAAGAAATTATTTTAAAAGCATCCAACTGACCGACTTACAGACGAAAATTATCTCAGTTTACCTGTCATCACGGACTACTTACTGTAAGGGCAGTTTTTTAAAACATATATTTAAGAATGTAAAATAAGGGGATTAAATCCTTTTAAAGCAGTTTCATTTAGAATTTTAATATTTACTAGATTTCTTATCGACGGATCGAGAACGCGTTGTCTAAGCAACGCGCATGTGTCTTTATATAAACGTCTATATCAAAACACATGGTAGTGCTTGTTACAGTTATTTTATTAATTTCATATATTTTTATGCATTTTTTAAAAATATATATTCTGCACTCGTTCTTTACATAAATTATAACTGTGTCAAATTTCATATATAGCAGTACAGTACGCGTTACTTTTGTAAAAAGGGGTACAAATATTTTGCTTAACGTATCTATATATAGATTAATATTAAATCATTAATAGCTTACACTTTAATAAATTCATAGAAATAAGTTTAATATTTTAATCACTTAATAAGTTATTAACAACTATTAGTTGAATACCCAACTAGTAGTTGGAATATAGAATTGCAGTGTAGAAGTGCAGTGTAGTGGTAGACAGGACGCACCCAGTGTCTAGACACTTCGTACTCCACTTTCCGCATTTGAGACGTTGTATGTTGAGTGACGGAATTATAAATCATGTGAACGAGCTCACTTCCTCAAGTTAGAAAACAATATATTCACAGGGTGTATAATTATAATGCAATCTTATATGTAAATTTGTTACAAAAGTAGCAAATTACTATTTAACACGTGTAAAACTATACTGATAATATTTAATAGGCTATATGACATGTTAATAGTGGTTATTATCAATGTAATTTTCTTACAAACTCTATTGTTTTAGAATTATTGTTTAAGTGTTTGAAATATTATTTTAAGCATTTTTTTTAATTTTTGGCGGATTCGTAATTTTAATCTATTGATCGATTTTACTAAAAAAAAAGTAAGACGATTTAAAAAATATACGACTACGAGGTAGCGTTAAACGCTATTATTATTAAGTTGTAGGTTCTATTTCCACTTGAAACAATTTAAATTGGATTACATTAAAAAAATATTTTAATTCCTCCGCTCTGGAACACAAAATGCCACTGAATTTTGAGTACGCCACTCAACACGCAATGTCTCGTTTTCGGGAGGAAAACACTCGACCGACACTGATCGTCTCTGCCTGCTAAGTAGGATATAAATTATATTTATAATACCTTGATACCTAATAATGAGACCTCTTCATTGTATTACATTGGTAAAAATATCACTTAATTTGTTTCATCAAAATATACGAAAATGTTAATCCAAAAACAGTATATTTTTATAGATCATGTTGCTCGATATGAGTACGAGAGCAGTTTGAGTAGACAGTGAATAGTTTTATAAAACTTTTATAGACATTTACTATACATATTAGAAATGATAATAATTACTTCGGATCAAGAAATATTAATCATTGAAATAAATGATAGCACTTTACATTTATTTTAAAATGATTACAAAATATTTTTTAATTTCTATATATTCTCTAATAATAATAAAAACACTATTTTTAATATATATATTATAATTTTAATTTTTTTTGTATCGTATAACTTCTACCCCTACAATCTATCAAATATATATATAATAGTACCAAATTAAAAATAAGCTCACCTAACGTATTCTCCTTCCTATGTATAACTCTTGCTTGAGTCATACTACCAAACGGATATTCACATCTATCTGTCGTTGGTGTGGGAATGTTCTGCGGTATCTTTCCATCCATTGGACACACTGTGTTCGGTGACTTGAAGTTCTGTGTGGGCTCCGAGCTGGTGGACGCTCCTTCTTCGGAGATCAACCGTCCTATACCACCGAGATTGGCTAGCAGCTCGCTTGATTGCGATCTCGATGTGCTCGCTTCTGGAAAATGTTGAAATGAAATCGAAATGAAAACACATTTTTTATGTAAGCAACTCTTATATATATTACTTAACTTCATTATAATATTTAAAATAAATTTTAAGAATTTAATATATAAACTATTATAAGAGTAAAAACTAACTTCAAAAACACCGAACTATATAGAATGGTTGGACAGTTGAACAAGTATCATTACTACATTATAATTTTGACGGATTTACAAAAACGGGTCAACTGCTAAATAAACCTTTTTATAAAAGTTATAAAATTGTACTTATAAATTTAGCGGGACTAGAATTCGCGTCCATTGAAAACCAATCCAAACAACATGGAGTAACAAATAACTTTGAACATATAAACATAATTTAATATATCCAAATAGCAACACCAACCATCACCATCAGTGTTGATCCTGAGCTCGGCGCCGTGCTGCAGCCGGAGCGACACGGCCGCGTCGCCGTCCAGCTGCACCGACAGTATGCCGAGCGCGCGCAGCTGGGGCGCCCCCGCGGCCGCCAGCGCGCGCAGCCGCGCCGCCGCCGCCCGCGGCACCGAGAGCGTTACACGCACTGAGTTCCAGGGCTCCACCTGGATGTATTGTTTTATTTTAGAATAAAGTCAAAGTTAAATAATTAATAAATTAATAATAATAAAGTATTTTATTCAAAATAAAAATGCCTTATTTTTTGAACGTCAAAAAATTTACTACCGGTTCACCCAAGTAAATGCCTCAGACCTAAGAAGAACCGGCGTAAGAAACTCAACAAGACTGTATGTACAACTTTTATTGTCAGCCAAAAATTAACAGAGTAACATTTTTTATTATTGATAATGATATCTTTTATGCCGCTTCACGCTTTATTCCACATAGCAGGGCAGCCAGGGTGAATCTACACTAAGATCTCTCTGACTACCCTGCTCGTTTATCTGCAAGACACTGTGTTCGTTTAATTATGTTCAGTAATTTTAAAGATATGCAAGTACAAAGAGGCAAATTGACAAGACAGACACGGACATTTCCAAAGCCATACATTTTTATTTTATATGACAATTGTTTTATGATTTATATTAATTGTTTTTAAAAATATTCACTTCACAGTAAAGATACACTTTTGTTTTGGCAAAAAAAAGTAACTAGGCAGTAACCTTTCTTCACCTACGATCCCTATATACATAATGATAATAAAACAAAATCATAACCTGGTCGGGACGACTTATGAATGAAGTAACCTACCAAGGAATAATCACACAATTTGCACATCAATACAATGGGAGTAAGGAACTAACTAAAAGTTCCGAGCGTACTATTGATAATAAAAAAAATGTTCTTGATGTATATTAGAATGTATAACATAAATAAAGTCAATAAATCAAACTAGAAAAAATGTGTCCTAAAATATAGTTGTTTTAAAAAAAAGCACAAATTGTGAATTGTCCTTTATATAAAAATGCATTAAAAATCAGCTCATTTTGGATGTGTCTAACATTTATGTACGTTGGTAGTGGGCTCAATCTCAGTTGACATAAATATTCCAATTGTTATTTCTCAACATATATACGTAAAACGCGACATTAGGAATGGATCTTAAAACGTCTCATACTTATTCGATTTTCTTTTCAAGATCTTACGAGAAAATTAAGAAATCTGTATATGTATACAGAATGTTTTTTTTTACACCTTCGCGCTTTGTCAATGTGAATCTAGTGTCAAGAAGCCCCGTCCGTCGAGATCCACTCGGATACGTGACATTTCGTATTAAATAGCGGAACTCAACACCGCAAACTATCGACAGATTATAACAGAAAGAAAAAACAAAATAATTAAAATACAATTATACTTTTGATTTGTTTGAGAAATTTTCAAATTTACTTAAACACCAGAGCCCTAAGCTGAATGCTAGAGGATTATATATTATTTGGGTCATTAAGTCGGTCAAGTAGGCAACTTACTTATCTATAGATAACTTACTCCGTCCAGTCACACATTTCGCCTTACCCTATCTAGTCGAAAGGGCCATAAAAATGTGCGAGTGTGTGTGTATTAAATTACTTTAATCCGACTATAAAAATAATTATGTGGTTTTTATGAAGTGTCTCAGTGCAGTGACGACAAACTTATCAAATTATGCTTGGGGATAATTTTAAGGGAAAACACGTATAAAAGTGCAAAACGTACAATAAAAAAATATTAAGTCATAGAAAAAAATCGCTTTTTATCCCGCATAGCAAGGTAGACACAAGACAGTGTGAAGACACTCCGTGCTTCGCTTTCCACCGAATTCGAGACATTGATTGATTGATTGTTGAGTGGTAGAACCCAACGCCGCACTTTATCTTGCCAGAGCGAGGAAGTTAAAATAATTTAAATATAATCACTCCCCCGACTGGGGATCGAACGCACCACCAATCGCGTTCAGACGTTCTCCCACTGCGCCACGACCAGTGTCAACAACAATACTTATGGATAATAATTCCCATAAGGCCACGTGAACAATGTTTAAAACACTTACTTATTATTTTTGAATTATATAATATATAATAGATACATAAAATACAATTATAATTGTATGTATCTATGTACTTAAAGAAAAATTATTTTAAAAATGATCCCATTCTTAAATTACGTCACACA
This sequence comes from Dryadula phaetusa, assembly GCA_032432895.1. Lineage (NCBI taxonomy): Eukaryota > Metazoa > Arthropoda > Insecta > Lepidoptera > Nymphalidae > Dryadula > Dryadula phaetusa. The sequence goes on from JAOYRS010000077.1 coordinate 3,209,318, forward strand.
CATTAGGAGGGAAGGAGGGGGGTCGACAGTGTGACATGTCTTGACAACAGTGCTCTCACAAAAGTGACTTGCTGTGACAAGGACGGGGGAGGGGTCAATCCTGGATGACCTTTACGACCTTAATAGAACCTTATAGAACTTCGATTGTTTGCTTGTCTGTACGTTTGTATCTAAATTTATGAACACTGGAGAAGGTCCTGTCTAAAATCTGATGCATTTTTTATATAAGCCGAGTTATTCAATTATATTTTATTTATACCTCAAATGAAGAATAATTTATTTCAATAAAATCGATTAATTGATGTGTATAATCTATGTTGTTTTCATAAATCGTTAATCGCCATAAGCTATTATATAATGTTAAGCTATTATATAATATAAATGGTCAGGTAATTAGAGGATTTATTTGGCTTCCAAAATTTTTTTTGTCAGCAATATACATCATAGTTCTAATTGTATTGATAAAACATATATATAATTGGCGACTACTCTGATATAAATAATTGATTGCTGCCTAAATTAATAACTATTTGTAGCTTAAAAGTCCTTGTTCTAAATTTTTAATAAATTTAAATATGTTTCAGCAGCTTCACGCTTTATATTGCATAAGGGGGAAATCAGAGATAACCTAGAGTCAAGACACTTCGTTGGCTGCTTTCCTCTCGACATTCGCGACTTGAGACATTCCGTGTTGAGTGGCAAACTCAACGCCGCGCTATGCTTTTCCAGAGTATTCGAAAAATTCAATATAATCTATATCATTGTTCTTTTTTTGGGTCATTTAATTCAAAGTTTAAAATATGTTCTAATAATTTTAGTAGATATAAAAAATGCTATACGAGACTGTATTATTATGAACGCCTATCCAAGTTCTGTCAGTTAGTAAGTTCATTTTGAGCAAGAGAGACAGAATGTGTACCGCGGTAGACAGAGAAAACAAAATGACATATTTCCATGTCAACTCAGTTCTTCATTTTGCCTCCAATTTTATAGTTAGTCTGGTGGATGGCGGAATTTAACACTGCACATAGTCCATTTATATCAAAGTAAAATGTATATTGATTTTCGAGTTTAATTTGAACCGACAACCGTCACATGCTTATTCAGATACTATACCATTGAGCCACTATGGCGTCACACATTACTCGTATATTTTGTAGAAATTCCTATCAATCCTATCCTATGTTTTTTACAATTTTACTAATATGTAATATTGTTGATTCGAGCTACTTTTATAATTTAAATATCGTGCCTGGCTAGTGTCAAGGCTAACGCTATATCTTTATACATAATTAACTAATTAAATCTAAATAAATATATACAACCATCATTCTTTATTACTTTTTTAATTTAAATTTTATTATTAAAAAAATGTTTAAAAAATGTTCTATAAGGTAAGAAATTCTTACATGAATAATTTATTGTTGAATTAGTTTAATTGTTAAATGAAATAACTATATATTAGACATATCGTTACGCAATGTGCAAGGTCTAAATGTGAACGCAGTAGTCGTGGGTTAAATTCCTTATGCAAATTGTTTTCATTCTTCCGCTTCTGTATAACAAGAGCACGGCGTTGAGATCCGCCAATCAATATGTAGTTTTTGATGGCGCTAGGTTTTCTACTCTATTATGTCGAAAAAACCACTATTCTCATCGTAGTTAAATTATTTTGCAAACATTCCTTTCTGCCAAGTAGAAATTGTGTAATTGGAATAAAATAATTATATGTATCTAAAGCATGATTTAAACATCTTCATTTATTAATTATATTATAAAAAAAAACAGGACAAAAAATAACCGAAGACGCATGTGTGGTGTGTCTATCGCGGCAGTATAATCAACAATGTGATTGATATACTAAGATAAATCGAGGGGACGAAAATCTTCACAATACCTATATCTATCATTGTAAATAATATATCTTAAGTAACCGCACAGTAAGTATTACCAATTAAATATTTTTAAGAAAAACTCTGAATTGAGACTTGCATTAGAAATGCCAAATACAAAAAAAATATATTATTAAATAAAATAGAAAACCTCTCAACACTAAATTCTCTTAGACTATTTATCATTATCAAATCTCTTTTTTAATTATAAAAAAATATAAAAAAAACCTGGCGCCCCTATCACTTTATGTCCCATGTACTAAAAGGCCTAAAGCTAAAAACAAATAATTAAAAAAATATATTTAGTTTCATTAAATCATATAATTGTCACTTAAAAGTAATGATGACTTAATTATACCAGCAATCAGCCCTACACATAGAGATCAATAAATTATCGAGCCAAAACACTACACTCTCTGTCTTACCAAAAAAAAGAAAAAAACAAACCTTGTTAACTTTAAGCGTGTGCGGATGTGGCTCGGCTAATAGGGCGCGCAGCTCGCGCAACAGGCGGCGCAGACGCGCGGGGAACCGCGGGTCGCGCAGGTCGCCTTCGCACGTCACCACCACGCCGCACGAGCCGCCGCCAGCCGTGCCTGGCCCATCGCTGTCCGCTGCCATACTGGAATACAAATAAAAAACGATTTAATTTTTGTTTTTTTTTAGCTTCACGCTTTTATCCCGCATAGCAGGGTAGTCAGAAGGTACCTAGTGTCAAGACACTCCGTAATTCAATTTCCGCCAAATTTAAGATATTGCATGTTGTTGAGTGGCGGAACACGCACTTTGTCTTACCAGAGTGAGGAAGTGAAAATAATTTAAATATAATCACTGCCTCGAATGGGAATCGAAGCCACGACCGATTGCGTTTATCGTCAGACGCCATCCCACTGCCACCACCGGCCTCTAACGATGAAAGAATTATTTTTTTATTATATTTAAGACTTACTACACTTTTATTTTAAGTGACAAATTTAAAAAATATAATCATAAATGCTTATATATAAGTATACAGAATAAACAAAAATATTTATATATGTTTCAGATTTTAAAAAAATGTAAATACCAACTAGTAGCAATATTGTTTAAATATTTGGAAAAAAAATCAATTTAATAATTTTAATATAAACCAGATAAACAAACGATCATAACAATAAATTATGTAAATTAAAAAAATACTAATATAAACTACATTAAACATTAACATGAGTTATAAAAAAATAATAATATATAAATATTCAATAAAAAAGCAAATATAAAAAAGAATTAATTCCCTTAAATTCATTAATAATTTTCTAACAGTAAATATTTAATAATAATAATAATAATAAACAAGCACTTCATTTCACAACCAAATAAGTATATAACAATATGTTAGTGAGGTCGGTGGTGGCGCAATGGGAACGCGTCTAACTATAAACGCGATCGGTTGTGGGTTCGATCCCCACACGGGGAGTGATTATGTTCAAATTATTTTTACTTCCTCGCTCTGGTAAAACGAAGTGCGGCGTTGAGTTCCACCGCCGATAATTCTCGAATTCGGTGGAAGCGAAGTACGGAGTGTCTTGACACTAAGAAATAGGGAAGCTAAAATATAAAAAAATATATATGTTAGTGTTATAAAAAGTATACATTTTAATTCTGTTAGTTTTATAGTAATGTTAGTTGATTTTTTTATTATTTCCTATATAATATATATTAGGTTAGTTAGTTGCTAAGCTCTCTCCCCCATATCTTTCCATTTTTGTTTAATTAGATATTCATAAATAATAACTAACATGTCAAAAGATATATTTTATGCAATATTTTTTATCCTTACTTGACACTAGGTACTTTCTGTCTACCCTGCTATGCGGGATAAAAAGAGTGAAGCTAAAAGAAACATTATATATGTTTTTTTGAATGCAAATCTTCCTTGAACACAACAAAATTAAAAATATAATATGCATGGTTTAGACTTTCCTCTTAGAATAATATTCACATTATATATAGGAGATCTCTTTCTCATATTAAATCACCTACAGTTACTTATAAGTTTTTTTAGTTTAAAGTTTTGTTAAAACTATATATAAAACATAGGTAATATTAATTTAGTATATAGAAAATAACCATATAATTTTCTGTGTATTACATCTCCTATATCAAAAAAATCATCTCATAAGTATGTTAATTGTGATTGTAAATTGTAATTGTAAAAGGTGACTGTAAAAGCAATAGTCAATGGTTTGATTCCCACTCAGAGATTGATTATAATTTTTCTTTCCTCAATCTGGTAAAAGAAGGCTTGGTGCTAAGTTCCACCACTTAAACCATAACACCACTTAAATTCAGGCAGAAAGCAGAGAACAGCAACCTGACACTAGGTTCTCTCTGCCTACCATACTATGTGAGATAGTGTGACACTAAAAAAATCAAAATACAAAAAAAAATAATATTGCCTTGTCCCATGTAATAAGAAAAATTGAGCCAACTTAGTGTCAAAGATAGCATAGCGTAACTCAATAGAATCAAGTCATTTGTACTGATTAGTTGACTATAACTTCACTAGTCATTGCAATAAATGAATCATGATGAAAAATGGCTACTAATTTGTATTATAAATATGAATATTTTAAATTTTCTATTAGAAACATAACACAAAAGTCGATAGAGATCACTTAAAAACTTGAAGCTTCTTTAAACATACAACCAAAACCAACCAGTATAAAACTCAAACTTAAAAATACATTTAATATTCTTTATAAAATAATACTTGCATTACTAAATATAAAATTAATAAATAAATTATAATTAATATAAAGAAAGCAAGTAAAGATAACCTAACTAAACTTTATTTAGACCACTTCAGGAGTTTGGAATGTAGTTGCTAAAATTAATCAAAATCAATTACATTAAATTAAATCTATATTTTCAATTCAGAATTTAAAATGACTAAACACAAAAAAAATATTACAAAATATCAGTCATATAGCAAAAGTTGCCCTAAAAGAAATACCTAGAAAGAAGTTACAAATAAAATATATATATTTACTTTAAAAATTCATGAAAAAAATAAATAAAAATCATTTTTATATTAAAAATATTCAAAATAAAATATTTTTATTTTTAATGACATTTAAAAGTTACATCACTAAATAATCCTTAACCTCTGCTTTGATTGACCTTGCTAACCTATAATTTTAATAAAATCAATAGTGAAGAAAAACAAAAAAAATCAGACAAAACATAGTTTTGTATAAGTCACAATTAAGAGAAACTTTTTAGTTTGAGATTAAAATTAAACATTTTTTTTAAACATTTAAATTTTATTATTCTTGTTAATAATAATCAATTATTCATAATAAAGGTTATTTCTAATATAATAACTAATTAACCATAATAATAACATATTAACTACATTTGATCTAATATGCAAATAATTTTCACAGTCTAACCTAGCTTTAGGTTCATAGTACCTTCTATTGACAAACACTGCCATGCCAATAAGACTAGTAATAATAATAACCCTATTTTACGATTCTTACATAAAAAGGCAATTAGTTAGGGTTAGTTTTGTAAGAAGCCTTAATTAAGCACACTAGGTGTTTGATACACGGAATATTCCCTATTTGACCAGCAAGGTCGGCAAAACATCGTTACGTGTTACACAACGTTTTTTATTACGTATTTCAGTGTTTTCATGGTGATTGTACGCTTATGCGAAGCGGTTCGATCAACCACCGCACGGGGCACGTCCGCCGCCGCCGGTCGACCTGCTGTCACCCCTAATGTGTCCATTTTGTTCGCAACACAGTACACCCGCACACCACACAAAATGTAAATAAACGAAAATATATCAACTCACCTATCATACAATGTCACATTCCGCTCAATAACACACGAGTTCTATTGTCTCGTGTCCCAAATCATCCTGTAAAATCAAGCGCAACATTACAATCGGGCTCGGACGCAAGGCAATATCGGTCCTATGGTCACTCAGTGTCCACTACTGCCAAAACATATGATACGCCACTATTGTCCCGCCCCAGGTTCTCCCGGGGCACTGTCCGTTCATTAAATTCGAGTTTTCACATGGGATCACCCGACTAGCAACACGCGAATTTCTTCACGAATCAAAATCACTGATTTATGTTTCAGTGACGCAAAGCTCATATATCGTGAAGAGCAGCAGCCATTTTGAAATGTACGGGGAGTGCAGTCACGGCATGGAACATTAGTAAATTACTGTCGTTCCCGTCTCACGTTTCCCTCTAAACTTAACGCGATCTTTAATTAACTTTATGCAGGTTTCATTTTCACACTTTAGGTCACAGAACTTCACTCCATTTTCTCATTGAAACTATCCAAAACAACCTAAGCGACATCCGATAATTCCAGCTTACCCCATTTGCATGACACACATAGATTTCGAAAAAAACACTTAAAACACATAAAAACGTACATAAAACATGTCGCGCCGAATCATAAGAAGTTAAAGCATCGCATCAGTATAACAGTCCATTAGAAAAATCGCTAAAAAGATTAGTATATATTTTACAAATAGTTATTCGGTACGAACAATAACAACGGACGCCATTTGCAATTTTCAACTTGACATGCGCATTGACTCGAAGTAGACAAACATACGTGACGTAGCTTTGCATGAAGTCCTATGACCAAACTATTAAAGTTGAAAAATGTATTTATTAATTGATGTAAAATATAAATTGTGTTCAGTTTTTAAAAATTTTGTAGTGTGTAAATATTTAAAAAAATTATTCCAATATTTTATAAACTAAAATTGTGATATTTAGTAGAAGACTCCCTTACAAAGTTATACATTTAAACTTTCATGCTCCACTGCAGAGCTTCCTTGATTGGTGGAGAATGTAATCTCCATGTTTTTATATAATAATATTGAAGATTTTAATTGGCTGCCGCCATGAAACGTGAGGACACGAATCACTTCCTGTTGATATAAAATTAATTAGGAATTAAATTAAATTTTTAAATTTGACTATAGAATAAAAAACAAAATATTTTAAATATTTTTAAACATTAAAAGTATAGTTTTCAAAAGCACTTATTTTAATATACAGGTCTTCATAAGAATTCTCATTGATTTTTATGATTCGATTTTTAATACATAATATAATTGCAGTATCTATTTAAAAATAAAAACAAAATTATCTAAGTAAACTTTATTATTCAGTTAGTATTACAAATTTTTAGTATCATGATGTATTTGATTCAATAAGTTTATGAATCAATTATTTTTTAGGGACGCCTTGGGTACTGATTGGAATAAGCCCTTTCTAGCCATTTCATCTGCCCAATCTTCAAATTCTCCTCTTCTGCAAAATTATTTAATATCATCCATATACATCATTACACTTTATTATTTAAAAAATAATGCATTTTAGTTTCTGAAGAAGCTTTTATATTTACGGCGAACCAATATTTGATAATACAAGTATTTAATAAAATATTTTATTAATAATAAATTATTATTTTGAGATAACAACAATATTATTATTTTAAAACAAGCTTATTTATCTACGGAATTCAAACTACAGATAATGAAGATTTTTAAATAACGAATTCCCAATATACTTTCTAATTTATTTTAACTACACTGTAGTAGCCGTTTGTCTTTTAAGCCCTTTTATTTGAAAATATTTAATTCATATTTCTGAAGTATTAGAAGAAAAAGAAAATCAATATTAATTTATTATAAGCTATTTTTTAAATATAATAATAATATATAATATCGATTATTCATTTTCATGGTTACTCGATTCAAAATATCAATATAGATTGTTAGACAGAAAGCATAAGCAAGCATCTATCAAATTTATAGAATTGAATAACTTAAATAATCGTGTAATAATTCAGATTTGAAAGAACATCGTAATATTGTAAAATTATAATATATTAAAAACAAGCAGTTGATGACATTGTGATATATTTATATAATGCATTAAAAGCTACTTTAGAGGTAAGCGGAAAAATGTTTATGTGGGAGCACTTCTTAGTTAATGTAAACAAATGTTTAAAGAAAATTCCTTTGATTATTTATAACTGAGTTATAATAATTTCTAAAGACACACGAAAATGATAAATCTAGATAATTTTGGTTTTAACTTGTTTAAATAACAAACTTCTGTCACAAAACTAACATCTTCCTAATAAACGTAATGTAGGAGAGGATTTATTATATTAGTATTAAGAAATTAATGTTACTTATGTATATAAGCAAGATTTTTTCAGTCACTGACAAATGAATAGCATTCACATGAAATATAACACCCAAATTATTTTATACATTAATATGAAGAAAACATCAAGAGCCAAAACTATTTGATTGAATTTTTTTTTATCTATAATCATTATGAAAAATATAAAAAATAAGATATTTATATTCATTGAAAAAGACCTCTAAAAATAATTATACTTACTTTAAAGAAATAATTATAGTTAATGAACATAACAAAATTATATTGTAAACTTACGCATAGTACTCCTTGTATTTGGCTTTTCTTGGGGTTCCAACAAAGAAATACACACAGCTGCCAGCTATAATTGACACTAATAGAGCCTGTGCTACAACCTTTTTTGTCTGGCTTAAATGTAACCCTTTCATAATGGGTTTTCCGATGCATGGTGGGGGAGGTGGAGGTGGTGGACATATTTGTGGACAAGGAGCTGGTGGCTGAGGCGGACAACTGGCCATGAATGCTACAATCAGATGTTGATTGAAATATTTAATTAAAATAGTGTCGATTTTTTTTGCGATTGTGTGTAGGATTTAAATTTCATATTCCAATCAAAATTTTTAAAGTTAAAATTTATTTTCCTAACAAAACAAAGACAAAACTATGCAATTAAAATTGTACAGATACAATTATAATAGATTTTAAAATTGTAAAACATGTCTTATTTAAAAAAAAAGAATTTGAAATTGTAATAAATGTTAATAAATTTTCAGATATTTAAAAATGGCCCAAAGTTCACATGGGGGCAGTCACAGGCGGAGTCGTAACCATGATGCTACTTCAATGCAGTATACTAATACGGACTGGGAGGCTAAAGAAGCACTTTACCAACGTGAACTGGATGAAGCAAGAGCAAGGGCCACCCAAATGGAGAAAACCATGCGTTGGTGGTCAGATTGTACTGCTAATTGGAGAGAAAAGTGGAGCAAGGTACGTAACGAGCGCAACAAAGCTAGGGAAGAAGCTAAGCAGCTTAAAAATAAAGTAGATGCACTCTCAAAAGAGTTAGCTACTTTAAGAACGGAAAAATGTGATTATGAACAGCAAGTTATAGAACTAAAAAAAGATAATGAGAAGCTTCTAAGTATAGGTGAAAGTAGAATTGTGTCTGGGAACATTACATCTGATGATGGAGTGGAGTTGAGAAGGAAAAATATTGGTTATATAGCTTCTAATGAACCATCAATCCGGCAAAGAGCATCACTTGACTCTCACAAATTAGCCAATGTAGATAATGCAAAGACTAATGAAATAACTGAGTTAAGATTACAATTGGACGAGTCTTGCAAAATTTTGCAAAGGGAAAAAGATAGAGAGGCCTTCTTACTGTCTCAGATTGAGTCATTAAAAACATACATTCATAACACAAAGTTAGATACACACAATGATAGAACATTGGGATCTGATTCTAGTCACAGTGAGGTAGAGAGGTTGCAAAATGAACTGCAAGATGAGATTGCAGCGAAACAAGTTCTAGAAGAGAAGATAGCAGAAAACAAAATGGAGATTGAGCGGCTGAAATCTGAGAATAATATACAGTGGAGTAAAAGGGAGCTGCTGGAGACGGAGAACATAGCCATTTTGAGGGAGAATAAAAAATTATATGGACAAGTGTGTGAGCTAAGGGAGCAAATACACAAGCTAAATAGAATATCTGATGGTAGTGCTTATGGAGTGCCATTCAATGACCACAATAGGCTGGAATCAAATGTGCTGTACGTTCGGAAGACCAGCATCAGCCCTAGGTCTCATGAGTCCAGTAATGGGTCGTCAGAAGCCAATTTAGCGCACTGCGACGTCAAAACTAACACTTCTGGTGAAGATGATGAGCTAGCAATAGTTGAAAAGAACGAAAATAGTTAACTTACCGTTTATAATTCGAATGAATCAAGATTCATAAAATTATCTTCTAAGTTTTGACAATTCAATGTCAATGAACAAAAGAAACAAGAGTAAGAAGTATTTACGTATTTCAAATAAAGAATAATATGAACCAGTACAAATTAAATTGTTATGATAAATGAAACAAAAAAATCATAACTATAGAAAATACATTTAAAAGGCAACATTCCGCAACTTAATTCCGTTTTTTTATAATTTGTGAAAAAAAAATAGATTTCGCTAGTGATCTCAAGAAGGTAATATTGGAATGTATGTTAAATTACCTGATTTTGCATAAAATAAAGAAGCTTTTACAATATTTTAGGAAGAAAATTCTGAACCTCTTTAATTATGACAAATTTAAAAAAAAGAAAACAAAATAATGAAAATACATTATAATTAAAATGGCCTACGATCTGATATGAAAATGAATATTAGGTAGAATCATAGTAGATAATCAGTGTTACAGAATTACGAATAAAATGTTATTAGGTTATTGTTAGTCTATGATAAAAATATTATAAATGAATTCAGTTTAGTTAATTGCTTATTTTGCGGCCGTTTAATCAAATCATATTCGATTGACATTTGGGAGAAATGGTTATATTTATGTTCATTTCAACCGGAATGTCAGGATCAACCAACCAATAGCCTATCCTTTAAGTGAGTGGTAAATTGGAGTGTTTTGACACTAAGTCCTCTGCATACCTGATTAGATAATTATTTTAAATTAAATAAAAAAAAGAAGTAAACATATTTTCATTATGTAACAATAGTCTAATAACATAAATATATAAATTTGTTAGTGGTTGTTAACAATTGTGATAGTTTAGTTTTAATATTCATGTATGTAGGTGTAGACTCAATGGCTCATTTATTATATATATATATATATATATATATATATATATATATATATATATATATATATATATATATATATATATATATATATATATATATATATATATATATATATATATGTCAGTGTAAAAATAGCTGTGGTTCTTATCAGTATTTATCTATATACATAAAAATATGACTGAGCGCTGACTATACATGGAAGATAAAAAGAAAAAAGCATTTTATTATATACGATGACCTTCCCTTAATATTTAGTGTTACTTTTATTTAAATTGCTCATAATTAGTACAGTTTTATTAATTTAAACTATTCTGTTCGATGAAGTTACTATATAATAAAAATATATTTTTTTAATATCAATGGCCAGCAATATTCGTATTCGTATTTCGTAAAAGTATTTATATGTATATAAAATTCCTCTGTTACTGAGTGACAGACAATGTGCACCTGAAAGCAATGGTCGTAGACAGCTAAAATTTATTATATAAGTTCCTTAGGCAGTTTAAACATTAATGAAACCCACAATATATGCCACACACACATATTCTAATATATGCTACATGTTATAAAAAAAACTAGTGACAAATTTCTCTTTTTTTTACTTTAAATATACATATGTATAAGTACAATAGACAACAGCGTTAGTTTATCTGTTTGTCATTATTTTTTATATGTGTTCAACTACTGAATTAGTTTAATAATACTATTTCTATATCATACACACCTTAAGCTGTTTTTACACTGACCAACTATTTACAGATTCATATAGAAAAATATTCGTCCTTACCTTTATGTGTAGAATTAACTCATAAATATTAACTTATATATAAGAATGGATTAAAATATATATTGAAAAAAAGGGTGTCTCCTTTAAATTCAAAAATATTCAAAAAGGTTTTAATTCAAGAAACTTAAAACTTAATGCAATAAATAAATACATTGAAATAAAATAACATTATTCCTTAGGTTTTTTCATTAAACTCTGAATATACTTTAACATGGGTGAATTAGCTTAATTTTTTAATAACACCAATTGCAAGCAATAAAAATATTAACTTACCATTTTGTTTTTTGAAACACCTTGTATTTATTGAACATATTGTTTTAAGAAACAAATTTGTATGAATATACACATTTTTTATTCAACCTGTATATTTGAATGTTTGTGTGTTTTTATTTAGTTATATATTTAGTGGCTGACTAGTCAACGACAAACATGGCTTAGAACTTTTAAAATGAATTTTCTTTAATAATATTAAAAATAAGATTTATATCTCTTTAACTTTGGTTAACTATAGAGAGGAGTTCAGAGTGTCTTTATGGTAGTTTGCCTCTGACCACCCTGCTATGTGGGATAAAGCGTGAAGCTGTTTTATTTATAAAACTTATGTTACATCACATATTATGTATGTATATATTTTTATTAAAATCTTTATATTATATTTATATTACATAATATCATTTATATGGTAAAGATGCTATTAAGTGTATAATTTTCAAATTTATTTTCAAATTTCTCAAACTGGCAATCTAGTAGACTTTATTTTTTTAAATTTCTATAAAATAATAAAATGGCTCGACATTTTTAAAAAGTCTATTGCCGTGAAAGGTGAAAATGAAATATTTTTTTTTTATAATTGTATACGTAAATTAAGAAACTGGCCTAAATACCTAACTATGATTATTGTTTACATATATATTATATGTTACAACACTATTTTGCTTTACTTGCCTTCTTTAGATTTAAGTTAAATAAAAAAATGTATTTAATTCATATGTTAAAAGCTTGTCAGCCCAATTTTAATGCCAGTGTTGCCATCTTAATTGTATTTATAAAAAAAATATATTAATGGTTTACAATTTGAGTATATTCTGCAAATAATTTTCTTATGATTACTGCTTTGTTTAGTTGTATATTTAATATTTTTATTGATACTGTATACAGCGAGTGATGCTAGAGGTAATGTTGCTATAATAAAAAAAAGTATTATAATAATTGCTTAATTTTTATTTATTCCTTTCAAGTAACATTTAATTTTTAAAATGTTACATTACATATTTTCAAGTTATATATAAACATCTATATTATATTAGAATCAAAGTAGTTTATTTATATATCTTCAAATAGTAGAAAATTAATGGTCATTCTTGATTTAATGCCTCTTACATCTGACTTGAAGTAATTTAATAAAAATTAAACTGCAATGTTTAAGTGGGTATCAAACTATCTCTAACGGCAAGATATCTAGTATATAACTGAGATTATATTTCTAATACAACACTCATTTCAAATAAGCCTCCTAACTATATGATATATTTAATAAAAATATATTTTAAAAACATAATTATACCACATAATTCTATTATTTAAATAAATTCTTAACGTGATTGACGTACATTACGTAAGTCTGTGGACATGGTAAACTACATTTTTTTTAAGTTTTATTATAAGGATATCGATTATTGATTTTTCTTGCTAGTTTTAGTTTTTCTAACATTAATTTCAGTTTGCTCTTTGAAATTAGCAACTGGCAACATTCCCATTTTTTTAAATTTTGTTTTTATTTTGTTCCGTTTACAATCTTGTTTTTCTTTTTTCCGCACTATGTGTTTAGGTTCGATTATGGGGATGTCGCGTCTAGTTCTTTTGCTGGTTTTAGACAAATCTATAGGCGCTTTAGTTTGTACGTGAGCCATTTCTCTTACTTCATCACTACCCAATATTTGTTCAATTTTGTCACTGCCACTATCACTTATCACTATATCACTATCAGAATCTGGTGTTTTATTATCTATAATTTCAATTTCTATATGATCACCCTTGTTTATTGGTTCGTGGGTTGGTATTGCTTCTAAATTGATGTCAACCATTTGTTCCACACTCTGTTCATCTTGGCTGCTTGCTTTATTGAAATGATCTAAAACTAATTCAGTGTCACTGTCACTTGTGTCAGATTTTTGTTTGATTTTCCTTCTTTTATTTCTTCCTTTTTGTGTTCGTGCTTTTCTTTTCTTAGGTGAAGTTGTTAGGGGTCTGGGACTACCTGTTTTGACTTTGCCAGTTGGTTCTTTAAGATCGCTGTTTAGTTTAGGTGAGAGTTGTGGTGTTTCCCTGTGAATGACATAATAGCCATCAGTAAAGAATGCCATGGTGACGCAATTTTTGCCACTTCTGTATTGGCATTCTGAATTGTGGTTGGGAGTTCATATACTTACTCTGCCTATGTCATTCCATTTCTACATACATTCTTTATACTGGATATACAGTAAAAACTATTTATTTATGTATAAGTAATTCAATAACTATGGAAATAAAATTCAAATTCAAAAAACAGATAATGGTTCAAATTATTCTTATATTGATAAACATCATTAATATTTTTTTAATACTAATTTGAATCCTTAAACATCTCACATCATCTGACTTATTCCAATAACGCCATGACGGTGACAAATATACCGAATAGACATATGTTAACGCGATTGGTTGTGGGTTCATTTTCATTTGGGGGAAAAAATATTTAAATTGTGTAAAAAATATTTAAATAAAAAAAAACATATATATTTAAAGTGTGGCGTTGAATTTAGCCACTCAACCTAGTTCCTAAAAAACAGAGTGTCTTAACACCAGGATCTTTTCGATTGGCCAACTATGTGGGATATAGAGTGAAGCTGCAAATGTACCTTTCAGTAACACCCTGTAAATGCTTCATAGGATTTACAGTGTTGGTCATTGCCTTTTGCTTGATTGCTTGCACACTGTCGAAATGATCATACTCTTGTTCATTATCTGAAAATAAAAATATGTAATAATAAGTAATAATTACAAAATAAATATATTGAAATCAAGAATTAAGTCTTTTAAATAAACTATTTTAAATCGATTAATCTAATTATTAATTAAGATTAAGACCTAGGTAGGTAGAGGTCTACCCGCGACCACGAACTACAGTTCTATAGTTAAGTGTGCAAACGTCAGATTTCCAAAAATGTATTTTCGAATACCTAAATATATGCGATTAATCCGTTTAAAATAGTTTCATTGAAAATCTGTAAAAATTGCGAAAATCTTATAGATTATTTTTTATATTAGATACTCAAATTCGTATATGAAAAAAATAAATAAACACAACACAACTGAGTAGAGAATGCTGAAATAAAATGAACTTATTACCTTCATTGCTGTCCGTGTCTATGTCCACTAAGCCATTGATGACTTTTCTTAGAGATGTGTTTAATTCGTTTGCCAGATTCTCATTTATGTATTGAAGACTTGGGTCAGATTTGCCATCACCTGTAAATATAATCATTTCTCCAAGTAGGTATCAAACATATAACTGATCGCGTTTACAGTCAGACACTGCCCCACTGTGCCACGTCTGGCCTAATTATTAAATAATAATATTTTTTTCTATTCTCATTGAAATATCACAAAATCATTTCCTACACTGATATCTAATTGATAGCTAACTGCAATGTCTGTCAGGCGGTTGGTGAGTAAAGGGGCCATACACATGTAGCAATGAAGAAGTAACAATAAATATGTTATAATTCATATTGTATATTTAAAAAGAGCAAAATCTTTGATGAAATTTTTTGAAAAGCAAAAAAAAGATACTTTAAGCTTATATTTTGCTCAATAACAGAATATAGCAGTATGTCTATCTTGTATTTAAAAAGAAATATTATTTTACTCACCTATAAGAGATCTCTTAGCTCTTGCATACTGTCTGGTAACCGAACCGAGGTCCCTGATGATGTCCAGTTCTTCATTCTGCCTGAAGAACACACCTTTGGGCCGCACTCCTAACTTATCAATACTTGTATATCCTGGAAAAATTATAAGTTGCATACTACATTACTTTTTATTATTATTTTATTGAGATACACAGTTGTAACTATTTATTATTGTATATATGTAGGAAATGCTGTGTCTGGCGCTAGCAAGTTATAAATTATTGTTACTTGGCGCCCTGCTTGTCATTAGTTGGTGGAATCCTAAGTCTTGCTTGCTATATAGAATTGTTGAAAAAAAAGTTTTTTTACTAAATTAACATTTAAGTTCATTAAGGGTAATTAAAAATACAAATAGAAGTAAAATGTCATTAAGGTGTTCCTACCAGTATTAAAAACATTATAATAACTAATGCTATTAAATAATCGCTTTTTATCTCCAGCCTTTAAATATATATGTACCAAAAGGTTGCATATACCTTCTAAATATTTCCTTAAAACTGACTCGAACCCCCTTTCCCTCTCTGCTGCATGATACTGACTAGACGTTATCAACAAATCCCCTAATATGTATAATACATCCAATCTCTTTTCTCTCCGCGCCACCACTTCTATTCTATTGATTGATGGTAGGTCATCTGGTATTATGCGGAGGCAGGCAAAACCTGGGTATGGCTGCAGTTGTATTAAGCCGTAAACTAAAAATAGACCTGCTATGGACTCCTGAAAGATTTAAGTGAAATATAACTCTCATTTCGACAATGTGAAATAATGAAATTTGTGGAAGAAAAATATTAATTCCTGAAAAAGTCTATGTTCATCAAAACACCCTTTAATATCACTATATGAAATTTCATCACAATCAGTGTTTTAACCATGATAATGTGACAGACAGATAGAGTTATCTTTTCATTTATATTATTTGTATGGATAGATACATATATAGTTGTAGCATTGAGGGTTTTCTAGTGCAGTAAAACAGAATTCAACTGTAAACAAGTGCACTGAGCAATCTTTTATACACTACTACTACTATTATTTATTATGAATAATGAAAATAAAATATTTTTTTTTTATGTGTAACCGAATGTGTAATACATTTGTGTTTGACTACATCTTGCCTAGTGTCAAGCATTAATGTGGTCTACAACAACTTACTCTTGACTAAAAGGTACCTATTTAATCTATATTTAAAAAACCCTAGATTGTATGACTTCAGAAACAGAGACATCTGTATTAGTATAGTTTTATTGTGTGAATTTAAGCATAATAAGTATTTTGTAAGTAATGTTTTAATTTACCTTACCTCTATATTACTGGTATCTTTCACCATATAATGTTTAGCTATGTGTATCACTTCTTCAGTTAATTCAGCTATTTCTGCACCAGAAGTTCTTCCCCTACATAATTATGTATCAACATGAAAGATATTAATAAGGTTTATATAAGAATGTGTGTTAAATTTTATTTTTTTTATTATTCCATTCCAAGTTTTAAACTATTATACTTTTATTTATAACTGCTAATATTTATGGATTGTATGACTTCAGAAATACAGACACCGGTATAATACTTTTACCGGTATGATACTTTTATTATTCATAAAAAAATTATAAAATTCATAAAAATCAAACTAAAACAAACTGAATATTACTTTTTAAAATCTTTATAAAGGTACAGGCACAGAAATAAAATATGCAATATATATTTTTTTTAGTTTCATGCTTTTAACCTGCATAGCAGGGTTGACAGGAAGCACCTAGTGTCAAGACACTCCATACTTCGCTTTACATTGAATCCGAGACATTGTGTATTGAGTGGTGGAAATCCCACTTTATCTTACCAGAATGAGGAAGTTAAAATAATTTTAAATATAATCACTCCCCCGAGTGGGGATCGAACCCACATCCGGTCGCGATTACAATCACACTGCGCCACAACCGGCCTCAATGCAATGAAATTGAAATTGAATTGAATTGAAAATGAAATTATTACACTAATTTTATAAAGTAATTAAATATTTACATAACTTACATGTAAATCATGCCAAAGTTAAAATCCTTCCAAAAATTACAAAATGTCTGATAGTCTAATGTCTGCAGCTGCAAGCACTTATGAATAAGTTCATCACAATCACTTGCGAATCCATCAGCAATATGCACTTTGAAAATATGATGAGCGTAACCTGTAAATAATATTTTACAAATAAAACTGTACATTAATAATAAGTGTTAAGTAAAAATAATTGAAAAATTAAAATAATAAGCAAAAAATTAAAATATTTCTTACGCATTATAAAAAATACATTAAAAAATAACGATAAAACACCTATTTCAGGACTTACGAGACATTTCCAGTAATATATTTTACTTATACCAATTGTAACATAATTTTCAAATAATATAATTTTTAATACTTTAAAAAAACAATATTTATAATTTGTACGGCTTATTGATGGAAATTGAAATAAAACATCAATGACATTTCATGGTCAACTGTCATCTAAATGCCAAATGTCAATAATATGCATTGTTTATGTGACAGGAATATGACGTTCCGATATTATTCTATATTTAAAACTTTTTGTTTATCTGGAATATTGTTTTTGTACATCAGATATTGCAAATCTTTAAATTTAAATAACTTAAAAGGAATCACATATAACACTTAACGCTTTACGCTATAGTAGAGTTTACCTAATTCTTATAGTATACCATACCATGGTTCTGGGTTTAGATGTTCCACTTTATGAAATTTAATTTTGCCTAAGACCTGACCAATATATTTTAAACTAGACTAATACATTTTAAATTAAAAAATCATAAATTCATATTCCATTGCAATTTTTAAGAGATATTAAATTATTTTTTTTCAGAGAGGCGGCTTTTCTCTAAATCCTATAGTTTAGCTACTCTTTTATGATTCATCAGTTGTCGTATTCTTCGAAATTAATTATACCTAATCCTGCTCAGGGTAAAACACTATACAACAATCAAAGTTTCATTTTATTCTGTCTAGTAACTACGAACCGACAATGTTACTGTGTACTCTGGCGACATAATTAAATCATGTTTTAGTCAGGGGCATTTATTTCATTGGCACTTTCCAGCTTTCTGCGAGCTACTAGAATTGAAACATTTAATCGAAACTTGCCCTGTTCATACAATCCGTGAGGCAACATTGATACACTTGTTGTGGTTTGCTTGGTCCAGAGAAGACTTCTATAGTATATTAAGTTGCATCATTTCATATTTTGACTATCTGCATTTGATCTGTTAGATAACTTTGAAAATACCGAATCTATCATCGAGGAAGTGTTGCAGTACCAACTTTGGACAGAGCACTTGTCGGTAACTTTAAATGAAACCATTTTAAACGTATTAATCGTGTATATTTTGGTATTGAAAAATACATTTTTGGACACCTGACGTTTTGAACAATCTACTAGAAGATTGGATGACTAAATTTCCTAATTAACAAAGTTGGAAAGACTGAAGCTTGACAAGGTCTTTTGAATATGAGGCATAATATAGTTGTAAAGACTAAAGACGACAAAGAATGAGTTTGTGAAATAATCTTTCAATGAATGTAATTTTTAACTGCAAGTTCCTTTCCGACATTAACGAAATACGTATTTATATTATTTATTATAAGTATATTCCCCCTTTCCAAGCTTACGTAAACATTTTAATTACATATTTATATGTATGGATCCCAAAAAAATACGTTCCGTTTTTAATCATAGACAATGTGTTGGCCAAATTAAGAATATAAATATTACTGGCGTAATCTCCTATTAGACCCATCACCCCACATCTCATCAAAAATAAGCAACTCAATGAATAAATTATGATTTCTATTGCCTTAATATTATTACTATATTGTAATGGTATAATGTCATATTAGCTTTAAGGTTTTTTGATAATTTTGTACAAAAAATAATATATTCAATTAAAACACAAATTTCGATTTAATTATTTATTTATTATCTACATAAAATAAATCCCGTTAACAAACACAACACTGCAGGTAACGAATGAAAAACTGTTGAGGCTTACATATATTATTTGCGATTTTCCTTATTCACATCCTGCTTGCAGGAACATTGGAATCAATAGTTATGCAGTAATGACTACTAACAGATAAACTAAATAGGAAAATATTTATAGGGGTGTTTTCTCAATCAGTTTGTACCAGTGTCCACATTCACAGCGGCGGGGATGATCCTGTCAAATAGTAAAAATATATTTAAAATAAAATTTTTTACAGCTTCACGCTTCCACCCCGCGTAGACGGTTAGACAAAAAGTACCTAGAGTTAAGACACTCTGTATTTCGTATTTCCACGGAATTTGAGACATTGCGTGTCGAGTTTTGGAATTTAACGCAGTGCTTTGTCTTACCAGAGCGGGGAAATAACAATTTAAATATCATTCCCTTGAGTGGGAATTGAATGCACAATTTATCTACCATTCTAACATTTATACTCCAACACTGTCCCACTGCACCACAACCGGCCTCAAATATAATTTACTGTTATTACTACTACTACTAATTTTGTTTGATTTTTTCATATTATTTGATTTATGTCTGTAACCTTTTATGACCTTGTGACCTTGGAATACATATGATGTTACTATTTTAACATGAAGATAAAAATAAAAAAAATTTAGTAACTAGGTACAGTAAGTACAGTAGGGTTACGTTTGTGCGAATTTTAAGGATAAATGAACAGAAAAATATATAGCACTTTACATTTGCACAACAATGTTTATAATTCAAATATACTTATATACTTTGACAGACTCATATTGATTTTACTACTGTACTCTGATAATAAAAAAGCAAAAAGCAGCTTTCCTTTGAGCAACACTCATACACAATGTCTGGAATTTAGACAGAAAATAGACAGTGATGTCTTAATATACCTATTTGCTACCCTTTTGCTTACTATGCTAATGAAGAATAAAATAAAACAATATCCTGCTATAACATATAGGTAACTACAGAATTCCAACAGAAATGTCCATACTGCAGTTATTACACTATGGTTCCCAGTTACATAATCACATTAAAAATTATTATAATAGAAATCATAGAAACTTTCAAAAACAAAGCTTAAAATCATGTAACAGGTATTTTAATTATAAAAAAGAACAATGTATAAAGTTGTGAATACCTTGTGCACCCAAAGCCAATTAACTGCCGTGGAGTGCTCTTCACCTGTAAATATAAAATATATTTTAGATAGCTAAAATACAGTACAATAAACGCAAAAAATATCCTATCATTTAGATGCAATTAAATAGCAATAATAAAATCATATAAAATAATTATTTGTTGTGAGAATGATATAATAAGGTTATCTTTTAAAAATGTAAAGAGTATTTCAATTACATCCAAAATGAAAGCTTATGTAAGAAGAAAATGTATGCATTAATGTATACAGTATGTAGTCTAGTTAAGTATATAAAACTTAAATAATTCTCACTTAATTCACTAAAATTCTGTTTACAGGAGATTTTATATATTGTTAAAGAAAAAATTAAAGGATTTATTTAGAATTAATAATTTTATAAAATGTCCATAAACATATTCTAAGTTTTCATCATTGGTTATGGTAGTGCATTTATATAGAATGAAATAATAATTAAATTATTACTTACATATGCATCCTACAATACGGGCATCAAAGCAAGATGGGACTAATGTAGGGCTGTCACGGGTACCAGCAGCTTTCTTTAAGACTTTCATGTTGAACGGATCGTCATTGCCAGCTTGCATGGCTAACAGTTCCTTCTTCTCCAAACCCGTAGCATGCTCCAGGGGATCCGCCATCACTGTTAAATTATATAAGAAATATCATATAGGTGTAGTGTTATTTCATTTGGTATAATAAAAATTTAAAATATTGCTATATGCTGAAGTTATAACTGGCATGAATGAAGTTCCAACATGATTCATTTTTGTACCGTGTTAAGTTTCTTTTTAGTTAATTTTCTGTAGTAAAGAAAAAAGTTGATGATTTAGTAATAAATATAAACATTAAAGGATAATATTTAATCAGAAAAAATATCTAAATAAAATAATATCTTAAAAAAAATATCAAGCAAACAAAAAATCCTATATATTTATCTAAAGGTACAGACGAAGATAAGCTATTTTATAACCTAAAACTTTATTTCGTAGTAGTAAAATAACTTTATTAAAAATATTAATTAGGTGACATCTTTTGAAGTATCTTAATATAAGCATTAAGTATATAATTTGTTTGTTATTTGGTGTTTTAAAAGTATGTCATAATGTTTTAAATAAATTTAATCGATAAGTGTGCCTTCCGTGTTGACATTCTATGTCCCAGAAGATATGTCTTATAATTTAATGATTACTAGGAAAACTAGTAATTACATTGCAGTAGTAATATAATTTTTAAATGTTCATATTTATTATAATAGTTTTCTTAGTGCACTTGAGGAAAAATTAGGATTTGACATTACGTAACGAAACAATGACAGATAAGGTACAGTATTTAATTTATTTAAAAACATTTCTTACTTTTGTCTGCAAATCCACGTCGGGCTGTGGATAAAAGAGCACTTTTAAGGGCATTTGCCCGGATAATTTGCCTGCACAAGGAAGCCATTTCACTTTTCTCACTAGACCGCTTCTCACGATAGCAAGTGGCTTTTTGAGAGATTGTAAGTGTTGTCATATGAAATAAATTTTCTTAAAAAATCGTAAAGTACCGGTTTTTAAATGCCTAATGAATAAATTGCTAAAATTTAACAAAACACCTAACATTAGTGTAAATACGAGTTTTTAGGACCAATAATTATAAATAAATATCTTTTATTTTAAGTACCTTTTACATAATATGTTTAAATATACTAGATCTAAAGTTTAATTCATTAATACTTATCACTTAATTCTTTTGACTTTAAATGTACAAATATTGGAAAGTACTATGTGGCTATAAAGAAATTTTACTACTGATTAATTAGCAATAAAAAATCGCAGATTAAAAATTACTTTTAACATTTACAAAATATATATCTTAAACGCCAAAGACATGCTTATTATATTCATAGTAAATGAGACAAGGTTACCATAAAATTAATAAGTTCGACGTTTATGATAAAAATTTTATTTTAGTAATATAAAATTAATTTTAGATTCTAAGAAATATTATAACATTATGTTAATTAAACTTTTTTTTGTCAAAATATGATTTATATTTGATTACAATTCTTATTACCATTTCCTGTTATGTAAAGTACCAAATTACATTACCTTTATTTGGGTGCGTATAAGTAAACATTACGTGATATATAAACATTACAAAGACAAAACGATGTAAAAATTATTCAACTAACAATTATATCATAAAAAGGACACAAAGTTATATGTAGCTGAAACGTGTTGAATACGGTATAAAATTTATTATTTAAATATGTACATTATTTGTATCTTCACCATTTCAAATACTTTTCTTGATATCTTGTTGTTACCTTTTTGAACATTGTTTCACTTTTAGCCAGCATTGTTGTTAACGCCTACAACAGATATTACCAAAAAATCATTGATGTATTATTAGTCTGTACAAAAGTTGTTAAAAACACATTATTTTATATTTATGCTAAGCAAACTTTTTAAAACTTACAAGTATTGTAAATTTTATTTTTCGACGAACTTTGTGTATTTTTTTGACGCATAATATAAACGATGATATTACACTTGAGGGAAATCAATTTCTCGTTCGACCACTTCTTTGTATAAAGCAACCCTTAAAAGAATTTAACCGGACATCTATTTCACCTTCCTCAAGCTGCAATTATTAAAATAATTACACAATATAAAATTGCTACAATCATATTTACGATTTGACATTCAAGTTCATAATTTAATTTATAAGAAAATTCCAAAATTAGCTAAATAAAAAGTAATAGATTTTAATCGAACCGGGTCTGACTGATATATTTCTCTATAACACGATGGGGATACACATTCTCGGATACATCGCGTTCTAGAGAGGCCATTAATTTGGTTGCATGCACTGCTTTGTTCACAAGCAGTTTCGTATTCACGGAATGTCATTTCCTGAAAATAGAACCCATAACATAAACTGTGATCTTTAATACTATAAATATTAAAACTGTAATATGACATTGGCAAGTTTTAAATTTGTCTGAACACTCATATTACTAAATTTAATATTATTATTTATAAACGGGAGCTTGTGTATTTTAATTAATATTCAAAATATTTAACCGTTACATTAATTTTTATTTTCTATCAAGCTTTAAAGTTATTACAGATAACATTAATAATGATAAATTTGCTAGTTCTTTACCTACATTTTTAGGTGAATCCTTGTATTGATATTCCTTAAAAGTAAATGTAACTCCAGTTTTGTCTCCATAGCATTTATTTATATAGCCTAATGTTAAAATACAGACAAATAAGAATGATATTTTCGGCATTTTTATTTGTACTTTGAAATTTGTGTATTTTGTATAAGGTACAACAAAGTCTTTGAAAATCGATATTTACTTTTTTGCTTGTTGTTTAGAAACTGCGCATGTCACTAAATGACTATTTGAATGTTACTGCTCACAAAAACTTAAAAAAATATTTATTTACCTTTCGTTACATTTAATGTATAATTATTAAATTTATGTGCAACACAAATGTTATTACTTATTTATAAAAAATATGTATATAATATTCTAAATATATCTGTAATATTCGATTTTTACATCACTACTTTTATAAAAGTGAGTGATATAAGTAATGTCAAACAAATTTGATGTTTCCTGCCAAATGTAACAATTTAACAATAGCTGGTTGCATACATATTGGAGGATTTGTGAATTCCTGTAAGAAATATTTGTTATTTGAATGTTTAATTATCTTCATTTACGGTTGCGATTATTTTCTGTGTTTCAAAGTGTTTGCTAAATTTTGAAGTTGTGTGTAGTGTTCAAAACGAAGATTTGGAATTATTTTACAACTTTCGTGGCGTAAAAGATCAAGATTCATCCAATTCTGTAAGTGTTTACCAAGTAAATATTTTAATAGTAATTCCAATTTTATTATATAATAATAAGAGATGAAGCTTAAACGGATAATTGCAAAACTTTCTTAAAATAAGATCTACTGGTAATAATTAACTAAAAAATAATAACATTTATTTTTTATCATATGTTTATATAATTATATATTTTTTTAGACTTAATTACAATGATTTTTTTCTTTCTTTAATATATAAATTGTAAAATAATGTGCAAAATTTTGCAATTATTTACTATAAATATATTTTGATGAGATATAAAAATATTCATATCGATTTGAAAATTGCGTACATTTTACTATGTATTTATATATAATGTAATAATTTATATATAAATGATGTAAATACTTTTGGTTCATAGTGACCCTTGATTTTAAGTGCAAAGTCAGTACAGAAGCACTGAAAATCAAATAGTAAATTTTTACAATACATACTTTGCTGTTAAGAAATAAAGTATATTTTCCTATGGAACGGTTTCTTTGTTATATGAAATATTCAACCAAACTTAATATTAAACAGCAAGAGTTAAAGATGATTTTGCAACAGCCTCTTCTGAATTGCAATTATTCTACAGTAATACTTTTTTTACTTTTAACATGTTCTTATTTTCCTTGTTAATGAGTTGTGTTGGCCATAAATGTGGTGTGACTAAACAATCCTTTAATTTAATGAGGTTCAAAATCGTTTTATACTACAATTTTTTTTTAAATTATAGTTACTGTTTAAATTTTTATTCTATGTGTCAGTCATGCTAATTAATTTGATATTTTTTTTTAATTGGATGCAAAAAAGGTTTTATATAGCATGTATATAATTTTTTTTTTTTATTATTAGAAATTTACATTAGTAATAATTTTATTTTTCTTTTAAATATTTTATAAAAGTAATTTTAAATGCCCATACATGTGTTATAAATTTATATTTTCATAAACAAGAATTACTAAGCTTTTTATAAATATATATAAATCTAAAAGTACTAGGGCATTTATTACTGCCTTTATAAAATATACATTTAGTTACAATAGCTTAAAGTAATCATACCATATATGGTTTAATATGTATATTGAATATTTACTATAAAGCTGTAAAAAACAATTTATTGAGGCTATTTTTGGACATTAACCCCGCTTTTCTTGTACAGTCCGATCCTGTAATACTGTTCACTGTAATTTTTGTTTAAAATTATATATTATATTGCAGCATAATTGAAATTAAATTCTTTTAAAAACCTTAAATATGTGTAAACTCACTGTTTGAAGTACTATTTGTGTAATATAGATAAGGTGATTTAATTATTATAGTGATGTACTCGAGTCATGCACAAGAATTATACCCAACAACAAATTATAAAAGATGTTTATTTTAAGTTTTCCAAATAGTTATTATAAATAACCTCTTATAAAGCATAAAGCAGTAATAACCTTCTAGAGGTGTGTTTTATTTAATTTAAAAATTTATATACAATTGGTGGCAAAAATAATTTGTTCATTTATTTGGCAAATAAAATCTAGTGAAAAGTCCGAGGGCCAAGTATAACATCATGCTTTGTCAGAGTCTTAAATAAAAATATTGTATGTATAAACCAGTTGTGGCGCAATGTGACAGCATCTGACTGTAAATGCGACCCATGGTTGGTTCCATCCCCACTCGGGGAGTGGTTATATTCAAATTATTTTCACTTTCTCCGCTTTGGTAAAGACAAAGCGCGGCGTTGAGCTCCACCACACAACACGCAATGTCTCAACTTCGGTGGAAAGCGAAGTACTGAGTATCTTGTACTTTCTGTCTACCCTGCTATGCGGAATAAAAGCGTGAAGCTAAAAAAAAAAACAAATATATATTCATTGGAGGCTAAATAAAATACAGTTGAGAAAGTATTATTAATTATAACTCAATATATGTCAATTTTTCTTGACAATCTGAAAAAGTTCTTTTAATTAAGAAAAATTATTTATATAAAATTAATGAACTTTCAAGCTTAAATGCAAGTAGTACAATTGATTTGTGTGTCAAGTTGTGTTTAAGGTTTCATATGAGAAATACACTAGTTAGATAAATATGTAATCATATCTTGACAATATTATTATACCTTCGAAGTTAATATAAAATATTTAATAAGTTTATTTGATGGGAAGTATATTTTTATAAACATTTATATTAAAACGCAGTGTTGAAGTCGAAGAGAGTTCGAATTTGGGGGTAAAATGGAGAATGGACTGTTCAGATACTAGACTAAAGCTGGAAACTATAAAAATACCTCTATCCAGTGAAATAAAGAATCTAGAGGACGACTGGTATCATTATGCATCTTCGTTTTGAAGTCACTACCAACAGCTGCAGTTTGAAAAAGCTTTTAATCCACCTGATCCGTTACCTATATATTGAGAAAGCTTTTTTAAAAATAGATCTCTGCCGTGTTTTGTTTTGTTAGCATTTGTATAGAGCTTCATCTTATAAATGCAATTGGGTCGCGAGCTTGACTTTTCAGTAAAGAGGTCAGGTCGTATGTAACTTTAAATTGAAATTCGTATGACTACTTTTTGTGTCAGCGTCCGACTGAAACGCGATCAGTTGTGGGTTCGATTTCCATTCGGGGAAGTGCTTGGTTTTTAAATTTCGACTTTTTAAAATTTCTTCTTCTTTTCGACTTTCTAGCTCTGGTAAGACAAAGTGCATTTAATACGCAAACTTTTGAATTAGGCGGAAACCGAAGTAGGGAATATTTTGAGACTAGGTCCTTTCTGTCTACCCTGCTATGCTAGATAAAAGAGTGAAGCTAAAAAAAAATATTTTTAAGGATTTTTTTGGTTAACTTGGGTGTCATTTTACTCTATTTCTAATTAAATGTAAGTTATACAAATTGAAAAAGATATTCAGAAATGTATAAAAACTTAACGTAACAGGTTTGAAAGTGCGACTCTTCAAATCTGTCCAAGCGCTCATAGATAACTTGTTATGTCTTTATATTGAAATTCTTATACTATATTGATTTTGAATGTAACTATTTTAAACGGATTAATCGCGTATATTTTGGTATTCGAAAATACATTTTTGGACACCTGACGTTTCGAATACTTTACAGTAGTCCGTGGTCACAGGTAAACTGAGGTGGCATTCGTCTGTCAGTTGATACAAAAATTAATTATATCAATCTACCGCCATCAGTTTCTTAATTGCCTCGCGTGCTTCCCTGGATTCTTGCAGAATGAGCCGACTGTATCTTTGTCTCTGGTGTGGAGGGTTTGAGACTTTGAATTCTTTATAAGTGGGGTCCCACGTGGTATAGAGTTTCCAAACATCTTCTCTATTGAAATTTAGATGTTTTTGAATTTCAATAGCTCTCTTCATACATGCCCTTCGCGGAATCCTCATGCTTTTTACGTCACCTTCCTCCAGTATCATTGATACTGTGTTTTCGAAGGTCAACCAAGGCAGCTGTCTCGTACCGCTCACCGTTGCTTTATAAATCTTTCATCCTCTCAACGTGCCTAAACTACCTGAGCACGTTCTTCGACATAGAGACTGCTTATCATAACAAAATATAATATAAAAGAGTATTGAATAACTAGTGGCGAGTCTTTTGTACTAAAATTCAAATGACATACAAATACAAAAGATGAATTTTTGCCTATAATAGTCGATTGATAAACTAAAGTAAATTTATATTTAAATCTAATGGCTAACTGAACAATCAGTTGATGTTCCAACAAAATCTACATAATCAGCTGGTATTCTAATATATATCACTTTAAAATATGTTTAAAAAATGGCATTTTAAATATTCTTCAAAATATATTGTAACAGTTATTTTTGTTTCTACCCTTTGTACAGCGATAAGGTGTTCTAGAAATTGATAAAAATGTTAAGAAAAAAAAATATTTATAAAATATACTATCGCCAGGTCTTAAAGTGACCTCATTAAGAGCAATTAATATGGGTATATAAAAACATTATGGTAATAAAGAGATAATGCTTGTTTTTCACTTTACCCTTATCGAAATGTATGAAATTTGTAAATCAGAGGAAATAATTATTAAAGTTACAATAGATATTGATAATTATGCAGAAACTGCTAAGATTCCCTATATATTATAAGATTTCGATATATTATATGTAAAGGTTATTTTAATACAGTTGTACAGTGTCTGAATGTTAATTGCTATGTTAACACAAAGTGAAGCATTGAATTCTGTCACTCAATATGCAACGCCTGTTTTCACAATTTGTGTGTTTTTTACACTTTTCTGGATTTTTTTTTATAATTCTAGTATAAAGGTTAAGTTAAGTTATTCCTTTTCATATAAGTTATCCGTCCGTGAAAGTCCCGTCATAATTAGTTTAGCCGTTTTAGAGATTAGATTAGGTACAAGCAGACAAACAGATAGACAGCCATACAGACAGACAGATAGAGAGATAGATAATATAGTAAGAAAAAACAAAAGGTATTTTGTATGTTAATACACAAGCATTTAGAAAAAGAAACAGTTAATTTATTATTACAAACAGACACTCCAATACTATATATTTCTACGTAAGAATTTTAAACTATATAGATTTTAAAATCTCGGTTAACTTTGGTACTTTATACCGACATGACATTATACATTCAAAGAACATCAAATATCCATACAATCGGTATTTTTGTCGAGCCAGCGGAGCGCGAGCATATCTATCGGATTAATTTCACTTTCATTTATTTCGTAGTCTTTGTTATTTGAACGCGAATGGAAAAAAGTTCTTTATATACATTCGGAAGACAGTGCTATTCTTTATTTACTACAAAAGCTTTTAAAGTATACATATCTATCTTTATCTATATATCAAAACGTGAAGCAAAATCTTTGTGCCATTTTTACGAAACTTGAGTTTATATTGAGTAGTGCAGAATGATAATATATATATATATATATATATATATATATATATATATATATATATACATATATATATATATATATATACATATATATATATATATATACATATATATATATATATATATATATATATATATATATATATATATACATATATATATATATATATATATATATATATATATATACATATATATATATATATATATACATATATATATATATATATATATATATATATATATATATATATATATATAGATATATAAAGTGACATAGACGTTGCTAATCCTTATATGTATTTAACGTGACTTAATACGTATTGAGTGGTGAAACTCAACGCCGCACTTTGTCTTGACAGAGCGAGGAAGTGAAAATAATTAAATATAAACACTTTCCCGAGTGGGAATCGAACCCACAACTGATCGCATTTATAATCGGACGCTGTCCCACTGCGCCACGACCGGCATATAGTTTCATGGTATTACATGCTTAGTAATATAAGTCGTTCTAAGCCTTATCGCGCAAAATGTATTTTCAACAAAATATTTACGCACTTTCATATAAAGCCTCAAACAATAACTGTTGTAATTCAATTGGCTGTAGGCACGACACACGGTTCCATAAAATAATCGATAATATAACTTAATAACAAGGAATAAGGTTTATTTTTGCAAATACGTTTTCTATTTACCTTTTAAATGCAAGCTGGTTGTTCTGCTCAGTGCATTCGGTACGTTCGCACTCGTGGAGTGCGGTTAAGGCGGAGGGCACATGAATAATATAGTGAGAAACGTATATTTATAGGGTATGTGCTATTGATTATTATTATTGATTTTAACATGGTCTTTAACTTGGAATTATTGTAATTTTTTTTAGCTTCACGGTATTCGAGACATTTTGCCTCACCAGAGTGAGGAATTGAAAATATAATTATTCCCTCGAGTGGGATCGAATCAAAAACCGATTGTGTTTACAATCAGATGCTGCTCCATTGCGCTACGACTGGCCTGTTATAATTGAATGGTTTATACCAGTTTATTGTTTATTAACCAGTTAATGTACGTCTCTGAGTGCGCATTAGTTTAGAATTAATTTAATTGAGGTAAAAAAAATTATAGCTAAATGCATAACGATTTCTTGGATATTATATTTTAATTATAATTTTATATTATTTATGTCTACGTGGATAATAGTTTTTATATAAAATGATTTCCTTTTGTTTTATTTTAATTATGTCTATGATTATTTATAATATAGCTTATTACATCAATATGTATTATATAATAATAAACTTGAATAAGAGAGTTAGAACTTCGCTATTGGCCTTATTAAATAGAGAGGCAAATAGGTTTCTTATCCAGGCATAGTATAGTCAACCTTAGGGTTGCCTATCACATATAAAAATGCCTTTTGGCTTATACGTAAATACGCTCAAATAGTTGATAAGGTTTACGACGAAATACTCGATGATAACTGCGGTATAAACTTTTTTTTACCTTTATGCTATCCCGTATTTTCACATGGTAGGAGAATAGGAACGCGTCTTAATGGACGGTAAAAGGTTCAAATCTTGTTCCAATTTAAAAATATTGTTTTATAATATAAAGTATTTCCTTTAAGGCTAAGGAGCCTTATAAAGCGCAGCGTTTCACGTCGCCACTCAACAGTTTTAAAACTATGTATAATATTTTAAAGTTGTTTTTTATCACACTTTAGTATATCACGGATTCATTATATAGATGCTCATCGCTTACAGAGATTGTGTTTTATATACATTTTAAACCCCATTAAAAAGTGCATTGCCGCTGGCTTCCGCTGTCTCGTTACTACGAATTTCGAATATTGAAAATGCTAATGCTATATTAGCGACTTCGAATTTGGTGATAAAATTAATGTGTAGCAGGATTTGAATCCTACACCTTTTGGACCTTATCTATGGTGTATCATTTCAAGCAACGCTATACAGCAGTTAAGTTTAAAGTCAATTGAGTGATCTTATTAATTAAGCTTGCTTATTTTAATTACCATATCCTCTATAATTTCATATTTAAATTATATTTTAGGCCGTTTACTTTAGAACGCTTTAACACTATGAATTACTGCCCATATATCTACTTCTTATTTAAATACCATAATGTTGGCGATTAATCTTGTGAAATATTTTAATTAAATGTGGAAAAATCACGAAAACAACATAATTAATTTAATTTGCAAAACAATTTCAGAGTTTAAAATTTTGCTACACCCAAGTTTTTTCACAGTTTCACCTACGATTCCAAAAATTAATGCTAAAAAAGCTTCACCCTTTATTCCTCATAGTAATATGGTCAGAGACAACCTAGTATCAGAACACTCTGTTGACTGTTTTCCGTCCGAAATCGAGACGCGCTAAGTGCCGGATTCTATGGTGTGCTTTGTCTTACCTCGAGAGAGATTCGAAACTACAACCAAACGCGTTAACAGTCGAACTGCGATGGCCCTATTGTTCATTTGATTCTATAATGTAGATCTAACCTAATCGTATACTTTACGGTCTATAAACGCAATTCAATTAAGGAACCTTATTACTACGTTCTAAAGGTCAGAACGATTATTTGAAAGCGGCAATTGTTATAAATATATGAAAATGTTTTTGTTATATTTTAAGTTTTCGTCTATCTTGTTTTGTATTAGCTTTTTTTTTCTTTAGTGATTAGTTTTCTTTACTTTACTGTCAGTTTTCCAACTAAGTGGACAGGTTTAAAATTTTTGTTATCGTTATCTACCACAATGTACTAGTTTATTTTTAAACAAAAAAAAATTAAACAACTTTATTATCAACAAATACATTACACATTGTCACTATACTATACTATACTATACACTTGATAACAAGAAATCAAAGTATTCACTTTCATTTCATCGTCGTAGCTATTTTATGTACTATTATTATAATGTATAATAATAGTAGGTAGGGTAACAAAGACAAATGTGTCAAAACCTGTTCCAAAGATAAAATGTCTCACTTATGCAGGGAATTGTACAAGGAAACGTCGAAAAGACTGGGTTCGATTAGTCCCATAGCAGGTGCCACGAGGTAATTCATATTCGTTATATTTTTGTACATATATATATATATATATATATATATATATATATATATATATATATATATATATATACACATATATTTACATACACAAAAATTTAACAAAAACATCGTTAAATTCCATCCCCAATCTCCATACAAACCTGAAAACATCAATTTTCACATTTCAAGTCCTATAATTGACCATAAAGTTGCTGAATGAGGGGTCACTCAGTGTTCTGAAAACAATCTGAGCAATAACAAGAGATTATTCTTAAGAATGGTTATTAGCTGGTTTTTTCTTCTGACGCTACTAGAGAGGAAATCAGAATTATAACAATGTACTACTTACCGAACATTTATTTAAGACGGGCGTCTAGTTCACATAGCCCAATGTTACCTGTAATTAATCTTCCTGCAATACATGTTCCTGAAAATCCTATATTGAAACCAATTAATATAAAAGGCTTATAGCTTTAAAACATATCGCCTTTACTTTAAAGAAAAGTCAAATAAGTAAAAATAGTGAAAATCAGAAAATACTGAATAAAATTAGCGTATGGAAAATTGGACTGTATGTCTTAGTTGTGTGTGTTAATGAAAAGTATAGATTTGTATTTAATGTACCCTCGAAGTTCGCCTACTTCATCATTTCAGGGAGGTCGTCATCTCACCGCAGAATATTCTAAGAATAAGAATAAAGGGAATGCTTGCCTTTGGATGGTCCCATACAATTGTTGTAATACATAAAATTAATATTAATAATTAGTATGTTGAAGGTAATTTAATTTGGTGGTAAGAGGTTATTCTTCCGACTGGCTCGCAATCACTTTCATGACAAAAACGATCCGCCAAATACCTGATGATATGTTCCATGACATCGTCATGTTAGCCAGCTTTCCCTATTCCCACTCATCTTTCATCCTTTCACATCCATCCCAAGGCAGACATCGCATCTACAACTCTAATTTTGTAGATGTCCATGGGCAAAGGTGACCGTACCTTGTAGTTTAAGAAGCCGCTTGGTAATTAAATAATAATGTTATAATATTAAAAAATATATTTTTTAAATACCTCCACCTTGCCCCGAACTATTTATTTGCTATTATTTATTTGTTATTATAATTATTTCCAAATTAGTAAGTATCTCACATAGTGTTCCGAGTTACATTAAGAAAATAATTTTTAGTGTTAAACGCACGTACATTGAGGAAAAATTCCAGGTATCGTGACCGTTGTCTGTTGACAACGTCGTTATTAGCATATGGTTAGTGTCAGCAAGGTCAATTCCATGGACAAATATGAATATTTATTTTTTAGTTGTTTACATCCCTATTAAAAGGAATTCTATACTTTAGCTTCACGCTTTTATAACATAGCAGGGTAGACAGGAAGTTTTTAAGGTCAACGCACTCCGTACTCCGTTTTCCAACAAATTCAAGACATTGTGTGTTGAGGCTCGGAACTCAAAGCAGCGTTTTATATTATCAGAGCGAGGATATGAAAATAATTAAAATATAATCATTCCCCCGATTGGGAATCGAATCCAACACCGATCGCGTTTACAATTAGACGCTGTTCGACCGACCTCTTTAATTCTTCATAATAGGTCACAGGTTCAATTTTAATTCGGTTGTCTTTCAATTTATATTTAACGTAATTACAATAAATACAGATAATTTAATATTATACTATTCTTAAAGTTTTCATTTTTTTAATATCCATAGCTTATACATCAGAATAACAAATAGATTTAAAAAGATTTTTTATAATTTACCTAGTGTAATGACAAGTATATCTTGAGCGTTTTATTTAAAATAAAAGAATATACAATTCTCATCTGTGAACACATTATTTGTATTAATGTGAGGATTACAGATATAAATAAAACGAATTATGTACATAATAAAAACTTTATTTTTTTTTATTTCTACTGTAGAAGCATTTTTATGTGAGTTTTATTACCTATTTTATTCTTTGTATATATATATTATATTTAATCACAAAGTTTTTAGTATACAAAATTTCATAACGATAATAACTGCATTAGTATGAAACTGATGCTCTATTATTAACGGCTGCCATACAAGCAATGCAATGCATATAATATCCGTACTACCAAAACCAAAGGGCTTTCAGCGTAAGTGACTTCAATAGAAAAAACAAACTGTATATTATTTGTTCATTATAATAAAGCTTTAGTGTTTTTTTTTTCTTATTTTTATCAGTAATAGTTTATTTTAGCTTCACGCTTTTATCTCGCGTACCAGGGTAGACAAAAAGTACCTGGTGTCAAGACACTCCGTACTCCGCTTTCCGCCAAATTCGAGACGTTGCGTGTTGCGTGGCGGAACTCAACGCCGCGCTTTGTTTTACTAGAGCAAGGAATATAAAATAATTGCAACAGTCATTCCACTGAGTGGGATTTGAACCCACGAACAGACCCGTTTACGGTCAGATGCTGTCCTGCTGCGTTACAAGCGGCGGATAAAGTAATAGATAATTTATGAGAACATTTTTATTATATAACTAAATTCTACGTTACGTATATTTCGCTAAGCCTGACATAAGTAGTACGCGTCACAATTTACAAGGTTTAAAATGCACCCGTTCGTCTCAGGCTTCCTTTCTGTAAATATTCTTCACGCTTTTATCCCGTATAACGGGGTAGAGAGAAAGTACCCAGTGTTAAGACACTCCGTATTCCGCCTTCCGCTGAATTCGAGACATTGCTTCTTGAGTGGCGGAACTCAACGCCGCGCTTTCTTTATTCTTTTCATTACTTTAAGTAATTATCTAAAAATATCACATGTCATAACTAAACGTAATTTATACTTTGGTTATCCCATAATTAATAAGTGCTTATTTCACGTACGTAATACGTAATAATATTATTTGATTCGAAATCGATAATTTGCTTTCAATTGTCATTTATTATAATACCTACCGGCTATTACTCGATATCTAGTAACATTATACCTTTTAATGTTATTAGATATCTAGTTATATAATAAAATAAAAAAGCCTTGTACTTCGTTGCAGATAACACATAACAAGAAAACTAACATATTACAAGCATATGTCAGACAGGGTATAAGACATGGGTTTAAGATCTTAGTGTTATTTTTAATTGTCATACTGCTTTTGTGGATTTGATTCTTGTTACAACTGTATCAAACAAATTAAAATTAAGAAAGGTTGCCAAAATACAATAGTGGAAACTGCATTTAAATCGGTTAAGCTGTTTTAGAGGTTAGCTTGCACAAACGTACACACACAGACAACAGACAAACAGACATACCGATAAACAAATAATAGTTTTACCCATAAATATTCTTAGTATACACTGATCAGTTACATTTTATTATATGTATATAATTATTGCATATATGCAATAAATTTAGGGGTCTGAATTTCACCTGGGGAATGCTGTTGGTATTGGAACTACATATGTTTTCTTCAATATAGTTTAGACGAGTGCAGCGATGAGCTCTGATGTCTAATATAGATCTAGGTTACGGTTATGAAAGGTAGCCGTAATATGTACATTTGGCTTATTTCTTTCTTCTCTCAGCGAAATTGGAGAAATATAGTGTTTTAACACTACTCTAGTGCTTTCTGCCTATTTTGCTATGTGTAAAAAAATAAAAAAAAGTGGATATTTTCCTCCATCTCCCCACTAAGTTCAAATGTACCAAGTATATAATCTACGGTTATTATAGCTGATTTAATGCGCATAAAAAAGACATTACGCATTATTTATTGTTTCTTTTAGTAATCTTATGGTACATATTAACTTCTTGTGTAACCTGAATGGGTTTTTGAGATTTTAAATGAAATTATTATAAACGAATTAATCGCATATCTTTTTGTATTCGAAAAATATATTTTTGGAAACCTGAGGTTTCAAACACTTTACTGAACTCCGCGGTAAAGTGTTCGAAACGTCAGGTTTCCAAAAATGTATTTTCGAATACCAAAAAGTACACGATTAATTTGTTTATAATAGCTTCATTTAAAATGTGTAAAAATAGCGAAAATCAAAGATCTTATTATTGGGTTTTTAAGATTTTTATCTAAAGAAGCTAAATTATTTATTTTCTTTTTTTAAGTAAATTAATTAGTAATTTATTTTTTTATTAGCAGTACGTATTTTTATTGCATAGCATAGATAGACAGAGATAACCTAGTGTCAACACTGTTCCTCTCTCCGCTTGAATTCAAAATATTGCGTATTTAGTGTCGGGGCGGAATACTGAGCTTCGTCCTTCCATAGCAATGAAGTAGGAATAATTTAAATATAATCCCACAAATGGAAGTCGAATCTATGACCATTGTGTTTACGGTCAGTCAGACGCTGTTCCACTGTCACATGATGGCGTCTCTCGATTCTTCGATATCGATCTTATTATATTAAAAATGCAGTCAAATGAGTGACTAAAATAAATAAAAGCTTTATTTTAAAATTACACTGATTTATACTAATAACAAATAATAAAAATTATACAAAAAGATTTTGTGGTCGGAAGACCCCCGTAAGGCACTAAACCTGTTAATTTTTTCTTCAACTAGAAGTGTAACGAAATGCAATCTGTATATTTTCTATTTTATTGGATTTTCAAGGCAAATAATCTATAAGAATGAATCAAATGAAACTTTTAATCTTTTAGGAAAATATTTATGAATTAGAAATATGTTGTGGGTTCGATTCATTCGATTCGATTCGATTCCCACTCGGGGGAGTGATTATAATTAAATTATTTTCACTTCCTCGCTCTGGTAAAGACAAAGATATATATATATATATATATATATATATATATATATATATATATAAAAAAGACAGGTCATTCGGTATTGAATGTTGCTACATGCGATGGGACCAACGCTCGTGTTCAGTTATTGCCCACCAAAATATACTTGACACTTTATTATTATATTAGAAAATAAATCTTGACACTGCATTCTCTGACTAGCTTGCTACGCGGAGTATAGCGCGAAGCTGCTTTATGCTGATTGAAATTGACTATATTTCTTTCTTTTCTTTTCAGAAACTAATATTTTGTACGTTTGTTTGTTTTAAACTTTATCAGTTTATTCACACGGTAGATATGATTGTTTTATATCGCCCTGCAATGTACAATACATATGTGGCTTGATAAATTATACTTATGATTTATAATGTTTACGTATATTCTAATTGTTTTTTTTAAAGTATTTTATTTATATTTATTCCGTTTTATATTCCCTTTTTTATTTCCGACAGCTTAAATAGATGTAGATCACTTGAAATAAGATCCTTTGTTAATGTAGTGTCGTTTAAAATAAGCTGACAGCGGAGTGTCTTAACACTATTTAGTTTCTCGTTGCCTACCGTGTCAAAATCACTTTTATTTCCCATATCGCATATAGGGCAAGTATGAGGTTCATAACGCTTAACAAAACGGCTTGTCGTACAAACTAGTGAAATAGGTATTTTAAACATAATAAATAACTGATGTACTTTAAATTATTATTATTCAGATATAAGCATTGCGCTGACTAGAACTTCAACCCATTTCTATTATTTAAAGCTAAGCACGTTGGAACTGCGCTATAGTAGAATTTTGAAATAAATTTATATTGTAGAAGAAAGTATATATGTAAGAGTAACACTTTCATATTATATAACATTATTTAACATGCCATTTTGCGATTGACTAAATAAGCGCTATAATCATGCGATTTATGTCAATCGAATTTTATATTGTTGCAGTAAAAGTTCACTTTTAGATTAAACGTCTTTTTCTTAGTTAGGACTAGTTTTTAGTAATTGTATGTTTATTAAATTCTTTTGTTGAAACTAGAAACAAGTAGTTAAAACTATTTATAATTGATTTATTTGATTTTCAGGCTTTTAGTCTGCATAACACGGTAGGCAGAAAGTACCTAGTGTCAAGACATTCTGTACTCCGCTTTCCGCCGAATTCGAGTAATTGCGTGTTGAGTGAGCGGAACTCAAGGTCGCGTTTTATCTTACCAGGATGAGGAAACGGGAATAATTTAAATGTAATCATTCCCCTAAGTGAGAACCGAACCCATAACCGATCGCGTTTACCGTGAGACGTTAACCTGCGTTATGACCGACGTTTAACAAAGATATTTAGTAAAAACTAGTTACAATTAGGGAATACGCGTTCCATCTAAAAACGGGCTTTAACTGTAACATATACGTAGACATATCGGCCGAGAACAAGTGTCTGATTTTCACAGAAGGCGAATAACTAACAAATTGCCGCGTATAAGATAAAATTATTTTGCGTTGTGATAAAAAACAGCGACGATTACTGATGTGTACATGTTTTATCATATTCACGCCAGATAGCAGGTATACATTTTATTTTTATCGGATATTGATTTATAAAATCTGCTTTCCTCATATTATGCTATTTATTATTTATTTCTTAAATTAAATATGCTTACTTATTTGATTTTATTTGACGATATTTAAATTAGTTTTATTTCTTCGCTCTGGAATTCCGCCACTTAATACGCATTGTCTGCACCTTCTTTCTTACCTTTCTATGTGGGAAAAAAACATAAAGATGAAAAAATAATTTATCTTATTACTGACGTCATTATCGGTTCGTCGCCGATTTAATTATCACATTAATAATATATTTAGTTCATTATCTCCTTATATTTAATATTTTATATTTTACTATTATTGTGCCATTCTGTTCAGGTTTACTCCTATAAGCAGTCTATTTGGTGCGTAAAATACGGTTGCCTTAGTAACGTATAGGTTACTTTCTGTCCGTTATATTGAACCAACATATTATTGTGTCTTAACGTGTATTTTAATAGACCTTTTTCTAATGTATTATTACTAAAAATATGTTTTCTTCATGGTAATGTTATACTCTAAATGAAACTATTTTAAATATAATTAGTTATATTTAATATATACATTTTTGAAAACCTTACGAACATTTTACAGTAGTCGGTGGACACACGCGGACTTAGTCTACCTGTGTCCAAGGCTACAGGTGTATACCAAAGTCGCAAAGTCGCTATTGTAATACCAAAATACACGCAATTAATTACAATAATTACAATTTAAAATAGTTTTTTTTAGTGTTGTGTGAAAATCGCAAAAATCATAAATATTATTATTCTGTAATTCGTATTTCCTTTTCTACAACACTGAGGCCTTGTTAAAGATATTGCCTTAACCAGTATTCAAAATTGCAATAATGATTCGGAACCTCTATGGCTAGTGGCGCCAGTTGGCGAACATAAAAGTGGCAGCTACTTTGATTTTATTAATGTTTGAACAATTTTTTTTAACTTTTATCCCACAATGAAAGGTGGACAGGAACTATATAGTGTCAATACACTTCGTGTTCCGCATTCCGCCGAATTAGAAACATTAGGTGTTGAGTGGCGGAACTCAACGTTTTAACTTACCAGAGCGAGAAAATGAAAAATAATTTAAATATAATCAGTTCCCCGAGTAGGAGTCGAAACTACAACCGATCGTGTTTACAGTTATACTTTGTCTCACTGCGCCACGACTGGCCTCAAATTATTCCATATATTTTAATAGCCCGAAATATTTTATACTGTATTCTTTTGTTGCAAAAAATTATGAAATTCAAAAATGTCTAAATTTAAAAGTACAATTGTTAGCACGTGTTGTGTTGTAGGTGGCATGCTCTCCCCTTTTGAGTTGTGCATGGATTTTACATATTGCCGTACACTGTACCGTAATATATTAGGTAACAAAAATGCAATAGAGCAGACATGCGCACTGACTGTATTTGGCGATATTTAAATCAAACTAAAGTAAACAACAGCAATATATATATATATATATATATATATATATATATATATATATATATTTATTTATTTATTTATTCATTCGGCTTTGCATTGATATATTTAATTCACATGATATATTTTCGGATGATTCTGATTGGTCTACCCATTAGGGAATAGCTGTTACTTTCGATTATTTAACGTTACGTAACCTGACGTAGCGTCTGCTCAGCTGCCAAAAATGTAGGGAAGATATCTTAATCTTTTGGCCTCGGATTTCTACTTGCGTAGTAAGATGATATCAATGTAATTAATGCAATTATTTATTGGCTTTAGGGCTTCTAAAAAAACGCAATAAATATTCTAAGTTTAATTTTAAAATTGGAAGTTAATTCATTGTGTACAATTGTACGTAACTAAAATTTTTCTTTCTTTTTTTTCTTTTTACAGAACTTATAATCTCGCAGAGGTAGAACTTCCACGATATCTAGAATATTAAACATATATTTTTTACGTTTCCCGTTCCTTATATAAATGATTTAAATTATAAAATGTTAATCGTTTAGTGCTTCGTTTGATTATATATTTTATTTATTTGTTAATATTACTTAAATAATAAAATACAAAACCTTAACTATGAAAATATGAGAAATTGAATAAAGAAGTGTCAATAGAATATTATACCTTAAAGTCTTGTTGTAACTTGTGGTGCAAAGGGTCAGTGTCTGACTGTAAAAACATAATCGGCTGTGGATTCGATTCCCACCTAAAGGAATATTTAAAATTATTTTCATTTCCTCGCTCTGGTAAGTGCCACTTTACACACAATTAGCCGAATTCTGTGGAAAGCGGCGTGCGGAGTGTCTTGACACTAGGTCTACTCAGCTACGCGATATAAACGCGAAAAAAATCCATTTGGACTATGAGTTTATTTTCTTGACCTTGATAAAAACCTATACATTGTTTTGCCCCTTAAACGTTTTTGTAGTATGTAGAATTTTCGGGCACTTTGGACACATTCCAAATGTTTAGCAATTTTGGTAACTAATGTATGAGTCAATACATAGTATGTTGTACGGGAAGTCAAGATTACAGGAAGTTATGATTTTTATATGTATTTATCTTCCTAATTTAGGAAATATGTAATTTGTTAGTTAAAAAAAATATTAATTTTTGTCTAATAAGGTTTAAATGTGTTAGTAGAATACTGGCCTACACGCAATTTTTTTTAATTATCTCATTCTGTACAATCTTTCGTGGGTTAAACGTTGAAGGTGTTTCTTTTGGCTTGTAAGAAGATTTTGGATCTCTCAACTTTTATTCTACCATTCTTTCCCTACACAATTTTACAATATCATAAATATTATTATTTTTATAATAATATCCACAACAGATGACACTTAAAAGGTACTTATTCAAAAGTCATTATGTCATTATTTACGTAAAAACACGTCGGATATATTAAATATGATTTTGTGTCGTACATCACCGACTCCAGTGTCAGAAGTCAACGCACTAAAAATAAAAGAACAAAGAGAAACACTTGACATGAATAAATACATATGATTTGCTCCTTATGATAACGTATTCGTAAACGTTTCGCGCGCAGTCTCGCTCCGATACTCGGACCGGTCTATCCTATCTGTTTGAATATATTTGTTTACGTGTATCGCGTTTGTGAATTTAAAAAAAGTTTTTTATTCGTTTTGGTACTAATAAAGACGTTATATATTTTTTTAAATATATATTAAATTTAGTGTTTTAAAGTACTATATTATGTAAGTTAGAGAATGTGCGGATTTTTTGTTATTAATAACCATATTATATATTTATTGATTATTTAAAGATTTTTTATTCTGTGCCAGTGAAAACAGTGATGGTAAAATAAGTAAAGTTTGAATGAACAAGTGGAATTCGAATTTGAATGCCCTACAGTGTAATTGTTCAGTGATTTTGGCGGAGCTTTTTTTGGCAACAGTACCGTTTTTCTGTATGCAATAATTGATTTTTCACAGTTGTACAATGAGTTTGCGTAAGTTTGCCTTTTTATATATTTAATATTTTAGTTACTCGTATGATATAGATATGTTTAAGTGTTAAAATTTTCTGTTTATATGTAGTTTTAAAATATATAAAAGTAATATCTCTTTGTATACTTATTTAAACATTGCTTGCGGCCACATGTCGATTAATATTTACATATTTTTGCATACATTTTAAAGGTGGCATATAATTAACACTGTCAATATTTCGTAAGCCTTGAATATTTTAAATCAATACAATAGTACAATAAATCAATACAATTACATTATTAATTTGAAACTTTAGGTAATGTTCATTTGTATGTCGTCAATATATATTATATTTAAAAACCAAATGTTATATTATTACTTGTTATGCTCGCGACTTTAAACTCTAGATCTTTATTTTATAATAACGAAAATCCCGTCAAAATCGGTCCAGCCGTTCCAGACATTATGTGTGACTAAGATGTATTAAATAATATATATGTAATAAATATATAATAATTTAAATGTAGTAAATTGTTACTTACTAGAAATGACTTTGAGAAATCTTGAATATTTAATAAGATTTTTGATTTTCGCTTTTATACATATTTTAAATGAAACTAATTGAAATTACAATTTAATATATTTTTAGTTTCTTGATCTGGATAAACAATTGTACACAATATTTTATTGGGTAAAGTAGGGGTTTGTATTTA
Organism: Dryadula phaetusa; assembly: GCA_032432895.1. Taxonomy (NCBI): domain Eukaryota; kingdom Metazoa; phylum Arthropoda; class Insecta; order Lepidoptera; family Nymphalidae; genus Dryadula; species Dryadula phaetusa. The sequence goes on from JAOYRS010000077.1 coordinate 3,252,487, forward strand.
GATTCTTCATGACTACACCGCGGCATGGTGAAATTGTCAATATAGAGTATCAATTTAATGCCACTGATAATATTTCTAATGCGCCGCGACGGTCACTTGTTTATTAATTAGTTATTATATGGACCGCCAACATCATATCTGTACACATTTCTTATCAAATGTGTTGTTACTCAAACGAAATGTTTGTGCGAACAGCCTTGTTCCTATTTTATCTTTGTTATGGATATAGTAATAAAATTAAACAGCTGCGTACATATATAAATATGTATATAATATATACAAATGTGATTATAATTCCTATTCGACAAATGATATAATGAATATCGATATTTTAATTCTTATAAAAGTTTATTCAAGGCTGATAAGGTTTTTGATTTTTGCACATTGTAAATGAAACTATTTTGAATTGAATAAATATTCGACAATATACGCGGTTTAAAACGGTTTAATTTAAAAATTATTTAAAATTTTTCATTAAAAATACGTTTTTGACATGGTTTGTGGTCACCACGAGGTCACTAGCATTAATTACAATAAGAAAATCTCAAACCATTCAAAAATATCATTATGATCAAGGTGTCCTTTTATAGTAAAAGTACATCTATGAAAATTACAGAGCAGTGTTTTTTTTGACGTGATATTTTTTTATTTTTACGCATCTCTCTTTGCTTAATCAAAATTAAGAAATCAGAAAATGGAACCCTTATTATTTTATAACTCCATCCTTTATCCCTAATAATGTAATAAAGACGTAACCCTAATGAGACCTCCAGAGGAAACCATCAACTTGGAACACAGTGTTACAAGGGCGCCTCCTGTGAGGCACGAATCTCGGATTGTGTACATCGTTTGTAGTGGGGGACTTGCCTGTCTGGATCAGGACTATTGGCATAGGGCGGTTAGTTCGAGGTGGTCAGAGAGAACGGAGCGCCAAACACTACGGTCCCTACACACTTCTTTCGCCTCGTCCACAGTCAATCAATCTCTTCATACATCTCTCCTCAATGACCTTCTCATGCTTTTTTAATTTAATATTTAAAATACAGTTATAAATTTAAATCTACAATGATAATTGCCCGTTAAAAACAAATAATTTGCAAATTTTTTTTTATCTTAAAATATACACAACTGGCTGGTAATTGCGTCAATTCAGAGTAACCTGTTTATTATTTATGGTATTACTAGTTCAATGGGTCATTGCTCTGCGGGAAATATATAAGCAACACAAATAAATACTACGCAACGCTTACAATATACATGTTGCTTATACATTTGCTTATAAATAAACATTTCACCGATATTGGTACTGTTTTGAAAGATAAGAAGAGATGCCTTCTTCGTTTTGTGTCTTGATTCATAGAATATATGTTTAGGAATATTGTTAGTGGTATATATAGGGACTTGATATATGTGGTTTAAAAAACAATTTTGTTGAAGGTTACGTGATTTTTTTTCACTTTAAGCGAGGTTGTGTGACAATAAAAGTCCCCTTTGTTAAATGACTCCAGGTATATTTTGTTCGCTAATGGCGTTTTGATGATTGAAATTGGTAACATAACATTTACTTAGTTATAGCCTAATGAATTTTGTAGTACGTGATGTAATTTTTATTATATACTAGCTGTGACCGGGACTTCGTCCACATGAAATCTAACATCTATGCATCTTTATTTTGTAATTCTAAAATAAAAATATCCTGAGTTACTCCATAAATTACCCGATAAACAAACAGACAGATAGAAATGGTAAAAAATCTTATTATGATATTTGTATCGCGTCTAAATGTTTATCCATTTAGTAAAAAATAGTAATTTTAATATTAGAAACAGACACTCCAATTTTATTTATAATATATAAAAGATCTAATAAAGAAAATGAGTGAAGCTCAGAAGCTTGAATATATCATTATATTCGATATGTGTTATCATTACAACATAATCCATGTTAATACTTGAAGTAATAAATTAAGAACGTATACCTTTTGTTTGTTATCTTATGTATTCTTTCTGTTTACAATTTAGTATCGTTTCCAGCGAAGTATGGATTATGTGACAACATTTCAATTAATTTTATTGTCAGTTTAAAATATTAAAATAAATGTTTTTTACTTAATGTGTGTACACATTACTTTGCATATACCAAAAAAAAACATTTTTTACTATTATTGTCTGTCTGTGTCTGTTTGTTGCTTATCTCTGGAATGACTGAATTTATTTTGATAGGGTTTACACTAGCAGATAGTTTACGTAATAAGCAGTAACTTAGGCTACTTTTATTTTAAAATTATAAAAAGATCACGAAATATTAAACTCCACGTGTAATATATTATATATAATCTCTTTAAATAGTTTTTTACGTAGCTCTTATTCTGTATATTTTTTAACTTAATTTTAAACGATTATAATAATTCTAGTACATAACTAATAATTTATCATTAATGACATATTTGATTTTCGCGAGTTTAAAATATTTTAAATGAAACTATTTTAAACAGATTAATCGCGTACATTTTAGTATTCGAAACTACATATTTGTAAATCTGTCGTTTAAAATATACGTCATTAATCCCTTTAAAATTGTTTCACTTAAAAACTTGTTCTTGGTCATTGTTTTTAATATGATTTTCTAGTCGTCTCTATGTTTCTTCTTCCGTAATCCGCCGCTATGGCGCCCTTTATTACATAGCAAACAAAATGGATCACGTTTTGACTGATATAATGATTTAGTAGTGCGTAGTTTAGTAATATTAACATAATACGTATTTATTTGCATATGTATAGACCATTGTGGTGCAACGGCGTCTGGTTATAAATGCGAAAGGTTGTGGGTTCGCTTTCTATTTAAGTGAATATTACCCGCTTTGGTTAGAGACAAAGAGTGTAAGGCTCCGCATTCTTATACGCAATGTATTTAATTCAAATGGAAATCAGCAAACGGTATTTATTGACACTAGGTTTTCGCTGACTACCTTGATATGCAGAGTAAAGCGTAAAGCTGCTTTTTTAATAATTATTGTATTCTATAACGTCATAGCAAGTTGTTCAACTTTTTTCATCTTCTGTAATTATATTACATCATGATGGTTTTTAAATTATAATAATATAATAAACGAGATTTGTTGTGGGTTCGATTCTCACTTTGAAGATTAATGATGTTTAAAATTTCTTCAGTCTAGGAAGACAAAGTGCGGCGTTATAATCACCATTACCATTCAACTCGCAATGTCTAGATTTCGGACGGAAAGCAGTCAATGGTGTCTTGGCATTATGTTGTCTATGACTACTTTGCTATGCGCGATAAACTATATGTAACGTTGCTTTTTTTAATTCGTACCTTTTCTTTATAAAAACAAAGGATTAAATTTACATAAGCAAGTGATACTCAACATGTTATTGACTGATTGATTGGATTTGGATTTCACTCTAATTAAGATATACTCGACATATTACTTGCGCCATGACTGTCGCATGACGTTAACAATTTAATAAGACTATTATTTTTTACAATTTAATAAGACTATTATTTTATATGTGCATTTTTATACTACGCTATGCTAAATGTCAGATGAGTCATTGGCAAGACCTGTCGTGGAAAAATGATCATTTAAAAGACCGGAATATATATTAGTATTTATTACATATTTTGTTGACTATCAGGTATGACTATCAGCGAAACGTATCCTTGAACTTGCTGTAATTCATATCATTGAAATAATGATAGAAACAAAATATTTTATATATAAATTTTATTCGTATCTTTTATCTCGCTTCACGCTATTATGCGGGAGAACAGGAGGGTAGACAGAAAATACCTAGTGTCAAGACACTCCGTGCTCCGCTTTCCGCCAAATTCGTTACATTGCGTGTTTAGTGTCGAAAGTTTTTTGTCTTAACGTTGCTAGAAAATTCATATAATTTAACTATAATCATTCTCTTAATTCCGCCTGCCACGTAATATTACCAAAATGATTAAACATATACAAAAAGTGATAAAATTAGTCATATCTTAATAAAAAACAAATTTTCAAATCTTAAAAACGGAATATTACACGTTAATTATATGTTATAATGCTTATCTATGTTTCGTTATCAATAGTGGCGGCTATCAAACCCCTCAGAGGTCTGTTGATTATTTTGCATAGACCAAACTCTAATTAACCCAAATGCCTTGATATTGAAATTTCGTAAACAAACAGAATCATGACCACAGATAGAAGTAACTGTACCTATTTATAAGGAAATTACCTTGAAATTAACTACAATACACTTTTTTTTGCATCCATTTTTTTCTTATTTTTTATATGTAAATGATAAAATACATACATAACTATTCATGTCGATTATTAGCATACCTTTATTAAATCTTACTATTTTTTTGAGATCTTAAATTGGTTTTATATAGACAGGAGTCTAGTCTAGTTTAGTTTGTGTAAAAGGTCTGGAATCAAACTGAAAAAAAAATCAGCTAGCCAGTACTATTTTTGTATTGTTTTGCTTACTTACCTATGGTTCGTTTAATAATAAAAAGTTCTTGAACATTAATATCAAAAACTGTTTGCATTATAATTACTCTTTTTATTATTAAAATGTATACTGTAAAAATGGAATATTTGATAGTTTTATATGTAAATTTCAGTTCATTAAGTATATCGCTCTTTCAATTTGAAAATTCTAATAAATTCCATGGTCATTTTAATTTCAAATGTGTAAAAATATGTGTAGCAGGATTCGAACTCTTGCCTAGGAAAAGAAGACTGCTAGCTCTATTTTAAACTATACGTTCTTATTGCGTTGTAATTATATAATTTCTCAGTAGTTTTTTCAATTGATGATTAGATTAGTAAAGCCCTACAGGTTTACGTGGATTAAGTCAATGTACCAAGGCTAACCGCTTTGACGTACATGTCAGTATTGTGGCTCCTTAGCGCATATATGGGTGACCGTGAACTGAAGATAAAAGGGCTGGTATCTAGTTCTTGAATTGAATAAAAAAATAAACAAGTTTGCTGATGGAATAGACCTATAATAAACAGTAATTACTTACTATGTTGTACAGATTCTATAAAATGTAATATTTTTTATGTTTTGCATTAAAACATTTTAATGCCAAGTTAATTTATAAAAAAAACGAGGAAAAACACTTTGAGTGTATGACTAGGTTTTATTAGCTTCACCTTTATCTATCTATAAATATACGAAAATCTCGCAGGTTTGTCACACTTCTTGCACATTTGCACTTGTTCTACCTGTTTAGATCCGATGACAATGTAACATTTTCATAGTCGGCACTTGATGCCTTTGCCAAAGTGGATATCTAACCCGCAACCGTTTCAAACAGTTAAATGAAACGCTGTTCCGCAACGTCTCGATTATATATTAAATGAATAAATGAAAATTAAAGCCGTCCACAACTTGTGTTATTAGCTTTATTTGAATTTTTCATTCAAATTTGACTTAATAATAACAAGATATGGTTATATTACTTGAGCAGGTTAAAAAATTAAAAACAAACACGGAACAAAAAACGTGTATGTACATACCGCGTATAATGATATGCGTTTATAATGGTCTGCTAGCTTTGTTATTCAGATAAATTGTATTTTTATTGCTTTTTTACAAGTACTTGCTAAAATTGCTTTTTTATATTTATGTATTCATCTAATGCATTTTTATTTTATGACTGTTTGTGCAACTTTTGCCTTTGCTTGTACAATAATGTCCTTTGGGAATTCAGTTGTTGAAAGTTGTAGATAGAAGAAAGTACTAGGGTCAAGACACTCCGTATTTCGTTTTCCACCGAATTGGAGACATTGCGTGTTGAGTGTTGGAACTGAACGCCGCACTTTGTCGCACTTCTCCGACTGAGATCAAACCCACAACCGATCGCGTTTACAGTCAGACGCTGTCCCACTGCGCCACGACTGGCCTAAAGTCAGAAATGTAACATAGCATAATATTGTAAATAAAAACATATTTCTTATTTAAATAATTTACTAGAAAATAAAGCCTATCTTTTATTATTACTTAATTTTAGAAACAGCGTTATTAGATTTTTTTTTTGTTTAAGATAAATTAGCTTGTAGGTAAGGGTGGTAAGCGTTTATGTGTATTTTTGAGGGTCCCATAAACTTCACTTGGCCTTAAACCTCGAGATGAAATTCTAAGGTATTTCATGTCACTATCATAGGGCTTATATATAATAAATAGTTGAAATAAATTATAACTTGATAATAATCCATGTATATGCTATAATAAAAATGTTTTTTTTTAATATTAAATACCATAAAAACATTTATTATTAAATTATAGTTGCCTCTACTAAGATGCAAACGCCAGTTTGCAATTTTTATCTTTATCGATAAGTGTTATTTCCCGTTATGCCATTTATATAAACTTGTTTTATTTATCATGTACAAATTTATTAAAAAAACCGGCCAAGTGCGAATTACGCTCGCATACGAGAGGTTCGTACCTTTATTTGTAAAAACGCCAAAAAACTTTTTGTTTAATAAAAGCCATCTAATTTTAATAGAAATATGATGGATATGAAAAATTCAACTATCAAATTAACTCGATTTTTGAGCCTGGTGACAGACAGATTAACAGCGAAATCTTAGTATTAGGAGTTTACCCCTTGGCTACGGATCCGAAAAAAATGAGGAAACGCTTACCTTACATTGTAATAAAGTTCATACTCTTTATGTGCGACTTTGCAGATTGACACCAACAGTACGTATTTCTTAATCGTTATTGCGATATTTCCGTATTATCAACATACCTTGGAAATGATTTTATTGTTTACCTTATATTCATGTATAATTCTATGTTATATAACTCTGATACAGGCTTTAGTAAACATGTTCATACTTGAAGGTTTTAAATTGGTGAAAATTAAAATAACTCGTCTGAAATGACTAGTTATTAGATTATTTTTGCCGACCTTTCTAAATTTAGAAAATATAAGAAAAAAGACGCATCAAAGAACTTCTTCTGTCTGTTGATCAAATTTGAAAGCTTGTTGATGTACGTGTTAACACAATGCTTTACTATAGATAAACGCAAGATAATGATAAATATTTAACTCCTACTTAATAGTTACTATACCTTTGTTCTTTAACGTGAAGAAATCGTGTTACGGATACATGCCCGATAGGGCACTCGGGACAGGTTATGTGGGACTCCGGATTGGCAGATACATGCGGCCCCGTTACCGTTTTCCCACTGAAACCTCACGGTGCTTCTCCTCGACTGCCACTAGCCGGGACCTCGGGTACACCCCGACTCCCCGTAGACTCCGGTGGCACTCTCATCTATACCTTAGAAGAGACATTAAAAAATCATATCAAAATGATTGAATTTGATAAAGCGCCCAAATTGTTTGACTATACTTTTCAGAGCCAGTGCGGGCGTGTAAATATAGACATGTCATTTGTGTTAATTGGCAAAGTAAATTATTTCCAAATAATTATACTCATGTACTAATAATTCTATTTTGGGACAATGCCTGGGCTCTATTTTCATTTAGATTTATTTAATTTGCCGTGTTAGTTAGTTAGTGTATGTGAATACTTGCAACTTTAATTTAACCCACTTCCCAGTCTGCGATTGAGCTGAAATTTGAATTACGACTTCAGTTCTGATGACAATGAAATTACATGTAATCAAATATCAGATAATATATTGCTAATCTAAAATGACCGCGGCAATAAAATGGCGAATTATAAATTTTTGCACAACCCACCTAATATGGGTATCAAATGATAGGGTTTAATTTGTAGAATACAATACATTATGAAAAAAGCTTGCTACTATAAAGATATTTTTAATTAATATGTATATTATGTTACAGATAGATAGTTATCACATGTTAATAAAACGACAGGTATTTTCATATGAATTCCAATATGTTATCAGAATCTGCAAGTAACGGTTATATTTTTATTAATACTTTATAAAATACATAACAAATATTGATTTTTTTAATAAAACTACAAAAAATGCTGACATAATGTATGTACGTAGAAAAGGGTTTTAGGAAACTCATATTCGTGTTTTAACTTTAAATCATTTCAAAGCTTAAACCAAAATTCCACGACAAATTTTAAGTGATGTGTATGTATATATATAGTGATATGAATAAATTCTCATTCTTTACTTGTAAGTGTTATGGTTTTTTAAATGAAACTATTTTAAATTGTCCGTGACCACGCACTACTGTAAAATTTTTGGATTGTAGGGTTTGCAAAAATATAGTTCCTACTATCAAAATATATATAATTGATCCGTTTAAGATAGTTTCATTTGAAATATACAAAAATCGTTAAATTCAAAATTTTTATCTTATCATGGCCTTTGGTTTTTTCATCCGTACTTTCCTGTTTACTTATTTTTACAATTAAATGATACTCTTTCATCTATGTAAGAATTTTATGAAGAGATGAATTTTCGAACTTTTCATGTTCAAATTGTAATTGAAATAAAGTTTATTAACGATTTTCACTTAATCTAATATGTTAATTACAAAAAACAGACATTTTCCAAATAGGTTAAAGGTGTAAGGTTCAATGTGTACTGTGAGACTTATCGTCTACGGAAATCTTTTTTAGCCTCATCCTTGGTCTTATATAATTATTTTCACTACATTTTGAGAAGAAAAAAAGAGATTGAATACTAATTTAAAAAACACAAAGAAACAGATACAAAGGAGAGCTGAAATAACAACATAAAATAATAACAATATGTTATATAAATTAAAATGACTAAAAAAAGTAAAAAATAATTAACGAAATTGAAATTGAATGAGACAAAAAAAAAACTAAGCGTTGAGCTCCACCACTCAACACGCAAAGTCTCGAATTCAGTGGAAAGCGAAGAACTAGGTACTTTCTGTCTACCCTGCTATGCGGGAAAAAAAATTGAATGAGGACTCATTCATCAAATCGGTTAGATTGAATACTTATATTTTGAATACTAGTTTCATTAAACCATAGATTCCAAGGAAAAGTTAAAGCTAACAATATATCAAGATATACAATATAGATGAAGTATTCTAATATGTAGGCACATCGCGCCCTCAGAAACTCATCGGGATATAATTTTAGCTACAAGTGCGTCGACCTCGTGTTGTTGCGTAAATATCAACGGCACTTATTAGGACGGATGCTCCGCCTCTCATCTGTCGCATGATTTTCAGTGGTGGGATTTTCTCATAATCATTAGTGATGACTGATGACATATTTATATAGGTATATATAATAGTTAGGCAGGTATATAATATTTTTAAAATATTTTTCTATCAAATTAAAAAGGACATTTTTCATACATAATATCAGTTGAGTTTGCCTTTGTATACTCAATGTTCTGACTTCAGACACGAAGCAGTCGACGGAGTGTCTTGACACTAGATTGTCTCTTACTATTCTGCTATGTCAGATAAAGCGTGAGGTTGCTGAAGCTTGCGCTGCATACCAATTTCATGCTGTATCTAGACATAAAAAAATCTCTAAATATTTAGAGCTTTTAATTTTGCACTAATGAACCCTCATGAACCCAATAAAAAGTATTTTTTACCAGTTATAATTTAACTGCTTATAGCATTTACAGATGGACGGACATCTTTTTATTACAAACGAAAATACTAACATTCCTAACTTTACGGTCATTAATTCTTTATATGTATGTAATATATGTTTTGTGTATTTTATATTGAAAGGACATATATAAATCAAAACAGTCATTCAGTACACGTTTTGTGAACGCTACACGTGCCTCTGTTTATATGAAACGATCTAATGGACCACGTGTATGTGTGTTTCAGTATATATATATATATATATATATATATATATATATATATATATATATATATATATATATATATATATATATATATATATATATATAGCGTGTATGTGTGTTTGACCTTCTCTCTCATATGCGCTTAACCTATATTTTCTACTGTATACTATACTAGTATGGTTTTGCATAGCTTTGCTTTAAATGAAAATCTTGCAATAAGTCTATGTCAGATTTTTGTCAAGTTGTTTTTGCTATTTATACAGGCTATCGTAGCGGACAGAGTCTGACTGTAAACAGATTGGTTGTGTGTTTGATTCTCACTCGGAGAAATGATTATATTTTTTTTGGTTCTGCTTTGGTAAGACAAACACACAATACTTCAATTTCGGAAAGCGGAAAGCCGTAAACGGAGTGTGTCGACACTAGATTGTATTTGACTACCCTGCTAAGCGGGATAAAGCGCGAAGCTGCTGTTTATATTTACCATATGTTATATGTTATTATTCTAATATATTCAATAAGTAACTTCGATTATAAACCAGTTTTAAAAATTGTATAATTTAATACTATTTAAGTCTTTTCCGTTTAACACCGAGAGGTGACCGTGAAAATTAATTAATTTCCGCGATAATCCGAATTCTTATTTCCTATACGTTTTGAGTAAAATTTGCTGAGTTTTATGCAAAGAAAGAGTAAATTACAATAAAATTCCGAATGATTTGTTACCGGTCGTGTCGCAGTGAGACTGCATTTGAATGTAAACGCGATCGGTTGTGGTTTCGATTCTTTAAAATAATAATCGAAATTATTTTTACTTTCTCTCTTAAGTAAGACAGAGTGCAGCGTTGAGTTCCGCCACTCAACACGCAAAGTCTCGAATTCGATTTGAGTCTTGACACTGCTTACTTTTTATATAACCTTCCATACTGGATAAAATCGTGAAGCTAAAATAAATATTCTGTAAATTTATTTAACTAAGGTATGTTGAAATTTAAATGCGCTTTTATCACATACGATCGGGCGTGGTGTTCGCTGGGCTACAACAGTGACGAAAAACAATTTTTATAATTAACGTAGAAAGAAACCGGTGTCGAATTATTTAAATAATTATACTTTTCGTAGAAACTTAAGTAGCTAGTAACGTATGGGGTGTATGATATGACTTTTTGTATGTCATTTATATCGGTTATTAGTGTATAAATTAATTTGCTAATTTTATTTTTGAAGAAAAGATAATAATTTTCTTTTTACTCAATTTTATTATTATATTACTTGAAACTGTGAAGGGGAATAGTTACTAAATGTTTAGCTAAGTTTGTTTAGTATGTTAAACTTAAGATGTATATATAATTTATTTTAATGAATTCTTCATATTTTTGAATATATCATGCAGATTTATTTTAAATTTCCAATGCACTTTCAATGTTAAATTCATTTTATAAGAATGAAAGTGCTTACAATTTCAAATCCACCCTGGATTTGAAATTGTAAGTAATGATTTTATATCTAAACGATGAATTCAAAATGAATAAACTGTATATAAATAGATTAATCTATTTTTTTTTATTTTAATTAGCACTATCGAAGCAGGTCTGTAATTTTTGTTACGTTGACTTTTTTTTTATTATTTTTCTTATACAATTTAAAGTGTTTAAGCTAATCGACGACGACAAGAAGATCTTTATGTCTCTATGTGTATATAGGGAAAAAATTTGTTAAAAAATCTGTAACATATATATTAAAAATATATTTTTGTATTTCAGGTCACACAAGCGGCGCTCGCCGTCGCTATTAAAATGCGTTCGTTGCTAGCGTACTACGCGGAAGCAGTGATGTCGGCGGTGGCGCGCGAGGCGGGCTGCGCGGGCGGCTGCAACGGCCACGGCGACTGCATGAACGGCACCTGTCTATGCGAGATACGGTACTCGGGGGATGAGTGTGCTGGACCCAATCTACCTTATCATGCGTGTAAGTGAGGCTTAAGGGCGTCGTCGTAAGAATTTCGAGCGTTTCGAATTTTCACAAAGATTGAATACTCTTTTATCCAGTCGGTTTAGCTGACCGCATATGCAGCGATGAAATACGCAGAATGGCAGGGGTAAACGCGAATATTATAGTAAGAATGAAGAAGAACTTGCTCAGGTGGTTTGGGCACGTTGAGAGAATGAGTGATGAAAGAATGGTAAAAAAGATTTATGAAGCCAAAGTGAGTGGTACGAGAGGTCGGGGGAGACTTCGGTTTACGTTCGTAAACACAGTATTAATGATACTAGAGAGGAGCTCCGAATAGCCTGTATGAAGAGTCTGTGGACGAGGCGAAAGAGATATGTTGGGCTGTAGCGTTTGGCACCCCGTCATCTCTGACTACCCCGCAAGGGATAAAGCGAAGCAAAAAATAATAATAAAGGGGCATCGTGTAAAGTTAGTTGTTACAGTCATGTCTCGAGAACATATATTGTTATACATAGGGTACTAAATGTATGTAGGTAAGAAGAATGCAACTAATTGTAAATTAAAGGTAAAATTCCCTAACCGATGACCTATTCATCTGTCCCTTCCTGAAACACGCCATCTCTCCTGTCGAGTGGCCGCCTCCTCAAAAACATTACTGGACAGCAATGTATTGTTGCTATTTATATGTATTTTTAAATCTATTTAATTTTTTGTAAGTTAATTTTATTTCTGATGATTTACACATAAAAGTATGTTATAAAGAATCAAAGTACCGAAAAAATGATTATTTGACCCAACTCATATATTTTATCAATTGCTGATCGTAAACAACACTTGTCGTTTGTAGACTGTAGTAAGCAATGTCGAATTGTGTACGTAATATAATTCAGCTCAATGGCATGTCACGATACCGAGCTCGTGTTACAACTGCGTATCATGTTCGTAAATGGGATGTTGTTATAGTTGAACTGTTTACTGACTGATTCGTGTTCGTGAGATTATTTGCACGTGGTGGTTATTCTTGGACGTTATGGCGTAGCGGGACATTTCTTTTTTAGTTTTACGCTTTTATTCCGCATAGTAGGGTAGACGGAAAGTACATAGTCTAAACACACTCCGTACTTCGCTTTCCACCAAATTCTAGACATTGCCTGTTGAGTGGCGGAATTCAACGCCACTTTGTCTCACAAGAGCGAGAAAATAAATATAATTTTAATATAATCACTTCCCACAAATCGGAATCGAAGCCACAACCAATTGTATTTGTAGTCAAACGCTGATCCAATGCGCTACGACCGGCCTCTAGTGGGACATTGTATGATTGTAAATACGTTGGTTCGATTCCTACTTGGTGTTATTTAAATTATTTTAGGCTCACCGCTTCGGTTGACAAAGCACAGCGTTGAATTACGCCACTCAATAAGCAATGTCTCAATTCGAATGGAAAGTGCGGAACGTTTTTTAGCATTATATTCCCTCTGATTACCTTGCTGTCTGAGAAAAAAACGTGTGTTGATTGAAAACTGGCATGTCGCTTTAAACTTTGTTTGCGTGGATTTTTATTACATTTGCGCCTACTCATACTTCCTCTATTTTTTTTAACTTCACCTTGTTGAGTGGTAAAGCTTAACGTCGCTTTTTATATATAATCATTCCTACTCAGGGGAATGATGATATATAAAATGATTCATATTTTGCTCGCAGTATTAAGACAAAACGCGGCGTTATGTACTCGTCATCGTTACTCATCCGCTACTCATCACGCAATGTCTCAAATTCGGTGAAAAGCGGAGTACGGAGTGTCTAGGTACTACCTGTATAACCTGCTATGTCGGATGAAAGCGGGAAGATAAAAAAATAACTTAAATGTTACATTTTATTTAGTAGGTATAAAATTTTCATTCATTCTATTAATTAGGAGCTATAGAAGGCAGTAGTTCAGAGTTCAACCCATACACTGAAAACGCTAAAAGCTGTAACTTAATCTAAAATTAATTATTAAATTATTAAAATTAAAATTACTAATAAAATTAAATATTAATAAAATTAAAATTATTTACAATTTACGAGCTATCCCCCGCGAAATCGTCCACGTATAATTTACCATCTCTGGATTTTTGTTGTATAAGTCTAACATATATGTAGCCTTAGGTAGGCCTTTAAATAAGGAATAAGACAAATAGTAAAATAAGGAGTAAAAAAAAGCAATCCCAGCAAAATCGGTTCAACCGTTTCAGAGATTAGCGGGAACAAAGAAACAGACCGACAGACACACAGAATTTGTAAAAGAAGTTATTTTACATATTACACATACGAAAACAATTCTATTTCTATTAGACATTCTAATTTTAGTTGTTTGCATAGATTATAAGAATAACGTTGATGACTTTTTCTTTTAAAATTAATTTCCAATCCTCTTTTTCAGGTATCGGTGGTATATTCCTTCTGGTAGCATTCGTATGTGCAGTTCAACTCACAATTTGCGTAGTAACCGAGTACAGGCGGTTGAAAGCTCCCACTTTCCTCAGAGCTTGCAAAGTAACGACGCAGAAGATGCTGTACTTCGTTGCATTCCTAGCTTCCCTCATTCGTGGTGCTTACTTTGTATCACCGGTAAGTTTTTTTTTAACATGTTGTCTTAATTTAAGTTTAAAAAAGAAGCTAAAATCTATTTTAACTAAAACATTATTTTCTCGTTTCCTTGATCATGCTGGAAATGACAAGCAGTTAATAAAGAACGCAGCGGGACTCGGAATTGCGATTTTTGGGTACCGTCCAAGTGTGCAAATAACACTTTAAAAATATTAAATTTTAAAGGTTTCTGTCTTTGATTTTGGTCACCTATACAAACGTCAAGTACGGAACACCAGATAACAAACGTGGATCGTTCTTTTTACGTATCTTTTTAAATATTAATATTTATTTTTAGTCGTACTACGTAAGTTGAAGCAATGCTGTATTTTTAATTTGCATTTCTTGGGCTTTTTAACTTAAGCATTTGAACCAAGCAGCTGAAGGGCAAAGTAGATTTTCCTAAAGTTGCATATATCTACTACATGATGCCAGGAAATATTAATTTATCATATTGAATTATTTTTTAGGTTGGTTGGTTTATTTGTTTTTGGAAAAGGTAGTTTATCATTGTTGTTTTTATATGATGTCGTAATTAAACGAATTCTGTTACGCAAATTCTATTATGGCGTTTTAGATAAGGCTCGTTTACATTGACCACTATTTATGATCCATACATGTGAATAAAATTGGAGTATCTGTTTGTGACAATAAAATAATCGCCTTTTACTAAAATTTATATACATTTGCTCAGATACCCAAAATAAGATTGTTTACAGTTTTTGCCTGTCTGTTTGTCGACCAATATCTGAAATGGCTGAATCTATTTTAAAGGAACTTTCACTAGCAGATAGATGATGTAATAAGGAGTAACTTTGGTTATTTTTATTTTTTAATTATAAAAAATAGATCTAGCAATGATAAAGTCCACATGGGCGAAGTCGCGCACAGAGCTCGTTAAAAACTCATAAAACCTAAAATAAATATTTTTGTTAACAGTCAGCATTCCAAGAAAGCTGGGCAACTAGTCTGCTCTCAGCGTACTACCCACTTCTTATGTCAGGATCATCTCTTATTGTGTGCTTCTGGGCGGAGGTGAGTTTTTTTTAATTACAATCTATATATATATTAATATGAATTAAAATTATATTTGTGATCGCGATGTTTATGGGCTCGATTCCCACTCTGTTTGTTGACACGCGATGTTGAATTCCGCTACTGCGTAGTAGATATATAAATATAAATGAATTAAGTAATTAATTAAGTGAGTAATTAGCGGTATTTAAGTGAAGTACAGAATGTATTATCAATAGGTTATCCCTAACTAACGTTCTATTCAGTAAAACGGGGAAATTGTTTTTTAATAATGATTATCCTACATGGCACCCAGACTGACTACTCCCCAGTGACTAAAGCAAATAAAGGAAAGTTTTAAATCGATCATTTCCCCGGCTAGGAATTGAGCTCAGAACCAACTGCGTTTACAGTCAGACGTCGTCCCACTGCGCCACAATGGCCTCATAATAATCAATAAGTCCAAATTATATATTAAGGCATCAAGCATGATTTCAACCATAATACTATAGTATACCCCGTCTCTTCACTTATTTTACTTTAAAAAAACTTATTTCTATACAAAATTAATATTGAAAACATACGTAAAGACTATATCTATTTGTATATTTTATATGTCGTGGCGCAGTGGGACAGTGACTGTAAAAGTAATCGTTAGTGGATTCGATTTCACTCGGGGGATGGTTTACATATAAATTATTTTGATTTTCTCTCTCTAGTAAGACTAAGCACAGCGTTGAGTGCCGCCACTCACCATGCGATGTCTTGAATTCGGCGGAAAACAGAGTACGAAGTCTCTTGACTTTTATTTTTACTGTTTTTCTAACCTGCCATGCGGGATGAAAGTGCAAAGCTAGTTATATATATTTTGTACATACAATGTGTGTAATGAACAACAGTTTTTTTTTCTTTGTTCTGCAAACAAACAGAATGTTTAACATCTGTTTGTTTATCGCAGCGACCTAATTAAATTGGCATTTCAATGGTCTCTACGCAGAATTAAAAAAGTTCAATTTTATGTGTGACCCAAATGTGTTAGAGAAGCGTTAATTGCTTTAATGAATGATGGATGACTTTTAAAATTTGATATGATGTTGATTCTCATATTCAAATCGTAATATATTCCGCTGGTGTGGTTCGATTACACGCGGCGTTTGGATCCACTACCGTACATGCAAAGGTTATTATTTAAATTATTTGTGTTACGATTTTGATATTATTGTTCTTATAGTATAGCGATTTATATCTTAAAAATGTCGTTTATTGACTATCTTGCCGAACATATTTCTTAATATACTAATTACTCAGTTTTAAGTTTAATTTTTAATCTAAGTAAAGATAAAACGAAAACACAGCATAATAAATTCAATTTAACACGTGTGGAAATGAAAGTAAATGTTATATTTATACAAAAAAAAAAGAAACATGTAATTCCCCATTTATACTTAAGTTGTATTGTATTGTTAATTATGACACTAACATAAATTAATGATTTGTCAAAACACTACGTAAATAACGTCATGTATGAGTCATGCTCATTCATTCACAAATTATCAACCCACAGCCAGCGCCATCTATTGTGATCTATAAGAACTATATTGAAATAACGACTGGGAACATTTGAATCGGAATGTGCTTAATCAATTTGCCGTGATAGTTTGGGCTTCGACTGTTAGATGGTGGTACTGTTGTGTGGTTTATTTTTTTATCTTAGCACTTTGTCTAAAGTTTAAGCGAACTTCCGCCCAAATTTCAGATTATGCGTGTTGAACTCTTGCGGAACTCAACCCTGTAGTATTTTTTAACTGATGAAAAAGATTGAGGCGATTCTCATGTCGACGCGTATATATTTTTTTATGTGCGACCAGCCATAACTTTTCGAAGAGTAGTCGAGTGTTGTTTTTTTTTAACAGATAGAGTTTATTTGAATATTGATTTTATATAAATATGAAAAAATCCAACCTTAAGGGCAGGTAGGGGATGATTGACCACCCATAACTTTTTATACAGTAGTCCGATTTCGAAAATCCTTTTTTTTGGCATTTCATATTTTTTCTTAAAAAAAATTAAGTCGCTTAGTTTCTTTCTTAACTTAACATTAGGCAAAATATATGAATTCGATGGAAAGCGAAGTACGAAGTGTTCTGACACTAGGTATTTTCTGTCTACCCTGCTATGCGGGATAAAAGTGTGAAGCTAAAAAAATGTTTTCAATGTCAATATAAAAAAATCTTTTATAAGTAAATTATTTATACTTACCATATCACTTTTCTGTCAGAAAAAAAGAAACAAAAATGGCAGACGTTTAAAATACAATAAGCGTCGGGCTGTGGTGATGTTTCTCAGAAATACAATATGAATGCGGTTATTTTGCAAATAAAATAATAATTCGCATACCAACCGACCCATTGCATGAGCCATGTGCCACTTAATGAAAGAATCTATATGAAATAGCTATAAATTTTTAATATCAACATTCGAGACTTTCATGATTCAGTTTTGAAGTTATAGGGATGTAACCGTGTTAGTTGTGGATTTGTTCCCACTTCGGTGAATGTGTTTGCTTTGATATGTTTTTTGTTATTATTTTTATGCTATTTATATTGTAAATCTTTTCTTTAACGGTATAAACATTTGAATTAATTGAATGGGATTCGAACCTGAGCCTATTGAAAAGTTTACAAGAGGCACGGGTTCGATTCCCGGTGCGCTTAAATTTTTATACGACTTTTCAAAAATGTTTTCTAATCCTAAGTGGAATAAATTAATGTAATATACTGGAAGAAATTGTAAATGTTGTATAAGCCTATATTTAATACTAGTTTTTGAACCAGAGTAATGGTTTATTGTATGAAAAAGTTAGTTACTTAGTATTGTTGAGATGTCAAGAAAAAATTGGCATTGGCAAAAAGACAGGCAATTTTTTCTTGACAGCCAATTTTTTCAGGTCAAAAGTTGTGGGTGTGCAGATGACAATTCTGAGAAGTCTCTACTTGGTTTTCACTTTTATAAGTAGAACTTTATTTTCAACAAATACTGTTTTAACAATATCTTTCTATATTTTTATATATGTTTTTAAAAGTGTCACTCACCCTCAAAATATAATGATAAAAAAATTATATTTAAATTATTTGCATTTCTTTTCTCTGGTAAGACAAAGCGCAGCGTTGAGACACACCATTCAACACACGATGTCTCGAATTTTAAAATGGAAAGCGAAGTATGGAGTGTTTTGACACTATGTACTTTTTTTCTACCCTACTGTGCAGAATAAAAGCGTGAAGCTGAGAAAAAAATCTTCGCAGCTCGATAATCTATGCGTATATATAAGCTATACGTATATATAAGTTATACGTATATATAAGCTATATGTATACATAGAGCTTAATTGTCTAAACGCTCGAACGGATTCCAGCAAGTGCGGGTTCGAATACTGCCACATCACAATTTTTTTTCTTATTTCAGTAAAAGCCAGTAAAGCCTTAACCTAAATACCTTCTATAAAATTCAATAAATCTCATATTAACTACACGTTAAATGCCTCTACTCTTACAGAAAACTAAATAGGCGATTAGTATTACGAATTGTTTTTTTTTACATACATTAAAGGTCTTATTCTGTACACGTATATGCGAAATACAAAACGTGTGCAGGTAACGTAGAGAACATAGTGTCGGAACCCTCCCAAGTATTTTTAAGAAGTTTTTACTCAAGCTATCTATATATAAATAAATATAATTGCAGTGTCTGTTTTTTATATTAGAATAACCGCTGTTTAGCAGATGGATGTATGTATGTATGTATGTACGGTACATATATGGTACGTAGTTATTTTTTTACAATTTTTGTCTGTCCGTCTGTCTGGAATGGCTGGACCAATTTTGACGGGACTTTCATATTCAGAAATTCTAAATCCCACGCGAATAAAGTCACGAGCTACAATTTGTATTGGAAGATAATTAACATTAGAATGTGTAGCAATGAGTATGTCTAACGTAAAGTAGCTAATGTCAGTAATATGTACTTATTTAATTTAATTCTATATATTTATTTTTATTTACATTTAGCATTACGCTTTTATCCCGCGTAGCAGAGTGGATATAAAGTACACAGTGTCAAGACACTCTGTACTTCACTTTCCACCGAATTCGAGACATTGCGTGTTGAGTTGTGAAACTCACCGCCGCTCTTTGTCTCACCAGAGTGAAAAAGTGAAAATAATTTAAAAATAATCACTCCTCCGAGAGGGGATAGAACCCACAACCGATCGCGCTTACAGTCAGACGCTGTCCCACAGCGCCTCAATTTATTTATGTTCAATGTATTATTATAACATACTAAGTGATTTTAGGAAGTTTTTACTTCTATCTATACAAATCTATCTATACAAATAAATAAAATCTCTTTTCACTAAATGCACATAAATAATACACGGTACATGTACCAAAGTTATTATTTATACAATTTTTGTCTTTTTGGCTAATTTTAAAATGGCTGGACCGATTTCAACTGTACTTACACTGGCAGATAGTTGATGTAATAAGGAGTAACTTAGGCTACTTTAAAACCAAGAACCAGAAATGTTAAAACCCACGCGAATGAAGTCACGAGTTTAACTAAATAATTTAACAATAGAACGTGTAGCAAAGTATACATCAGACGTATGGTAGTGTAAGTAATATTTATTTTATTAATTTAATTATGTTTAAGGCATGATTATTATTATAAAAAATGGGTTTCCTACTTCTTTACATAAAGCTTAAATGCGTCAAATTTCATACTCCTCAGTCATCATAATTTTGGTAAAAAGGTTGTAGGTGTTGATTTAAGCATGTCTGTATTACATCTGGACTATACAAGTATTGCATTAAGTAGAATGAGTATTTAAGGCTTGTTTTGTACTATCATTTTTTTCTTTGTTTATTCGTTACTTTTTTATTTTACTATGCAGTGTTCGCGTTTTTTATTAGTAAGAAACTGCAGCTGTAAATAGTGTATGTTGCGTAAAAATATTCGAAAAAGGTAATTGGTATTTGTACGGCGAATTTAAAATTCAAGCGCTTGCCTCGCCTCGTCGAGACACCTTAAAGCAGGTAGATTAATGGTTTGGTGAATTTAATCTATAAATTTTAACTATCTATATAAGGCTGGTCGTGGCTCAGTGGGATAGTGTTTGACTGTAAACGCGACCGGTTGTGGGTTCGATTTCCACTCGGGGAAATGATTATATTTTAATTATTGTCATTTCTTTGTTCTGGTAAGACAAAGAATAGTGTTGAGTGTTGGCGTAATATGGTGAAAAACATCAATAAAAACGTAGTTTTATATCTAATATATATGTCTATGTATGAATATACTTGTTACTGACTGAAAGTATACTCAAAACATAACATAGGTCCCGCCTTCTTCTGGCCTATACGATAGAACGTTCAATGCCTTACGAAAAATGTCTAATAAACACAAGTAGGTGAAGAAAACATAAAAATATATTACTATTTTCCCTCAAATGTTTTATTTGTAAAATATAACCAATAAGGGCCTCAATGAAATATATTTAAATAAATAACCTTTTCTGATAATAGCTTCTTTTCTACGTTTTATCATTATATTATTGTTAGTTATTTTTCTGCTTTTCATATGTATCACCATAAATCTATTGAACTTCGAATTTGAATTTATAAAACGTCGAATTTGTTGAGACGAAGTGCGGTGTTGAAATTCGTTACTTTACACGCAACGTCTTGAAAAGCGAATAATGGAGTGTCCTGACTCTAGGTTCTACCTGACTATCATACTAGGTTCCACCATGCAGATTAATGTTTGAAGCTGAAACGTAATAGTTGAGTAAATAGCATTCGTTTTATAACAAAAATTGTATAGAAGTTTCCACGACCAAATACAGCTAATATAGCTACTTTGGTTGGACGTTATCCAAAAGGTGCGAATTCCTATCCTTCTATGTTCAAGGTTTATATGTACTTAATATTTAATGTAGCTTATTGTAATGGTAAATTTTATTTAACAGATGAGAATAAGGACATGGGATTGCGTTAGGGGTGAACTGTTTATATATAAAATATAGGCGATCTTTGGTTAGGTTATATAATTTAGAGAAATAGTAATCTATTGAAATTTAAATAAAAAAAAATTAGAAGTGATATTCAAAGATTTTAAATTATTATCTCTTTATCTTGGTTGTCACCGATTCAAATTTTTTAGCGAATCGGATGCCAAGAAATGGGTCCAAATAGAGCTGAAAAATATCCATGGATATCTATCCATGGAATGAAGGAGTGAAGCTAATAAAAGAAATATTTAAATATATGAACAAGTGCAAATTTTTAAAAAACATAAAATTTGAACGCAGCACGACCCGCGTCTCTTGGAAATCTTCTTTCTACTTTAGTTAGTAACATTTATGAGCATCAATCAATGATATTTTTTTATATATAACTGAATCGACATTTTGCCCTTCGCGTTACTTCCCTTCCAGTGTAATCGTAGTACGTCGAGTAATTGTTTGCATGACCAAGGTTGCTTGTAGGCCATGAAAATTATACAAATGCAAAAAAAATATTTTTAACATAGAAATTTCTGGTAAAAGTGCAGTTAAACAGATTTATTTTAAAAATCGGAAATAAATATATTTTTTGAAATAAAGAAATGTCTTTAGAAGTCAAATTACGCAAGGAAGTACGTACAATGTAGAAAGCGAGTATTTCTTTATTATAAAGAAAATTCATGCACACTAATCTGTTTGAGTTATCCTATACTATTGTATGAAGTGATATACGTTGTTAAGGAAACGCTTGTTTTACGCGTCAAGGGATTAGTAGTCTACATAAATAAGTGTATGTGTAACTTTAGTTTTATTAAGATATATGTTTAAAAAATATCGCTTTGTACGCTTTTATCCCATACAGCAGGGTAGATAGAAAGTAACTAGTGTCTAGACACTCCGTACTTCGCTCTATGTACTTCGCGTTCGGATGGAATTTAACGCCGCAGTTTGTCTTACCTTACTTAGAAAATGAGAATGGAATGAGAATATTAAATATAATCACTCCTCCGAGTGGGAATCGAACCCACAACCGACCGCGTTTACATTCAGACGTTATTCCACTGCGCTACGACCTCACATATATCTGAACATAATCAGATATATTTGAAAATAGCAATAGATTATTATTACACTATGTTTAGAAAGATTAAATACCTTAATAGTAGTATATACCTTAATAATAGTATAATAAAAATGCCTTGATGTACGAAGTGCTACGAGACATGCAACGCTTAAGTAACAGCCCGGAATATGGAGCTTATCACCTACTTCCGTAAATTATGCATCATAAATAGAGTTAATGTTACTTATAAAAAAAAGAATGTTTTATCCCGCATAATAGGATAGTCAGAGACAACCTAATGTTAAGAAAATCGAAGTCGATAATCGAAGCATGTTAAAATTCGGCGAAATCAACGCCGTCCTTATCTTTTTACCACAACGAAGAAATTGGAATTAATTTAATATATAATCATTTCCCCGAATAGGAATTGAACCCGTAACCAATTCTTTAATTACCATTTATTTAATGTGTCATTATGAACAACATTATTTTCTACATTTCTTCCACTTTGCCATATTCTGTATACCTCTGGTCGCAATTATTTGGTATAGAGGAGTCTACAGTGTTTTGTAAAGAAATATTTATAACGTAATAATAAATAATATAACTGAAATATAGCTGAACTATATTATACAGAAAAGTATATTGATCTATATATATAGCAGGTTTGGTCAGTCATTCGTCTCTTTGTTTACCATTTCATCTAAATTCGTATACAGATGCGTCTATATAGACTGTCGAGGAGACAAATTCAACGCCACGCTTTGTTTAACGAAACAAAAGGAAGGAAAAATAAACATAAATATTATGTGTGAAATTCACACTTAATCCAATTGAATAATGACTGGGAATCTAAACACCTTTCAGAAGTTAATGAGTGAGATTTAGAGACACAGTATGTTAAACTATCGACTACAAAAACACTTTTAGGCTTTCTTGAGTTTTTAATAAATGCATTGTTGAACTCCGTTACTGATGTGTTCGAACTAGAAATGAGCGAAAACCAAAAAACGGAATGATACGGAGCGCTAAGCAATTATTATAAAGTTTTTCTTTTAAATTGTATCAATATTTTTTTTACCAAAAAATACAGGTTTTGTTCGACTTTGATAATGGTTGCCTCAAAATCCATGTTTTTTAGCAATTTTTTTTAAATATTTCGTGATATTAAAATGTTTATATCAAAAAATATACGTTTTAAATCGTTTTATGAAGAAAAAAAATATTTTTTTGCAGTCTACCTATGACCACGGACGACTGTAAATTGTTCGAAACGTCAGATTTTCAAAAATGTATATAATAACAAAATATACGCGATTAATCCGTTTAAAATAGTTTCATTTAAAAAAGTGTGCTTTTATCAATTTACTTACTGTCTGTACGTCTAGCTTACTAGCTGCAAGTGCCAGCAGTTTGCACGTTGAAGCATAGCTGCAGGAGAGGTTAGACGTTGCGCGCGCGCCTCTTGCCTGATACGATAGTATACGATAATCATTAATTATTCTTTTTTAAAAAAATCGTTATCCAAAATTAAATATGTGTGTTTTCTAAAGTTTTTATATTAGGAATGGATTTCGGTGAAGATTTTTTTGTGAATTAGAAACGTTGATTGTGAGTTTTAGATTTTATTTTATTTATTATTATTATTTTATTATTTTGATAGGTAATATGGATTGTGTACTTTATAATGAAATATAAGGTATATGAGAAAGAAGAGATGCGATTATTGTTGTATTAGTAAATATTAATATTTGAGATAGTTGATTCTACACTTTTTAATCAAATACTAAGAAACATATTCAAAAAACCTTCTGAATACATCGTTCGTTGCAGCTCAGTCGTGGTCCATTGCTTCTAGTAATTAAACTTGAGATTAAAAAAAATAATTACTGTTATAAAACTGGTATATAATCGTATCCTCTAAAAGAAATATTTGTTTTTATTGCTTACATTGTTTTTAATAAACGTACCAGTATATCAGTAAATCTGTTAAAAGCTTTTTTTAATTTCCAGTCATATGAAAATTACTTTTTTATAATTTTTTAACATATTTTTTGATATATTGACTCTTATATCGCACTAAAATTTTATTAATACAGATCAGACTTTTTTTTATATTAGTAAATCAGTTAAAAGCTTTTTAATTTTCAGCCATAGGAAAATTATTTTTTTTTATTTTTGTAAATAGTTTTTGAGATATTGACTCTTATATCGCACTAAAGTTTTATTAATTCAGACTTTTTCAAAATGATCTCTTATCGGAAAAAATAAATTATCTCTAAACAATTTAAATTTAATTCCCTACATTTTAATATATATGAATATGTTTTTTTTTGCTAAACGTTTATTATCATATCTGTGACAAAGTGGCTTTAAACTGATATTAACAATCAACACGAGTGATTCCGCGTCCGAAAACCTAACTTAAATATGTTTTTCAACTATTTTAAGTTAAAATCGCAGTAGTTATGGGTATAATATGTCGACTAGTCGTTTACGATGTGCAATTTAATACTATAGTCAAAATGTTTTGATGACTAACGAGTTAACCTGTAAACTTATAATAATGGTTTTTACAACCTTGATAAAATAAATGATACACTTTATCGTGTGTGTATTGTCAATAATTGCTAAAAATATATGGCGTCAGTCCTTGTTAATTACAAGTTTTAGTTTCGAGAACTCATTTGTGCAAATATTGAATTTAAATAAGATATTATTGAGTTAATATTTAACTTAGAATAATCTTAGAAATATACTTTTTGCAACTTGAAAATATACTTAAATATAATTTTTTGCCACTTTGATTGTGGGTTTCGTGGTTGTGTTGCGTTAATTTTTATCGAATAAAAAACCTTTCAATGTAAATTTGGTCCATTTCTTGCTGTTTCATTTTGCATAACAATTTGCATATATTTAAATCTATTGACAATATTTTATTTTATCTTTTTTATTTATTTTTTTAAATTTGACGCGTAGTCTTGTCTTTTGAAGAAACTAGTAATTTTGTGCAATATAAAATCGATATGTTATATTTTACTTATTTTCCGCATTTAACGTGATAAGGACTTCCGTCCTATTAGTATCTCGTTCACTAACATAGTCGTTAGAAACTTTTTGTATATGGTCATGGCATCGTACCGGTCGAGATGCGTAACCCAACGTCGTTTGTTGTTAAATCCGGTGATTTAACAACAAACGACGACAAATTAAATGTTAATTAATTTGGGCACTTAGGTATTTCAAATCACTTAAATGTAGGACCCCTATATAAGGTTTGGTAAACAACTCCTTATATACATAGTAGAATTTTTATTAAGTTCAATTCTATTGCAGTGTTTTTTTTTCGTATATTTAAAACTAAAACTGCTAAAAGGTTACTTTTACATTTTTTCCTTTTTTTTTGTTCCAACACACTCCTTACTTCACTTCCTGCCGAATTCGAGACATTGTGTGTTGAGAGGTGGAAATTAACGCTTCGCTTTATCGCACCAGAAGTAATTTAAATAAAATAAACTGGAAGAATGCTCCCGAGTGGGAATCGAACCCACAACTACTGGTAGCGTTTACAGTTCGACGCTGTCCCCTGCGCCTCGACATTTTTATAATATATTCATTTTTCTCACTCTAGTAAGACAATACGCGGAAATATATCGAAAACTAATTTGTTTCTAACTGTACCCTTAATAAAAAATATTATTTAAAATTATCATATTAACTTTTAGAGATACTCGCACAATAAATCGCTATAATTTAATGCTTTTGATATTGAATCGCATTCAAAGCGAACCGGTTTTGGTTTTGCTGTTAATTAATGTATAAATATGATATTAATAGATACTTAAATTTTTAAAATGTCTTTACGCAATACATTTTGTAATAACATATCATTTAGGTATAGTCGTAGAGGTCGAAGTGGGAATAAAATTATTTTAACTTCCTCGCTCTGGCAAGACAAAGTGTAGCGTTGAGTTCCATCACTCAACACGCAATGTCTTGAATATGGTGAAAAGCATTAACGTAGTCCAACAGCGTTAAACTGTAGTCACGCTGTGTACACGGGTTTCATTCCAACTAAAAGGTATTATATTTAAAATTTTTATTCGTTTCTACTTTCTGGTAAGACAAAGCACGGCGTTGAGTTCCCCATTCAACACGATATGGTCCGATTTTAGGTGGAAAGCAATCAGCGAAGACATCAAGACTACCTATGCGGGATAAAGTATTTAAAATTATTTATAGCTGGAGCATTTTTTACTCGACGAAATTGTAGAGTTTTTATCATAGTAAGTGGGGGTTCAATCAATATATTTAAATATATGATGATGATGTCTTGTTCGTATCTGCGTAGCTTGCTTATAACATCAAATTCAAACAGATCAAATTTTTTAAGTGTCGTGTAAAACACACTTGGCAACGTGTAGGACACTTTATACAAAAGTGAGCGCTAAGTTGTATTATTTGTTAATATCAATACGTCTGTTATTATAAAATGTATTGATTTTCTGTATTGTTTCTCTATGTAAATTTAACTATGCTAAATTTATACTCTCCGACAGTTTTCATCAGTACCTTATAAAAAGCAATTTTCTTTTATTCATATTTATTTATGGATTTATTGTATGGAAAATGTCTAGTGATATTAATCATAGCTTAGCCGTGTTATAAAATTCAGGAGATAATGCTACTTGATAGGAGCAGGTCGTGGCGCAGTGGGACAGTGCCTGACTGTAAACCCGATTGTTTGTGGGTTCGATTCCCGATCAGGGGAGTAATTGTATTTAAATTATACCCTGCTATACGGAATCAAAGTGTGTAGCTAAAAGAAAACAATCTTATTATAGTTTTATGTGTTTATAATGCTTTTTTTTTCGTCGGGACAGAAAAAAGGGCACTTATTTTAAATTATTTTTAAATAAAAATAAATTATAGTTAGTTTTCATATAACTAGATGTCCCGTTTACCCGTTGATAACTCGTTGCCTAATGGTATCGTGTATGTCATTTTATATAAATATATATGTCAACACACACTACTATGTATATAGTAGTGTGTGTTACATTTATTTTCTATTTAATTTATTTTTATGCATTATTTTTAAAAAATATTAGCATTCTGCACTCCTTCTCTATATAAACAATAACTGTGCCTAATTTCATACTACTCAGATCGCGTTGTTTTCACATATTAATATATAGATATATTCAAAATATCGAGATGGATTAATGAAGGAATGCAATGACAAGCAACATAACCGTGGGGTCGTTGTGTTTTCAAAACCAGTCCTGGATGACTCACATGAATGGCTCCTTATGTTCCTCTCTCTAGACATCTAGATAAGTATCATATGTGCATTACCTATTGTATCGTTATATAAGTATTAATATAACAAATCTTTTTGGCTGTGTTATTTTTTATAAATTCGCCAAAAATATATTTCCTCTCTGACTACCCAATAATTATTATTTGATCGATTTTAAACATGGTCGATCGTGACTTCAGTGTTATTGAAAATGTCCTTAAGACCACTCATAAGGGCTTTGAAGAATCTTAGAAGGTTGTGTTAGTACCTATATAAGTGGGTCAAAATCAATATTTATTTATTTTAACATAATTGCTGTATGTATTTTGTTTATTAACGCACTAATTCTAAATTGTTTTTTGTTTGTTGATGACGTGTGTGAAGTAGCGCTTTTAAAATGTGTAGTCAGTATTAAGGCTATAGGTCGTGCGTATTAGATAAGGAATATAACTTAATTTTCACGTATTTTCCAATAAATCAAGTGTTTCGATTTTTTTAGCTGGAATAAATCGTTATCATTTATTACCTATAAGTATTGAATATAAAGAATCAGATCACTAAGTTCATTTTAGTTCAAAATGATTTAAGAAATTACTAACAAGAAAATATTTGCATGAAATACAATATAATAGTTAAGTATTAATGAATGTGTAATTTATTACAATATTTCGAATTCGCGCTGATAACTGTGAAGCTGCCAGTATTAATAAACGTTTAGACTAAAATATCGTTTAAATACAGTTTGTTCTCTTTCTGTTATAATTCACTCTTTCGCTAAAAAGCTTTTTTTCTTACTGGGCCCTTTTTTTCCGCATTGCAGGGTAGATTGAAAGTACCTAGAGTCATTGCGTGTTGAGTGGTGGATCACAACACCGCGCTTTGTCTTACCAAAGCGAGGAAGTTAGAAATTTTTTAAATATAATCACTCCCCCGAGTGGGGATCGAACCCACAACCAGTCGTGCTTACAGTCAGACGCTGTCAGACTGGGCCAAGTGCTTTAATTACATAATATAGGTTTTATTATAATCATATCCATGATTTTTTTATTCATTCTTATAAGAGAAAAAATATGATGAAACGGAATCAAGTTAGTAAACATAATGTATCATATGCATATATATATGGATTTAGGAAACAAAACAATTTTTATTCTAATTTATTTTTAATAATATATTAAAATTATCTAACACTCATACAAGCCCAACACAAACATATTTTATACATTGCAGTACATATGACACAAACGCACACTTTATCATATTTTTGTTTAGGAAATACAGAAAAATATATACATACTTATTTAAATATATATATACATACGCAACATAAAGCAACCTTGCTGAAACAAAACGATAACAAAGGCGCAATTAAACCAGCATTGTACTAATACCAATGCGACAATGCGACTCGGCCGCCATGTGGGGAAGTTACAATTACGGCATTGTGCACAGCTTTATGTCTGACGTACTCGTAATTCAGATATTATGATATTATCGAGACAGTTGTTTCCTGTTTGAAGATATGCATGGATGAAGAAGACTTTACACCTGTAGAGACGCGTTTGTGGATTTTAGCAGGTCTATGAGTAAAAAAAACAGCTTTGCGCCTCATCTCGCATAGCAGTGTAGTCAGAGACAATCTAGTTTTAAGGCACTCCGTTGACAATTAATTTTAAATATAATCATTCCCACGAATGAGAAGCAACCCCACGACTAACCGTGTTTACGGTCAGACGCTGTCTCGATTTTATGTGGTCACAATGAGTAAAAGATGATTTTAAACGATTTTAAGGGACATAATTATTGTTAAATTTTTCTTGCCTTGAATTCATAACGGTAGAAAGTAAATTACACTGCTTTTTGCTAATGTTAGAAAGCTATATTTTGTATAAAAATAGTTAAACACGGTTATTTTATTTGGATTTTGGTGACAAAAAATTATTATTTTTATGTTTATTTCGGTCATGTTTTATCTACGTAATTCAAGGGAGATATATAGTTTAGATTCTTATAACGGCTGCTTAATAATTGGAATTTAAAGCTACTAGCTTGTTATCATTACTCGAAGGTCCACATTGAGCTATGGAACCTCATTCAATATCGGAAAATTATATAAAATATAATTGTATTATTAATGCTTAGTTAAGTGAAAATAAAATAAACTAAGATGTTGCTGTACGATGCGGCGGTTTTTGTTTTTTGTATTACTAAGACTTCGTACTTAAACAGTATAACGAAAATGATTACTAACCTTGTTTCTGTTTCAACCTAATTGTTAATATACAATACATTTCATGTTTGTCCGTCTTGGACGGTTTTCAAGAGGCGTGGGTTCGTATCCCGCTGCTTTAGAATTTTTATACGTTTTTTCTATATGTTTTTTAATTTGTAAGTATGGAATAACACTTTAATAATAGTAAAATAGGTTCTAATTTTATTTTTTTATTTCGCTACGTTTTCTTTTACCAGAATAGAGAATTAATTATATG
Source organism: Dryadula phaetusa (assembly GCA_032432895.1). Taxonomy (NCBI): domain Eukaryota; kingdom Metazoa; phylum Arthropoda; class Insecta; order Lepidoptera; family Nymphalidae; genus Dryadula; species Dryadula phaetusa. Next base: position 3,282,797 of record JAOYRS010000077.1, read on the forward strand.
GATATGCATGAAATATATTTTTAAATATAGTCAATGCCCCAAATGGGACTCAAACCTACAACTAATCGCTACGATACTAGGCCACAATGGCCTCAGGCTATTACAAACGATATTTTGTAATAATCAATTCAGTATGAGACTTATGATTTTCAGTCGCTACGTGCTTATGGTCTATACTTTTTATTCTTTAGTGCTTTCTTTATTAAACACAAGATACGTCCGCGACTTCGTCAGCGTGGAGTTTAACATTACAATGTTTATATGAAAATTCTAAAATAAACGCAACCTAAGTTACCCCTTTGGCTATCTGCTATGAATATCCTATCAAAATCAGTCCAGCGGTCTCAAATATTAGCCCTAAGAAATAAGATAGAAAACATCGTTTTAGTATATGTACGGTTTTTACATACATTATATATACATAATATTATAAACAGACATTCTTAATTTTATTTTTTTGTATAGATATAGATTTTATAATTTTCATTGACATTCAATATCCACTCACATAACTAGATATATAGTTTCTATAAGAAACTAGTTAAATACTTTTTTATTATTAAGACGTTCCGTTTTTCTCCTACTGCCCATTTTATAAACATTGCCAGTTAGTTAGGTTATGGAATTTAACACCGCGCTTTGTGTTTCCACAGATTAAATATTATTAAACATAGTTTATATAACTTTTCGTGTGAATTCGATTCGGCCTTGTATTCTCTTTTCAAGTACAATGACTTTGTGAACTAAATACATTCAACATGACTTAATCGTAATTTAACACTAATGAAAACTGTGCCCCACATTATATATTAAATATAGATATAATTATAAATTAATATTTTTTTTATTTAATATTTTGCAAGCTTGTCTAATGTGGTCCATGCTTGGACAAAATGCGACGTTATACTCTGTTAACTAGCATATTTATGTCTTTTGACGTAAGTGTTTGTTTGCGTTGACTTGCGTTTGACTGTAAACGAATTTGTTTTTGTGTTCGATTCTTGTTCGTGGGAATGATTAAATTAAAAAAAAAAACAGTTTATCGACTTTGGTAAGATAAAGCGCGACGTAAATTAGTCATTGAGCATGCAACGTCCTGATTTTAGTAAAAAGTAAACAGAGTGTCTTGACAGAGTGTCTTAACAGATTGTCTTGACACTAAATTATCTCGTAACTAACCTGCGCGAAGTTGTAAAAAATCTGTATTTTTATTAATTATAGTAAAGTAATAAAACTATTGTTCGAAATGGGGTACATGCGAAAAGATATTTACACCATATTTATATTCTAGATTCTTGTTATGTTGATTTGGTAAAAAGGTAACGTTTGTAACGTGGCTAACGTTAACCTGTAAATTTTGCACTTCTTTTCCATATAAACTTTATTTATAATAAATTATTTTAATTAACGTAAAGATAATCATTCCCCCGAGTGGGAATCGAACCAACAACCATCGTGTGTAAAAACGATGAGAATCGTCATCGACCAGAGGACTAGGAGGTTTTACGTTTCTTTTTTCAATCTTCTTTTTAGTTGATTATTAAAGAATATAACAGAGCTTTACTGCATAACCTAAAGAATACTCTTTTCTTTAGGTTATGCAGTAAAGCTCTGTTCAATTCGCAAATTAATGATGAATGGAGTGTCTTAGTAATAATTCTCTCTCATCTTGTTTAAAAATTAATATAATTTATTATATAAAATTATTATTATAAATGATTTATAAACCTAGGTTAGAATGTTAATTCTTGATTGCCGTAGTGTTGAAGGTAATCGTCGGTTTCACTTAATCAATGCTCATAATACCAATCCTACATAATGAATATATACACTACAAGCAATTAGGCGGAATGTTCAAGGTTCGATATCATACCCTGATTGATATGCTAATTTAATTTACTAATATCTGTATTAGATTAATGCATTAATGCAGTTTATTTTTTAGTCATATGTTTAAAATGCTAGCGTAAATAGTAGAACAGTGTCTTCACATGGAGTATTATCTGCCTTCTTTGCTATGCACCAAAATAACAAGGTTGCTTACATTAAACTTATTGACTCAGGGTTAGAAAATGGTAGGGTGTTTTTTTTATTTGTATAACGTTACGTACTTACGCACTTTATGCTTCTTCTAACATGTATATCTTTTAAGTTTTATCGCCACAGTAAACTAGTTGGTAAAAAATCATTCGATATTTCTTCTTTCTAGAGAAACGTATTGATTTTAAATTAAAAACGTTGCCTTTTCTTCACGTATGACATTCTTTCTGGTTACATGAGCCTCGACAACTGGTTGATACACTCTGTTGTATTTGAAATTTAAATTTTACTGGAAAATTTTATTTATATAATCATATAAATAATTTTCATGTATATATTACTTTTTTTTAAATATATTTTAAATGAAAATATATACCTCACTAGTTTAGTATACAATATGAATTGATAACTAACTAATGTTGTGAACTTGCTATGTATTACATTTAAATAACATATTATAAACATATTTATTCCTTATTAATTAGACAGTTTTATACGCTTAGTTAGAAGTTAGAATAATAAATCAAACCGATCAATCAATAGTTTACAACTATTGATTGATCTGTTTGATTTATTATTTTATGTGATTTCATAATATTGTCTTTATATTTATTTTATTTAAACTAAATTTTAATTATTGTCATTATATGATTATTTTTGATATTATCATAAATAATTATTTTTTTTATTATTTATTTGTTTGTTTTTTATATTATTTACAAATTAAATATACATTGAGATATCGTCTGGGTTCCATTTCTATTAGGGGGAACGATTATACTAGAAAAGTGTTTTGGTTTCTCCGCTCGGGTAAGACAAAGCGCGGCGTTAAGTTTCCCATTCAACATACATTAATGTCTCGATTTCGGGCGAAAAGCAGAGAGCGGCATGTATTGTCTAGACATTAAAGTGTGAAGCTGTTTTTTTACTAGTAAAATTATTTTAGTGAAAGCACGAAAATGCATCATACGATTATTATATAAGTTATTTGCTTTTTATTTTTATATCAAAATTGGATAATAAATAACAAATTGTTAGAGTTTTATCATTATTTGTATGATAATGATTCAACTGTGAAAGAGGAATTGGCCATGATATTTTGAGCTTTTTTTGGTGACGGAAATGTGTTTATTATGAATTACCTATTAAGTTTAATTTAAATATAGATTAATTTTCCTTATTTAAATATGTTTATTTATTGCATGTCCATATGCTCTTTGACACGATTAGATATTTAAAATAAATAATTATATTTAGAGAACATTGTAAATGCTCAGTAAATTGAGTTTATAATTATTTCTTTAGTTTCACGCTTTTATTCCGCATAACAGGGGAGACGGAAAGTACCCAGTGTCAAGACACTCCGTACTTCACTTTCCACCGAATTCGAGACATTGCGTTTTAAGTGCTGGGACTTAACGGCCCGCTTTGTCTTACGATAGCGAGGAAGCGAAAATAATTTAAATATAATCACTCCCCCGAGTGTGGTAGGAACCCACAACCGACCGCGTTTACAGTCAGACACTGTCCCACTGCGCCACGACCGGCCTCAATTATTATTATAAGTATTAAAATAAATAGTTTCAATGAGAAACTGTTCATTAATGTCCTATACAAAACCCGAGCTTGATAATAAAGAAACTGCAGAATTCACTTCTTTACTTAAAATTTAAGATTATTATGAATAAAAATACTTACAATAGTTTAATTTTAAAATATAATAGCGTTAAATTGATTATGTTATTTAATATAAAATAATAAATTTGTAATATTAAATAATTTATTGAATTTAAAAATTAACGATTTTCGCGATTTTTACACAATTTAAATGAAACTGTTGAACGGATTAGTCGCGTATATTTTGGTATTTGAAAATATATTTTTGAAAACCTGACGTTTTGAACACTTGACAGTAGTAGTAACTGTGACCATCGGCTTCTGTAAACCGTTTAAAATGTCAGATTTTCAAAAAAATGATTTTCGAATACCAAAATATACGCGATTAATCCGTTTAAAATAGTTTCATTTAAAATTAATGAATTTGTTTATTATTCATTGGATAATAAATTATATATTTACATTTTTAATACGTTAGTATATAAGTTAATTTTTGACTTATGACTAAATGAATGGTGACCTCAATTAAAGCGTATATAGAAATATGCCAAACAAAGATACGTTTCTGTTAATCGGATGTTAGTCTAGTTGTTAGTATGACCGTGGTAAGAGCCTTGTCGCTTCAAAACTACTATTTATAATGTGAGATGCTCCTGACTTTGCTTGGTCATGACCAAGAGTTAATTTTTTTTATCAAATTTAATAAATATTTTAAAGGGTGTTAAACACATTAGATATCGATAGACATTTAATAATAATTTTAATTTTGTCGGCTGTTAAAATAAAGTTTTGCGTTGAGTTCCGCCGCCCTTGTTATACGTGTACGCATTGTTACTAAATTAGTTTATAGATGGAGGGAGGAGTTCTGTTGGCGAGATAAAGTGTTACATAGTAAATATATGGTACAGCTTTTATATATAGATATGTATATATATGTGTATATGTATATGTGGATATATATATATATATATATATATATATATATATATATATATATATATATATATATATATATATATATATTATTAGCTTCACGCTTTTTATCCCACACAGCAGGGTAGACAGAAAGTACCTCGCGTCAAGACACTCCGTACTACGCTTTCCGCCGAATTCGAGACATTGCGTTTTGAGTGGCGGAACTCGGTGCCGCGCTTTGTCCTACCAGTGCGAGTAAATGAAAATAAGTGATTATAAAATTTGAAAAGCAATACATGTTTGTTTCACTATAGTGGCGTTCGCTTGTTGCATCACTAGCCGACGGAGCTATTGCAATGTTTTGATTTTTTTTTTATATTATCCAAATAACGGATTTGCTTTGTTAGTATGTAGAGCAGAGTGATTTATCTTGCTATAATTTGCAACGATATTTTAAACCAATTTTTGTCGTCCGATTTACTTGACAATGTGCTAACGTATGCTATCCAATGAAAATACTATATTTTTATAGTTCAAATTTAATATTCTTGCCAGGACGACCAAGACACGGCAAAAATAGACTTAAGCGTGTTCCTTTTAGTTTTCTATATTAATTTTTTTTTCATTCATTTATCATATATATATATATATATATATATATATATATATATATATATATATATATACTTATAAAAGAGCTGCAACTGTTTTCGCATGGAATTTAACATCTCTGCTTCATTATTGTATAATTCTAAAATTAAAGTAACTTAACTTACTTCGTATTGCATCAGCTATCTGCCGGTAAAAGTCTTGGAACAAACAGACAGACACTATTTTTTTTAGGTGCATGTACCGTGTATATATATATATATATGCATTTATACACCTATGCATTAACAATTCCATTTATATGATAATGTAAATAACATTATTATTGCTAATTTCATATAGTGCAAATTACATAGAGAAAGAGATTGAGAAATTCGATTAATATCCCGTGTGAATAGTGCTAATGTATACAAACATGTTGTTTGTTGCAGATGTTGTTTATTAGCACAAGTGATTCGCCTTCACGTTTCATTACATAAGAACACAAATTTTGTTTATACAATACACGTAAATATTACAATTTATAATGTACAATGTATACATACACACACACACATATATATATATATATATATATATATATATATATATATATTTCTAGTTGTTTTATGCCCGCTAGCAGAGTAGGCATGTCAAATCCAAAGCCAAAACACTAAGTTCTCCACCCCCCGAACTATAAGATATCACGTGTTTATAGGTGGAACTCTACGTCGCACTTTGTCTCACTATAACTACGAAAATTAAATTTAAATATATTAATTAGACCGAGGGCCAATCGGTTTTTACGACGTTTTGCGTAATGTTTGAAAATCAACGCTTAACTCGATTTTAAAAATATTTTCTTTTAAATATGTTTATCCTTGTGCCATTTTAACTATGTTGCTGCTTTACAGTGGATGATGTTAATTAGATCTAGTTTAATTGCGTTATACGTTTTAATTAATTATTTAAATTATTATTATTTTTTTAAGTTTTATAGCTCAGTTTACCTATTACAAATCAAGGTGAAAATAACATGTAATTATATATAATTTACATTATGTATGTATATCATTTACATTGTGATTGTGTTGCTTATTTTCACAAACATCTTAATTTACACGAAATCTCTCTTAGTGCTACATTCTAAGGTCTTTCGTCTCAGCTGAATATTAAATGCTTGTGACCAGTTTTATATTTGCTTTGTTTGTCAGTCAGTCATTGAGTAACGATAGTGTTTTATATGTATAGACTTTTCATCAAATTACAAATGTTTAATGACATTGTAGACCTATATAAATGTTTATTTCTATAGATATAAAAAATACTTAGATTCTTATTTTAATACGTAGTGGCCAACTAGATAAGACAAAACTATAAATCTCTAACTATAAAACTATAAATAGATTAGAAAGAATACCAATTTACAAATACAATATGAAGAATAACAATTTACAATTACCACAGTGGAGAAATGGATTAAATTAAAAAAAATAATCACTTCCTCAATAGCCACGTTGGCTTCAAGCTAAACGTTGTAATATTTTCTTACGTTGATTGCTAGGTTTAATATTATGAAAGTTATATACTATTAAAGTTAGGCCTTATTTAATTCCACTCAAGTCCAATAAAATTTATTATTCTTATCTAGTTGGCAATTAGGTACTAAAACTAGAATCTAAGTATTTTTTTATATCTATAGAAATATATATTTATATAGGTATCGACTGCCTACAATGTCATTAAACATTCGTAATCAATATTAATACGGTGTTTACCGAATCACATGCACTGAGTACACTTGCACTGGTCGAGTACTTATTCATTGAAATTATTCGATTAATTGAATTTGTATCGTTTTTTTTATATTCAGGCTTAGATGGATTATTATTCATTTTATATATTTTGTAGTGAAATAAATATATTTATGTATATATACCATTATATATATTCTTGTTTTTTTTTTTTAATCTTTAAAATTGCGTTATGTTTTCGGCATAGAAATATTCTCATGCCACTCTCCGCCCTATTTGAGATGTTTGTTTTCGACTTAACGACGCACTTTGCCTTCCTAGAGCAGAGAAATGAAATATATTTTAAATATAAACAACTCCTCGAATTAGGCGGAAAGTGAGGTTCGGAGTGTCTTGATTAATATCAATACTCCGGACTTCAGTTTCCGCCGAATTACCTTACTGTACTACAACCGTAGTACCTTCTGTCTATCCCGCTATGCGGAATAAAAAGAAATGAGAAAGAAAAATAAAAAAGCGTAAAGTTACAAAAAATAGAAAAGTTTAATTTAATATTATTATTTCAGAGAGTAAATATTAAATTCAAACTCAATTGCGTTTACTACGATGACATTAGCGATATCTAGGTTTTTATATAAATAATCTATATAAATGTTTATTTCTATAGATATAAAAAATACTTAGATTCTTGTTTTAATACGTAGTGGCCAACTAGATAAGACAAAACTATAAATCTCTTAAATAGATTAGAAAGAATAACAATTTACAATTACCACAGTGGAGAAATGGATTAAATTAAACAAAATAATCACTTCCTCAATAGCCACGTTGACTTCAAGCTAAACGTTGTAATATTTTCTTACGTTGATTGCTAGGTTTAATATTATGAAAGTTATATACTATTAAAGTTAGGCCTTATTTAATTCCACTCAAGTCCAATAAAATTTATTATTCTTATCTAGTTGGCAACTAGGTACTAAAACTAGAATCTAAGTATTTTTTATATCTTTAGAAATATATATTTATATAGGTATCGACTGCCTACAATGTCATTAAACATTCGTAATCAATATTAATACGGTGTTTACCGAATCACGTGCACTGAGTACACTTGCACTGGTCGAGTACTTATTCATTGAAATTATTCGATTAATTGAATTTGTATCGTTTTTTTTATATTTAGGCTTAGATGGATTATTATTCATTTTATATATTTTGTAGTGAAATAAATATATTTATGTATATATACCATTATATATTTTCTTGCGTTTTTTAATCTTTAAAATAGCGTTATGTTTTCGGCATAGAAATATTCTCATGCCACTCTCCGCCCTATTTGAGATGTTTGTTTTCGACTTAACGACGCACTTTGCCTTCCTAGAGCAGAGAAATGAAATATATTTTAAATATAAACAACTCCTCGAATTAGGCGGAAAGTGAGGTTCGGAGTGTCTTGATTAATATCAATACTCCGGACTTCAGTTTCCGCCGAATTACCTTACTGTACTACAACCGTAGTACCTTCTGTCTATCCCGCTATGCGGAATAAAAAGAAATGAGAAAGAAAAATTAAAAAGCGTAAAGGTACAAAAAATAGAAAAGTGTAATTTAATATTATTATTTCAGAGAGTAAATTTTGAATTCAAACTCAATTGCGTTTACTACGATGACATTAGCGATATCTAGGTTTTTAGACTTGAAATAAATAGGTTTTTCTGATCTGTAAACCTGCTACAGGTTTTCCTAATCTGTAAAATAGACGGAAAATGGGGAAATGTGTAATATCATAAAACAAGGTAAACAATAAAATAATATAACACTATTAAATAATTGAATGAAAATATATTTTATCAACTTAATGATTTATTGATACGTACATATGTATGCAAATAATATATCTGAATAATTTAAAATGAATTACATAGCAAGGAAGCATTTAGACGAGCTTGTATAAAATGTGATAATAGCTAAGTAATGTGACAATCTTCATAAAAGCTGTAAACATTTTTGCTCTTAAGGAAAATAATAATCCGATATAATGCATCCAGTTGATAGCAATTCGCTAGGAGCGTCAGTATATAATAGAAGTTATATTTTTTTGCAATATGCGCTATATTTGAGAAAAAGCATATATTTGTGTGTTTTGTTTTAAATGTAAGAGAGAACGTAAGAATATAAACATCTCAGAGGCTTCTAAATTCTATTCATTTACTTATTTTTTTTAACTAAGTACCTTTATATGGTCTAATAGTTGATGAAATGCGGTTGTGGGCTCGATTCGCATTTGGGCAAAGATATTTTTAGTACTACTGTATAGTGCTCGAACATCGGTCTTGCAAAATATATATTTTCGAATATAAACATATACTCGAATAATCAATTTCACATAAATCTTATTAGAATTTTATTTATATCTTCGTTTCTTATCTTCATATCCGCACCAGTTTAAGCACGTTATAATATGTATTATATATTTTTACTGCTTCTCTCTTTTTCCTACACATTCTAGTATCAAGATACTCCTTTCTCCTTTTTTCACTCAATTTCGAATTTAATTTAATATACAAATTCGAAACAATAAAAGAAATATTTATATGGTAGTTTCTAATATTAACTTAGAACTTAGTCTAAAATATTCTTTCCGTTGTCCCCAGGTATTCCATCTCCGAGACATCCGCTGGGAGAGGCCGCGGTTCATCTCGAAGTCTTTCCTGGCGTTTGTCACCTTCAATGTCATCAGTTACTCCCTTCTGGCTGCTGAAGTGCTGACCACCAACGTTGCTGATACTTCTGTTAAGAATAGGGTAAGGAATCTATGATATGTAGCTTTTTTGCATATTTTGAAGATATATATTTTGCATATTTTGAAAGTATGAAATATCTTTTAATTGTTAGAAAATCATTATAAACTATGAAATTTGTATGCGAGAATCGTATTAATAAAAAATAAAGAAAAAACAAGAGCGAGCAAGAAGAAAATACTAATATATTGAGAGCATAACTTTATAGCTTATATCCTCTGATCCAGTAATGAAACATACCATTATAATATTATATTACTAAAGAAGTAGATACTTTTTTCAATAGATTTTTTAAATAAAATTTATTGCACTACAAACTCTTCTGTACCTTTCTGTAACTTTTTTCCTTATTGTTATTTATTTCTCATTTACATATAATTGTAATCAGCTACTTAGAAGTAAATATCTATATTTGAGTTTAAGCGAATTTTTGACACAAAAAAAATTTTGAAGTTATGACTTTAATAATAAAATAATTCTTATAACAAACCAAATGTGCTTTTCTTTTTGTTGATATGTATTTTAATAATACTAATACGTCTCATTGACGCGTATACAAGTCGTTGCTAAGTATATAATCGTAATTTTTATTAATTTTATCTATATATACGTGAATACGTAAATAACGCAAACTTAGCATTATGAAAATTAGCAGTTATAATTTATATAGAGAAGGAGTGAAGAATGCAGATATTTGTTTAAAATAACACGTAAAAATATATTGAATTAATAAAATAAATGTAACACACACTACCTAGTGTTTATATAAAGTGATTTGTTTGACGTTATCAATGCGTCAACTGAACACCTAGTTTAGTATATTTTATAATTATATTAAACTAAAAAAAAATATATTAACCTCCTGCACTCCCTCATTATATAGGTATCAAAGGGGTACAAAGTTTTGCCTCGCATATTAATACTATAGTTTAAAATATTTCAAGGGTATCTGGCTTACTATAAGTACATATAAATTTGACATTGCTACGGCAATCTATTTGTAATAGATAGGCGTGACTGATCTTTAGTCGAGTTGCCTTGTAAACTAGTTTGTTCAAAGAAATCAATAGTATTGTGATCCTGTGCCATCGGGTTGCAACATTGCATTTTCCGTTATAGTTCTTATTTACAGAAGTATATGTTTAATATTTATAATATCTTTGTTAAAAGATATATTTCCAGATTTAGTAGAAATATAGGAAGTTACTCTAATATTTTAAATCTACTACAATACTTGTAGAATCAAATACAAGAATATATATTTGAATATATACTGGTATAGATCGCATTTACGACGAAAACAGTCAATAAGCAAAACAGTTGTTTTATAGCATTGTGTCGAACAAAATAATTTTAATTGATATAACTTACCTATTTTCTTATTTATGAACCGAATAAAACATTAACGCCAAATATTAAGGGAAGCTAAGGATTAAGGAAGAATTATATGGCACAAACTAACAGAAAAAAAATTAAAACCATTGTTTTAGTATAGTATAGTAGTTATATGTATATTACATCAATAAATGCAAAAAGCAAGGTAATTTTCAGAAAAAATATCTATTTGTTACAACTAAAAGCATTTCTAAATTTTAATATACAGTTTAAGTGATGTTTTATTCTATTATTTCAAACTATGTCGAGTATAATTGAATGTCGGTGTAGTCAATTGTATCGTCCTTAACCCCAGTTGGCAATCGCCCATTATCCTGTCCTCTGAACTTATAATATGTTTAAATAACAATATTTTAATAGTTTACTGCTTTTAAAGAGGTATTTCACACTTAGAATTAGAAAATATTTGTGAAAATACGTATTAAAATTAGAAAGCAGCGGGACACGAACCCGCGCCTATATTGTTATCATCTCTATAGAGATTTTTGCAAATTACTGTAACACAAAGATATTTAAGAAATAATGTTAATTATAAATTTTAATATTTTACTATTTTTATAGTTTTATTCCACAATAAGAATTAGAAAATATTAGGTTTGAATCCCGCTGCGTTCAAATTTTTATACGTTTTTTAAAAATGTTTTCTAATTGATAATTATAGTTTTGACCTCAATAAAAGGATTTTTTTTATCACACAAGTGAAATATCTATTTTTTTAAATTATGTTTAATTACTGATTACTGATACGAAATATAATAAAATGAAAAAGTAAAACACTATTTATTGTACAAGAATTATCGCTAAGCGAGCTAGCTCTTCCAGGTAACTTTTAAGTAGAGGAAACATAAAAGGAAGGAATAAAATGAGAAGGGGCGTAAGGAGTAAATATCTATTTATATTAAAGCACATATAAACATTATGTATATATTAATAAATACATACATATACCATTATATACATAGATTCTTATATATATTATTGTAAGAAGCCATCCATAAATTACGTCACATGAATTTCTTTGATCACAGCTGGTTCCTTTTGTAAGATCATCGCTGTCAACCAATGTTTCACTTTGACGACCCCCTCCCTTTCCCCTTAACGCGTGACGTAACTTGTTAATGACTCCTAAAGAGAAAAGAAGAAATGTTTATATATTTATATATGGTATAGTTACTGAAATATTTGTATTACATCTATTTCTAAGGTCACATGGATACTCAACACTGCTAAAACTAAAGCAGGTTTGATATTATATGCGTTGATATTATACACAGTGATTTTTCTCAGTTCTGGTTAGATAAAATGTAGCGTGGTAAACGGTGCTCATAATAATTTGTGATATGTATTGAAGAAGATGCCTTACTCCTTGCCTTATAAAGTGCGCTACATACTGGAATTGACGACTAAGACCAGTGTTACTAATTTAATCTTTTTTCAGTTTGACATAACTTTTATATGGAATAACTGTTTTGTATATATCATACAAATTTTCATGGTAACATGCCACCGCGAAACCATCGTATACACTTGCTATAACAAAGAAATTATGAGTAATCATGTACATTCACCCATACAAAATATGAATGTTAATGTTACACGAAGTTTGTAAGCGCTTAGGTATTTCTATTGGTATACAATAGAGGCTTGGGATAACGATATGCTTTAAATATATTGTATTTAAATGTTAATAGTTTTTTTTTGTAAAAGATTTATATTTAACAGAAAAAAATATTTGGTAATAAGACAACCTAGTGTCTAGACACTTTGTTCGCTGCTTTTTGCCCGAATTTGAGACATTGTATGTTAATTGGCAAAATTCAACGCCACTCTTTATATTAACAGAGCGGAAAATGAAACAATTAGTATGTTATCATTTCCCCGAGTGGAAACCGAACTCACAACGGTTTACAATATGAAATTAATACTTGCAAAACAAAGAAACTCTATTTTTTTTATTTATAAATTAAAGAATATATTTAATTTTAAAATAAGAGCTTTTATAGTTTGATTGCTTTATTCTTATATTAATGATTATGATATCGTTTGTTGCAGAGCTTCTATCAACACGTGTTCAACGGGTGCTACGCGGTGCTGCTGTTCATAGTGGTCATATTCTTCCTCATTTATGGTGTTGAAGTGTATTTCAAGGTATGTGAAAATTATGTGTGTTCATTACCACAATCTGGTTAGAAAATGTGTAGCGTTCAGTTACGCCACTTAAATAAATTGTTAAATCGGAAAGTTGTAAAATTGGAAAAAAATTGAAGCCTGATATGAAATGTAAGAAATGAACTAGTAAAATATTCTTATTATCCTACATTTAATTTACTGTCCTTAAAAAATTTAAGGAATTTTATTATAAAAACAACAAATATTGTGAAATTAGCCCAATATAAATATAATATCTTAAAAAAAAATTAAAAGTTTCTAACAAAATTGCAAACATTTCCGTTGTAATATATATTTTATATTGTCTAAGATAATCCGAAAGTACGACATCACCTTCGTTTATTCTTTTCAATGAAGTCTAAGGTCACATGCCCGCAAAATAACAATATAACTGGTACTGATATGGTAACAATTAGAGTACTATGCGTTTGTACCCATCTGTGGTCATCTTAAAGCCGATAATCGTTCATTGTTTGCGAATAAAGTGTGGTTTGAATATAGAGAATGATAAGCCATTGTAAGTCTTACGACTGTGGAGTTTAGGCTTTTTTTTGTATATCAAGTAGTCTTTTATTTAATTTGTGTGTTTATTGCGATATATGACAGTATAAATTTATTATCTGCGGATAAAGGTTTATTGTGTTATCTGCATGTGAATTTAATTAGCAATATGGGCTCCGAATATAGAATATTGTACTATTGGCCGTGTTTTTCATATTAGACGGTTAGTGAAAAGTCAGAAGACAATGCATCCGGTTTTTAATTCTTCCATTCAATTCTTTTAAGTATAGCAGAAAATCAACATCTGTTGCTATGGAATTTGAATCCTACAATTATTGCGTTTACTTAGTTAATGTTTTCAAACAAATGAAATCAAGACAGTGGCGATACTCAACGCCGCGCTTTATTGTATGAACGCGGGAAAATGAAAATATATATTATGAAAATATATATGAATACAATTATATTTTAAATGAAACTATTTTAAACGGTTTAATTGCGTATATTTTATTATTTGATAATACATTTTTGAAAACCCAACGTTTCGAACACTTTACAAGCATCTTGTGGTTACAATCGCATTACTATTTCTAAAGTTATTGTGTAAATTTGTTTTAGCTTCGCGGTGAATTCCTGAAGGAGACGAAAGTATGTACGATAATATCTCCAAGACCTGGTCCTTCCACCGCCGCAGAAGGTGATGATGTGCAAGACACTTTGGTTACTAAGCAGGTAAAAATCCTCCAATTTTCCTATTTTGTTTTAATAAGTAATAGGCAGGGAGAACATAGTGTTGAGACACTCTGTTTTTCAGTTTGAGTACTTTTCAAAGGCTATATTAGATACTGTAATTGTATGTAGTTCGGATAAAATTTTAAATTTAATTCGTTAAGTAGATTTTTTATATTATATGATTTTTGATTGCGAAATATAAATTAAGTATTATGAAGTCGGTTGCGTAGTGGGACAGTGTCTGACTGTAAACGCGATGGGTTGTGGGTTCGATTCCCACGCGGTGAAATGATTATATTTAAATTATTTTGCTTTCTTCGCACTGGTAAAAACAAACGCGGCGTTGAGTTCCGCCACTCCACATACAATGTTTCCAATTCGACGGAAAGCGGAGTACGCAGTGTCTTGATACTAGGCGCTTCCTCTATACCCTGCTACGCGGGATAAAAGCGTGAAGCGAACACTATGAAAAATATTATATAAGGTTTATTACGTGTTTGACATAAGCTTCTCATAATATGGGAGATAATTTGTTTTAAACTATAATAATTGCTAGGGTGTAAAAGTTATCTTAGTAGTAAAATGTTTCATTATATCAAGATCGTGTAGACAGAGTAATTGTTCATAATATATAACGAAAACCTATAATTATAATTGTTTTTGTTATTTTCGTAGTATCTTAGTGAACTTGATTGTTTAATAGAAGGAAGTTGTTATTTATTATGTAAGAGTATATCTGTATGTATGTACGTACATATATACCTTAAGACAGATTTGTATGAAAAATTCTATGATTCCTACTTAAATAGTCGTATTTTATTATAAATAAGTGACTGATATCGATTTGCTATTGTGATTATTTATTGCCTGACTGCCAAAAGAAGGGTTAAATTTATAACGCATATGTAATTATATGTATGAATGCATGAATGTCCTTTTCTTTGTTCCCTTGCTGCTAAACCCGTAAACTGATTTTCAAAAATGATATTTCGTTAGATTCGTCTTTAAGGCGCAGTGTCATTGAATATATAAAATTCCTGAAAAAATGGCGGATTTAAAAAAAAAATTTTTAACCTTGGTCGGGTTTTGTTTTATTACATTAAATATGCTTATATTAAATAGGAATTTAGAAAATATTGGTAGTAGACTCTCATAATACAATTATTATATTCTATCAAAATGTCAATAATTACGGACATGCAATATTTTCCGTACGCTTCTTTTTATTCAATTTTACTCTTTATTTATCCCGCATAACAGGTTAGAATAGAGAACCTAGAGTTACAACACAGTCTGTTCTCGTAATTCTGTCTGAAACCGCGATTTTGCCTCTTCAGTGATGGAACTCATCGTATTTTGTTTTACGAGAGCAGGGGATATGAGAATAATTCAAAATACAGTAATCGTTCTTCCAAATCGGAACAGAACCCACAAACAATCACGTTTATATAAAGACGTTCCCACTGCGCCACGACGGCTGTTTCTTGATAATTATTTATGACATTCAAAACATTTTTCCTTAGGGTATCCAAACAGACTTAGCTGACTGCAATGGCACAGTGGACCCTCGTTCTGTGAACCACTCTCAGCTGCATCAGTCTCGCTTGGGTCTGGTCAGCCAGGCATTGATGCTGATACTTATTGCTGGTTTCTTAGCCTCCGAAACGCTGAGTGAATTTTGGAAGACCAAGTAAGTACTAAGTAGTTAGTACATATTTTTTTTATTTTATTTCGATATATATATATATATATATATATATATATATATATATATATATATATATATATATATATATATATATATATATATATATATATATATATATATATATATATATATATATATATATATGTTTCCTCGAATATTGAAATAGTTCAAGTCTGCTTAAAAGAATTGGCTGGAAAATGTAAACTTAAAAAATACCAATAATTAAAATCCTATACCTAAATTAAATTATTTAGAAGTTGTTATAAAAATATTATTCTATATTAAGCGATACTATTCAAGTATAGTTTATATATATATTTATATATATATATATATATATATATATATATATATATATATATATATATTTATATATATATATATATATATATATATATATATATATATATATATTACTGTTTCCTCGAATATTGAAATAGTTCAAGTCTGCTTAAAAGAATTGGCTGGAAAATGTAAACTTAAAAAAATACCAATAATTAAAATCCTATACCTAAATTAAATTATTTAGAAGTTGTTATAAAAATATTATTCTATATTAAGCGATACTATTCAAGTATAGTTTAGACGATTTGTAAAAAGTTTGAAGAATTAATAGTTTTGCCAAAGAATGCCTTTTTGATAACAAATACTCTTATTTCATTTTTAAAAGGATCTATATGAAAATGATATGTGCTCTCGATATTCTGGGATCAACTTATTCACCTGATGAACTTATCTACATGTAAATAATAATTTACCGTTTATTTAAAATATTTTTTTTACAAGATTTAACTAAGAAGCAAATCATAACGATAAGTTTCAATATAAATCTAAATATGATATATAATAAGTATACAAATAATTAACGTTTGACTTTGTTCGACTGCTTGGGCAAAAGTGAGGTCGGAGGCCTTTTTATCGCATCGTCCTGAAAGTGCCTACAAAATCACGATTTTGCCAACACTTTGAAATGTTTTTGGTGCCTTATTAAGAATTTTACTTAAATAAGCTACCTGTCCAGAGTGCCAGTAGTGTCCCGCAACTGGCACGACGTAGTGTTCCGGCTGGCGGAGATCGGTGTCGCGATATGGTTCCCGTGCGTCCTGTGGAACTGTATGGCGCCGGAGAGGCTCTGGCTGTTGAACCCGCGGCGGTTGCTCGCGCGGCAGCTCGACGACGCCCGCCTTGCGGATTTGTTGGCTAACAAACGGTCTACTGATTATAAGGTAAGCCGTCTGGTGGGATATTGCGTTGGATACGCCATTTGACACTGATATTCGAGACATTTTGGGTGGTAAGCAGACAACGGAGTGTCTTGACACTAAGTTGTCTTTGCTATGTGAGATAGACCGTGAAGAATATTGTTTGAGAAACTTCAAATCTTTTCATGGATAGCAGGTGGATAGCAGGCAGCATCTGGGTCTTGGGAAACAAGTGTAGGCTTGACCCCTCCGTTAATGATTCTACATAGGAATTGATTGTTTTTTTAATTTTTAATTTATTTAATTTTATATTTTTTTGTTATTAATATAAAATTATGGAAATCTTTTCTAAGTTCACTCTCATTAATTTTATTTGTTTTATAATGGCATGCTCTTGTGCAACTTCGTATATTATTCGTACTAGCTTTTACTCGCAGATTTATAATTACGTTAAAATTTTCCTCACGTAGTTAATACTTAATTTTTTATTTATTTTTTTATCAAATGTTATTATAATTTCTTAATACTTTTGGAACGCGACTGTACCGACACGTATAATACCTCTCTAATGACACCCAGGAGGGTTTTTTTGAATTGACAACTATATCTAGTATTGTACTTTTGTTACCAGCTAGTATTATCAATTTCTCGATTTTTTTATGAATTATTATTAAATAATCGATTATTAAATAAATAAAATGTAAAAAAATGTTTATGATATCTTACGTTTTAAATATACTTATAAGTGTTATTTCTCGTCACATCGAGTTTAGTCTAATTCATAAAGCTACTGTCATAGATAGATACAGTAAAATTATACATATTTGACATACACGAGTTTTAAAAGAATAATATGATTCAGTAAACTTATTTATACAATATTTTATATATGTTATGTTTAATGCTTAATATTTTTTGAAATTAAGATGGCAATTTAAAGATTGTTCTTTAGAGTATTTTACAGGGAATTTATGAATGTCACATAGAAAAAAATAAAAACAACTCGAGTGTTACAAAAGATGGATATATAAATTTTAATTTAAAAATAATTAATTTAAAATAAAATTAAAATTTTAATTTTTAAAATATTCGTAAAATGTTAAAATAACATAAATAACATTCTCTCTTGCATCGTTTATTTCTTAGAAATAAGTTTTGAATAGCAAAAAATTGTAAAAATCTCTCTACAGAGATGCTACCAACATAAATAAGTTGTAACAAACGAATAAGAATTTCCATTTTTCGCTTCAAGGTTTCCAAGAGGCGCGGGTTCGAATCCCGCTACGTTCTAAACTTTTTTGTACGTTTTTTTAACATTTTCTAATCCTAAGTGCGGAATAACACTTTGAAAATAGTAAATTATTAAGATATTTAAATTATTAAAAATAGGCGTAATTAAATAGCATGTCAACGCGGGCAACAGTTACTCAGTGGTTGATTGCTCCTTTAACAATAGCTTAATTGTTCCGATAACTAACTACTAACTTAAAAAACAAGTAAAGCTAATTTTCTTATCGCATTGCTCGGTGTTGTTTACAAAACTATAAACAATTTTATACTTGATATTTCGTATGTAGAGTAAAATAGAGTGAAAGTGCTTCAAGTAATTATGTGGATTATATTATTTTTTATATAATCATATAATATTTTGAACTATTTCCTTCAAATTGTTTAAACTAGTTTTACAGGAGTATCTTGGGATCCAGTTAATATATTATATTCATAATTGTTAAAAACAGTAAAACATTATTGTTTATATATATGTTTATTATGTTATATGTTTCATCTCAAAGCGTTATGTAAAACGTGCTATATCAATGTGTCGTTACTTACCATCATGAGGATCGCTTGTCTTCAGCTTTCACGCTTCCAGTCCTGACCCCGCTTGCTAGTATCGTCCTCATCCCGCCAACCTTGGCCGTATCTAAACTCAGCTCATCTTGGCCAATCAATCGCCAAGTAAGCCAATAAGAACCGAAACATATCTTCCCAGATCATGGACATATTGGTTCAACTGTCTTGGCTAGAAAAAGCGCGACTTTTCCTGGAGCTCTACAAAGAACTTCAGTGGTCCATTTGGAAAATATTTATAGCAAGGTTTCTCTATACGAAACCTGACAAATGTATTGAGGATTCTGGTGTGAGGGTGGTAAGTGTGATTACTAAATTCTTTTTCTTCTTCTTTCACTCATTCACTAGTTACATGATATTTATTTACGGAAGGTCAATTTATACGTCTTGTGTTTTATAGTGATCATATTCAAATATTTTACTAACAATATTAACCACGTTTTAGTGAAATATTTTGTGGTACATTTATACGATGTCACAAATTGTATGTCTACGTTTTAAATTAATATATTTTAAAAGAATTTATCGGATATATTTTTGGTATACAAAAGGCGGCCTACCTGAAACCACGGATGTAAGGTGTTCGAAGCGTCGGGTTTTCAAAAATGTATTATCGCATACCAAAATATACACGATTAAACCGCTTAAAGTATTTTCTATCACGATATCTCCCGCGCAAGTAGAGATGAATAAAATAATATACGATGAAATTCTAACCATATTATTACAATAAACTTTATAATTGTTTATATATGTTTATAAGATAATTATTAGCGTAATTAAAGAAAAACTGAACAAATAATGTTATATTGAACATAACATCTTCAGAATGTGGAAACCGATTCACTCGTGGGTAGTGTGGGTTCGACTCGCGACTGTTGGATATGCTACGACAACACCAGGCCGGAACCTCTCATCAGACCCTGCAGGTGCACTGGGGACGTTGCTGCTGTCCACCATGATTGCTTGAGGAGATGGCTGGTCGAGGTATGCTTTTAAAATAAATAAAAATTTAAAACTCGAGTCGAAACTAAAGGCGCAATAGGACAGCGTCCGACTGTAAACTTGATTAGTTGTAGGTTCGATTGTCGCTCGGGGGAGTGATTATATTTTAATTATATTTGCTTCCTCGTCTGGTAAGACAAAGTGCGGTGTTGAGTTCCGCCGCTGAACGCGCAATGTTTCGAATTTGGCGGAAAGCAAAGTACGCAGTGGTCTGACAGTAGGTATTTTCTGTCTACCCTACTATGCGGGATAAAAGCGTGAAGCTAAATTAATAAATAAACAAAATAAGTATAACAGTAAGCTATCGTATGCCACATACAAAAATTGTAAAAGCGAGCACTTTTAGACATTTAATTGTATTAATTTAATAATTATATGAATAATAAAAAATTTTTATAAAAATTTTCAGAGCGCATCCACTCCTGATGGTCTAAAATGCAAAGTTTGCAATACACCCTATATAGTCCAGGAGACTAATAGGTGAGTTCTTCTTTATTACACTAGAAATCATTGAAAAAATAAACGTATTAAAATGTTAAAAGTAGCGAGATTTGAACCCGCGCATATTAGAAAGCATCCCAGTCCGTTGACATCTTTAGTGTGGAATTACAATAACTTTAAAATAGCTCACGTACTTTGCTGATAAGTAAAACAACAAATAAACTAACTTAAAGAGAATCTAACAAAATTCGAACAATATTGATTTGGACATGTTTCAAAGAAAGGTTCTAATTTTTATATGTATGTTTTCTAAAAATATTTATTATCTTACTTATTTATTCCTTATATAATTAAAATGGTATTTGATATTTTGTAAAGACCGTCGTGGCGTAGTGGGTCTGTTCTGAGTGAAACGCGATTGTTATTTGGTTCAATTCCCAGGATAATTGATAAGAAGGATTATATTTATAATTTTTTTTCATTTCTCCGCTCTGGTAAGACAACAAGTTCAGTTCCGCAAGTTCTCAACTCGCAATGTCGCCGGATGTCAAGTTGAAAACAAAAAATATTCAGTAAATTCTTTGATTTTGTTGGAATTATATTTATAAACTTGTGTGATTTATTTTTTTATTATTATTGTTAACTCACTATATATTTACGGCCCGTAACTTCTGCTTAAATAGTATGTTTTTTAAATCGTCTTTTTTAAAACATCTTTATTGAATAAAAGCAAGCTCCTAAAGTTTACGGAGAGCTTAGTATCTCAATAAGTAATTTGTTGTTCTTCTTATATATTAAATAAAATTTAAACTTACTACAAGTATAATTATTTTATTATTTTTAAAGTGTTATTCCACACTTAGGGTTAGATATCAATTTCGAAAGAAACGTATAAAAAATTTGAACGCGAACGGGATTCGAACCCGTTGCATCTTGAAAATTGTCCCAAGTTCCGACTCCACTTGGATTTGGATTCCGAGTAGCGCGTGTTCGACTCCTGGTTCGTTGAAAGGTTTTTATAAGTATAGTTGTACAGGGTGGAGTGGGAGCGCGGGTTCACGGTGTCGCACTGGGTGCGCACGGCGCTGGGCGTGGCGTGCGCGTGCGCGGCGGCGGGCGCGGCGTGGGCGCTGGTGCAGCTGTTCCCGTCGCCGGTGCCGCGCGTGCTGGCGGCCGGCGCCGCGCTGATCGTGTGCTACGTCGTCATACGGTAGGTCGTCAGGGACGGCTGCAACACGTGTGTACGTGTGAGTTTGTCTGTACGTTTTTGTATGCTAAATCTCGGTAAACGCTCGGCACTATGACTGAGCGAGACTGCAAGAGAGTGTGTGACAGAGACAAATATATGAAAGGAACGGAGGTCGTCTGTTACGCTGATGGTAGAGAGGTAGTGAGTAAAGTCTTCTTTCACTCTCGCACAAGGTACAAACGAAATTTAGCTATTTATATACTAATAATTTATTATTATGGGCTCTAATGGCGAGCGAAGTGCATGCTACCGGGTTTTACAGGGTGAATTTGTACAGAGAACTGAAGAGCCACTTGAATTGTTTCACAGTATGTAGTGCAGTAGAGTTTTTAATATACAAAAATTGGTCTTCTTATTTACTGCTTATATTAAAAATATGTGAATAGCTATTAAATTATAAAATAAATAGAAAATGTTTTTTTTAATTGCTTGTCATTTTACATGTAGAACTAAGAAGAACACTTTTAATCATATTAAAAATGATTTTAATAGTTTATAATCTAAATATATGTTACACATTAAAAAAACATCATTTAAAATTGTTACCACTATTTTTTTTATATTTTATCTTCTCTCCCCATCCAGTTTTCTCGGCATGCATACAGTGACAGCATACCAAAGAGCCAAAGTGTCTTCTCTCAAGATCCTCACAGAGCCCCTGGAACTGAGCACAGATCAGAGCCAACTGTCCACTATCAGCAAAACTGTCACCGTTGAGATTGCATCGAAGGCCATACTTGACCAAGCCTTGAAAGGAGAGAAATAAGTTAGAAAGTACTGTGTAAATTGGTTTCAGTGATAGGCAAAGCCTCAATGCATACAGCCAGTATAAAAAATAACTGTCAAAGTGACATGTGTTTGTGGCATTATAAATTTATCTGTGGTTTATGAAGAGTTCAACTGTTATAAAGTTATTGTTAAAAAATCGCCATATCAAACGATATTTATTTTGTGTTTCGAAAATACGAGTCGACTCAGTGAGTTATTATTTTAGAAAAAAAAAACATGAAAATGAAAATTAAATAATAAATTAAAAAAACAATATTTCCAAGATTTTAAGTGTTGTGATGTGTTAGTACAAATACTGAACTATGGATTGTGAAACTGGTGAAACTGGAAAACACTAGTTTATATAAAAAGAACTGTCACTTCTAGTGTTAAGATATTCTTTAATAAGAATAACCAATGTTGCCAAATTAAAAAATTTACACGTAAATACGTATCCATTGCTCTGTTTTGATTGTTTTTCAATCTGTACTGTCAAAGTATGATGACGTTTGATTGTCTGTCATTGAAATAAAAAAAAATGTTTATCAACATTCATACAAACAAACATATCTTTAATATTTATTTTGAATAGTATTGTTAAAAATTAAATATTGTACAATGTATATACAATAATATTTTTTTCCGATATGTTTATTATTATAATTTAGATATTCATGGTCCAGTAGTGTGGTCTCATTACATTTAGTATGAAACGGTCGTAGATTTGATTTATTGAAGTAATATTTGTTATTTTAACTAAATTTGTAATAGTATTATGGAAAAGAAAGAGAGTACTAAAGGATGCTATTTACATATTATTATGATAAAAAGCTATTATTAATATTTATTTATTTTTGTGTGTGACGATTTGTGAGATTTCATAGTATTATTTTATTTTAATAAGGAGCCGTTCAAGTATTATGTAAGCAGATTTTTTACGATTATGTATCCCGTTACAAGGATTGTCAGGATAACTAAGCACATATATATATATATATATATATATATATATATATATATATATATATATATATATATTTATATATATATATATATATATATTTATATATATATATATATATATATATATATATATATATATATATTTGTTTATATATATATATATATATATATATATATATATATATATATATATATATCTTGTATGCATATGGGAATCCCCGGAAATATGTTCCGTTTTCAATCATAGATAATGTGTGAGTTGCCATATTAAGTGTATAAAAAGTGAACATCTATTGGTTGTGAGGTGATCTCGTACTAGAATGTCATCAAAAATAAGCTTGCGTAATACTTAAACGACCTAAAATAGCATCAAAATTAGCAACATTTGTATTTTCGATTTGAAAATGTGCATGATAGTGATATATCTTATTTCTGAAGACTTGCAGGGCAATCTATAAATGTCGACTTTAAGGGAATATAAACTTACAAAATCACATTTTCATTTAAAAAAACAATCATTTCGAAAAAGCTAGTAATATTCAGTTTACTTATTGTCACTTTTTTACATATGCAATTATAAAATTAATCCGCTTCCATTATAACAATATTTAACAGTTTTGGTACTTTAAAATCACTTTTTTTCACTTTTGGTCAAAATTTTAATTTTGTTACATGTCGTCTCCATCCTGTGCATTTTCAATGAAAACAAATTTCCAAAATCTTATTTTTTTTAATCAATATCTACATATAAAAAGACATATTGTGATATATGTATCATTTGTATTTACAATGATTTGGCATATCATTTTTTTTTAATAATTGCACTGGATTCCAATTTAATGACTTGCATTTCTTTAAATAGTCTTTATATTTTTATAAGCTATTTTAAAATAAAATAGTATCAAAGGTAATTTATTTTATTCTTAAAAAAAAGTCTGTTTTTATAGTTTCATTATTTCTGAATCAGTAAACAGGACTAGTGCAAGTAATTCAATTGAATTCCTCTGTTGTATATTATATTAGCAGAAACAAAAGCAATAAATAATTAAAAGAAAGAAAATAATTTAAAAAATGTATTTTTAAATATATTATATATTTTGATATGTCAAATATCCACATTGCAATAATGTTCAATAAATATTTATTTTACATAGTTCGTTTTTAAAAAGAATTTTATAAGTATCTTTAAAAGTCACACTCAGAAATACAAATTATTATTTTACCAACATTAAATTTGTTAGTACTGAGCGTGTCGTAATACAAGTCTCAATGCCAGTAGTTCTTATGCAACAATTACGTGAAATGTTAAAACAATCATATTTAGTTTTAATTTGAACAAAATAATCTGAGAATTTATTTCCCATATATTCTTTGTTTATATTGTAACACAAAAGGTTACATAAATCACTTTGAAATTTCAAGTGTTATTTTGAATAGTCCAAACTATTTAAAACTTAGACATTCTTTTCAAGTTGACTTAGAATTTGAATATTGTTTTCAAAATTCTAGTTTTTGTTATTTATTTAAATAATTTAATTTTTTCGTTTGAAATGTTATTTTCTATGATTATTTTATTGTTTCCTTGTATCTCATATCATACTATTGGCATAATATTATAATTTGGCATGTTTTTAGTTATATTCTTTCTTTAAAAAGAGGCTTTACTTTATAATGTAATATAATTCAAAATTTAATAAACAATATTTTAAATTATTAGAGTATTTTAATTTTTTTTCATAACTTTAAGTATGAGGTATTTGTGCCACAGTATTTCAGTGCCAATTTAAAAAAAAATATAAATAATATAAATTTTATATTTATTATTTTATATAATAATTATATTATTTGTATTGTGTGAGGCATTAATTTTATAAGCCTTAGGTAATGAATGCAGTCAATGGAGTGTCTTGACACTAAGTTGTCTCTGACTATCCGGCTATGCGGAATAAAGGGTGAAGCTGATGTATATTAATTATTTCATATTGAATTTAATTTAATTAATTAAAAATCTGTTTATCGGAGTCTATAATGACTTATTAGTTATAATAAAACCTGCTGTTTATTGCTAGTATAAAAATAGCCTTATTTTGTCATTCTAAGATCATTCTTATTTGATAATTTCAAATAGCTGATTGACATAAATTATGAAATATAGCTTTATTTAATAAATAATAATAAACTATAATTATTCAAGGTATTTCACTGCATTTAATATGCGATAAATTTTGCCGCTCAATGATTTACAAGTCGGTATTAATGTTTATTTTAATAATAAATTTTCAAGTATTTAGTTACTTTTTTATTTGTTTTTTTTTTATTTTTTTTTGTCCTCGATTCTAAGAAAATGAGACCTTTGAGAACTCTTTTGAATGGACAATAACTATAAATAAAAAGAATACAAAATTTAACATTAAATGTAAATTAAACAAACAATTATATATTTTTCATGCAATCTAATAATATATAATCATAATAGTTTTGAAATTAAATAAAAAAAAATAAAATATTTTGATATTTTTTAATATGTAACGAATTAGTTACGCTAGGGGTTAAAATAAATAGGGAATATATATTGGTATCAGACGTGCGATTTTTTGTTTAGATTTTCAGAACTTAACAATTTACTTAATGTTAAGTTTAGTCCATTGGTGGAAAGGAAACATTTTCAACAAAGGGCCAGAAATTAATTAATTAACTTAAAAAAAGCCACAGGAGGGCCAGATATATCGAAAAATAGCACTTTGTATTGAAATTTTACCCTAATCTTCCATTCTATTTTTTCTTCATCGTATTTAGGTTAAGACTATTACTTACCCGCCCTTCTTTCTTTCTTTTATTTCTTTGATTATACGATAATTCTCTAACTCTTCACACTTGGCAACTCACAGACCGCATAAAATGAACTGCTACTTGACTACTTCTAAGTCTTACTTCTCATACTTCGTGATAGAATTTAATTATCCTGAGTCATATTCTATTGATATTGATTTCTGAATATCACGGGCCGAAAAAAAAGCTTTTACGGTTGAGAGATGGCCGCGGGCCGTACTTTGCCCATCGCTAAAACATATAAAACATAGTAATGAATATTGTTTTTGTTCTTTAAATACTAATAATACTTTAACTTATTTGCTTGAATTTTTTTGATTTTGTCATTTCAAAGGCTTCTTTCTGCATATAATAATGTCAATTTATGTTACTTCTGTTACAAGGTTCATACAGATTCGTATGCACATCTTAGAAATTAAATTAATTGCTTGAAATGAGTCGAACGAGAACGAAACGAGTCGGATATAAACGTAATAAACGAAGTATTGTCATTATTTTAATACAGTATACTAATAAGTGCGTGTTGGACTCACGCACGAAGGGTTCCGTAACGTTATTGATAAAAAAGGCAAAAAATTATTGTATGCCCTACTTAATATTCTTTTTATTTTAAACGTATATACATAACTAAATATTTTGTGATTATTTTAAGCCTCTATCTGTTGCCGTTATCAATGTCGAGCAAAAGCAAGCAAAAAGATATCAGGTTTGATGCATGGGAGCCCTCTATAATATATATCTTGTTGGTT
This sequence comes from Dryadula phaetusa, assembly GCA_032432895.1. Lineage (NCBI taxonomy): Eukaryota > Metazoa > Arthropoda > Insecta > Lepidoptera > Nymphalidae > Dryadula > Dryadula phaetusa. The sequence continues at coordinate 3,310,074 of JAOYRS010000077.1, forward strand.
TTTTAAATTAGATTAGATTTGTTATTATGGCGACAATAGAAATGTATCATCTGTGAAAAATTCAACTATCTAACTAACACAGTTCATGAGATACAGCCTGGTGATAGACGGACGGACAAAGAAATTTTAGTTTTAGCCCCCCATTTTACCCTTTAAGCACAGAACCCTAAAAGCTAAAGTTAGAACAGCAGTTACTCAGACTCTGAGCATTATAAATTAAATATGAAAAGAATTATAATAAACAATAATAAAGAGGAAAAAAAAGGTATAAACTATATATCATGTTATGTAACACGTTTATAATAGCAATAGAATTAAACATTCAAAACTTTGCGATCATATATGAATGTACAGCTCAATTATATAATATACTATATGTCTGTGTTTTCCTAAACATTACTTTATTTCTCGCTAATTTATTAACTATTTGTGTATGTAACAGTTGAGTTTTTAAATAATTCTATCACACTAAGCTTTTCTAGTTTTAACAAAGGCATTTTGTAATAATTAGTTTTAATTGGAGACAACGCGTTATACCTGAAAACTGGTTTGAACTTTAACATAGATTATTTAATTTAAGGATTCTTTGAATTTATAAAATTTTTAAAAATACCATATATTTAATGCCAACAAATAGACTGTATTCTAAAAAGTAAAAGTGTGTGTGTTCGTAAGAAGTGAAACTTTTTTATGACATTATTTTAAGAAAAATAATCCGTTATTTACAACTTTACAGGAATTGGTTAAATAAAGCTAAATTAGATAAATATTAGGAAAAAAAATGATTGAAGTATTTTTATTCCAAATAGGATTTTGATCGTTGTGAGAGCACCGTTAGAAATATATATTTTGCATAACGGAAAAATATGACTTAGAAATAAAGATAAACGTTACAATTTTTTTACATTGCAAGAAATTTTCTTTTATCTGTCGATAAAGAAGTTTCACTTCAGTTATAATCATTCGGTATATATATTAAATATGTTTTCCCATGATTAAAGAGTGGGCTCACCGCAGTAAAGTTAGTTCGATCTCTATATATTGTAAATATTCATATGAATGTTTGAAAATATAATATAATTTCATTATTAAATAAACATCTTGTATATGTTCTAGTATTTTTGTGTAATTGAATTGTTTTGTTGTGACACGAATAAATGGTTGGAGAAATGTTTTTTGTTGTTTTATTTTTAATTTTATAATTCAAACATCAGTGTTTTTTAAAAAAAAATCAGTAGGTAAATTAATAAAGAGATATTTTTAAAAATTCACAAAAAGTCATATAAGATTTGAGACATTTGGCCGGTCGTGGCGCAGTGGGACAGTGTCTGACTGTAAACGCAATCGATTGTGGGTTCCATTCCCACTAGGGGGAGTGACTATATTTAAGTTATTTTCACTTCCTCCATCTGGTAAGACAAAGTGCGGCGTTGAGTTCCACCATTCAACACGCAATGTCTTGAATTCGGTGAAAACGAAGTACGTAGAGTCAACGGGATGTCTTGACACTAGGTTATCTCTAACTAGCCTGCTATGCGCAATAAATGTTTCACTTTCCGACGAATTGGAGACTTGCGAGGCGGAACTCATCGCTACACTTTGTCTTACCAGAGCAAAGAAATAGAAGAAAAATTAATTATAGTCATTCTCCGATTGGTGATCGAACCCACAACCGATCCGTTTAAAGTCTCACCCACAACCGCTCTCTAGGTTTCATATCGCCCTAGCAGAATGAAAAACACTAACCTGTGATTAATTTTCCTGCATATTAAGTATGTGATAATTTTATGGAGTACAAACGTGATCAGTTAAAATAAATACTCAATGTCTGTTATATATAAAGAGCAAGACATGAATAATGTAATATAATTTATTTGCAGATTCTCTCTTTTTATATCATAACAGGGTAGTCAGAGAGAGTTTAGTGTCAAGACACACTGCCCTACGTTTCCCGCTCTAACTCGAGAGACATTGCGTATCGTATAGCAGAAAAGAAAAGAAATCAATTATAATTGCTTCCCTGAGTGGAAATCGAACCCATCACCAATCGATTCAGACGTTTTTCTACTGAGCTACAATCGTTTTTAATTATATTGCTTAGATACATTACGCTATTGACCGTGATTCGGGCATTTTAAAACAACAAAATGCTATTTTATCTGTAGTTAGGCAGGTTTATGGTGTTTCTATGAAATATCATGTATTTACACTATCGACTTTTTTATTCTGGCTGTATGCCAACGCAAGACGAAGGTCGCGTAAATTTCGTAGTTTATGGCGAATAACTCGGCTGCGTAATAACGAATATTGTAATGGAACGATCACTTGCTCGGTATTATCGTTTTTAAACACGCTATGATTAATTTCACCTGTTTCACTTCTTGCCGTTCGGTTTGTGGGAATGGTGTACGAGACGATCGGCTTAAGGGAGTTTGTTGGTTAAAAGGGTTAATGCTCATATTTTACTCGATATTAAACTTATTATGATATACTTGATAGATCGTACATTGTAGTAATCTTAATTTCTTAAAACTGAATTAAAGGATCCCTAGCGTATATCCGAGAGTTGTCTTACCTACATATTTATAAAATACATTTTTTTTGTTTATTAATGCATTATTAATGAAAACAATTATAAATTATCAAAGTTGATGTTTTATTAGAGTAGTTCTAAGAAAATCTCACGTAAATTCATAACCATCTCCGCTGTCCAAGACTTCACAGGCTTCATTGCCATGTTTGGCACACACAATGTCTTACCCATCCTATACCACCTTTGGCTGGCTGCTTGAAAATACTGTTATACAAAACACTTGTTCTGTATTATACCTCTAATGACTCAGATTCCCGGAACATGCCAAGCTTTCTTCCTACTGATTGGTATTCCTTTGCCAATGCCTTTTTCTTATAGAAAGAGCTATTTTGAAGCTGTTATTCCGTATTTATAAAATTTCCCTTTTTATGTACTTCTAAATCAAATTTATGAGTTGTGATTGTTATATTTGTATTCACTTATTTTACTTTCCTTGCCAGAAGTGAATAAAACTCATTCGTTTCGACATTACCTTCAAATATTACATTATATTTGAAAGACGTCAAAATCAAAACCAAAATTAAAATATTCTTTATTCAAATAGGCTGTTGACAAACATTTTTGAATTGTCAATCAACACAAGTGTCAGTATTGTCAGTCCTACAGGAAGCTACCACCGGCTTGGATGCCAGTTCTGCTGAGAAGAGCCGGCGACAAACTCAACAGTTGCTCTTTTCAAATAAAGTTTTACAATGAGTTTTAGACAATAAGTAGTCCATACATTAACATGAGTATAATATTCAGAAACAAATGCTTTGTAACTGAGTTTATCTCAGAATTTCTGTCTGTGAGGAGATGGGATAGAATACGATTCCCTATCGCTGCTGATTCCTTCCCTCAGAGTATGGTGGTTCCGACAGTTCTGGCTGCCGAGGCCACTACTCTATCACCTCTCACATCCATCCCAAGGCCGGCAACGTATCTACAACTCTAATTTTATAGATGTCTATGGGTAAAGGTGACCACTTACCATCAGGTGATCCTTCTGTTCGTTTGCCTCAAAAAAAACGCAATGAAAGATGAACGCTTAGGTTCATCTTGCCCTAACACGTACCTTTTTTTGTTTACATGATCTTGCAACGAACGATTTATTATATAATATATTATTGATTAAAATAACGTACTTACAATTAATTTACGTACCTAAAAAATATCCTATGATCACGTTCGTACTAGAAGCTATTAGAATAAAACAGTGACTGACAGAAGACGCTATAGTTGTAAAATGGCTCTACTCTTACGTAAATAATTGTATTTAATTTTTTTTCATTTTCTGCTCTGGTAAAATAAAGTACGGCGTTGGGTTCCGCCAATAACACCTTATATTTAAAAAAACCATGTTGAAAGCAGAGATCCATCTGTCTTTATACTAAGATGTTCCCACTAATCTAGCCGATTACAGCAAAAAAACAGTTTCACACTCTATCCAGCATCTTGCACCGCAGTGTAGTCAGATAATCTAGTGTCAAGATACTTCTACTTTCTGCCTGACATCGAGACATACAAAAAAATTAAAATGTTAATAAAAATTAAAGTATTATAAAAATGTTCTTAAGTTATGAGGTTGTACATATAACTTCCGGTGGTCAAGAATGACATTTTTACAAAGAAACGCCGGCGCCGAAAATATATATAAAAGCGTAGAAAACTTTTGAATTGCCTTGTATGGCTTAAAATCGAGTTATGTATCAAGTGCGAAGTGAAGTACGAAAAGCGAAGTACGATTGTCTTGACACTAGGTACTTTCTATCTACCTTGCTTTGCGGGATAAAAGCATGAAGTTAAAAAAAATAATAATAATAAATTTATTTATAAATAAGTCTTATTTAAGATAGCAGATTGTTTTGGAAGGCTTACAGTACCTTACAGTAATGAGTATAAATAACATTGATTCTATTATTGTACACTTATAGCTGTAGCACTGGCACGTCTGATATATCCTTGATATCTGGATATTCTTAGTATCATATACTTAAATCAACTATTCTTATATTAATCGCAAAATATATAATATTTTTGTTATGTTGTTAGTCTTAACAGTGATCAATAGTTATAAAGTATATAAACAAATTCTACGTATACAAATAATAACAAAAATGATAAAATAATATCATAACATTATGTAGAATAATATTTTAAACATATTTTTAAAGTGTCATTCCACAATTAGGTTTAGAAAAAAAAGAACGAATAGTTTAGCAGTCAGAGAGCGTGGATGGTTTTCAAGAAGTGGAGGTTTAATTCTGTTGCTATCAAAAATGTTTTCAAACATGTTTACCTAAATATTAATTATCTCTTAAATACCACTAAATCTATACTATTTTGTTATTTTTTTAATTGTAAACGATTTAAAAGTTAACGTTTGCACAATATCCATTTGTCACCCCTTAATAGATTAAATCGTGTACAGACTAGCGACTACGGAGGGACGACTTTTAAACCGGAGGCTAAAAATAGCAACGCCGGTGAAGGTCAGAATGCATTGAGGGAAAACCTTTCAATGTGATTTAGTTTGTATAGAGCTGGCTTGCCCACGCTATTTTAATGGAGTACGGAGTTTCTTATATTAATTTCAATTCATAGACTTTACATGTTTATGTGCAAAACGAAAATTGAGAATCCCTTATTACGAAAAACAGGAAGGTAATAATTTAAGGATATTTTAGTATGTAACTAAAAAACAAGAAAATGATCAAACGCACATTATATTCATTAAAAGTATTTTATTGAATTATTAATAATTATCCAAGTAATTTTGAATCGTCAATTAACACAATATGTCAACTTTGTCCTTGCTAATGGAAGCTAACCGGCTCGAAAAGCAGTTCTGCTGAGAAGAGTCGGCGAGAAATTCTTACGGCAAATTTTAATTATGTCAAATTATATATGGTTTTATCTCACCGCATTTGTATAGAATGTATATGTTATATAAAAAAATATCATTTTAATTTTTTAAACATTACAAAAGTTTTCGTATTTCGATTCGATATTTGTAGGCAAAATAATATATAGTAGTTTTTAATAAAAAAAATTGTGAATACATTGAATATTATACAAATTTATTTAATTCTTAGAATCTAAATAGATACACAATAAAGTTCCAAACGCAGAACCAAGTATGAATATTATTTTTTTTTAACTTTTATTTTTTTAATTTTTATTAATTCGAATAAATTCGGTTGTGGGTTAATCGATTGTATGATTTTATTCGAAAATGTTCGAATAAAATCATACAATCAATTAGAAATCGAATCCACAAACATCGTGTTTACATTTAGATACTGTCCCACGTTTTATAAATAGATAACTTTATTATTATTAAAGCTACAATTCATACTAATAATAAACGTTTCACATTTACTCGTTTGATCTTTGCGAATGCGATACAATCGCGTTGTTGTTTGTCATTAAATTAATTGATTAATCGTTATCGACTTCGCTAATTAGGTACTTTTGTTTTAGCGTAGGCTGTGTGGGTCATATATATATATATATATATATATATATATATATATATATATATATATATATATATATATATATATATATATATATATATATATATATATTGGCGGTGTTGAGTTCCGCGGGTAGACACAGTTGACACTAAGTTCTCTCTGCGTACTACTGCTTTCTTATTTGATATTATTCGTTTTATGAATTGCTTAATATCCGTCATAATATATCGAACCTATGACAGCAAATTTACTTAAATTTTGCTTTATATTAGGTTTTGTTTTATATTAGGTTTGAACTTAAAGTCTTTATAAATGATAATATTTATATATAATTTGTTTTTATTTTCGTATTTTAGTAAATGTTTATGTAAGTTTTTAGCTTTTTAGCGTAGTAAGGAGAATCTAGTGTTACACGTTGGCGGTAACATCATTATGTACAATTATAAATAAATATAATATTTACTTATAAGTAAATAACTGTCATTTTGAATACCATTATATATTTTGTGAATTTTTCAGGAAATAGCCATCGAGTCAGAATAAGATAGCATGAGATTTATGGGCTCCTTCTTACTTCACATTATTTCACTAATTATAATACATTCTGGAAACATTAGTATTATTTTATTCTGCAAATTATATAATAATAAGGGTAGTTTTTGTTGTTTAGATATTCACAGTTTTAAGTAATAAAAAGAAACAGTCGAAAAGCAATGTTGTATTTGAACAAAGGAATTCATCTCGTTTACAGTACGAAAAGATAAACTAGTTACCTAACCACCATTATTGATTTTCCGATGCATCCCTCCAATTTGATTTTAACTCAAACACTAGGCAATTTGTAACAATATTCTTTTAACAAATCCATTGAAAGTTGAAATAGTTATTTAAGAACTTGTTATAATTTAGTTAATTGTTATTTTTTAGTTAGATTTCGGAGCAAAATCTACGACTGTACCGTACGAAAATGGCCGACGGCACACGAATACGTCCGAAGGGGAGTAGCTTGTGAAGGGTTTCCCGCGCATGCTCAGCCCCGGCTGAATCAAATGTGACGTGAACACTAGTGATGTGCACACGTTTTCATCCCTTCGATGATTATATTATATAAGTGTTACGTATTATATTTTGTTGGTCGATTTAAAGAATAAACATTAAAAAATTGAATTCTGTTTTGATGTTTCTTGTTGCAATATATTTTGATTTTAAACGGTGACAAAAATCTAATGCTAAGAGAAAGTAAAGATCGAAGAAAGATCGAGCCATTCTTTGAAAATGTTTATTGATCTTCGTGAATAATAATGCCCAATATTGTGATAACTTCATTTTAATAATAAATAATTTTTAACCTCAGCATTATTTTGTCCTCATACCCTTCTAAAAGTGAGAGAGAGAGAGAGACATTATGAGTTTACAATATTGTAAAAATATTTTTTACAATTTTTATTAACGTTTTAGTTTGAAAGTCCATATCCCCCTAATTTTAATGTAATAGCGGCCTAATGATCTATTTAAAATTTAACATAGTAATTAAAGAGTTGATACTGGTAAAAAAAGATATCATATGACCTACACGGATACGCGCCTTATCTTAAATTTAAAATAGGTAACCTAAACAACATTAATTGATCATTTTAAAAGTGTCAGTAAAAGAAATATTGTCTTAAGTGTATCAAGTTCAAGCATAGATTACGAGTTTATATATAACATATTGTAAACAAAACTGTGTAGGAAAGATTATTTTCTTTTTTAGTTTCATGATTTCATTCCGCGCCTAACGAGAAAGACGGAAAGTACCTAGTGCCAAGACAGTCCGTACTGTACTTTCCGCCGAATTTTGGACATTGTAATGAATATCATTTATTCACCTAATATTTAAATTGTTTTCATTTTCAATTATTCCCCCGGACAAGGATAGAGCCCACAACTGATCGCATTTACATCCAGACGCTGTCGCATTTCGCTTTTACCATAAGCAAAAAATGCAAATATCAATGTGTTGTATTCTTACTAAATTGTCGTGATAGACGATGTTAAAACGTTCATTAATATATTCAATATTAGTATATCAGCACAGCTCATATGAATATTTTGTTATTGCTCACTATGTAATACGTTGTTTCTAATAAATACTCAGCAATGTTAGCGTATAACTTTGAAATATTAAATTAATTTACAATTATAGCGTATTTTAGTTATTTTTTTAGGCTTAAATAGATACTTATTTTGTATTCCCATATGATAAGACGAATTACAGGCTTAGATGTAGCCACCCAATCTAAATGTATTAAATAGGGAAACAGTAGAGAACAACGTTTTATATACCTAGTTCGTTTTGTCTTCACAGTTTGATGCGGAAGTTTCGTTAATTAAAATATATAAATAATAATTTACCTAAGCAACTATCGATGCAATATTGATGGTTGTGTACATCTCTACGTCTCACGGCAGAGCAGTCAGTGTAGCGCCCGACGCGAGCGATTGCGTTCCATTTTCAAATTTTGAATGAAAACTCGGGTTAAAAAAAGATAATTGTGTATGGCCAGTGGTTTAAACGTGATTTAAAAGTAGGTTTTATATTCTTATTATTTAGTATTATCATTTATATCATATATATTTTTATTTATACTTAAAATCATATCATAATTTTAACCATCCATTATAATAAGTATGCAAACAATTTGTTCGCTTAATATTTAGGTATAAAAATAATATATTTAAGTGAAAATAAATTAATTATATCATACAAATACTGCATGATGTGCAATACATCATTCATCATGCTTTTATAGTTAAAAGAAAACATTTTAATCGATAGTATTATAATTGAACGTTCTTTATATTTGACATATGTACAAAAATATATTTACTTATAAAAATCTAAGACAGGAAAGAGATTTGGTGCATTGGAAGTTTGATATATTCTGAAGGTATATTATTGATTGTGCGCGGCGAGGGGGTGAGGGGAGGGGACGTCAGGGAGGGGATGAGGAAGGTCGGGACTTCTTTCATCGAGTCCTCATCACGTGGAAAAAAGAGCACGTGCTAAGTTGTTTATTATTTTAAAATATAATTTTAAGCATCTTTTTGAATATGGAAAGGATTGAAAGTTAGTTTTTAGGTAATATATTTTTCATTATAAGCTTAAGGTAAGTGGTCTTATGATTATTTAAATTTAAAGATTTTTTTCAGTTCTGTGTAGTTATTATAATTTAGGGTGTAACGGTCAATAGCAACCGCGTGTTCGTATAGGCATAACGTAGGTTCCAGCTTAAAAAAATAAAGTATATAAAAAACAACATTAAACCAAAGTATTTACTTTGAATTTTGGTCTAGTGAACTAAAATTCTAATAAGAACCCTGATAATTTCAAAATTAATAATTAAACAATAAATTCCAAAAATGTAAAAAAAAAGGATTTTTTCTTTCATTATAATTTATTAATAGTCTTTATTTAATCCGTCACAACTATTTATTCTAGAATAATTAAGAATTTAAACTAAATTGAGATAAATACGACTAATAATTGTTCAATCTAGGGGAACTGCTCGCTATAACAACCATGTAGTGTATTGTCTGACGTAACATTTTCAATAAAATAGGTAAGTGCTAAAAGTTTGAACTGTTCATTTACTAAAAGTGATGTTTAAGTATAAGTAATATAAAAAACAATTCTACGATTTTATACAGCCAAATGTAGTGAATTTGACACATTATGGCTGTATGTTTAATTTTCGATTATGAAAATGTTTATGAAAAACAAAAAAATACTGTCAGATTTACTTTCGCGGTTAAAGAAATAGCAGCGGTTTTTCTTTATGATTTTAAAAAAAAATATGTCACCACATGTACGTATTAATTAATATTTAATCATAAAAAAATAAGAAAAGAAGACTACAGATCAAGAGTATACTGTCATAGTATATTTCGTTAGGTTTTTAATAGCGAGGTAGTCAGAGAGAACATAGTGTCATGACACTCCGTTGACTACTTTCCGCTAAAGACACTTCGTGCTGAGTGAACTCAAGGCCGTGCTAATGTATCGATTTTTAATATGTCGAATTATCTACTGACTTCAAGGTCATTCAAATTTGCAACTTACTTTACAGACTTTGAATATATGAAATATATAAATTATTTTAATATTAGTATTCCTACGCGGGACACGAATCTACTACACTCAGGAGAACTAGGTAATCTAAACTAAACGTATCTCAAGGTAGATGTTGTTTTGGCCTAAATTAAGTAGACTTAAATATCGAATCAATTAGTATACATTCTATGTCTTATGTTTTATATTTTACTATTGTATTGTTCTGTACTTTAGTACTTTAATACATATTATGTATGTATGTATATTTATGTCTATATAAATTATTGCTATTCATAAACTTGAAAAGGTAAATACCCTATCGTATCGATTTATAAACAGTTATAAATCCAATTTTTTTAGAAATAACATATATATATATATATATATATATATATATATATATATATATATATATATATATATATATATATATATATATTAAATAAAAAATTAAATTTTTAAATTTGAAGAATAAAAAATGTTGTAAGCTTATAAGAATTTCAACGGTTACATCCGCAATCAGCTACATATAGAAAGAACGTATGGCTTAGTGGCCGGAGTGCTTGGACAGTTTCTAAGCGCCGTCGGTTCAAATCTCATTGCATTCGAATTTTCATACGTTTTCTAGAAATGTTTTTCTTACCCTAAGTATGTGAATAAATACTTAAAAATATTAATATATAAATATTAATACTTAAAAATATTAATATATAAATATAATATATAAAATATTAATACTTAAAAATATTAATATATAAATATACAGCATTTATTAAAATCCACTTTGGTGAATAACTATATTTCAATTATTTTCATTTCCGCGATCTGGTGGACGAAGCGCGGCATTGAGTTTCGCCACTCAATTCTCACTCAATGTCTGAACTCGACTAACTATGTCGCGACATAGTTAAATCGAGAGTTGAGTGGCGAAACTATGCCAAAAAAAATGTTTTTCACTTGTATACATAATCACTTATTCATTTATTATATGTTCTCATTATTTTATATCGATTTTTAAGGTCACACCAATAAATGCGCCAAGAGATTTTGGTCACTACATTTTATTGTCTTAAAACACTGCAAATCCTGTGAATATAAGCATATCTAAATTTGCAAACATCCTCGAGGTTAAATATTATTCACAACGTTTAAAATGAAAGACATAAATTAGTTTCATACATAATACAGACGTAGCGTAAAAACACATATTTTCATTAATTATTTTTTTCTTTTTTTATCTTAATTTTTAAGATTATTTAGAATGACAAGTAAACGTTTTTTTTTATATCAAAATATATCCACTGCTGCCTAGAGGCGGTCGGTTTCTGGACTAGAAATCGCGAATTCTATAACGGAAGTCACGTGTAAATACATATTTTAATGTATATTTTTAAATGCTTACCAATATTAAGGTCTTTGATTTTCGTGATTTTTACAAATTGGAAATAAAATTATTTTAAACTGATTAATCATGTATATTTTGGTATTCGAATGTACATTTTTGGAAACTTGACTGACTGCTAATCGCGTGATTAGCCCATTTAAAATAGCTTCATTTAGAACTAACTATACTTTTATTAGATGCTTCACATAGAGGTTTTAACAAATAATTTAAGAGGTCATCGTGGCGCAGTGGGGCGATGTTTTATTATAGACACGATTTGTAAGTTCGTCTCCCACTCGGGAAATTGATGATATTTAAAATTTATTCTTACTTCTCCCTCTGGTAAGATATAGCACGGCGCTGATTGAAAAGCAGTCAACGGAGAGTCATGACACTGAATTGTCTCTGACTAGCCTGCTTTGCGGAATTAAGCATGAAGTTGCTTTTTTGACAAATTTGTTCGTTCGGATGCGATGACATTAAAATTAGAATTTGCATAATGCTGATGTGAAATGTTTCCAGAATTAATTTTCAATTTTGTAACATTGGTTTGTAAATTTGTAAGGTAGGGAGGCCATAGATAGCTGTGAAGACGGATGGTCTTGATTTTTTTATTACCTTAATCCCACAGATGCCATTTGCATAGATTAAACGGCTACCGGGCTTTTCAATCAATCAATCAAAATGCTCAATCTTATAATCTGTGCTTATCGCACTGTCTTTGCATTATTTTTGTTCTTTTTCTTTTTTTTTTGTTTTTTTGTACTTCACTTTCCACCGAATTCGAGGCAATGCGTGTTGAGTGGTGGACAGCGCCGCACTTTGTCTTACCAGAGCGAGGAACTGCAAATAATTTAAAAAATAATCATTCTCTCGAATGGGGATCAACCGGTCGCGTTTACAGTCAGACGTTGTCACACTGCGCTATGACCGGCCTCATTTTTTTAAATAATAGCTGTTAATGTATATCTATCATAGCAATATATATATTTTTTCATCATACAACACGTAATATCTAAAATTCAGACAAAAGGTATAAAATGAAGTGTCTGAACACTAGGCTCTCTTTTCTTTTCTTGGACTAAAATTGTATTATATAATACAGAACAAGTATTCAAATAGCTATATTAGTTTAATGTGCCAAGAACATATTACATTGAAGAGTTTTCTTAAATGTTCAGCCGTTATGCTCTCCAAAAGAGGGCATTGATATCGATCCGTGACCCAGTAACCGTCAAATGCTCAGATTTCCATTAAAGCTATTACTTATATTGCTTTGGCTTAAATTTTGGTAGAGCGGTGCAATAGAACCCTACGTAGCTCTTATATTACCGAATATATATATATATATATATATATATATATATATATATATATATATACATACATACATATATATATATATATATATATATATATATACATATATATATGACACCACAAATATTCTGTTATGTAATAATTACTTTGCACTTACAATGCCGTTTCAAAGATTTTTAATTCATTTATATTCCGTACGCATTTCAACTTTTAATTTGAATTTATTGAAAGAAGCCACGAAATCAGTTGCATGATATCTTTATATGACCTTTATATTCCTAAGTGCATAATTTTAAGCTTTATACGACGATACTTACGGCTGAAAGTTTTGTATCAGTAACTCTGAGTGATTAACAGAACAGACAGTGATTCTTTTTCACTAACTAATTAATTTTGTCCACAAGAAAATAGGCAGCAATAAACTTCACTAAAAACAGAACATTAAAATCTATAACTACATGTTATAGACTTATTAAAACAATACCAAGTCGATTGGCACAGACATGTTAATAAAATTGAATAGAAAATGGAACGCAGTCATTGTTTTAAAGACGCCGATTGTAGGATGTTGTCAAAGTTAGCAACAGTTTTCTATTGAAACTTTAAGTACGAGTTTATATATTCATATTTACATTTTATTTGTTCTAAAAAGTTTTATATATGATATGGAGCTGGTAGAGATTAATTAAAATTAATTATAATTTATTCTCTATTCGATGAATTGTTCTTCTCAGTTATCATTACAATAATATGTCAAAGAGTAATTGGATACTTTTCAACGAAAGCTATGTATATGAAGGAATATGACAGCTAAAAAGCACGAAAAACGGTCGGAGGGCATGTATGCCTGAAGGTGTTAATATCCGTAGACAAGGCGAGAAGTATGTAGAGACAATAGCGTTTGGCGCACTGTTCTTTCTTGCTACTCCGCTAGGTATAAAGCGTGAAGCTAAGCTATAGGAGTGTTAAATTTATAGAAACAATTCCGAATGTGAAAACAGATCTATTTGTAGAAAATTAAATATGATAGGTCATATAAAAATATATAAAATAAATTCAAATTAAAAGTTGAAAATCATTGAAACGGCATTGTACGTGCAAAGTAATTATTACATAACAGAATTCGCGTGGCGCCAGAAGCACCGTACATGCAGACGCTAGGACGGAAGGACAGTGATATCGATCTGTGACCTAGAGACGATGCTCTTAACCGAGAAGAATGCGTTCTAAAATTCCTTAATGTATGGAATTAATATATATATATATATATATATATATATATATATATATATATATATATATATATATATATACATACATACATATATATATATATATATATATATATATATACATATATATATGACACCACAAATATTCTGTTATGTAATAATTACTTTGCACTTACAATGCCGTTTCAAAGATTTTTAATTCATTTATATTCCGTACGCATTTCAACTTTTAATTTGAATTTATTGAAAGAAGCCACGAAATCAGTTGCATGATATCTTTATATGACCTTTATATTCCTAAGTGCATAATTTTAAGCTTTATACGACGATACTTACGGCTGAAAGTTTTGTATCAGTAACTCTGAGTGATTAACAGAACAGACAGTGATTCTTTTTCACTAACTAATTAATTTTGTCCACAAGAAAATAGGCAGCAATAAACTTCACTAAAAACAGAACATTAAAATCTATAACTACATGTTATAGACTTATTAAAACAATACCAAGTCGATTGGCACAGACATGTTAATAAAATTGAATAGAAAATGGAACGCAGTCATTGTTTTAAAGACGCCGATTGTAGGATGTTGTCAAAGTTAGCAACAGTTTTCTATTGAAACTTTAAGTACGAGTTTATATATTCATATTTACATTTTATTTGTTCTAAAAAGTTTTATATATGATATGGAGCTGGTAGAGATTAATTAAAATTAATTATAATTTATTCTCTATTCGATGAATTGTTCTTCTCAGTTATCATTACAATAATATGTCAAAGAGTAATTGGATACTTTTCAACGAAAGCTATGTATATGAAGGAATATGACAGCTAAAAAGCACGAAAAACGGTCGGAGGGCATGTATGCCTGAAGGTGTTAATATCCGTAGACAAGGCGAGAAGTATGTAGAGACAATAGCGTTTGGCGCACTGTTCTTTCTTGCTACTCCGCTAGGTATAAAGCGTGAAGCTAAGCTATAGGAGTGTTAAATTTATAGAAACAATTCCGAATGTGAAAACAGATCTATTTGTAGAAAATTAAATATGATAGGTCATATAAAAATATATAAAATAAATTCAAATTAAAAGTTGAAAATCATTGAAACGGCATTGTACGTGCAAAGTAATTATTACATAACAGAATTCGCGTGGCGCCAGAAGCACCGTACATGCAGACGCTAGGACGGAAGGACAGTGATATCGATCTGTGACCTAGAGACGATGCTCTTAACCGAGAAGAATGCGTTCTAAAATTCCTTAATGTATGGAATTAATATATATATATATATATATATATATATATATATATATATATATATATATATATATATATATACATAGACACTACGTTCTTCAATGTAAGTTAAGTCTTACCACTTCGGGGTAAATAATTGTAATACGGGGTAAATAAAAATAATTTAGATTACATTTGAGATGACCCACAACTAATATATCCCAGTGGATAAGTACAGATTATGTAATATCATTTAAATATAATAATTTCGTGTTCTTAAAAATACAAGCTGTACCTCTGTATATTTCTTTTATAGTTCTAAAATAAAAGCTGCGTAACCTACTCACACGTCACATCAAAATCGCTCCAGCCGTTTCATAGATTAACCTGCATAGACAGACAGACAAAAAATGTAAAAAATATTATTTTAATAATAAAAAAAAGAGACTCCATTTTTTATATGTAAAATACTAATAATATTTTTTATATTTATTTAAAAAAATATTATTAGTATTTTAACCCGCATAGCAGGTATACTGAAAGTACATAGTATCAAGACATTCCGTACTTTGCTTTCCACCGCATTCAAGACATTGTGTGTTGAGTGGTTGAACTCAACGCCGCTTACCATATTGAAGAAGTGAAAATAATTAAATTACTGATCGCCTGTACAGTCAGACGCTGTCCCACAGCGCCACGACCGGCCCTAGAATAAAAGCTTCAAGGTTTTACGTCACGCTAAAAAAACCATATATTTGCCTGTAATATAATTTTATTATCTATATTTTATATACGCACCTCCATGTTTGCAAAGTACCCGTACTGATAAGATACGCGGAGCTAACAGTAATCAAGTTATTTTAAAACCGTAAAAGCTTGTTTGTTCCACAAATTACTAGCCTTGTGCAGGTCTCATTAGCTACCAGTTATCAATTTAAGTAGTATATTTATAGCTGTAATTACTTCATAATTAGCAACTTACTTCATGTCTTTACGTCTTCAAGATGAGATTTTGTTTGACTATTTGTTAATAGTTTTAATTTTTTTTGTTATATTATATTATTAATAAATATTGAGGCCGGCTGTAAATGCAATTGGTTGTGAGTTTGATTCTCACATGGGGTAATTATTTTAAAATTTATTTTCATTTCTCTGCTTTATTAAGACAAAGCGCAGCGTTCACTTCACTCAACACGCTATGTATCGGTTTTGGTCGGAAAACAATCGACGGAGTGTCTTGACACTAAATTGTCTCTAACTATAATGCTATGCGGGATAGAGCATGAAGCTGCTTTTTATTTAGTCTAACTATATTTAGGAAACACTATTTCACCATTAGAGGTTCCTGAATATAGAATATATAGTCCACTTGATTAGAACATTTGCACGTGCTATTTTAGGAGATACAGGTTAAATTCATGTTAGTATATAAATTAAGGAATCGTGAATTAGCGTACACTAGAACTTAACTCTTTGTCAAATTATAAATGACTTGAAAATTAAAATATTAATTTATTTATAATATTATTATTATTTATTAATTTTTAAATTAAAACTTGTATTTTTTTTATTTTTTTTATTTAAAGATACACTAGCCAGTGAACATACATATATACATAATATATCTAACCGAATTTACAACCGCCTTAAAAACTACTCAAGAATTCATTCATTCCAGCCCCATCCATTTAAAATTGAAAACATTCTTCGCACACAAAGACCTAACCCCTTTGTGGCGAACCTTGGAACCAGTTTCTGAGCCAACAATGCTCTGACCCGCCGTCCTTGACACTGATCCTACCCTTCGAGACAGGAGCGCTAGGAAATAGCATCTAGCCGTGTGTATGTATAAAAATTATAAGATGTTTAGGTATTCGTTTACAAGAGTTAAAAATAGTATTAAATATGATAAGTCAATGTTGAAAAACCTCTTCCTTTACTGAGTGACTGACATACAACGCCTCATTTACGTATATATTAATACGTGGAGTATGGAATTTGGTACAATTATATTGTACTTTATGTACAAATGGAGAGCGGAATGTATATTTTGTTTAAATAATGCATTAAAAATATAATAAATTAATAAAATAAATACCACACACATTATTATAATAAAATAAATACCACACACATTATTATCAAATCAAAATATTTTTTATTCAAATATAAGCACTTTCTAAACGTTAATTATCATAATAATTCGTAATATTATAAATTTCATATCACTTTTACAAAAGTGTTATCTTATAAAATTGTTATTCTTGTAGGACTGACATTAGTGACACTTTCAGTCCTACTAGAATAACACTTTGCTAAAATAAAAATAATTTAATAATTTACTGACACTTTTAGTATTGTAAGTTCTACTAGAATAACACTTTTATAAAATAATACTTTAACAAAATTAATATAACATGTTTTAAATAAAAAAAATATTTTATACATAATTCAAGAGTGACATTGACATAAGCTTGGTATGAAATTTGATTTTGATTTGATTCTGATGTTCGTGTATAGCGCTCCAGAACATCCAAATAACTAAGCGAAAAATGCTTGAGTAAGTGTAGTACATTGAAATAAGTGTGTACTGCTAAATTTACATTATTATATAAATAAATAACATTACAGTGTTTGTTCGTAAGATTAAAAATAGCCGCTTTTAATTAAATGCATAATAAATGGTATATATAGTACGTATACCAAAATAACATTTGCAATTTTGTTTATTTGTCGGTCTGTGATCTGCCTTATCGTAGGAGCTGATAGCTAATGTACTGAAAATAATTTAGGCTATTATTTATTTTCTTAGCTTGTAAAATAAAAATCTGTAGATGTAACATTCTACGCGGATTAATTTGCGGGCGCAGCTAGTATTCAATGATTCTAGAACTTTGACGTCGCCTTACGTCTTTATCACTTATGTGTACTCGAATATACGATGAATACAATAGTTTATTAAATTCTTTTAAATTTATTTCTAATATATTGTTAAAGTTATATCTTGTTTTGTTTGTCACAAATATCATATTTTCAACACTTCTATATACACAATTTTACTATTCCAAATTTTATACCTTCTTTATTTTATAATTCTAAAATAAAGGTAACATAAGTTAATCCTTATTACATCAGCTATCTGCAAGTCCTAACCTAACCTAACTCAGTCAAGCCATGCCAGAGATTAGTAAAAACAAAGAGAGAGATAGACAGACAAACACACAAATACTTCAATTTTATTCATTTGGGTAGTTGTCGTTTTACATTATTATTTTTTTATTGTACCAAAGCTATGGTAAATAATAATAATTTATATGATGAAAATTTCCTCGCTCTGGTAAGACAAAAACATGAGTTTCACTGAACACGCAACGTCGCGAATTCGGTAGAATGCTGAATACGAAGTGTCTTGACACTAGCTTCTTTCTGTCTTCTCTGTTATTCAAAAAAAAACATGAAGTAAGAAACAAAAAAAAATACCTTTTATTAATATATTATTGCAAATATATGTTTTCATTAATATATGTAACTGAAAAACGTATTAAATACCATTGGATGTGGTAATTTATTCTTCATGGTTTTTAAAGCATATGATTTGTTTTTATTCATTGTTTAAAACTAATTCCACGTGTATACGCTTAGTCATTGTTTAAATGGATGAGGGCCAAGTAAAGCAGTGTCTGACCACATACGATATGGTGCTAGAAATATTCTGTACAAGAAAATCTAATAATTTAATTAAAATTACTTTCCGGGTTAGATAAAACAAAAACACGGCGTTGAGTTGCGCCATTCAATATGCTAAATCTTGATTTCAAGTGAGAAATAATGATTGGTGGACATTAGTTTCTTCCTGTGAATTTCTGACTTTATGGGAGAAACTATGTAGAGAAACGCGTTAAGCTAAAAAAAGTCCAAAATATATTTTTTTCACAATAAATTACTTACATCTAAACCAGAAAGTAGTATTTACATATATATAACATCTGGCTCTACGATTTTATTTTATAGGGTATAATTGGCCTATACTACATATGGCCCTGGTAAGACAAAGCGCGGCATTGAGTTCTGCCACTCAACACGCAATGTCTCGAATTCAGCAGAAAGCGGAGTGCGTGTCATAACACTAGGTATCTTTTGTCTACCCTATTATGCGGGATAAAAGCGTGAAGCTAAAAAAATATATATTACGTGTCTATTGAATATTTTGCTTTATGTTTATATATAGTTGTGAAACAATAATTAAATTCACACAGTACTTTAATTCCATATATATCATTCTATATCTTATCATAGCATTATACTTACAGTGGACTACATTTTACCGTGACCGTGATTTGCTTGAACATTCCCTTGCAGTTTTAAAACGTAATCGCTTTTGTGCACGCTACGTGGCATAATAACAGCTGTACGCCTTAGTTTTCATTGCTGAATCAATAGTTGGGTGTAAGGTCAACTCAATAGGCTTAGTGGAAACATTTATCGCACTGTGTAACCCTGCGGTGGTAGTCGATTGAAAAAGTATATTGAATGTAATTTTAAAAAATGTTCTAGTCACTGATTCCTATAATGCTTTCTATCTTTAGTATGTAAATAATACTATAAATTACTATATTCGTACGTTTTACAGATCTTTGATTTTATTTATATATTTAAGTTCAATTTTTACATATTAAAAATATAGATTATATATCTATTATATTTACTTATATAAAACTGATTGAGGTGTGTGATTTTAAAATCATATTATCGGAAAGCAATTTAATGGTAACACAAAATAAAAAATATTACATAATAGCTCTAAAGTTAAATGTTTATCTCTGGCCGGACAAAAAGTACACACATATAGAGCTAAAATTCCTTTCTTACTACCGATATTACATTATACCTTGTACTTATTAAGCAGTAGATATCGCTCTGGTACAAAGCGCGGCGTTGAGTTGAGTATTTTATGTGTATACGTTGAATGGTGGACTCATTCAACATATACATATAAAATACATACATAGTAGTGCTACCCAAGGACTCTATATTTATTAAGCAGAAAAGGGAAAAATTAATTTTCAGCAAATTCAAGAAAATATTTACTTTATAGAAATTTTATCGAACCATATTTTAAATAATAAGATCATTGATTTATGCGATTTTTACACATTTTAAATGACACTTTTTTTTGAATCGCGTATATTTTGGTATTGAAAAATACATATTAAAAAAATCTGACGTTTCGAACACTTTACAGTAATCCGCGGTCACAGGTCTACATATAAAAATGTTTGCGATTAAACCGTTTAATATAGTTTCATGTTCAAATATTTTAAATTTATATAATTTTATTATTTATGAACCTTGACGTTAAAGGAAGCTTACCAAAATACAAATGTGAAAACTGCATTTTAATGCGATTTCTGATATTAGCATGTACAAACGTACAGACACACGAACAAACAGATAAGAATTATCAAATCTTAATTTTGCATTTACATTGTTAACTTTTAAAATAGTAAATATTGTTAAATACCCCCAATAATAAGATTTTTCATATATTTTCAATGTATTGTATATTGAGTATATACAATACAATGGAATTTGACCCCACACCCACCTCGAACATTCCTATGCGTCCAGTGATGTCATATATTCATTAATTGACTATTTTTAATACTTAATTAATTAATTTTTAATACTTAATTAACTTAATTAAAAAAATATATTTAATTTTATTTTTAATAGTAACTTCCTAGTTTTACTTACTATTGTGAACATATTCTGGTATTTTACAAAATATTTAATTAGAGTTATGTTCTTCCAGAAAGAGGGTTACGTCCTTTCCGTGTGTGTATTTAATTATGTATGTGTGTCCGTTTTTTTGTTCCCTTGTAACTGCGATACTCATGAACCTATTTTGACACGTGATAGATACGTCGTTAGATTCGTCTCAAGAACGCGAGTGTTACTGAATATGTAAAATCACTGAAAAAAAGAAAATGGCGGATTTTAAAATTGAATTTTTAAACGTAGTGCTGTTTTTATTTTTTTTAATTAATATTTGTTTAATTGTATAAGAACGTTGGAAAAAGTTACTACGTTTCGACTTACATGTATAATATAGTATCAAGCATAAAATATTTTATTATTAAACGTTTTTTTTGAATAGACATATTTTTAGCTCAATTTAGAATAAACTATTTTAGTAGAGCGGAGATAGCGGATATGGTTTTTGTGCGCCACTTAATTCATTATTTAGTACTAATTTAATATATTTTATGTACAAAAATATTTTAATGAGAATACATATTTCAGGAACATAAATTTTCGGACGTTTCCTCTTTGCTTAAGTGTGAGAATAATATGTTAAAAAAATTGTTCGATATTTAATATAGCATTAACTATAAAAATATTAACGTAGTTCAATAAAACACATAGTCTATTTACTCTAGACCGTGTAGATTGATTCCAAGAGGTGCATATTGGCTTGCACTTTAGTACATATTTTTTAATTTTCCAAAATAACGAAGCGCCGTGTTAAGTACACCACTCAACACACAATGTCTCGATTTCAGATGAAAGCCAAAGCGAAGTCAACAGAGTGTCTTGACACTAGGCTGTCTCTAACAACTTTGGTATGCGTGATAAAGTGTAAAGCTTTCTTTATTACAGTAAATCAGTAATGACAATAATATAAATCTATTAGTACATTACATAACATTATCTTTTCAATCAAAAACGCTTTTTTTATTTCATTCTCTACATTTTTACGTAATAGATTATAATATATAATATAAAAGCCAAGCAAATTAGCTACAAATGTAGGTGAGCCCTTAATGTTGCTAATAACATCCTTGAACTGAAACTGCGCCTATTTTTCATGTTTATTTTGATTGTTTTATTTGAACTCGTGACTGGCCCCGATTCTGTATGGACAAAAAATTAAATAATTTTGAGAAATAAATAATATTTACGCAACTGTTCTCTATATAATATCTTTAAAACTTTGTATTTTTATTTCCATTTCTTATAAAATTAATACATAAAAAATGAAATCTTTCTCTCTCTCTCTCTCTCTCTATATATATATATATATATATATATATATATATATATAAAGTGTCTGTTTGTAATATTGAGACCCCTTTTTACTAAATGCATACATGTAAGTATACATGAAACAAATAACAAAATAACAGTTTTGCTGTTTGTACCAGCTAATCTCTAATAAGGTCGATTTTGACTTTCACCAGCAGATAGCTGAACTAACAAGGAATAACGTAGGCTAGTTTATTTAAAAAAATATATAAAAAATCCAGACATTACACGTAGATAAAATATAAGTTAAACAACAGATATTATAATTGTCCACGCGAACAAAATTGTGGTCAAAAGTTTATATATATTTTATTAGGGTAAAACATTTTAGGTAATTTTAAAAATAATATTAAACAGTTTTTTTTAAGTGAAATTTATAACATCAAGTTCCTGCCTATAAAATTTAATGAATATAAAAAAAACTTTTCATTCAGTAAATTACAGTTTATGTAATTAAGCTCACAATTTATAAGAGAGATTGGAAAACAGCGCTGAGTGTTTGCTTCGGCTGATAGAATTCAATATAGAGCTGGCAGAGTGCCAGCGATGCACTGTCCACGAATAAGTTAACAAAAACCTTTTAAATGGTTAACCCATTTTAAAACTGCGCACATTACATATATATATATATATATATATATATATATATATATATATATATATATATATATATATATATATAGAAGGTGAAGTTACTGGTTTTTATTTTTTATATAGATGCATACATGTATATATGATAAGCATTACATATATTATGTGTTTTCTTTAAATCTTTACACTTTCACTGTGAGAGATACCTAGTGTTAAGATAATCCGTTGTTGGTTTTCCGCCCGAAATCAAGACTTTGTATGTAGAGTGATGAACTCATAGCCACACGTTGTCTACCAGAGCGGAGAAATAAAAATAAAATTTAAAATCATTCCGCCGAGCGGGAATCGAACAAACAACCAACCACCTTACAGATAGACACTGTTCAACTGCGCCACGGAAGGTTTATAGTCTAAAACAGGCGTCTTCCATTAGCAAGAAGCCTGTTCTAGTATGTAGGAGTGGAATAACTTATTTACTTGAAATTTAAGCCTTCATATATTTTGACTTAGTAAATATAAATACCGAAAATGAGCTCCATTGTCTCGGTGTTTAACTGTGACGCTGAATAGCCACTTTGATAAATTTATATCCTTTCTAAAAACAGAAAATAATCAATTAATGTAATAATACAGACTATACAAGCAATTTATATAAGAATATTTAAACAATTTAATATGAAAATACAGATTCTTCAAACTGATTTTGTAAATTATGACTATAATTTAAAAAAAAATAATAATCGGTGTATAAAATCGATAAATGCACTATCAACAATATTTTATTTTTATTTTTATTTACAGTAAGGACATATGTTACGGACCTTTTGTTATATATAATATTTTTTTTAATTATTTTTTGTATACAATTTAAAGTGTTTAAATTTATAAGGCTCATAGAGACCCAAGTGTCTATGTGTTTCCTAAGAGAGTCCAGTTACTTTGTTCCTTTAAGGTTTCCATGTCTGTCTGTTTTTTTTATGAAAATCATTTTTCATTTTTCTACTTCTGATACTAAAACGCAAACGCAAACTTTAAAATAAACTCAAATACTATATTTAGAGATATCTAAACTTATTTCTGGCTATGCATATCCGACTAACAACGGGAACCTAAGATTCAATTAAATGTTATATAATTGTTATATAATTTATGCTAAAACACATGCCAACGCACACGCCCACGCACAGGCACACACACACACGCATATTATCTTATATTAGGTAATTTTACAATACATACTTTTGTGAATTTGACAATTGTTTATTAATTTTGTTTTACATTAAAGATCTTTTGTATAGCAAATTACATTATGTCGTTTGCCAGTTGGAGTAAATCAATATATTACGCATTCGTAACGTCTTGTCTGTTACATGGAGGCTGACAATAAGATTACAAAATTACGTGCAAACGGAATTTCCAACATTTACAATAATGATTAATTTTATTTTATATTTTGTTACGAAGAATATTATTGTTATGAATTATCTTTTGAGCATGTTCCTATGTATATGTATAGAAAAAAAAATAGATATACCTATGTAGATATATCTATTTTTATAAGGGTGTGGCTATGAATTTTTGCGATCTTGTTTTATTCATCCTTATCCTTTTTATTTAACCTTAACTATAGTGTTTTTTTACGATGACGAGTAGAAAGAAACGCAGCAAGGAAATAAGAAAATAGAAAAGGAGTCCTCTCCAGGAGCGGGTTCTAATTTTACTTTATTTGAGGAACTGGAGGAGTCCTTCCAAAAGGTCTAATTTGGTGATTGTGAGCTTCTCACTCGTTGCTGACCACTGGCATATGTGCTTGTCGCAGCACAAAGTTTTACAGATTGCCATTTTTAAGTTTAATCAACAATATTACAAAGGGAAGATCGGCGTCAGTGTAGTGCATACTATATATCTATATTTATTTTTATAAATTGTTATAAACGGTATCTTTTTCTAGTCACATCACTAATGTAATACAGATCCTCAATATATTTTAAAATTAAACGAATTTTAAACTAATTTTAAACAAATATTTTAACCGAATTAATCGAGTATTTTTAGAATTCGAAAATACATTTTTGGAGACCTGACGTTTCTAACACTATACAGTAGTCAATGGTCACAAGAGACTAATGTGGCATTCCTCTGTTGATTGATATAAAAATTAATTATATCAATCTACCACCATTGCGGCTTTGAGGTCTCGAATTTGGTAGAAAGCGAAGTACGGAGTGTCTTCACACTAAGTACTTTGTCTACCCAGCTATTCGGGATAAAAAGTGTGAAGCTAAAAAAAACCTACCGCCATCTGTCTCTACTTTAAAATCAACCAAATGAAGAATGCCACCACACTACTGTACTTCGAGATGTGGGATTTCCAAAAATGTATTTTTAAACACCAAAATATACGCAATTAATCCTTTTAAAATAGTGTCATCTAAAATGTGTAAAAATCGCGAAGATCAAAGATTTCACTATATTAAGAGAGTTCTCATGTATTAACGTTACTTATCGCTAAAAAAACTAAACTAAGTAAAAAAAACCATATAAATATAAAGCAGTAAGGGAATCAAGATAACTTAAATATATGTATATTAAAAAATATATAATCACGTATACATTAAAATTTCACGCCGGTCGTGGCGTAGTGGGACAGCGTCTCACTTCGTTTATGGGTTCGATTCCCACTCGGGGGAGTGATTATATTTAAATTATTTTCACTTTACCGCTTGGGTAAGATGAAGCGCGGTGTTAAGGTCAACCACTTAACACACAATGTCTCGAAGTCTGTGGAAAAAGCACTACGGAGTGTCTTGACACTAAGTGCTTTCTGTCTACCCTGCCTGCTTTGCGGGATAAAAACGTGAAGCTACAAAACATAAAGAGAATTTCAGAAACAAAGACATTATATACACTCTCAGCAATGCTTAATAGAGCCCCTAGGGACGATTGATATAGTATATTTGTTACGCATTGTGTGAATAACGTGAGATTTGATACGTTATTTAGTGTGTTATAATTAATCGATCTTGTTCATAAATGTATTCTCGTTAAAACTGTCTATTTATAAATGCAATCGATTGAATAGAATCGTTTTCGTAAGTCCTTTCCATTCCGTGATCTAACAATATAATAAAAATATTTATTAATAATACAATATAATAATAATAATTTAATATAATAATAATAATTTAATATAATAATAATAATTTAATAATAATATAATAATTTAATTATAATATATATTTATATGCTTGGCTAGGAAAAGTAAGATTGAAACCAACAAGCTATGGTGGAAAGAGGAACTCAAACAACCAACTATAAGAGAAAATAGCATTGCGAAATTAATGTGGGAACTACCCGTACAAACAGATATTACAATAATACACAAAAGACCAGATATAATATATATATCGATAAAATTAACAATCATACTTAACTAATTGACGTCTCAGTGCCATCTGACTACAATATTGGAGCTAAGGAAATTGAAAAAATTTGTAAATACCTTCCGCTAAAAGACGAACTCTCCAGATTATGGAACACTACCGTCACCACTGTCCCGATTGTAGTATTAGCCACGGGAGTGGTGACGAAGAGTCTTAAGCGATATTGCGATAAGTTAGATGCACACATCAACATTCACATTCTTCAAAAGCAAGCAGCATTATACTCTTCCACAATAATCAGTAAAATCCTCGGAGACACCGTTTTTGTAACCCAATCATCTCAATCATAATATCATGTACCCATACTTTAGTCACTCTTTAATCATAAACATAGTAATTTAGACAACTGGAATATAGCCCACAACCAAGATAGTAACTTAATCTATAATCGAAATTTAATTGGGATACAGGGGAAATAAATAACGCACACTGATAGGTACGGTACCTGAGGATCTCAGGACAGGGTACTTATTTAAGCCGACTTCGCCGTGTAAAAGTTGTATATAATATATTTAGTATTCTAATATTATATTAAACAAAACCCTCCTCCTGTTAATCGACTCACAAATCATTCATTCTTGCACCATATATCTTTAGGAAGCAAGTGCGTCATACAAATCTGTGTGCATTATTTTTCTTTCCCCTCATCCTCATTTCGTAACCAGCCATGTTTGCTTATACAGAATTAGTACCAACATCGTATTATAAAACGTCATACGAGCTGCACTTATATACGCTTTGCTGGCTTACTAGTAGAGCTGTTAACTATGTTAAAAACTGCACTACGACTTTATGTTTACATACATTTTGTACCTTACATTTCTTTGTGATATACCTATTTAGTGGGAAGAAACCAAGTGTCAAGACACTCCGTTCGCCACTTTACCCTTATTCGAGTATCGCGTGTTAAGCGGCAGAACTCAACATCGCGTTTTGGTTTACCATAGCGGATAAAAAATATAAAAATATATTATAATCAGTTCTACGATCTCATTTACGATTCGACTATCTCCAGAGATCGGAGAATGGCCTCGATGGCCTTACTGATTATACTTATGTTTACCTAAATAATTTATCACCGCTCTGGTAACACTAAGTGCCGTGTTAAGTTCGCCACTCAACACGCATCACCACTCATTACACTATTACGGACGAAAAGCATTCAACAGACTGTCTTGGCACTAGGTCATCTCCGACTACCCGGGTACAATGGCGGGACAGAGCGTGAAGATATATATATATATATATATATATATATATATATATATATATATATATAAGAAAAAGAATTAATCGAATAAAATGTTTGGAAACACATGGTTAATTTATTTATACTTTTGTCCCCAGGTCTCCTGTAGGATTCATCTTGTATAACCCTTATTCAAGATGGGTCTAATAACGAACTAGTCGCACTAGCATCTTGTTCAGTGGGAAGTCATGTTCGTTTAGTTACATATTTAAGTAACAGAAACCAACTCATATGCACAGAGAGGCATCGTACGTATTCCGGGATTCATTAAAACTAAGACAAAAACTATTACAAAGAACAACAACATATTTTAAGGTCGTCGAGTTCGTGAAGAAAGACGCAATACGGTACTTCACATACGACTACGAGATACATCAAACTTAATATTAAATAGTATGAACATATTCATAGGTAACGACTATCATTCGAAGAATCTTGTCAAATTGAAAAAATCTATTTGATTTTCGCACACACTCATACATACATACAAACATAAATATTGACAATAATTTTTTAAACTTAATTTGTAATTAAGTTTACACATTTCGTATACTTTCGCGTAAGCGCATAAGACACATTGAATTGACGGATATTAAAAAGTAAAAAGTGACAGCAGACAAGGAAAATGGCGGCAAAAGCAGAACCGATTGGTCCGCGTAACGGGCATGAGTTGGCGCCGTTGAATACACGAGCTGATGGTACTGAAAGACCTCATGGAGTGACTATAGTACTTCAAGGATCCAGGAACTCCTTACAAAGAGACGCGCCAGATGAAGACAGGGCGGCGTGGTCTGGAAAGCTCCAGTTTTTCCTATCCATCATAGGTTATTCAGTCGGCCTGGGTAACATATGGAGGTTTCCTTATCTATGTCAACAAAATGGCGGAGGTGAGTTATTACTATTACACTTATTTTTCAATTTTTCAATTAATAATTACTTTTTATTAAGTTAAAAAGTATATAATAAATTTCATTTTAAATTGATTATTATTCCAATACGGATATTTACATATATTTTCATTTTAATGACTTAGTAAAGCGCTACATTAAATTCTCTATTAGTAAATAGCTTCAACCGTTTAAAATACAACAATCTAATTTACAACGGACTTTAAAATACTACATATGCAAGTTTTTAATCAAATTGGACCGCAAGTGAGCAACGCGCAACGTTGCAAGGTTTTCTTTAATAGATCAACAGAAAAACATGTGACAGTAACAAAAGCGTGATAAAAAATAAAAGAATATCTAGTGTCAAGACACTCCATTGACTGCTTTCCACCCAAAATGGAGACATTACAAGTTGAGTGGCGAGGCCAACACCGTCTTTGTCTTACCAAAGCAGAGAAATGAAAATAAATGATTAAATATAGAAAAGTTTTGAGGCCGGTCGTAGCGCAGTGGGACGTCTGACCGTAACCGCGACATGTTGTGAGTTAAGTTTTGCATTCAGTGGAAAGCAAAGTACGGAGTGTTTTGGCACTAGGTACTTCCTATCTACCCTGCTATGCGGGATAAAAGCATGAAGCTAAAAAAATAGTCATTATCCCCGCTGAGCTTCGAACCTACAACCAATCGCGTTTATAGTCAGACCACCGCCACGTTACTACCTCTAATAGGTAGTTACAAAAAGTCAAAAAATCTAACTGTATAACATTTCCCAACGATACAGCAAAATTCTTGTCGTTAACGAAGAGCAAGTAGAATGTAAGCATGAATATTTATAAAGCTTTCCAAAGCTTTTCCGTACTCACATCTGGATTTTCCACGTTTTAGGCTGAATTTTATTTGTGACATTATAATCTTTTAATACTTCAACTAAAAATATTTAAATCGTACGTAAAATATTTTAGTGTAAATACATGTACAAACATTTAAAAAACCGTCGTGGTACTGTGGGAAAGCGTCTGATTTTCAACGCTATCGGTTGTTGGTTCGATTCTCATTAGGGGATTATATTTTAAATTTATTATTATTCTTCCGCTCTAGTAAGACAAAGTGAGGAGCTCAGTTCGCTACTTATCCGAGTATTTTGACACTAGATGGTCTCCGATTACCCTGCTATGTAGGATAAAACGTAAAGCTGCATTTTTTAATGCAAAATTTTATATTTATCTTGAAAAATCTATCAACACCCACTCGCTTTGAAATGATGAAAAGCCAAAAATAGCTTAATTTAGTGCCAGATATTTTTGCTTATTTCAAAACTATACTAAAAATGTTTTAGAAAAAGATGGTCAACTTTTATGTTCATTACAAGAGAGGATTTAGGACTTGGTAGTATTATTTAGATTTCCATTTCTTTTCATTAGAATTTTTTCCCTAACACTTTCATAAATTAAGTTTTTCGTTTTGTATTTGATTGACGTTATGTAACAACCTCTCTCAGATATCTTTGATACATTTTCTATACTAAAAATAAAGACACAGACACAGCGTGTCCAGACACTCTGTACACGGTTTTCTACTGAATTGAAGAAATTGCGTGTTAAGTGGCGGAATCCAACACCACGTTTTGTTTTATCAGAGCGAGGAAATAAAAATGAGTTAAATATCATTCTCCGGGTGGGAATTGAACCTACAACCGTCCGCGTTTACAATGAGCCGCAGTCCCACTGCGCCGCGACCGGCCTCATTTTTATTTGGTTTAACGGTAGAGATGATACCATCGGAGTCAATTTCGACAATGTAAAAATATTCTTATTATAGAATTTGTTTTGTTGTGTTTGAAATTGTAAAACTTTATTAGATATGAGTACACATGTTAAAATAAAATATTTCATACACTACGTAGTGTATGAAATATTTTATATAAAGATTTTATATATAAAGAAAATGACTCATGAAAGATATTTTATATACAGAGAACGTAGCGCTTGAACCCTTTCCAAGAGGAGGTGGGTTCAAATCCCAATGTGTTCAAGTTTTTATACTTTTTATAAAAACGCTTTCTAATCCTAAGTGTGGAGTTACACTTATACGTTAAACATAGTAAAACATTAAAATATTTTTTTAATGTTGTACGTTTTTTTTAATTTAAAATATAATTTCAGTTGACATTAAAGTGATCGATATACATCTAGCTATTTTCTTTCCATAAATACCAAGACAATAGTTTGACAATCTCAAAGCATAAAAATACAAGATTTATAAGATTAGTTAATAAAAAAATCTAAATTTAGATAGTACTAGCGCGGGCTGGCGCCGTATTGATTTTGGTGCCACGGTTCTACGCCGTAGACGTGCTACGCTGTTTGCTCATTATCATATTAAAGTTAAAAGATGGGTAATGTGTTTAGCAATATAGTGATTTTTGCGAAAATAATAATTTAAATTGACATAACTTTTTTATTTTTTAATTTATAAAAAAAAACAAGCTCTAAATATTAAGTTGACAATACCAAAACATAATAATGCAAAAAACCGCATACATCGATAAGGATGCAATATTCTTACCGTCGGTAAAGACAGAGGGTATTTCAATAATTTTCAATATTGAATAATTATATACATTTAACCATCAAAGTCTGAACTAAATATTTCTTTTGTTTTACTTTTTTAAATTATAGAGTCACAATTTGTATTTTATCAAAACAGATCCACATAAGCTTTGATAATCTTTGATTACAATACAATTAAAATGCCTTCGTGACTATAAACCCGATTGTCTGTGCGATTAATTCGTACGTATTTATCTTTATTTTCCGATATTGATAAGACAATGAGCGGCGTTGAACTCACGACTCAGCACGCAATGTCTCGATTTCGGGTACTAAACTAGTGTCTTGACACTAGGATCAGTTTAGGATCTGGCACTGACTACACTGCTATGCGGGATAAAGCATTATAAAAAACGATGATTTAATACAAAATTGGTATAAAAGGAAGCTCTTGTATTCACTTAAAAACTAATGGTGTAAGTAGTAACAGTAAATATCCTCTAATTTCAGTGAAAGTTCCATGAACTTACATTCAGACGATGTTATTATAGCCAAGTTATTTAAGATATTTCATTCACTTGGCTCTAGAACGGAGACGACCTGAACAAGATTGGTCGTAAGTCTATGCCTCTTTGAATCTTGTAAGGTTTCACAATTCAGTGACATCAGTCGCGGTATATGTACATCAATGTAACTTACTTATGTAAAGAAAACCTCTTAAGCTTGTTCGTCGGTAGCTTATATTAATTTAACAAAACACACGTGAGAGTGTAGTCTCTTACAATTCGTACAAGTATTTTATTAAAGTTAAAATATATACATATACATATATATTTACATGTATATATTTCGTTCATACGAAACAAAGAATGAATAAATATACATCCCACAGTAGCGCGGATTCACTATGTGGGCACTATGTAGATACGTACAACCCTAATAGTATTAGGATATCAGACTTTTTGATTTGAGTTTTTGTTGATGTTATTATTTATACCTATCATCTGATACTTTAATATTCATCAGAAATTGAGAACTTTCTCGACTTTTGTTTGTTTTTTGTTTTTTTTTTTGTTTTTTGAAAGCTGGTTTCCTTGTTCCCATGAGTAGTAGAAAGTACCACATAAATCTTATTCTTCCTTGGGCTAATTCTTTTCCGTGTTGAATTTTCGTTGAAAATCGTTTCGTTTTCGTTCAAATCACTCGAGTTTTACTTCAAAAGATGTAAAATCATCATATAATAGGAGGAGGCAGACAACAGAATTTGAAACTACGAATATTATTCTTATGGTAAATTCACTTTTTCCACTGAAACACCTTTCTGGAGTTGTCAGAGAAAAAAACCCAACAATTTCAAATAAATTTGTTATCCAATTCGGCGTATTACGTTTCGGCAAACCTTGATCCCTTACGTTGGAAAGGGTCTATTTAAAGCTGCTGGAAGCGAGCTGTGACGCAAGAGGATATCGGGTCTTAGTTTAATATAATAAATATTATGTTACTAATGTATACGTTTTTTTTGACATAGTAATTGAGTTACATCGTCATAAAAAAAAATTTGTTGTTTTCAAGGTTAGTCTTATATTTAAATATTTTTAACCAATTTCCCATAAAGGAAGAGGTTACAAATTCGGTCGGTATCCATTTTTTATGTATGTACAGTGATTACACCGAAATTTCTGGACCGATTTAAGAGATTCTTTTTTTTCGATGTAGTAAGGCTGCCATTTGGTTCCACAAAAAATATTTTCAGTTGGACTCAGTTCATTGGTTTTGATTTTCTGATCATATTTATTACAATTAATAGAGGAATAAAACTCAATCTGCCTACCGCAGAAACTGGCTGATATTTAAAACTAATTATTTATATCCCACCTTTAGAATTGAATTAGTTTAAATAATAATCCACAACAAACTGGAACTTTTATTTGAGAAACAGTCTGAAAAAATAGACATCATCCTTCAACAAATAAAAACCTTATTAAGTCTCATCAGGACCCTTATGAACAAATTAGCACAATGACGACTCTTAAAATCGCTACTTAGAACGTCGATGGTTTGCCACCAAACAAACATGAAGTATAAGTACTTATTAGTAATCATAATCTCGATATTGTACTAATAGCAGAAACCCATTTCACAAATCAAAGCTTGATTAATATTCCCAATTACAATTAATAATTGTGAGGTAATCTATAAAACACCACAAGCTACCAGGATTTAAAACGGAACACATTTAGGCTACTGCAATCTCAGTTTATTGTGCTCCAAAACATAAAATAACAGACGAGCAATTTTTTACATCACTCCGATACCTTGGGTACTAGATTCGTGGCAGGAGGAGATGGGAACTATAAACACACATATTGAGGATTGAGACTGGTAACAACTCGCTGAAAAGAGCTTAAGATAACTAAACTAATCCATAAAAAGAGTCTGTCTGTGGTCGCAACTCCAGATCCAACTCATTGGCTTTCAGACCCTAAAAGGCTACACGACCTTCTCGATTTCTTTATAACGAGTGCTCTATCTTGTTTTATCAAAATTGAATCTTGTATAGATGGTTCTTCCAATCACTTACCGGTAATACTTGCTATGAGCAACACAGTCTTATACTACGACAAAATATCATTTTTATATAATAAATTTAAAGACTATTTATATAGGAGATTAAAATCCCCCAAAAGTGCTCGGGCGAAATAGATAAAGTCACTGAAACGATTACTCGTACAATTCAGGTAGCATATTGGCAATGCACCCCAGAAATTGCTTCGGGAAAAATAGACAACTTGTGGTTCCAATAGAAATAGGACAAGAAATATTGGAGAAACGGAGATTTCGCAGAGTTTGACACACTAGCAGTACACCCATCAGATAAAACAAGACTTGATAAAGTTATGAAGAACTTGAAAGAGATTCTTAATGGCCATAATGCTACTGCTGAGACTCACGTAGAATCATTGACACCAACATTTTCTACGAAGTATTCGTACTGGCGCGCATATAGGAGTCGTCTTCGACCTCTGATTCCAAAACATGTGCTGAGAATTCAAGGTAGCAACTGGGTAAGGACAGGAAAGGATAAGGCAAATGCTTTCGCTGAACACTTAGCAAAAATATTTTCTCCTAACTCTAGAGTAGATGGTGTTGATGATTCACATATACACGAAACTCTCCAGCAAGACCACCAATTGGGTTTCTAATTGATAAAAAAGTACCCGAAGAACTACCTCGTATAGCAATTGTATTTTTAACTAAACTCTTCAATGCTATTATGATGTTTGGTTACATCCTCACTACATGGAGAGTTTCTCAAATTATTATGATCCCGAAACCAGGAAAACCAATACACAATATAACTTCATACCGTCCAAATAGTTTGTTACTTGTCTTGTTTGAAAAAATCCTGCTTTGGAGACTGCTTAAGTCTATCCACGATAGATCAATAATACCTAAACATTATTTTGGGTTCAGATTGGAAAGTCGCATGACTTTAGAACTAGACACACAATTAGTACTACTGTTCCTCAGCATTTTTAGACATACACCAGGCTTTCAAAAAAGTATGGAATATAGGGTTATTATTTAAAATCAAAACTTCCTTATCACAGACTTTCTATACCATCCTAAGGTCTTATTTATCTGAAAGTATTTTCCAGGTAAAAGAGGATTCTGCCTTTTATAATGTTGCTGCCGAAGTGCCTCAGGGGTCTGTATTTCGAAGTTTTACGTTATACAATTTTCACATCCGACTTACCAGAGAATCCTGGTGTGACTGTGGCAATAATTGCAGAAGATACAGCTATAATGGCCCATTTCGAAAGTTCTAAACAAACTTCCGAAATTTTACAAAATCACCTTGACGAAGTTGGTTTGTGGTTGGAAAAGTGAAGAATCAAAGTTCATGCCATTAAGTCATTACATTTCACATTTACATTAAGAAAGGATAATTGTCCACCTGTTACTCTCAACAAACACCAACTCCCTAACAAGGACACGGTTAAATACCTGGGAATGTACCTCGATCGAAGGCTTACCTGGAAAAAGCACCTTAAAACTAAAAGAGAAGAATTAAACTTAAAATATAAGGGTCTATACTGGCTTCATGGCAGGAACTCAAAATTATCACAATGACTACAAGTTACTTATTTACAAGACAGTATTAAAGCTTATTTACAATTACGGTATATAACTATGGAGCTCTGCTTGTGAAAGTAGTATACAGATGATTCAAAGAGCACGAAATAATATCTTCAAATAAATATCCAATTCACCCTGGTTTATAAAAACCAGTGAGGTTCATGAGCATCTAGCACGATTCTCCAATCACCCAAATCCACTGGCTGCGCAACTATTAGCGCAGAATACAACAAGCCTGCTTAAGAAGCGCAATGTTGTTGTAACCTCATAATAAGTCAATATTTAAAGAGAGATCCATCTAATGTGATGCGAGCTCTACCTGTCATCCTCGTTCAATAAATCTCTTCCTAGTCAGAAAAGACTGATAGCAAGATCAAAACAGAGAAAAAAACCTTTATTCATTCTTCTAGCATTTACCAAAAAAAACACCAAACTAAACCCAAAAACTATCCTGCGATGTGATTTATAATTTAATACAAATGTAATTATTCCCCGAGCTTGAATCAAACCCACAACTAATCACCAGTTTAATAGTTTACCAAGTCCATGCCCCACTGATCTGTAATGGGGTTCTAATCTTTAGAGCTCCACTGTGTTTGCGGAACGTGTTCGGGCGTAATAAAACAGGACTGCGCTCTGGTAAATGTAAAGCCGAATGAACAACACACGGTCTTTGTAAAATACATTGTACTTACTTGCAAATGGTCGCAACATTGCATAATTAAAGTTAGGGAAACTTGGAAATTTTAATTTAGAGTACAAAAAATGTTTTCTATTACGTTTGCCGTTTATTACAAGTATTATACAAATAATATAAAATTTTGAACAAAAAAGAACATTCGGATCGTAGCATATTTATATCGTCTGTGTGCTGATTTGTTAGAGGTACCCATTTGTGAGAGATACCCATTAGAATAACTTTCTAGTAATAAAAATCGCGCTGTTAAATTTCACTGCTTACCCGATAATATCTTTATTCTGGGCGGAAAGCAAAGACGATATACTTAACAGAAAAAAACGTAAAGATTTTTCTAAAAATATATTTTTGAATACCAAAATATACGCGATCAATCCGTTTAAAGTAGTTTCATTTAAGATATGATTTTTTTATAATTGACTTAATGATTAACATAAACATTTTATTGCAGGTGCCTTCCTGATCCCTTTCCTCATCATGTTGATACTTGAAGGTATTCCACTCTTCCTCATCGAGATGGCTATTGGTCAGAAAATGAGGCTCGGGTCCCTCGGAGTATGGAACACCATCCATCCCTGGCTAGGTGGCATTGGGATCGCTAGCTGTGTAGTCACGCTGTTCGTCGCTTTGTACTACAATGTTATTATAACATGGGTCTTCTTCTACCTGTTTAATAGTATTCGGGTGAGTATTCTGTTTAACGCGCAATATTTCGATTTCGGGTGGAAAGCAGTCAACGAAGATTATGTTGACGCTAAATTGTCTCTGACTGTCCTGCTATGCAGGATGGAGCTTGAAGCTGTAATTCAAACTTATAAAAGTAATAAATTCATCGTGACACAGTAAGAAAAACTCTGATATATATACGTGGGTGGTTGTGGGTTCGATTCCCACTTACATGAAAAACCGTAAAATTAGAAATATTTAAAAATATATATATATATATATATATATATATATATATATATATATATATATATATATATTTCTAATTTTACGGTTTTGAAATGTTACGTAACATTTTTCAGCTTTTAAGGTCTTCTTTCATGCGTTTATATTGAATAAACATTTTCGAGATAATTGGGTACACGGTTACGTGATTGGTCGTACGTCGTAATGCTTCGGGGAACTCTTAAATAAAATGTCGGGTTGGAACTCGTATAAAATTATTTATTTGTAACATGTCTCTAAACTATAAATATGTTACGTCCGTTTATAAGGAGTGGTTGATATTTATGAAGAAACATTTTGTGAAATAAATACTTAAGCTGAACAATTCCACTAAACAGTTTAAATTTCACGCTTATTATGGATAGCAGGTAGAACAGCGGCAGAGAGAACCCAGTCTTAAAAATCTTCCTTCTGAGCTTTCTCATACTATAATAAAATATAATGGAATCTTTGAATAAAAGGTGTAAAATATTTTATTTATCTTAAATATGTAAATAGCAATAATATTTGAATAATATTAAAAATTATCGTTATTTAGCTTCAATCTTTTTGTCCCGCATGGCAGGGTATAATTCGAGACAAATAAATGTGAATAATTTCCGTTGACTGCTTAAACCCAAAATCGAAACATTGGACTAACTCGAGGCCGCAGTTTGTCTTACCAGAGCGGACAAATAAAAGTAATTTTGAAATATAATCTTTCCTTTGAGTAAGAATCAAACCCGCAACCAATCACATCTAAAAGCAAACGTTATCACACTGTGCTTCGATATCATTGTAAATTCTATTAAAGATCTATTAAGGCATTCTATATGATGTACTTTACATAATATAAAAAATAGCATGAAATGCTATCACTTGTTATCAGCTCAGCGCAGATCAGCTACCCTGGGCCCATTGTCCAAGGGATAACGGTTCCGCCGAAATGGAATGCAACAAAGCGTCAGCTACCGTATACTATTGGTATAGGGAAGCCCTGGACGCGTCCCCAAGTATCGAAGAGCCTGGAACTCCAAGATGGTGGATAGTTTGCTATTTGTTGCTCGCTTGGATTATCGTCTTCTTTATCGTTATGAAGGGTATTCAGAGCAGTGGTAAGGTGAGTACCTGTTTCTATTATATATGGGTTTCTTGGATATATATATTTATTTCACAAGTAAAAAAGTTTAACATGTACTCGTAGATACTAGCTCAAACTACCTTTTTTAAAAAAGGACTTGTCTTAATAAAAACATAATTAACTGACACGATATAGATTGGTTTATCTAAGACATTTTATTTGTTTATTATTAAGATATATCAAAATGATGTTTTTTTAAACTGCCTTTCTTTGCTTTTGATTAATAATAAATAAATAGATAAATTAGTGTAAATAGATTTTAGCATTATAAATAAATGTAAATAGCATTTAGCGCATTATCTGGAAAAGATAACAATATTGATAATTTTTATATTTTTCTAGGTGGTCTATTTCACATCACTATTCCCGTACGTGGTACTCACCATATTTTTCGTTCGAGGCATAACATTGCCTGGTTCTGCTGATGGAATTATACATATGTATAAGCCAAAGGTATGTTTCAAAACTTGCAATTAAGACGTTTTTAAAGAATTAAATTAACATTTTGGCATTCTAATACGACAAAGCGCGGTGTTAAGTTTCGCCGTTTAATGTCTTAAGGCTAGGAAAGTCAGGAAGTCATAGTTTTTATACTTAATCTCTCTTTTTACTTTAAGTGCGAACGGAAAGTGTTTTATTTTAAATAACAGCATTGAGAACTGCCACCTACTATGTAGAATGTATGTGTTGAAGGTCATAGTGCTTAAAACATAATGATTTAATAATAAAGCAAACCCAGTACAATAAACATTTGTTCATAAATAGCACATAAATTAAAAAGAAATTGTCTTGTGAAGCTAAAAAAAAGAAAAAAATATATTATTCGATATATATTTTCATGAAATATATCTTCACGTAATATTGACATTTTATTACAGCTAGCAAAACTACTGGATCCAACGGTATGGTTGGATGCAGCCACCCAAGTTTTCTACTCGTTCGGCTTGGCGTTCGGATCTCTCATCGCGTTTGGTTCCTACAACACTCCTAACAACAATTGTGTAAGAGACGTCTTACTGGTGTCCGTATGTAACGCTCTAACAGCTATATACGCGTCGGTCGTCATCTTCAGCATTTTGGGCTTTAAGGCGTATACTATGGTGGAGAAATGCATATCTAAGTGAGTGAATATTTTTTTATACATTTAATGTATATTTTTTATTTATTTTCACTAACTCGCTCTGGTAAAGACAAAGAGCGGCGTTGAGTTCCAACACTCAACACGCAATGTCTTGAGTTCGGTGGAAAGCGAAGTACGGAGTCTGTTGACACTAGGTACTTTCTGTCTACCCTGCTATGCGGGATAAAAGCCTGAAGCTAAAAAAATAAAAATAAATAAAAAAGGTAATGAGATCTATGATATTCGCGATTTTTGCACATTTTAAATTAAACTATTTTAATCGCTAATACTATTTTAATCGCGTATATTAGTATACCATGACCACGGGCTATAGTAAAGTGTTCAAAACGGCAGGTTTCTAAAAATGTATTTTCGAATACTAAAATGCATATTTTAGTATTTGATTATTTTAGGATTGCGATTAATCCGTTTAAAATAATTTATTTAAAAAAAAATTGTCAATTTTTTTAGAGGTTTTAGGACTGTTAACGCGATTAGTTATGGGTCCGATTGTCACTTGGGTAAATGACTAAATTTGAAATTAATTTTCGTACCTCCGCTCTGATAAGAGAAAGCTCGGCGTAGAATTCTCCACTCAACATGCAATGACAACGGAGTATTGGCACTGGGTTGTATCTAACTACTCTTCTATATATAAAACGTGAAGCTAAAAAAAGCATTTGGATTACATTATCAGTTTATTTTTAATATAAAAAAAATGTTTTTATATATTTTTCTATGAAAAAGTTACATATGGTTAATGAGTCTAAAGCATAACCTATGTAAAGTAAGCTAATTGCTGGTGTACATACATTCTATGGCATAACGAATCAAAACTAATCAGTAAAATAAAATACTTATAAAACTATATCATATCGTACATACTTGCACGATTGGTTATTGCGTCGTTACGTCAGTTCGTTTGTGATTTGATTCGTAGTAGCTAATATGGCGCCTCATGTATTATTACTCAAAGTGATGTAACCTGTACTTTATTATTAATTGATTGAACTACTAATTGATACATACAATAATTGGTATGTTCTCTACTTGAAGGATAGATTATATGAAAAAGCTTCACATTTATTTCGTATAGCAGGGCTATCATAGACAATCTGGTGTCAAAACAATCCAATGACTGCTATCAGAAATCGAGATGTTGCACGTTGAGTGGTGATTTCAACGCCGCGAAAGCACCGCGTAGAAATTAAAATAATTTTTAAACATATTATTTCCCACGAGTGAGAAACGAATTCTCAACCAATTGTATTTACAGTTTCACTGTGCCACAATGGCCTCTGACCCACCAATTGGGACTGTCTGGTATTTTTCTCTGAAAGTCTGGATTCTTTCTTTGAAAGTGTAAAATAAAATTTATACATAGGTTACTACGTCGTCTTTTAATAACAAATATGCTTTAGGAATCGAACTCACTATCACTGTGTGTATTCAAATATCGACTACACTATGTTAGCGTAGGGTTTTTTTATCGCACGGTAGATAGAAAGTATCTAGTGTCTGAACACTCTGTACTCCGCTTTCCACCGATTATTGATTGTTGCTTGTTAAGTGGCGGAACTCAACGCGTGCTCAATCTTACCAGAGCAAAAAAATCAAAATAATTCAAATATAAAATAATCATTCCTAGAGTGAGAAACAAACCCTCAACCATCCGCATTTACATTTCCACTGTGCCACAATGGTTGGAAAATTTATATACGTAAATATATTGACGTATAAATAAATACATCATTTTAATGACTGTAGGTACAACTAAGCTGAAGTCGTAACTATGAATTTTTCAGTAGACTTTCAGGTAAGTTCGACCCAGTTCCGAATGACACGTGTCGGCTTATGTATAACTAATGAATGATTTTAAAGTTGTTACGAATGTCAATACACGTAATTCAATACACGAACAGTATTAAAATTAGTCTATTATTTCTATTTTTGTTTGTTGTGTCGTATTATTATAGTTTTCACTATAATATCAGTAAGAAAATCAATACAGTTGTGTGTTCTCTAATACTATTTGAAATTATAAATGGACTTGCTTTTGTGGCCTTTATGACTACCAATCCGTTATATTTTACTTCGAATTTTACATCTGTTACTATTGTGATTGATTTCTTATTGATTATAAGAGACTAAATGTATTCTTTAAAAGTGTTAACTCTAGACTCTCAATCAATAACGTTACATCACGAATTTCTTGATTTTTGGATCTCTCCTCCATTCTCATCACAGCTTCTTTTGTGAGACCAGTCAAGCAATGTAACTTTGCAGACACCCTCCCTCTCCCTTAACGTGTGATATAATTTATAGATTGCTCCTTTAGAGCTTTTAGAATTTAACATCTCTGGTCCAGCCGTTTCAGAGATTAGCTGGAACCAACAGACAAAATAAAAAGCAAAAAATGTTATTTTGTGTATGTACAGTGTATACATACATACGTTTGTAATTGGTATGAAGAGACACTCCAGTTTTATTTACTTGTATACATTTATTATTTTCTTTCTAGTTATTTTAAGCGTTTATCTCTTTAGAAAACCTACGCTTAAGTAGCACTTGATCATTCATCAAAGGATCAAAAAATGCCATAAATTTATATTATAAAATC
This sequence comes from Dryadula phaetusa, assembly GCA_032432895.1. Classification (NCBI taxonomy): domain Eukaryota; kingdom Metazoa; phylum Arthropoda; class Insecta; order Lepidoptera; family Nymphalidae; genus Dryadula; species Dryadula phaetusa. Next base: position 3,351,842 of record JAOYRS010000077.1, read on the forward strand.
TCGCTTTGAAATTGTTGTATCAATTCAATTCAAAATCGAATAGTAATGCGTATTATTATAAAGATATCAAAACAAACGTTTACAATCGTCCATCATGCGAACCAATTAACCGGTCAGCCAGTTGACCGACCAATGTGCGGGGCATCGCTTTATAACGTAACGTAACGTTATATACATGCAGCTATTTTTAGTACATACTCTTAATATCATATTTCTTTGTGTTTGTTCTTATTGATTGTTTTTAATAATATATAATGGTTTTGATACGTCGTTAATAATTCTTATGTTACCAAAATATGTACATACATATATACATATGTATGTACAGTGTTATGTAACTGTTAGTACTTAGTAGCTGTATGTACTGCTGAGGCCTGTCGTGGGACAGCTTCTGACTGTAAACGCGATCGGTTGTGATTATATTTAAAATTATTTTCACTTCCTCGCTCTGGTAATCCAAAGTGTGGCGTTAAATTCCACCACTCAAGACGCAATATCTCGAATTCCATAGAAAGTGAAGTACGAAGTGTCTTGACACCAGGTACTTTCTGTCTACCCTGCTATGTGGGCTTCACGCTGAATCTAAAAAAAGTACTTAATGGCGTAATGGGACAGTACTTGATTGTTGAAGGGATAATCATTCCAGAATAGTATTTTCTTTTGAAAGACCAAATATGTATTGTATTCCGGTGAAAAATGGAGAGCAGAATGGTTGTCTAGATAGAATTTTTGGTTTATTTAATTATCGATATATTATAGGTGTTTTATGAAATTATATAGTACTAGCGATCTGCACACGGCTTTGTTTGCGTCAACAATGTAAAATAATGAAATTCTTGAGAAAAGTAAAAAAATTGGAGAAAAATCTAGACTATGTTCAGTCTAAGACCCGCAAGTATCTCTATATGAAATTTCATCACAACAAACAGACAAGCAAATTTACTTTCGCATTAATAATATTAGGATAATAACTTTTGTCTTAATATCACAATATTTTCACTCACCTGCGTAACCTATGAAAGCGGCATAATGTCGAAATTGGGTAGATTAAAAAATATAAGGCAATTTTTTTATATTTAGTAAATTGCGCCTTTGAAAAGTTCGAACTAAGTTTTGCAATAAGCTACGCCTTATAAAACTTGTAACTTGGTATCAGTATTTTTGTTCGGGTCCATTTAGATATATGATTAATAAATATAAATACCAAGGGTGATGGAACATAAGCGTGTAAACGCGGTTGGTTGCGAGTTCAATTCCCACTCGGAGGAGTGATTAAATTTAAAATAAATTTTCATTTCTTTCCTGTGGTAGGCAAAGTGCTGCCTTGAGTTTGCCACTCAACACGTAGTGTTGTGTTTTTTACAATATGTTATTTCTGACCACCCTACTAAGACTCTAAAATATGATGTATGTTGCATGTAATGTGGTACTGAAAGTAGTGAGGTTAGGGCCTATCTCCAAATTACGTCATCCCTCCCCCCGCCCTTGTCACAGTTAGTCCCTCTTACAAGACCACCATTGTCCACCAACGTCACACTTTGTCGACACCGTCCGTCCTCCTTAATGTGTAACGTCATTTATGGATGGCCCTTATCTGGTGGATATTTGGTATTAGTGTTATATGTATTCTCGTTCGAATATTTTTTTCTTATACATTTCTATTAACTTTTATTTTAATTTTAAAACGTTTTTAAAGAAAGTGGTAGTTTATTTTATAAATCATAATTCTCTTACCAATATTAATAGTTAATTTAAACATATCTACACATTTTGTTCAGGGAAATCAAAGTATTAGCTCTGCATCAAATCGGAGGTTTCACGCTGAACTCCACTCAGGAGTACTACGAAGAATACTTTCCATCTCTGAACAACACCATTGTGTCATCGCTCAACCTGACCGGATGCGCTATGAGCAAGCAATTGGAAGAGGTAAATATTTTTAAGTATTGAGATTTTTACGCTTTTATTCTGCATAGCAAGGTTGACAGGTAGTATCTAGTGTCAAGACACTTCGTACTCCGCTTTGAGGATCGTGTGACGGAACTCAATGCCACGCTTCTTCTTACCAGAGCGAGGAAATGAAAATAATTTAAATGTAACATTCCCCCGAGTGGGAATCGAGCCCACAACTAGTCTTGTTTTCAGTCAAACGCTCGACCGACCCTAATTTTTAATGATTATACAGCATATAGAAAGTACCAGAATAACGTATCAAATGTATAATGTATACATATAAGAAGCTTCGTGTCAACTCTATCTAGTGTAATATTATATAAACCATTTGGAACCTTTGATTCTTCTTATAAATCAAATTTAATTTATACAAATAAAAATCAAATTTAATTTATTTATTAAAATGCTATAGATGACCTATAATTCGAAGATTTGTGGGTATTGCTTAAGAATTATTATGATAATAGCGTTTATAAGTACTTAGATATTATAACCAGTGATTGAATTACGTTATTGATCAAAAACTTAAATACATCTTGATGATTCTTCTTTCTAGGCAGCAGAAGGTACAGGGCTGGCCTTCATAGTCTTCACACAAGCCATCTTAAAGCTCACACCGGCGCCGTTCTGGTCTATCATATTCTTCTTGATGCTTCTCTCTCTTGGTCTTGGAAGCCAAATCGGTATAATGGAGGGCATGCTGTGTACCATATTTGATATAGACTTCTTTAAGAGGTTCAGCAAACCAGTTATAACCGGTGAGAATTTATTCTTTTTTTAAGAAGTTTTATTTTTGTTGTTTAGTGGAGGATTTTTTTATCAAGAATAATTTTGTGTGAAAACGTTTTTAAAAAACCTATAGAAACCCGCGCCTCTTGAAAACCGTCCAAGTGTCGAATTTTTATGTTTTTTTTTAAATGTTTTCTAATCCTAAATGCAGAAATTAACAGTAAAATTAAAACAGTAAAATTCTTTAAATTATTGAAATTCGTAATATTTTATTTGAAACCACGGTGTTTTAAATAAACCTTTCCTCAAAAAACAGATAATGCGTGCTCAATAACGCGATTTGTAACTATTAAAAGAGCGGAAAAATGAAAATAAATTTCAAATAAAACCATTCCCCGGAGTAGATATCGTACCCATAACCAATCGCGTTTACAGTCCCACTGCGCGACGATGGTCTTTATACATATAAATTATTATTTATTTATTATATATTTATTTATTTTATTTTAGCGGTATTATCCAGTATAGCAGGGTAGACAGAAAGTACCTAGTATCAAGACACTCCGTATTCCGCTCATATTAATAATATAAGATACAGTTACTTTAATTTTTTTTATATTGTTTAATTTATTAAAGGTTTCGTGTGCACGGTGTGTTTCTTCGTCGGCCTGATCTTTACGACCGGAGCGGGAGAGTACTGGCTCAAGATGTTCGACTCGTTCGCCGGAACCATTGGGCTGGTGGTCGTAGCTCTGTTGGAAATGATCGCTGTCATATACATATATGGTCATGAGAAGTACGTTTTTGTTATATTTATTACAAATTATTTTGGTATATTATTTTTTTATTTGGAAATCAAATGTATAAGTAATATTTTAAATGTGGAAAGATTTGTATGTTTTATTAAAAAAATATATTCTTTTGCATTATTATATTGTGCGTGTATAATTTATGGATATTCGCGTGGAAAATGAAAACTCTACATTTTCAATTTATAATTATGAAATAAAGGTAGCCCAAGTTATTTTTTATTACATCATCTATCTGCCAGTAACTCAGTCCTATCAAAATCGGTTTAGTCATTCCAGAAAATAGCTAGAGCAAACAGACGGACGGAGTTATTTTAACACTACAAACGCAGACATTCCAAGTTTATTTATTTGTATGAATAATATATAATGACAATATATAAAATACGTTCTTTATGTTTTGGAGTGACATAAATAAAAAAATGATAAAAATCAAACCACTAATAAAACTGCCTAGTTTACCTAAAAATCAAAATTTTTCACCAGGTTCACAAACGATATATACGAGATGACCGGCTACCGCCCCGGCTGGTACTGGCAGGTCACGTGGCGGTACGTCGGCCCCTTCATAGTGTCCTGCATCCTGCTCTCGTCCCTCGTCTTCATGCTACTAAACCCACCTACTTATGGCGCTTGGAATGCTGAAGAGGTAAGTTCTTATATAGAGGCAGCATCATTATTTACCCCGTAAAGCAGGGTAGTCAGAGTGACAACCTAGTGTCAAGACACTCCGTTGACTTCTTTCCACCAAATTCGGGATATTGCGAGAGCGAGGAAATGAAAATAATTTTAATATAATAACTCCCCCGAGTAAGGATCAAATCCACAACCGATCGCGTTTACAGTCAGACGCTGTCACACTGCGCCGCCAACGGCCAACGTCTATACTATAATATATAAACGTTTATATCAAACACATAGTAGTGTGTGTTACGTTCATTTTCGCATTTTATTCATTTAATATATTTAATTTAAAAAAAAATATTAGCATACTCTATCCCTTCTCTATATAAACTATAACTATGCCAAATATCATACTCATCAGTTCGCGTTATTTTCGTAAAAAGGGGTACAAAGATTTTGCTTCACGTATTAATTTATTTTTTTATATTATATAAATGACTGCTTTTTCTTAACAGGGTCGTGTAGAAAAAACACCCTACCCCAATTGGGTATTAGGTATCGCCGTCGCCATGATCCTGGCGGGTATACTGCCGATACCAGTGGTTCTACTGCTGAGGAGATTCCAGTGCTTGGCTTTAGACGTGGACATACACCAGGGATCCATTAGAAGAATCGAAACTACAGTATCCACTAAGGAAATGATGAGTGATCAGGATGTAAGTGATTTTTTAATTTTTTCTTTATTGTTGTTATGTGACTAATGAAAAATATCGATTCACTACTAATAAAAGATTTTGTTTTATAATATTTATTCTATACGTATATTGTATCGCCAGCTTTACGTGTAAACTTGTTGTAATAAATACTCAACATATTTGTTTAAAATTGTCAAAAAATAGTCGACTGCGGTTAAAAATTATGGTTTAAATTTCTTAATATTTCTTTTTTAATTAATTTTTTATATTCAGTGATACCCGCGCCCTTAAGACGAATCTTACGACGTATCATTTACCAAAATTAGTTCACGGGTTTAGCAATAACAAGGGAACAAAAAAACGGACATATATGTGACATGTTTACATACATATTTACATATGCGGTAAAAACATAACTTTCCTTTTGGTAATGGGTAAAACAGGGTAATGAGTGGAACTATTAAATTTATGTCGTTCAAAAGTTGGCGGCCATTTCCGTTTTTGCATAACGTAAAATCTCTTATTTCATATATTATATACTAAATATGAAGTTAGCAAGTTTACACTGTTAGTCGACGATATTTCAATATATTAATATCAATATAAATATAATAATTATTGTATAGATATTGGTGTGACATCTCCATATATAACATTCAACTCCATCTTAGTTCGTGCCACTAGCGCCGTGTACAATATCTCTTAGTACATGCTTGTAACGCTAACAATTGTAGCTAATTTTGCTAATATAGTATTTGTTTTTCTATTAAATGTGACTGTTTTAACTGTTTCCGTTTGATAATTATGTGATATTCAATACAACAAAATTAACGCCAAGTACTAAATGGTCTTTTAAGCTAGATATCCTTTATTATGACATAGTATGATAATACAGTAGTTTTTATTGTTACGATAATATTTAAATTAGCTTAAAATATAAATATACAAATCAAATTTTAAAAAGTTGACTGTTTTTATCAAAAATGCAATCAAAAATGACCGACTGACCTGTATTCTACCATATTTACACATATTTTTTTTGTATATCTTCAAAATAAAATAATTTGATATAATGAAAACAAACATACATTATAATATATATATATATATATATATATATATATATATATATATATAAAAAACATATAAAAAAGTAATATCACATAAGTATCACGGTGTGACTAACCTGTGTTAGGTGTTGTCGCCGGAGAGCGCGCCGCCCGCGCAGCTGCTGCCCGACGCCGCCGCTAAGTTTACCATCGGGGACTTTGATGTAAGATATATATATGTATTATACATTATATATTAGTGACATGCTTTTAACATCTTCTTTTTAAAAAAAAAATATTTAAAAAAACAATTTCACATTATCCCGCATAGCAGGGTAGTCAGAGACAACCTAGTGTCAAGACTCGAAAATCGAGACATTACGAGTTGAGTGGCGAACTCACCGCCGCGTTTTGTCGTACCAAATCTAAGTATTAAAAACTGATTACGTTTTAAAAATACGTTATTTTTTAATATGAAATGTTGGAATAACATAATATTTAATAATATTTAATAAATAGCATTCTCTCTGGCCATACAATTATTTCATAAAAGTAATCTTTGAGTGGCAGATATTTGTAAAAATCTCTCTACGGAGATCCTGGCAACAAAAGTAAGTTGTAACAAACGTATAAGAATATCGACGTCGATAAAAACAGACCTTAATAAGATCGCTTGGACTCGAATCCTGTACTAATAATTATACGTTTCCGAAAAACTCATTTTAATATCCTAAATCTGTACATAACATTTTAAAACTATTCCAATATATAAGATATTTTTTTAACAAAAATTCGCAGTAACGTTTTTCTAAATCTTTTTTTAATTAAATGTTAGTATATTTAACGATTCCTTTTCTCGTTGATATACTTTTTAGAAACATATTTCAATTTTGTAAATGAAACTTAAAGTCGTAATTGGAATAACAATAAAGATGCCTTTATATCTAAAATATACATCACCCCAGACTGAATATGAATCTACCATCACCTAGTACTAAGACAAAACCCGAATTTATTAATAATCTAATCTAATATCACTATATGTGTAAATATATACATATGCAACTGTGTTTGTTGTCTGTTTGTAAGTGAAAAAGTGGCCTTACTTATTTATAATCAACGAAAATATAATTAATTAAAATTGAACAAATACTTTAAGTTTATTACCAATATATTAAAATTAAATAATCTGGTATATAAAAAATTAAATCGACTTCATAATAACTATACAACTATATTTTCTTACTTATATCTTTGAAACTACTGGACCGATGTCAATGAACTGGTTCCATTAGTTAAAGATACCTAGAATAATATTTAGATATGATTTTAGAGAAATTAGTGGACAAACATACAAATGTACATTTGCCAGATTGAGAACATGTGCTTAAAAGTCTAAATAGATTCCTTTCCCCTAAATAGACCCTCCTCCCCTATCACCCTTAAACATTATTAAATTATAACAATATTACAAATATACATATTTTACAAATAAACTCCTTTTTTGAAGTCAATTAAAAATGAATAACTCTTGAACATACATATTAAGTATATATAATAATCTAAATTTAACTAAAGCCACTTTATCTCTGAATGAAAATCAAATCTGTCTGTCCGTGTGCTTGTAAATATATAGTATTGTATGGTGTATATAGGGTGTCGACAGCAGCGACGAGAGGCCGACGCGCCTCCCCACCAGCATCGTGCGACGACCCAAGAAATAAATGTTTGTCTATATTATCTAGATATTGTTTTGCTTTCAAACTAATTAATTGTTTTAAAACATCCTGTATAACGGCTTACTAACTAAACTTGCTTTAGAGTTTAAGAAATAGCTGTAATAATAATAAAAAAATCATATATTTTTCTATTTGCTTTGTTACTCAGTTAATGTAAGCCACATTTGCATGTTATATACGTATATGTTGTATGGGATATATTTTAAATTATTATCTCCTAACAGCCTTGTAATAAAAATCGAAAATTTTCTATATTTTAAATGAAGCTATCTTAAACGGATTAATTGCGTATATTTTGTTATTCGAAAATACATTTTTAAAAAACCCATCGTTTCGAAGAAAACAGTCAGTGTTCACGGGTAGACTGAGGTGGCATTCTTTTTGTTGATATAAAAATTAATTATATCAATCTACCGCCACCTGTTTTTTAATTGATTCCAGAGCAGTACGCGAAGCAAATGCGAAAATCAAAGCATATATTTACTTCATTTTTTTCCAGTAGTAATGTTTTGAGACATTTGGAATGTCTAAAGGAGTAGTTAAAAAATAGAATTAATTTTCCACTAATTCTAAAACGGCCTAAGAAAAGATTTGGTTACCTAAATTAATTATAACATACTAATGTCATTAAATATGATGGCTTTAAAGAAAACTATTTTAAACGGATTAATCGCGTATATTTTGGTATTCGAAAATATATTTTTGGAAAACTGACGTTCCGAACTCTTTACAGTAGTCCGCGGTCTAGGATAGACACAGTCTAGCTGTGACTACGCGATTAATCCGTTTAAATAGTTTTATTTAAAATGTGTAAAAATCGCGAAAATCAAAGCATTTATTATGATGGCTGTAATATTTTTATATAAATAGAAGATAATAATTTATTATGTTCATCAGCGATATTATGTATTAAAGCATGACTTTGGTCTTAACGACTCTTAATGTTTTTCTCTATTTTATTTTTTATTTTAATTTTAATTATTTTTTATATTTAAATATTTCCAATATAGGTAATTATCATTAATTTTGTTAATTTAAATTAATTTGTATTTGTGTAGCATGTAGATAAACTTGTATATAAACGCACCAGTAGAATCACTAACATCACATTATAGCATAAATCACATTGAACATTAAGCCCATACTGAATCATAAATTATGACAGGTTCATAATGACGTCATAATCGATGACACATTTTCTTATAGGTTATAATATTAATGTCATAATTCCACAATTTAGTCCTCAGATTCCGAACCAACACCAGCTCAGGCAGACCGCTACGAGGATTCCAGTAGCGACGAAGATATATTAAACACTAAATACACCGGCACAAGACTCGCTATGAAACCCATCAATGGTAACACATTCAAAATGGACGTTGTTGATTGATAATACTAAATATCAATTAATTAGAATCAATTTACTTATTTATTTAGTACTGCGATATTAATATTGGTTAGAATTTCAGTGCTCAATTGCTATTTGAAAGTAAATTTTGAATTAAATTATAATGATATTAGGAATTGTTGTTGATGTTAGTGCCAGATATCGCACATAAAAAATAATTCATTAATTGAAGTAATATATATTGTTTCGGCATAAACTAAAACCAAATTATTAAAAAAAATGTTGAAAATTATAAAAGTAAGTATCAAAATTGGTTTATTATCTAACACGTTACTAAATAGTAAAGACTTAATAATTATGGTAAGTGTCAAGGAATTTCTGATTGATTATATTATGGTCATAATACCATATGGGACTGAAATTATGAACAAAGTCAACATTGTTAAATATTATATTATAGGGGAGATCATAATATTAGTGCAGCCTTAGGATTAGTTAGTGGTAAGCTTCAAGAAATTTCGTAGATTATTTTAAAGTTAGGTCTGGTTTAACCGACGTTTTCACTGTAGAAATCAGCACTTAGACAAATTTACCATACAATAATCCCTATATTCAGTAAAATCGAAATTTACCTTTTTATTCATTATAATAAAAAAAAATCAATTTGAATCTGTAGCTTTTAATTTTTTAATTATAATTATAAATATTAAGAATATCGATTATTTCCCTAACATTTTGCATTGAGCATAAAATATTCCATATCCCTACATTTGTAGTTAAATTTTGAAATTTAATAGTATGGATTAGAGCGTTATTTATAATAATAAATATTTATTTAAAGAAAAAAAACAAAATAATCATTACTACAGCTTAGCTTTGAATTCACTAGAATCACATTTGATGGCCGCCATCTTGAAATAAACAGAAAAAAAGCATAGATAAAAAATTACGTACTTATATTTATTAATGTAAAAGTTATTATATAATTGATAATTAATAAAAATATGTCACTCATGTCCCAATCCATCTTATTATAAATTAATTGTAAAAAATGAAATAAGTAATGTATTTTTTGGAAACGCCATTTGTATTTCGTTTTTTTTTGTTTGGAATATTAAAATTTGGGTTACGAATTCAACAAATAATAATTTTATATAAATTAATATAATTGTTGAAATTATCCACAAAGTGGCGGAATTTCTTTGCGTTATAGATTAGATTTTACTTTCTAAGGAACCGCGGCTAGTCATAGTTTAGATGAAGTAGTACTCACGTGCCGAGATAACTATGTAAATTTAATTGGATTTTAAATATTAACAATTATATTTCTTAATTCGAATATTGGTTTATATGTAAGCTATATAAATAATATGCAGTATTTTGTATTTAAAACGTGTTTGAAATCAATTTTTATTTTTTAATTACTTATAGTGAAAGCGATTAGTTCTTATATTACAAAATATCGATTGTTACGTTCATAATATTGTCATAAACAACTAATTAAATTATATTTAAGGAGGTTTTATAAATCATCAAAATTATCATTAAGATTTATTATTATTATAAACATTTATTTTCTTAAACATTATTTTCATCAAAGATAATATTCCAAAAATATTTTCTTTATATAGAAGGTATATAAACAAACTACCGCCCCTTATTCTTTTAAGACAATTACAAGACGTAGATGTTTTTTTAGAAAAACAATCATAATCTATCTGATAGTGTTAAAAGAAACAACTTAACCCCATTCGTAACCAAACGTTTATGTTGCTCGCATTAATAAATTAATATCACCGATTAATAATATATCTTTTATTTTATTATTGGATATTGCAACACTAATTCTTAAATTAATTAAAAATATTTTACATTTATAATATGTTCAGTAACTAAAGTCACATGCCAAAGTCATTTAAAAATAATACAATATGCATAGGAATTATATTCTTATTAAAATTCAAACTATGTGAAGTTTCATTAATAAAAGAAAAATATGCCTGGCAAAGGACATTTAATTGATATATTATAATAAGGTACAGTTCTTACCAATATTTAAACCTAAAATCCAGTTTAGATGAAAAACATAAGATTCCTTTTTTATGCATAACTTGCGAACGTTGTGTTTTTCTTCCCACAATACTTGAATATCGCAGTGTGTGGCGGAACTCCGTGTTTTTAAAATTGCCGTAGACATTCCCTCGAGTACGGTTTCAACAAATCACTTACATATATATTCAAATAGGCTCACACGATGACCTCAAAAAATATCTTACTAATAATATATGCAACAAATAAAATTGAGATTTTTAATTTCTTTAATATTATACCAAATAAATTATTAGCAACTTTTATTTAATACTTATGTTAAGACAATCGCCATCTTAATTCGTATTATTATAAAATTAAATACTATAATATAGTTATTACTATAATTTACGTATTCATAACAAGTTTATTACCTAATAGTCTTCCCGCTCATTCAACTCTAACGTGAAAATTGTGTAGATCGTCATTTCAGATTGTCAGTGATCGTTTTTGCCATAATGCTTAATGATAATAATAAATTAATTCAAAATGTCTACAATTATTATAATTGTATTATATTTTATTAATTCTTTCAATATTATTTATATTAATAATATTACTATACATTGTTTAAATTGGTATAATTATGATTTTGAGAAAAATACAAGCCATTTTATAACACCACGACGATCTAATGATTATTTTCATTCAACTTTAACTTAACAATAAATATCTTTTATTATATGTATATTAATTCCGATAATTAAATCATCCTTTTGAATAAAAACTATACATTATTATATAAATCAGTTTTCGTCAATATGTCATTTATTTTTAATTACACAGATAAAATATTAAATATTATTATAATATTTGTCACTATTTTTTTCTATGATAAAGCAAAAGCTGATAAATATTCGCTCAAATGAGCCGTAATAACTTATATTTAAGTGTTATTCCGTAGATAGCTTGGGATGACATCCCCCTAGTGTAGAACTGATTTATGTAAGTTAGATACATTTTGAAATGCAACATTAAAAATATTGCCACTGACTTGTGCGTTTTATTTTTTCCTTTGTTTCCTTGGCTATTATATATATGTACATTTACAAAATTAAATTCATATTATGAATTGGTCGACCACCGTCCAAAAATAGATAAAAAATAGAAAAAAGAAAGATATAGAGAATAAAATAGCAGAACTCATCTTACAACAAAAAAACTTTTAAACGTAAAATCAAAACAAATATATATTTACTAAAAATTTAATGATTAATTTAACAATTTTCAATATTACAATTTAATTTTTCTATTGCTTAATTGCTTTACAGCGACATCTATGAAGTCCCGTAGTGCAGATATGCGAGCGTACCCGCCAGGTGATGGCGACCCGCATTCACCAAAGCCAAAAGATACTATACCAACTAACATATTATTGTATACTAAAGGACCACCACTGTCTCCCTGAAATTTGTATTATATATTCATTAAACAACTTCGCAAATTAAGAAATATAAATTAAAAGTATGTTTGGAGGACAGTCGTGGTGCAGTGAGACAGCGCTCGACTGTAAACGCGATCGGTTGTGGGTTCAATTCCCACTCAGAGAAGTATTTAAAATATTTTCACTTCCTTGCTCTGTTACAACAAAGTGCGGCGATGAATTCGGTGAAAAGCGAAGTACGGAGTGTCTTGACACTAGGTTCTTTCTATCTACTCCACTATATATAAAATAAAAGCGTGAAGCTAAAAGAAAAATATCTTTTTAAGTAAATGTTCAATATATTTACTAATCTTATATAAGAGTCGTCGTTAGTAAGAAATATTAAACATAAAGGACTGTCACTTGTGTTATAATTGATTGCATTGCTTTATACATTTTTTCCTCAAAATGTCGTTGTGGATTAAACACATCTGGACGATTGTCCTATGCATTAAGATGGTCAAAAAACAAATAAATAAAAATTTAAATAAACAAAATTAATTAAGTAACTAAGCTGAGATACTGACTGTAAATGCTATCGGTTATAGGTTCCATTCCCATTCGAGGGAATCATTCTTTACAAATTATTTTCTCGCTCTCGTAACAAATGGCGGCGTTAAGTTCCGCAACACAACACATAATGTCTCGAATAAACAATTAGTTACAGAGTGTCTTAACACTAGGTACTTCCTGATTACCCTGCTAAGCCGAGTAAAAGCGTGAAGTTAAAAAAAAATTAAGCAAAATATTCCGTACATCCTGAACAACAGGTCTTATATAAAAAATCTTGTTATAAATAATGATTTTCAGGTTTAAAAAAGATAGCTTTACGTACATTACATGAGTCGTCGCCTTCAACACCGCCCGCGCATATCATGACATCAGACACACGCTTTAATTTTCCTCTACATTGTTCCTCAGCAACATATGGGACATTCACATACCTAAGCACGTCAGATGCCGAGTCACTTCTCTGTAAAAAACATTTGCAATTGTCAATTATTTATAGCTTTTTTTTCTGTTTTAAGTACATGCCGTAGATCCGGTTTATGTTTACAGCAACAGAGGGGGAGGGAAGAGGATACTCTATCCTTGTGAAAAATAGCAAGCACTCACGTGGCTACTTGAGAGGGAGTCGGCGACCAAAGGCGCCGCCGGCTGGGTTCAAACCTCGGCTTGCGATCGGCAAGATTCTCTTATAGGGTGGGGGTTTACACTTATAGGCAGGGATATTTTATCATTTTATTTTGAACCCAAGATAATTAATATTTATGTACATTAATGGAATAATTATTTAAATTTCACATTACAATTTATTTAAAAATCAATATAATCAATATTTTCAAAATTATGAAAACCTTTTCCAAAATAGTACCTATTTTTTTCATCCTTTCTTTTAATATTATATAATGCCAATTCCAAGAATTTATTATTTTATATATTTATTCATTAATATTCCAAAATGCAAAATTTATTTTTCAAATTAATGAAATATTTATTTATTTATTTATTTTAGCTTCACGTTTTTATCCCGCATAGCAGGGTAGAAAGAAAGCACCTAGTGTCAATACTCTCCGTACTTCGCTTTCCACTGAATTTGGGACATTGCGTGTTGAGTGGTGGAACTCAACGCCGCTCCGTTGGAACCAGAGCGAGGAAGTGAAAAGAGTTTAAATATAATAATCCCCCGAGTGGGGATGGGACCCACAACCGATCGCGTTTACAGGCATGCGAAGATGTCGAGCGAAGTACGGAGTGTTTTGCCGGTAGGTACTGTCTGTCTAACTATGCGGGATAAAAAAAAATTTTAGAACTAGGTACCTCTGTTTTCCCAAAGCCCATGGTAGTCAACATATCACCGTGGTTCAACACCAAACCTCGCGGTGCCAAGCGTATGGCGCGCACGCGATCAGTGAAGCGCAGACGTCCAACTATGTTGATAGCTGCTATATCATATTGAAATGTTACCGGCGAATATTTTGGATGGATTATCGTATATTTAACATCGTACTGTAGTCCCTGGTCAATTCTGTCCGTTCCTACTACAACGGAACTTCTATGTTTTTGGCTAAAAAAATTTAAATACATATTAATTTATAATCTAAGGTCATAAACTTTTTTATTTTATCTCACTCTACTACAAATATATTTTTTTATTTGGCTTATTTCAAATTTATTATAATTTAAGTATATCTTTGTACACTTTGTCCGGTCTGAATAAATATTAAAAACTAATATAACTGCTAACAAAAATATATGACAAAAACGTTTTAGCAAATCAAACGAATCAATTAACTAGTTATTTTCGTTATAACTCAAGAACGGCTAAGCAATTCGGCTTATTTTAACATAATATAACATTTACTAAAAGAAATATACGTACGAAAAACAATGCGCTGCTGTCAAAAGCACTCTATCGTTGATAATACTCGCGCCGCATACAGGTTGATTTGAATGTAGGTATAATGCGAAATATGGCGCATCTGTTATCTTGTGGAAGGACCCACCGAATATCAGCTTTTGTAAAGTATTGTTCTCTATAAAATATAAATAATTTAATATATTCCATTATATTATGGTATGTTATATCGATATAGTTAATTAGTTGATGTTGCTGTCATAATTTGTCAGTTAGTTTTAAATGAAACTATGTAACCGGATTAATCGCGTATATTTTGGTATTCGAAAATACATTTTTGGACACCTGACGTTTCGAACACTTTACAGTAGTTCGTGGTTACCACAGTTAAATAGTTTCATTTAAAATGTATAAAAATCGCGAAAATCGAAGATCTTATTATATCAGTTAGTTTTTATAAAATATATAAAAGTAAGACGATGTTTTTTGACAATTACACAACTTTATTGAAGCAAACACACTCTACTTTAATACATTTCAGTAATATCAATATCATCAACAGTGGAAAGAATCGTTAAGAAATCAAATCGATTCGAGTTATTTTATGTTCTGCACTCCTAGAAAAAAGGATTTCGAGATCTTCAGCCGATGGTTGATGAATTTGGCTAAGTTACAGTACAAAATTTATTATCAATTTCAATGTTAACAAAAGCTACTGCACATCGCTTTCCGCCGAATTCGAGATATTTTATGTTGAGTGGCGGAACTCAACACCGCACTTTGTCTTTACCAGAGCGAGAAAGTGAAAATAATTTAAACACAATCACTCCCCCGAGTGGGAATCAGTCAGACGCTGTCACACTGCGCCACGATCGGCCTCTAGTACGAAAGTACGGAAGCGAAGTACGGAGTGTCCTGACACTAGGTACTTTCTGTCAACCCTGCTATGCGGGATAAAAGGAAAGAGCGTGAAGATAAAAAATAACTGTTGGCACTTAGTAACATTTTGGCGGAACATTGAATTTTAATACGAAGCTCTTCTTTCGTAATACTTAGGAGCCATACATCGATCAATACGTTTTTTTTTAAGTTTTAATATATTGCGTTGTTTAATAATATTTCGCAACTTAGCACGCAATATCTATTTCAGGCGGAAAGCAGTCAATGGAGTGATTGTCCCTGACTACCCTACTATGCGGAATAAGGTGTAAAGCTGCTTATTTTTAAAACGTAATTACATACCTGCTCCTTCACTGTACACCGCAAATAACACTATTAATGCATAAGTGAACCACATGCTGCTTGCAGTAATCTCTCCACGTAATACCCATTAAGTGTATTGTGAGCTATTTATATATTTTTTATAAAATTGTAACGCCATTCAATAACAACTGTTTTTAGTTTTGTTACATTTGTTTTTTATCAAAGGTATTCTTCAGGTCTAATTATTGGGAAAAACGAAATGATTATTTGCACTCTGTTCTAAAATGATATCGTGGATTAATATTCTTTTTTTATCTTCACAAATTTATCCCACTTTGCAGGGTAGACAGCAGCTCTCAACTCCGCGCTTTGTCTTACCAGAGTGAGAAAATGAGAATAATTTACATATAATTATTTTCACAAATGGGAATCGAACAATTTTTAATATTTTTATATACCTATATCAGGTAAAAAGCATTGCGTTGATTTCTACTACGCAACTTGCAATCTCAACTTGACATAAAATGGAGAAGATAATGATTTTGCTTAACTCTTACGTAATTGAAGAATGTGAAATATATTTTTAGAAAACGTATAAAAATTAAAATTTTTAAAAATATAATTCCAATTTAAATGTTACAATCACCGACACAGTGACGTAAACATAGCGATGTACGGAAAAATTCTATGCAAATAAATAACATCACAAAAATTTTTACTTTATTACCTCAGTTATCGCGTAACTTGATAGAAAGAAAGTCATAATAGGTATATAATAAATAACGAAAAAATTCAAGTGTATGTACATCAGGTATATTTAAAAATATATATTTTAGAAATTAATTTTTGTACAATTATTAGAAAGTAAATATAAACGTCACCGTCTTAGCTTACTTATTTTTTTTAATACGATGAAATTAACACTATATTTACCAGCTATTTAAATATACCTATTTTTACCAAAACCAATCAAAATTACTGGTCGTTAAGGAAAGTGCTCAGTAGAATTTCTATTTATTATTTTCTTTTAAAAAGTAACAGAAATATTTTTATTAATATTGTATTTATGGTAACACAGAATTATTTCATTGTTTTATAAGCATTTTCCATTAATTAAAGTTTTTGTTGTTTGTTGTACATCGGTTAATTTTTTCACATTTCGATTTATCTTTATAGAGAGAGACTGCGCATTATTATTTTTTGTATACATTATAAATAGTTATAGATTTATTATAATTGTAATATCCTTTTTAAATGAAATTATTTTAAGCGGACTAATCGTATAGATATATGTTGGTATTCGAAAACACATTATTGGAACCTGACGTTTCGGACACTTTACAACTTTACTTTTTCCTGGTTACAGGTCAGAGGTTTACCAGCCTACAATCGGAGGACTAACCACCTACCACCAAACCACTGCAGAGGGGAATCGTACCCTCAAAGGAAACAAATTACATTCAATATATAATTATTCAATAAATAAAGGAAACTCCTATAAATATCTATTTGAAAATACACAATATTAATTAACAATACAATATTAAAAGTGAAATTATAATTTCATAGACATCATTTTTATAAGTGTGAAATAACTTCTAATAACGAATTCTAACACTTCAAAAACGGTAAAATATCTTACATATTGGGTAAAAATATCTTTTTCTTACCTTTATAATGATTCCACTTTTGTAGATAACTGATATCTATTATGTCAATCTTCATATGCGTATAAGAAATGTTACAAAGCTGTTTCGACAGCCTTCTCGACGTCCTTGTCAGAATCTATTGGTAATTTAAAGATATAGTTTAAGCTAAGCGTTAGATGAATTCTAAATCGTTTTATCGGGGGTTGTTATATTAATGTTACACTGTATATGATATATATTTTGTAAATTATATTTTTTTTAGCTTCACACTTTATCCCTAGCGGGATAGTCAGAAGATACGGGGCGCTAAACGCTACAGTCCCTGCATATCTCTTCATAAATGCCCTTCGGGGGGTCCTCATGCTTTTTACGTCACCTTAATCTAGTATCATTGATATTGCGCTTTCGAAGGTTAACCGAGGTCTCCTCTGACCTCACGCGCCACTCACCATTGCTTCATAAATCTTTCTTATCACTCTTTCATCACTCATTGTGCCCAAACCACCTGAGCACGATCTTCTTCATTCTCACTTCTGCCAATCGCTTTGCCGCATATACGATTTCTACTGCATTCATCTTATTTCATTCTTCTTTTGAAACACCCACGTTTCGCTGCCGTATAACAACCACGGTATTAGCACTGCAATATGAGCGGCAACACGTGCAGGTACGCTGATGTTTTGCCGTCGCATCAATGCAGCAAGATCACCGTTAACCCTCTTACCGACAGCAATACGCCTTTCCACATCCATTTTGTATCCTCCATCTCTACTAAACATACTTACCAGATGTACCATCTCATTCACTTGTTCTAAAATATTTCTATCTGCCTTAATATTGCATTCCATTCTATCTACATCTCTTTGAAATCTTAGTTTTATGATTTATTAGTAATAAAATAAAACAATTAAAAAACTGAGAATATATTTTATTTAAACATTACAAAATGGTTTATTTAAGAGAAGCTTACGCTTTAAAAAATATTAGAGCAAAGGTTTAAAAAGAAATTACAAGTGCATATCTCCACAATCTATATGAATTATAATATAAGAAATCACATACACATTTATTTGTCATATTTCAAATTATCTTAGAAATAGTTAAGAATCATTTTATTTCAAATACTTCTAAAAATGCTTATATTGAAGACAAAAGCTAAAATCTATATCTCAGCGGTCATACGAGACCAAAATGTAATTTAATATTAAATTTATTTATACATATCTTTATATGTAAAAAAATAAATTTAAAAAATATATTTAGAAATAAATCTATATAATATACTAACTATAAATTCTGCTATTCTGTTTAAAATGTAACTATTTTAAGCGAATTAATCGCGTATACTTTGATATTGGAAAATACCTTTTAGAAAACTTGACTTTTCTAACACTTTACAGGGATGAAACTTTTTCATAATTTTAAAATATGTTTAGTTTTATATGTCTATTAAACTATTTTAACCGGATTAATTGCGTATATTTTAGTATTCTAAAATACATTTTGGACTACTGTAAAGTGTTCAAAACTTCACGTGTCCTAAATGTATTTTCCAATACCAAAATATACGCGATTAATCCGGTTAAAATAGTTTCATTTAAAATGTATCAAATCGTGAAAATAAAAGATCCTCATTAAGATGATTTAATTTAGGCAAAAATTCGCTTAAATTTAAATATAAATCATAGTACTAAGTAACTGATTAAAATTATATGCAAAAGAGAAATAAATAACAATAAGGAAAAAAAAGGATCAAATCCTGTCTGTGGTGCATAAAATTTTATATAAAAAAAACTTCAATAGTCCATGGCCAAAGATAGACTTAGGTTATCTAAAATACACTTTTTAATACCAAAATATACGCAAATAATACAAATTAAATAACATTCAAATGAGAAGAAATCGTGAACACTAAAGATCTTGCGGATCATATTAGTTATACACTATATACTACATTATAAACAAGCCTATAAATGCCACTTATATATAAGAAGGTCATGCTATGCATTTTCATTAAGTACACGCAAATATTAATAATATTATTAAAAAAATTGTTCTCACACTAAAAGATCCATGCCTTTTCACGCTTTTTATCCCACATAGCACGGTAGACAAGAAGTACCTAGTGTCAAGACATTATTTCTCCATTTTTCACCGAATTCGAGACGTTACGTATTGAGTGGCGGAACTCAACGCCGCGTTTTGACTCACCACGTGCGAGGAAACGAAAATAATTTAAATCTAATCATTCCCCCGAGCGGGACTCGAATCCACAACCGATCGCGTTTACCAACCACTAAGTGTTTTATTCTTTTAGTGTGGGTGTCATACCCACTAACAGAAAAAACCATAAAAAATATTCCTTTTAAGATACTTATATCTCTTAAGATAGATAGATAAACACATATTTTTATTAAAAAAAAAATTAAAATATCTATATATTTTATCTCTAAGTCATAATGTGTAAAAATAAATTCATTGATTCAAGACAAAATTCAACATCTTAAACTACGTACATATTGCACTAAATTAATAAAAACTAAAATTTAATTTAATTTAAGTACATCATATTAAGAAAAATGAAATAAGCTGTCCATCTTTTAATGGAATAAATTATCATTTTATTAATTTTCTCACATCTTCCCTAAACGTAGAATAGTCGGAAAGAACCTAGTTTTAAGATATACTGTTCTCAACTAGTTTAAGATACATAATGGATCTTACCAGATATAAATTATCCCGCATAGCAGGGTAATCAGAGACAACCTAGTATCAAGACACTCCATTGACTGCCTTCCGCGTTCCTTACCAGAGCGGAGAAATGAAAAAAAAAATTAAATACAAACAATCCCCGAGTGGAAATTGAACTCACAACCAGACGCGTTTACAGTCAGACGTCGTCCCACTGCGCCAGAGCCTATCTAGACTATATAGAATCAAATTTTGTCAGATATTTCACTAACAACGCTGTTTTCATAGATATATCTACTCGATTTACTGTTAAATACGAAATGTGTGAAGTTTATTACGAAGTGACGCACACGTTACTATGACAACACGTATTTTACATGTAACATAAAACAAAACATTTAATTCACTTTTGTTTAAAGAATATATAGTCATAAGAAAAAATGTTTATATATACTGTTTGTTAGTTACAATAAATATTTCAAGTTATTTATTATAATTCAAAATATATATAAATGTATGTATTAACTTAGAAAATGATATTGTTATACATTCATACTAAGAGGGTAATTTAAAATATCTATACAAAAAATATGCTTTCATCTATATTTTCAATTCTCCAAATTAAAATTAGAAATAATAATAAACAATAGTTTGTCTATTAAAATATATCCTATATAGAGTGACGCACACGTTGCTATGGCAACGCGTGTTTTACGACACATAAGACAAGACACTTGATGCACTTTTGCACGTCTAACACCTAGTCACTACCATGTGTGAAGTTTATTTTATTAATTTTACGGATTTCCAATATTTCATTTACAATTACCTATGTCGAAAGTATTTCTGGTAACAACCATTTAAACAGAAAGAAAATAATTTGCAATCTTTATCACTAGGTTCAATCCGATTAACGTACAAGTGGATACGGAGCTACCCATAAATGACGTCACACGTTAAGGGAGAGGGAGGGAGTCGACACAAAGAGTGACATATCTTGACAATGGTGGCCTTCTAAAAGGTAGTCCCATGCAGAAGGACAAGGACGGAGGAGGGGTCAAAAATCATGAAATTCATGTGACGTAATTTCTGGATGACCCCTAAAAGTAGAATATAAGCTTTCATAATACAATTAAATCGTCACATTTACATACACATCTCGTTTTTAATCAATTCTTACATTATTCATTATATTTCATAACATTCATATTTTAAAAGAAACCATTTTATCAGGATTAATCGCATATATATTGTTCATTATAAAAACATTCACAGGTAAAGTAGATTAGAGTCTACAAAATATATATGAGATTAATACGTTTCGAAAATCGATATCTATAACATCGATTTCTTGCAAGAAATTAAAAATTTATAATACATAATATAATTTTAGTATAAAAAATTTTCCTTAAACTTATGCCCCTTATCACGTCATTTAATGAGATGATAGCAAATAAAAATATGGGGCTGAATGATTATACACCATTTCAAATTTGACATTTAAATTATTAAAAAAAAACAAATTGAACTTAAAATATAAATAATATTTAATAATACTGTAAAAGAGATTAAGTGATTCATATGTATATATAAATAATTGTTTATTACGATATATAAAATTTAAATTAATTTTATCTAGGAATATATAAAATTAGGTTATTTTGGTAAAATAAATTTAATAAAAGTTATGTTTTGGTATAAAGAGTCACTCTCTCTGTCTCTGTCTACTGAAACATAAATAAAATTATTTGAAAATGACAAATTAGATATAATTTGATAGTTAAAAGTCAATATTTTTAAAATATTTGTAACATTCATGTGTTACCTACATTTCAAGAAAATATAATTATTTTTAACAATAATTTACTTACATATTCAATAATAATTGCATATAGTTTATTATTTATTTTTATTATAAATAATAAGCTATTTGCAATTATTATATATACATTAATAAAAGTAAATAAATTAGTTATTACTTAATTTTGTATGTATTTTTATACATACAAAATTAAGTAACGACTAGAATTAAAAATTATAATTTTATAAATTAAATATTTAAACATATATTGGCATGAGATTCATAAAACGAAAAATATATATTCATAAATACATATGAGAATAGTTTTATATATATATATATATATATATATATATATATATATATATATATATATATATATATATATATATATATATATATTTCTTTATTATAATTCAAAATATAATTATAAATCTATGTGTTAATTTAGAAAATGGATGATATTGTTATAAGCATTCTATGCTTGAGAATCCTTTTTCTTTCGTCACACTCATACTAAGAGGGTAATTTAAAATATCTATACAAAAAGAATGCTATTTTTCAATTTTCTAACTTTAAATTAGAAATAATAATAATGAACAATAGATTGTTTATTAAAATTTGAGTAATGTATTATACAATAATATATTTTTTTAAATTATAACAATTTTACACAATTTAAATCTTTAATTAAATATAAAACAAGAGGAGTTTGCTTTATCAAAGAAATTTTTAAATACCCTCCACTCAGCTGTCTCACCTGTCTCACACATCACGGCTGATAGCAAAAGGGGCACAGTTTAAAAACATAATGTTACATAGCTTCACTGCGATTATTCTTCTGAGTCAACTTACTTAATGTACTCAATTGTGGGAATGCCGTTTTATTTTGCACTGGATTCAATTTAGTTGTCATAAAAATAAATGGTTCATACAAAGATGGCCGATCCATAGCTGAAACTTCAAAATGTCTTACTTTCTCCCGAGCACACCAGTTAGCGGCTTTAGAACATGTATTTTCTAAACTATTTAAGTCATCCGGGCCAGTTCTGTTGCCTATTACAAGCATAACCACCTGTGAAATGTAAGATATAAATAGAAAATACCAATAATTTAGAGGTTTAATTTTCCTTTAAGAAAGACAATACTCAAACTATTGGCCTACTTAATAAATTATATTAGATTTATGAATGCATATATGGTTAATATAACTTTATATGTCAAGATGTATTTGTTAGAAAGATGCATAAGTGTCTGAGGTCTCACTATAATAACTTTATGGGGTATAGGTAAATTATGTTACACTGTGACTAAGTACACTAAGCTGTTTATTATATTATAATTATTATAATATAATAAACATTTAAATTGTTACAAAAAATATATATATTTTAATTAAGCTCAAAAATTTATTGTAGCAAGACTTTGTTTATATATATATACTTTTTATTATCTTCCATCACAGACAATACGATTTTTTTTATCTTCCATCACAGACGATACTCAAGACACTCCATATTCCACTTTCTATCGAATCTGCCAGAGCAAATTATCATTCCTCCAAGTGGGATTCGAACCCACAAAATATCGTGTTTACAGTCAGATACTGTCTTACTGTGCCACAACCTGCCTCTTTATTTTTGTAAATATATATTTTAGAAATCTGCTCTAAAAAGATTGTCATTTGACAAAAAGACAGATGTATACAACTAACCTCTTTTTTATCTTTATTTCTATCAATGTCCTTCTTTAAATACATTAATACATCTAAAGATTCAGGTTTTGTTGTGTCATAGACCATTACAAAGCCTTCTGCAAAGCCAAGGTAATGACGCTGGAGAACCTGGTTAGTAGTTAGCTGCATAGTGGGCGATTGTGGTGGTCCTATAAAAGTATTTGTTATTAGCAGGGTTTCTTAAATTCCCAGGAAATATATATAACTTAAGACATTCCATATTTTATATAGTGCTAATATGCATATTTTTTTGAGTTTTTATTAAAAGTTTAATACTGCAAGTATTCAACTTTAATTTAAAGTTAGATAAAACTTAATTTTTTTTGTGATAATCACAAAATAAAATAACATATAATAATAAAAAATAATATAAAATACAATAACAATTTACATAATACATTGATACACACAATAATGTTTATCAATTTAATTTTTTAATGCAATATCAACAGCTATGTGCAATTAAATAAAGCTTTAAGTGGTATTTACATAACTTGTGCACTCTGTGAAATTTAATCAAAATATCAGTTTTATTAGAAACATCTTATCAAAATAAAGATTATTTGTTGTTGTTACAAACAGTAATTATGAAGTGTACTTATTTGTGGTGCATAATATAAGCTTCAGCTTCAAGCAGTAATAATATTTTTTTGATCTAAACCTTTAAACTCGCCTGTTAGTGGAGGCTCCAGGCCTGCAGTGTCATAGAAACATACACGTTCTTTCGTACCTCTGTCCGTTTCTATATTAGCCACATAAATATCTTCGATAGTCGGATAAAATGAAGATTTCAAATTTACATTCCCGTAGATAAGTTGTTCCAACACTGCAGTCTTTCCTACTCCTTTCATTCCACATACGACAACTTTGCTAGTTTTACCCATTGTCGAATATTTTATGGTTTTAATGCGAAAATTATAGATTTACTTTCACTTAGACATAATATGTTTATTAATTTATCTATCTAATTAAGTACGGTACATATTGCAATTTATTACCCTAGTTGAGTAATAAAATTGTATTTTATGCTATTTAACGATTAAAAGCATTTTGTAAAGATATCTTCTAATTTTTACACAAGTATATTGTGAAAGATTTCTTAATATTTAGAACGAAGAATGTAAATGTTAGAAATGCCGTTTCACGGAATATGCTGATTTCAGAGAACTGTCAAACGTTAACTGTGAAAACGTAATAGCATTAACGTATTACTATACGCATTTCACATTTACTATAAAGTGTAAAATGAAACGTACATCGGATACACTGACTAGTAAAAAGAACGAATTAATTAATTACTTAAATTTACACTATTATAATGTAAAATAATATAAATTATTGTATAAGACATAAGTCTCTATCTATTGAACATATTGAAACAAACATCTATTGAACATATTGAAACTTGCAATTTTTGTGAAATGTGAAATTTGTATTATTTTAAAGTGCAGGTTTACATATTCTGCACAAAAATAATGTTTTTGTCATCATACATTGTCAGTTGACAAATTTACACCATGGCGGCTATGGCAGAATCAGAAATAACTAAAAGTGATAAATATTCTATATTGTTGCCTACGTATAATGAAAAAGAAAATTTGCCAATTATAATATGGCTTATTGTTAAATATCTTGATAAAAGGTAAAGTTCCATAATTATTAAATAACTTATTATTTATTATTGACACAAAAGTAATCAATGTTAATATGTTCTAAATCAAACTTATTATCTTCAGCGGTTACGATTACGAGGTGATAATCATCGACGATGGAAGCCCTGACGGTACTCAAGATGCGGCTAAGCAACTACAAAAGATATACGGTTCAAATAAAATAGTGTTGCGGCCGAGAGAGAAAAAACTGGGACTGGGTACAGCTTACATACATGGCATGCAACATGCTACCGGCAACTACATTATTATTATGGATGCAGACTTAAGTCATCATGTAAGTCAATTATTGTTCTAATTCTGTACTTCCTAATCTTGGTTTATTGTATTATTAAACATTTAGTTTTATTTTTCCATATTACAAACAATCTATTTATTCAATTTTATTATGTAAAGTTTTATATTTAAAGTGAAATACTACTTTAATCCGCTGATTATATCAACTTAACATTGCATTCAATAGGCAATGTATTAAATTATGGTATAAAACATTGCAGCTTCACATTTTATCCTGCACATCAAGTTAGTCAGAGACAACTTAATGTGAAAACACTTGGTTGATAGGGCTCAAAATTTTTATTGCATATTGAGTGATAAAATTTATAATGTATTGAAACTTTTAATTTGCAGCCAAAGTTTATTCCAAATTTTATAGAACTTCAAAAGAAGCATGATTTAGACCTTGTATCTGGCACTAGATATAAAAATGGAGGTGGCGTTTTTGGTTGGGATTTTAAGAGGAAATTAATTTCAAGAGGGGCTAATTTTATTACACAGCTCCTGTTGAGGCCTGGAGCATCAGACCTAACTGGATCTTTTAGGTAATTAATTAATATATATCCTTAAAAAAATATACTTTTTAGCTTCATACTATCCCATACAGCAGGGTAGTTCTCTGACTTTATAGTGTCAAAATACTTAATTGACTGATTCCACCAAACTCAAATGATTATGTTTTGAATAATACCATACTTTATGTTACTAGAGCAGAGAAAAGTAAATAAATTTTGAATATAATCTTTCCTCTCATTCCTCTGAGTGGGAATCACACTCGCAACAAACATTATTCTATTGAGCCACCATTGTCCTAATCATCCTCAACTTTTGAATAACTAAGAATTGTGAAATAATATAATGCAAATAATTATAATATTTCTCTTACAGATTATACAAAAAGGATATTTTACAGAAATTAATTGACAGCTGTGTGTCTAAGGGCTATGTTTTCCAAATGGAAATGATTATAAGGTAATTTTCACTAACTTAAATAATTTGTCACTTAATTGTAAATAATTTAAATTTAATTTTTAATAAGTTAATTGTAAATAAGTTTCATTTATGTTTTATTCATTACAAAATTATGTATTTACTATGAATAATTTTATAATGGTGTTTTATTAGTTCACTTCTAGAACTGTTGCTTAATATAAAACTGATGTATCAAATTATAGTACATAATGATATTTAACATTTCTTAAACAAAACTATTTTAAATGGATTAAACACATATATTTTGATATTCAAAAATACATTTTTTAAAACCTAATGTTCTGAACACTTTACTACTGTAAAGTGTTCAGAACATTAACTTTACAGGTACTATTTGTGTCATGTTAGAGTCTACCATTTAAAATGTGTAAAAATCACGAAAATCAAAGATCTTATTATGTTTGTTTCTTTATAATATAATAATAATGATACTATATATTCCACACAAAGTAAACAATTCAAATCATTTTATTGTATTATTATAAATGTACAGTGGTATCCTTATCTTGTAAAGACAATTTATTGCAGGTGACCAATGCAATATGAGGCAAGAAATGTATGTATCATTTAATGTATATAAATATACATTTCTTGTTCGTCACTATGAAAGGATTATTTATACTAGTATTGAGACTATTATTCTGTTTTTTAGTTTTCTGTAAATTGAAAAATATATACAATGTCTGTTTTTTTAAATTATTTTTTTCTCTACAAATTCCAAGTGGTTTATCTTATATATCCAATTATGTTCATAACTGTTTGATATGGCTTCAATACATTATATTTAATATTTTACAGAGAAAAAACATGAGTACTATTAATTTAAAGTATCTGACTCCAAATACATTGATCAAAATTTCAATCCACAATCAAATTTGGTTAACTATATAGAGAGAAATTCATTAAGTGAAAAGGCTTTAATTAAGGCAATTGTTATTGATGCACTTGGATCGCAAATGCAAAATCCATGGTGGCATGGGTATCCGTATGGTAAATCCTTGCAATGCCAAATGATATTTTCTCTATGTCTAATCATTTATTTTCAGGGCGCGACAATTAGATTATACCATCGGTGAAGTACCAATCACATTTGTGGACAGAGTATATGGAGAGTCAAAGCTAGGCGGATCGGAAATTGTGCAATTTGCAAAAGCATTATTATATTTGTTTGCTACTACTTGAAATATTTATTTATGGCTTTTTATAATATTATACCATTATTAAATAATAATGAATGAATTATTAGTATACTGTGTTTTTGTTATTATTTAAAAGAACGAAATTAATTGGTATCATAAAATTTTACCCTTTTATATTATATATAAATAATTCGATAGTTTACACTTTTTTATAATATATTACACTTATCCAGCAATTTTTTGATAAAATTATTATAAATTTTAAAATGTATGAGTACAAATTTTTCTATTCTAATTTATTTATTTCATTGCTAAGTTTTCCTGTAACGCCATTTATTCTTCGCGCCTTCTTATCTTATTTGTTATATATGTATATATATTATACTATATATATATATATATATATATATATTATACTATATATATATATATATATATATATATATATATATATATATATATATATATATATATATATATATATATATATATATATATAGTATAATATGTTGTTTTAGTTACAGTTAAGTGCATAATATAAATGATTAAATATATAAGACAATAACGCCGAGAATTCCTTTTCAAATCATTCCTAATTTCGATTTTTTTGTGTTAATAAAGTCGTTAATTTTTTTAACACGAAATAGTATGTAAATGTAAGTAAATGTATTTTTGTATGTAATTAATTTAAAATAAATAAATAAGATATGTTTTTTGCGTTTTTTATTCTATATATTAATTCCTGTTAAAACTCTTTATTTTCCGTTTTATACATGATATCGAAGTATAACGTGATGAATACCGAACCTGAACGCCTTGGTTAACAGAATATTAAATATATTAGTGTTTCGTTTTATATTATTTATTAATTTTATGTTAATACCGTGACGGTCGAACGGAGACGAATTCGTCCACTCAACAAGCAATAACTTCAAACACCTACATCTATACACATTTGTATATACACATGTACAATACAAGTCAAACTTTAAACTAAGTTCCAGTTAGTAGATGATATTTTTAAACGTGTGTTTTTTTGTTTTATAATATTTAATATAATTAATATTAGCCGAAACAAATATAATTTGTATGAAATTTGTTGAAGAAAAAAATAGATTTAAAATGTAACACTAAAAACTCAACGTAGGAAACGTGAAGAATATCGTCCCGAACGAAAATCGGACCAACGAATATTACAAACGTTAGTTTCTACTTGTTCTATACTATTACTTAACAATGGATAGATTTTTATTAAAAATATATTAGTTTCAAAAAGTTTGAGCGCCACATTATTTATTCAGGTGAACGTAAGACGCAAAACGTTCGGACCAAAACTAATTAATTCGACATTGATCTAGAAGGGAACATGTACCAATTAGCTCACATATTATGTATCGTCGCCTTAACTTCGGGTAAAATTATAAAAAATGATTTACCTCAGAAAAATGAAGATTTGGAAGACGTAAATTCTAATGCTTTAAAAGATACCTTGTGGATTTTGAATTTAAATATCGATGATTTAGATTTTGATAAATTATTTTTGGCAAATCAAGATGAGAAAAAAGTATTTAAGAAAATTATCGCACCAGCTATTGAAAAGTAAGTAATTTCAATTTTTTCAACTTCTTCTGTCTTAAAATAAATAATATCTTTAGAATATGCTAAAACTCGTTATATTGTTAATATATTATTATTCTGATATTAAATGTTATATATTTAAATTAGTTTTAAAAAGGCAAATTATTACGTTTTCAGTTACAAAACTCAAAATTCACGCAGAGTAAAAAAAGATGATCCAATGAAAATTTTGTCTGAAGAAAATCAACAAACATCCAAAGAGCAAGAAATAGATATAAAATACAATGATTCAAAAGATATTAAAAAGGAGATAAAAATGATTATGAATAAGTTTTTGTAAGTACACTTAGCCCATAGATGGCTTTCATTCTTATAATAACATTAAGTATACCATAGTATTTAGAATATTATTTTAATGTTTTTTTTATTACAGCATAGCACACATAAACGACTCAGAATTTTATTTAGTAGAGAATTCAGATGTACAACCCCAATTAAAGGTAATAAACAAAAATAAACAATTGAAATTAAATAATGTACAAAATTTATTAAAGGTAGAAATATTTATAACACATCTTTAAAAACGATTATTTTAAATATGGAACATATGTCAGCTAAGCATAAATTATGCTTCAATTGAGTTGATTTCTTAAATCAATATATCTTTTTACCTACTTATTAAATTATTCACTCTAATTTTTACTTAATACATTGAAAGAAATGTTCAAATTTGTTGTTGAACAAAAAAAAACATTTAAATAAGACATCGAACTAGTGTAAAATTTATTAACAAAATCTAAAAAAATAGATAAAAATGAGTTACACTTTTTACTATTTTTCATTAAAAAAAAGAGTTTTTTTTGAGATTATTAAGAAAAAAAAATTTAAATTGTTTGCAGATTTATTTTATGGGACAGTACACATCTTTGGTTTTGACATTCAGAAAAACAAGGTACCAGTATTTTGTGAATCCCCCATCACCTCTTCCTAGCTGGTTTTACGAAAATCATAATTTAGAAGATGGAAATGAAACATTCGTGAAAATACCAAAAAGAGTACAAGATGTTTTTTTAAAGAAGTTTCTCAAACTAATAACTATGTTTTTCAGTTTTCCGGTTTAATAATAAATTTAATGTGAAAATCTGTTTTAGTTATTTAGTAAGATTGTAATAAATAAACTATAGTAATACATTGTTTCAGCTTTTTCCATCTGTTATATTTGAAAAAAAAATCTATAAACCGTAAAGAAGAAATATCAAGCAAGACATTTGGCGCTAAAGTTTAGATTAGTATACTCGTATATAATAATGAAAACTAATCATTTGGAATTATCCGCTGAGCTACGTTAAAGTTTTTTAATTTACGATTGTGTTGTATAATTAAGAGTTTAAGATTCTTATCATGCTGAACTATAACTTAGAGAAAACTATTTATTCTATTAAGTTTTTTAAATTTTATTTTGATTATTTGATTAAAAGAATAAAAATGTAAAAAAAGAATATATTGTGTAATAATTTTTATTTTCTCGATATATTAAAATGTGTGGCGTTGAGCTCTCCGCCCAGGATATACAATGTTCAAAGAGTAGTGCGTTTTCTCAATCATCTGTACATCTGGAGAGATGTAATACAAAAAAGTAAATAAACAAATTACTATATGTAAGTTGGCAGTACTGATCGCTGACAGATTTTCATTCATTTCTAAACGTCATTTCACATTCGTTCGATGATTCACATTGTCACTTTTGAGTTTTCCAAGTTGTTTTTGCAATTTTGCAAGTGCATTGTTGCTTTGTATGGGATTCAATAACATATTCACTTCAAGCTAATGTGGAGTTAGCAAGATGCTTGGACAATTTGAAAATGTTGGTGCGTTTAGACGCGATTGCGATGGTGTAATACTGAAATACGACCAAGCTTGCTTGGAAATAATTACAAACAAATATGTTACATTCTGGAGCCAATATGAAGAATGCGAGGATTGTATGCTACTGGAAACTGCTAAAATACCATCGACGAGACGCATAGTATTGGAAACTCTAAGTCCACTACGATATGCTATAAAGAATGAAAATGCCACATTTTGCAAGGGTACGTCAATTTTTTTTGTTTGTTTATTATCTTATTACGAAGCCGTCGTCCTTTAACCGGTTGTTAAACCAGAAATTATGTAGCTATAATATTTCAAATGTAAACAACATTTAGCAATAGGATTTCTATTGCATTTGTGATGAATAAATTTAATTTGCATTTGCATTTTATTGAGTAGGTCACATGAATCATCGTCCTTGTTTTACAGTACCTACTAAATGTATTTTTATACTTTTATGGTTTGTTTATGATAACTTCAGTCATAATTAACTATTAATGTACACAAGCTATATCCTAGCCATTTTGTTCCCTGTTTATTTTGCAAATTTGTATATAAATATATATTAATGCTGATTATTTGATTCACAGTTTCTATATGCATATAGTTCAATACTATATATATATATATATATATATATATATATATATATATATATATATATATATATATATATATATATATATATATATATTATATATATATATATATATATATATATATATATATATATATATATATAGATATATATATAGATATATATATATATATATATATATATTATATATATATATATATATATATATATATATATATCTATATATATATATATAGATATATATATATATATATATATATATATATATATATATATATATAATATATATAATATATATATTATATATATATATATATATATATATATATATATATATATATATATATATATATATATATATATATATAAAATTTATGTAATTCCTTTATAAGTCATTTACTGTTACTTTAATTTTATTGTATTAATTTATTATTTTATTAACCACTATTTTTTTATCTATAGGCACATATGAATTTGGAGAGTTTGGTCGATACAGTATCAATGTCACTGAAATAACCAAAGATATGTGCCATCCTCGGATGACTGCTGAACCTGATGCTGCATATCTAGCCTTACTAACAGCTATTGTTATTTTATTTTCTATGGCGACATTATGGTATATTGTAAAAGGAATAGGTAAAAGAGTGGTTGCAGGCAGATTTTATGCTAGATATTTCGCCAGGTAAGATACTTTATTGATTAATATTATTTATTCTTGTCTATAGAAATATGGGAGAATATTTATTATATTAATAATATATATAAAATATTTTATGCTACAGTTTCTGTTATGTGATATTATGGATTACTAATCTAAAAATTTGGTTAGTCTTGTGTAACTCGAAATTTATAACATTTTGATGAAGATTGAACTGATTAATAATCATTTATTTATATATTTTGGGTTTAAATTGTCTTCATTTTTATAAAGTATCGCCAAAAAGGGCTTATGGATATAAGTTCCGCATATAGTTAACATGTTATAAATTTAAAATATACATGGATATAGAATTGAATATTGATAAAAATAAAATATCAACTAATTAAATAAGAAATAAAATTATGTTACCAACTTGATCATAATAAAATTAATAAAATATTCATTCACCTCTTCATCATATTATACAATCAATTAAAATATTTCAATTTCTTAAAATGTTGTAAATGACTTTTGTTTGTTATAGAGAAGACAATGAGTTGGGTTCAGAAACTCGTGTTCTTACAACTGAAACAAGCGTGCCGAGGTCACCAACGCGGTCGCGCTTACGCTCCTTGGATATATTTAGAGGATTTACTATAGCTCTTATGGTAAGCAAATTTTTTTCATTAAAGTTTTAAAAGTAATTAAGTAGTTTAGAATGTCTTGTAGAAAACTAACAACCTCAACCATCTCGAATCTTCCTTGGGATACTCCCATGCCAGAGCCGTCATACAACTCCCCTTAAGGACACACTTATATTTTTAGTGGCGATTGCCACCACAGCCAGAGGGCCCAGTCCTCAAGCCTTTCCCCCTCTTCCTCCACAAAAAGTAGAGAGAGAAGAAGACTAGAACAGCATTCGACTGTAAACACTATTGATAGTGGGTTAGATTTGCACTCGGGTGAATGATTGATTATATTTTGATCATTATTATTTCCTCACTATGGAGTGTCTTGACACTAGGTATTTCCTACCTAACCAACTATGTGGGATATATGTAAGGAAAAAATATCCAAGTCTAATTAAGCAAAACAAAATATTGAAATATATATCCACGCAATGTGATGGTAGAAATCTCTGTAAACATATTAAGTTTCATAAATTAGTTTTATAATAGTTTAAGGTTAGAAAATAATTGATCAGTAAAAACACAAAAAAAAAAAATAAACATTAATAATCCATTATTAACCAGCCTGACTTAAACAAATGAATGTATTGCTTTTTTTTTACAAATCATGCACTGGCCTAGAGGCAGAAATTTGAGCCTACTTTTATCATCTAGCTGAATAATGCTTTAATAAATTATGTAGGTATATATAACAATAATGATCAGAACGCGGATATAAAAATCACTGAAATATTTTAATTACCCCGAGCCGGAAACCTACCGGGAATCAAACCCGTTGTCATGACGCAAACAAAACTGAAACTAGTAAATCCATACCGTTTTTCTTTATGAGGCCCGTGAAAGTATTATTACGGGTGATAAACATAATCATTTTACATAACCAGTGACGAGTTACGAGGCCAATAATCGCGTACCAGAACGAAGTAATAGTTTCAACCATATTTAATTTTAGGTTTCTTATGTTTATTTATTTGTATCGCAACTTTGAGCCTGAGTAGATTCTTTTTTCTTTTTTCTATATATACTTTTGTCTTACAATATTTTTGAATTAGTATAACTTACTTATTTATGTACCAATAGGAATAAAACAACACGAAATGTGAAGTAGGTGTTGGCAAAATATAATTATAATAACTACATTTAAATCTTATAAGCGAAAAAGTATAAAAGCAGTTGTTTTGGGTTCTGTTACATTTTTATTATATGTATATATGGGGTTTCCCAATAAGACTGATATGTTTTGAAATTGAAATAAAACATGTAATATATGTTCGAATTTCGTGCTCAATGGCTTTATCTGATAGGAAATTTATGCTATTTATGATTTAAACAAAAATATCGTTTAAATGACCGCCACGACGTTTTTTACACTGATAAATACGATCGATCCAATTTTCGATGACTCGATTTCGATGGTGCAGCATTTCGGCTGGTATGACCGCTATAGTCACTCGAGGTTCAAGGTCTTGAATCGTAGCTGGTTTATTGGCATACACTTGAGATTTAACATACCCCCACAAAAAATAGTCCTTTGGACTAAATCGCATGATCTTGGTGGCCAATTGTGAAGACCGTTGCGAGAAATAACCGACTCACCAAACTTATCACGTAATAAATTCATTATGACGGTCGCAGTGTGGCATGTTGCACCATCTTGTTGAAAATAAATGTCGTCGGCATCGATTTCATACACTTCATGAAAAAAAAATCGTTCAACATGTCACGATAACGGTCGCCATTGACAGTAACAGTACGGCCTTCGTCGTTTTTGAAAAAGTACAGGCCAATGATTCCACCGTACCATAATCCGCACCAAACAGTAAATTTTCAGGTGTTTCATGAACCACTCTTGGATTTGACTCACTCCAGTAACGACAATTCTGTTTGTTCACATAACCATTGAGCCAAAAGTGAGCCTCATCTGAAAAGATGATTTTCCTATGAAATTCGGTGTCCGTTTCCATCA
Source organism: Dryadula phaetusa (assembly GCA_032432895.1). NCBI lineage: Eukaryota > Metazoa > Arthropoda > Insecta > Lepidoptera > Nymphalidae > Dryadula > Dryadula phaetusa. Next base: position 3,387,155 of record JAOYRS010000077.1, read on the forward strand.
TTTCAAGCGCCCAATCAGCAAATTCACGACGTAATTGATGGTCTGCTGGCTTGAGTTCTTGTGCCAACACAATCTTGTATGGATATAGGCCAAGATCCATACGTAAAATTCGCCAGTTTGTCATTCTGGATAATCCCAATTCTTGTGCACGTCGTGGAACGGAAACATTTTGATTTTCTTCGACATTGGCTGATATGGCGGCAATATTTTCTTCACTACGGCCTGTCCGTTGTCGTGTTGGTTGTTTACTATCGTGCAAAGAATATTCACTTTCCAGTTTTTGGATTATGCGACGTATAGCGAGTTCAGACGGTGCACCATGACGACCATATTTAGCACGAAATGCTCTTTGAGTAGAGACAATACTTCTCGAATTTTGATAGAAAATTTGGACAATTTCCAAAAGTTGAGGTAACGTGAACTTGTTCATGATTAAATGGCGAACATTACTGAACACAAAACAACACAAATGTCAAACAACCAAGATGGCGGCTGTGAGCTATCAAAATCCTATCATCCCTATTGGGTAACACTATATTTTATGATTTTTATCACTAATTGAAATTGTCTTATCTCTTGATTCATTAACATATTAAACCCAGCGAGTTTGAACCCATTTCTTCCACAAAACATTCTAACGCTCCAGCTAAATGTCTAATGCATTACATCCTGCACTTTTTACTAACAAACTATACTTTGATACGTGATGTTTACTAAAATTATGTAATTTTTCATAGTGCAGGAAGCGAATGTATTTCATGTATTAAATAAAATAAATATTATGCCGGTCGTTACGCAGTGGGACTGTGTCTGATTGTAAACACCGTCAGTTGTCGGTTCGATTCTCATTCGTGAGAATTGTTTTAAATTATTCCCGTTTCCTTGCTCTTGTAAAACAAGCGTGACGTCGAATTCCACTATTCAACACGTATTGTCTTTGATTCAGGGTTAAGTGGAGTAGGGAGTGTCTTGAGACTAGGTGCTTCATGTCTACCCTGCTATGCGGGATAAGAGCATGAAGCTAAAAAAAATATTTACAAATCCCGTATCTAAGGCAACGAATATTTTATGCGTCAACGAGTCTACAATATCTGTATTATAATTATTTGGGCTATTATCGTTGTTAAATTAGTTTCTACCAACCGAAACGTAACATATTTTTTATAATTATATAAAAAAATAAAACATTTCCATACAAACTTGCTAGATCCCGGATTAGGGCGATCCCGGATCCGGTTTGAGGAAATCCCATAGATCCCATAGATCCCTAATCCGACTCTGTCGTAAAATCCGACCTTACCAAATTCTTAATATTTTCCATTCAGATATTCGTGAACGCTGGTGGCGGTGGGTACGGCATCTTCTCCCATTCCACCTGGAACGGCCTCACTGTTGCTGACGTGGTCTTCCCATGGTTCGCCTTTGCCATGGGCGAAGCGTTGGTTCTATCTTTGAACGCTAGGCTTAGGACCTCTATGCCTAGGATGACTGCTTTTGGACAGGTAAGTTTTAAATGACGATTTTTTTATTACAGATAAGCCATCATTTAAATTACTTCTGTGAAGACATAAATAAACAGATCTTGGCGCAGCGCTATAACACCTGACATCGGTTGTGGGTTCGATTTCCGCATATTATATTATTTACAAAAAAATACTACTTTTCTTGTAACAGGTGGCTCGTCGTTCACTCTTTCTGTCTCTCATCGGTATATGCTTAAGTTCGGTCAACGTGTCGTGGGTTAACGTTCGATTCCCGGGCGTGCTACAACGCTTGGCCGCCATGTACCTGATAGTGGGCGCCTTGGAATGCGCCTTTATGAGAACCAGTCAGAATATTACACCGGGTATGTATCAAGTGGATGAGGGTTTGATTTGGTTTGAGGTATTTTTTGGTAGTATTTAAGTTTTAAATTTCGAAAACCTTTGATTAATTTGAAGGTCTCATAAAGGTCTAATATGTTAATTTGAGACCATCGTGGCACAGTGGAATAGCGTATGACTGAGAGCGCGATTGCTTATAGGTTCGATTCCCATTCGGCGTTGAATTCGAGTGGAACTCAGAGAAAGGATTATCTTGATTAAACACAAAGTTGATAAAAATTATAATCGGAGACCTCTATTTCTTGTTCCGTTACGTTTAATCTGCTTAAAAAATGATATTTTACAATTAGTTAATACAAAATTGTATATATTTTATTATTTTTCATTTCATTTATTTGCATTATAACATTTTATTATTATTTTATTCAGGTCGTTCACTGTTCCGCGACATCATAGCCGGTTGGCAACAATGGCTCGCCACCATAATAATTGTAGCTATACAGGTAAAACATATATATATATATATATATATATATATATATATATATATATATATATATATATATATATATATATATATATATATATATATATATATATATATATATATATATATATATATATATATATATATATATATATATATATATATATATATATATATATATATATATATATAATTACTAACATATAACTAAATAAAACTCCCTTTTTATACACTTTTTGCATATTTTAGAGCATCAAGAATTTTTTTTATTCATCTATATAAATAAATAAATTTGGAGTGTATGTTTGTAATGTTAAAATAATCGCTTTGTCCTATATGCATTTATACTACTGTACACGATACTAAAAAAAACATTTTTTTTGTCCGTCTGTTTTTCTCTTTGTTCCCGCTAATCTCTAGAACGGCTGGACCGATTTTGGCAGGACTTTCACTGGCAGATAGCTGTTGTAATAAGCAATAACTTAGGCTGCTTTTATTTTAGAATTATAAAATAAAAATCCAGAGGTGTTAAATTCCATGCAGAGGTAGTCGAGGGCACATATTCTAATATCTATCATATAAACATTTCTTAAAGTCTAGATTTTAGCCTATATCTATTGCAAATATGACTATCTTAATTATATTGATAACTTTTAAATATATTAACCATTATGGCTTTATGGAATATATATTCAAATACATTACATACATTTTTCTGTCTAGACATAACAGGTTCAAATACTTGTCTACTTGTTTGTAACATCTATTATAAATATCTATACCTACCACGACGACGACCTACATGAAAAGAGCCTGGCACTAGGGCACTACTAGTTTAGTGTTAGGCCGAAAACTAGCTTTTTTTGTCTTCACTAGGTTCTTTCTGCTTACCCTGTTATGGGGAAAAAGCAAGAAGCTGAAAAAAGTAACAAAAGCCTTGTTGTCGGGTATATCCTATGTCTATATATTTATATATAATGCAAAAAAATGCTCCTTTTAATAAAAATTTATGTGAAGATGCACGAAATTTATACGAATTATAATTTATATACACAACGAGTGCAGAATGCTAGTGTTTTTTTAAAATTTAATATATAATAAATCCGATCGTGGCGCTGTTAGACAGAATTTTGACTGTAAACGTGATCGGTTGTGGATGCAATACCCAAGCGGGGGCATTATTATATTTAAATTAACTACTTTCATTTTCTTGCTCTGGTGTGAGAAAGCGCGGCATTGAGTTCCGCCACTCAACACACAATATCTCAAGTTTGGCGGAAAGCGGAGTACGGGGTATCTTGACGCCAGGTACTTTCTGTCTATCCTGCTATGCGAGATGAAAGCGTATAGCCTAAAAAATACATTAAATTCATATTGTAAATGAAACACACATTACCTTGTTTATATAAAGTGATATTCACGTTGCTAGTGGCAACGCGTCGTTAACGCGTCAACGGTACCACTAGTATTATGTTATCTTTAAATATAACTCTGATTCCAGGTCGTTATAACCTTGGCTGTACCAGCTCCCGGCTGCCCCAAGGGATATTCTGGACCAGGTGGTCTACATCGTACGGCGTTAGGAGACTTCTCCTTGCAAAACTGTACTGCGGGCATCGCTGGGTATATTGATAGGTTAGTTTGATAATAAATATATTTGGTAGTCTGATAAGGTTTTATTTTTTGGAGGTTTTTTAAATATTTTATTTTAAATATTAATCATTATACTTTCAGCAAAGTAACACTTTCGAATTTGTTTAATTTTCTACGTTTCTAATACTGATGATATATGAATAAAGAAGCTGGTTGCCGCAAACTTGTATACATATATGCAAATTCTAAAACAGGAATTGCAGGACTTGAATGCACGTCATCGGCCAATAGGTAAAAAAATTAAATTGACGTGAATTCATGTCAGCGGCAACAGGAATAGAATTTGAAATGATGTGAATCACGCCAGCGGTCGCGAATGTATTAAGTTTCTACCTTACCTTCCCCGGGTTCTAAATTGAACCTACGAGTACCTCGCGCGTCTTGAAGTATTGCTATATATATATATATATATATATATATATATATATATATATATATATATATATATATGTATATATATGTATATATATATATATATATATATTTTAAATTATATAATGAATACAGAGTAAAAAGTGCTGCCACCATAGATAATAAATTATAGTAAGTGTAATTATCTATTAAATTAAATGAAGAGTAAAAGAGCTTCATTTACATATACATATCCAAATGTATATATATATATATATATATATATATATATATATATATATATATATATATATATATATATATATATATATATATATATATATATATTCAGTAGTAACAAGTTGAAACATTGCGTGGAGACTTTAACAGTTCTAAACGGTGAGGCGCGGGTTTGGTTGAATATCGCAAATTTTCAATTTTTTAATAATATTCTTAAAATGTTTTTTTTACCTTAAGTATGTAAATATTAATTAAAAAAAAACAGTAATATGTTTATTTATTTTTCCAGACTAATCCTCGGGGAGTCCCATCTCTACCCGCGTGGTACATTCCGCAAGATGTACCACACCGTCCTACCCCACGACCCTGAAGGTATCCTGGGTATCCTGTCCGGTGTATTGGTGGTCCAAGCGGGAGCACACGCCACCAGAATCATGCTGGTGTATAATCACGCCAGGTTTGTAGAAAATAATATAACCGCAAATGATGGCCTCATTTGCGGTTGAAATTGTATTTTTTTTGCTACATATATCATTTTTTTAATATTACAATCAGACACTCCAATTTTATATATTTGTGTAGATAATATCAACCTTAATATTAAGGTAGAATTTATGAAAAATTATTGAATTATTTATTAAAATGTTTTATTTTTTCATTTACAGAGCCAGAATAATGAGATGGGTGTTCCTTTCGATTGTCTTCGGTGTCACTGGAGGTGCTTTGTGCATGTTCTCCAAGAACGGTGGTCTGATCCCGGTGAACAAGAACCTGTGGTCGCTCTCCTACTGCCTAGTGACGGCCGCCATGGCCTTCTTCATACAGGCCGTTTTGTACTTCGTGGTGGATTTGAAGACTAAGTGGGGTGGACGGCCGTTTTATTATGCTGGTTTGTTTTTTTATTTCGCGTAAAATTCGCGTTGCCATAGCAACGTCTACGTGTATTATCGTATGGTGATGTATGTGTGCGTTTTAATCAAAATGAATGTCTGCGTTGATGCGATAACAACGCGTTGCCATAGTAACGTGTTTGTCATTTTGCATAATTGTATATGTCAAAAATGTGGTAATTATTTATGAAAGGTATTTAGTTAAGAAAGTGGTTAGTTTATTTGTTTTATCAATAAATTTATTAGAGATTTCTAAAGTATGCTAATATATCAATGTGATCGGTGAATATTCATAGATGAGATTATTTTGATTGTGTTTAAAATTTAAAGTAAGCGTTCCGTTACGTTGACATCTCTTAATCGCCGTTAGTCCGCCATTTGATTTCTTCAATGGAAGACGAGTATGTCAAGATGTCGCTCAGACGGGATAGTAACAGGTAATGTCATGCGTGTCGCATCATATTGTAACGAAAATTTTACTATTTATTAAGCTCGAAAAAAAAAACATTTTATTTGTCGGTAAATCTCCTTTGATTGTTTTCAATTGCCGCGTATATATTTTTTTAATGTAAGGCCACGCCGGACTTTTTATGGAGTAGTATATTTTGATTATTCTCTTTTTCTTGGATAGGGCAGGACTAGGTATTTCAAAGTTTATGTCATATAAATTATAAAAAAAATCACTTATAAAAACCACCTTTAAAACGCACAGCTGTTATTTTAGTTTCACGCTTTTATCCCGCATAGTAGTGTAGATAGGAATTAAGTACCTAGTGTCAAGACACTCCGTACTCCAATTTCGTCCGTCTTATCAGAGCGTTCACAGACTAGTCCAGAACAGGTGAATTGCAATACCACGGTATACATTCCAGGTCAGAACGCGCTGTTCCTGTACGTGGGCAGCGAGCTCCTGAAGCGGCACTTCCCGCTGCACTACGCGCTGGCGGCGCCGGCGCACGCGCAGCTGCTGGCCGCGCACGCCGCCGCCGCGCTGCTGTGGCTGGCCGTGGCCGTCGCCTTGCACAGGCGCAGGATATTTATTACACTGTAGATATGCGAGGAAGCATTTACACCAGCCAGCTTAAAGAGAAACCATGTTGCTACATATCTGTCTCGTTTTGTCGTATGCGATCGGACAAAGATAAGTATAGATGTCTCTTGTCATCTTTATCATGTATATGTCATTATTTATTTGACACTCGCACTCGCAAGTTTGTCTTCTCTGAGGTTTCTCTACTCCATGTTTAATATCTCTATGATAAATAATCATTACAATGTATAAGTAGAGAAATTGGTTTTTGACATGTCATCTGTCAATTGATAATTAATGCTATATATTGTATTCTTTTTTAATTGAAATTTTTAATTGAAAAATGTTTTATATATATTTATAGTACTTTAGTCCGCTTTTACTATTTTCATGATTTGTCGTGACATTTGTTTTAACAATGTTTAAAGTTTAGATTTCTTTTTTTTTATTGAAATAAATTAGTTAATATTTCTGTCTTTTTTTATGTTACAAGCTTTTGGTTTCCAGTTTCAATAGTAAGTCCAGTTAAAATCCGTGTGATATAGTATCTATTCCAGTTTTTTTGTGTTTTTTATCAATATAAATATAATTGCTACATTTTATAAATACTATTCTAAACAAGATACAAGTGTTGCCTTGTTCACTGAGTTACTATTTTTTATAAATACCAAATACCAACATAATACAAGTATTGCCATATTCATGTGGTCATTACAGGTCTTGGCATAAGACATCTTATAAAATTGCCCTATTTTAATCTCTTACGCTATTTATTATACTGTAATTTGTCATATTTTAATATATTTAATGTATTGTTTATAGAAATGAAGTTAAAGTTGGAGCTCACTAAAGAGATATTCGTTTTATTAAAAATAAGATACTATTGGATACTATTTTTCAAAATTCAACTTTTATTATAAGGATTTAGTAAATTTACATATAACGAGAAACCATATTTAAGAAAATTGTTTCAACTAATGTTATATCTTACAAATTAATATGCAAATACTACTATATTAGATTATTCAGTTGATACAAATACCAACCTAACAATCTCATATGGCGTGAACTAAAGTGTAGAATAAGCTATCTGTGGTAGAACCATATCTGATAGATTATTGAGAAAGTTAAATTTGAATGAAGAGCGAATGAACTATATTTACATATATTTTTTTAATAATGAGTTATATTTTGGGTTAAATCAACATTAATAACGAACATGTATGAAACACGTTCATTCTTCTATGTAATATTGTTATTTTCATTTATCTTAAATGGTAAAACAGACTATCACCATTCAATTTTTAATTTTAACTTACTATTCAGTTCGTAAAACTACTTATTTGTGTTTTTTTTCTGTCGATTAAAGTTTGTTGGAAAAATAATGTTATATGTGGACTTTAATTTGGCTTATTTAAAAAAGGAGTATTCCTACAGTATTCATAATTGATTGATTATTTAGAGAAGTTAGTTATTTCATATTTAACATATAAATTAGATTAACGTAATTGATACATTTAAAATAAATATGTGGAATTTTTTTAAACAATTCTTGATAATAAGAATAAAAGAATTTATAAATGATGATACAAAGAACTTATTTGTAACTATTATGTTGTATACAAATGGTTTGGATTATGTGTTATTATTCCTAAATTAAAATTAAATAAACTCTTTTGTTATTTTACAATACAATAATATTAAAATTGTTTAAATGTTAGTAACAATTTATTTTATATTTATATATTAATGTCTAATTTTTTTAATAAAAAGTAGTTTTACAAATATATTTTTAGTGAAATAATTATTTGGTATTTCAATCACTGAGATCTAGAAATATTTGTAAACTAAAAATCTTATACCATTGTAATAAATTGATAAGATTCATTTTAGGACCTTTTTCTCACTTTATTAGGCACTATTTAAATATCTTATTAGGTTTAGACTAGGACATGTTCTATTTGAAGACATGCATAAAAGGTGAATGTCGCAAATTTTGAATTAAATAAATTGAATTTTGTACTAAAAAGAGATTTTAAAAAACTTATTACTATTTTGCATATTTGGTATTTCATTAGAAAAAAAATGTCAAGTGTATTTTTAGAAAAAAAATAAAAAAATTGTTATTATAATAATTTATTACATACGAGTGCCCGCGAATCCGTCACATGGGATTTAATAATCTAAATCTTTAGTTGCATAAGTTACTTTTTATCACATCAGCTATCTGTTAGACAGATCGTGCAAAATGGAGTAGGTTAAGTGGGAAGGCAAACCCCGGCTAAGCTGGGAGAAGTGCCACGAAGAAGAAGAAGAATTGTAAAATTGTATTATTTTTATATTATAAACGAAGACTTTAATTTAATTTGTGAAATACCAAAAAAGTGACATTAACATTTTTAAATATGCATGTCTTCAAAATTGAATAATTATCTTTGCCAAATTTTATTATATTTAAAAAAAGTATAAAAATGTTTTCATATAAGTCTCTATATATTGTTAAAGTTTGAAATATTTTTTTTCTTTTTAAAATAATTATATATTAAATAAATGAGGATTTTTAATGTTTTATAATCTATTTCTTTCTTCTACAGAGTATTCAAAGTAATAACACTCTCTTTAAAATGATATTGTTGAACACATGAACCTTAGGTTATGTATGAAAGCTATTCACTTAAACTTAATAAAACTTTTTTATGTTCAAAAATAACAAAAAAATTATAGGACCTTTGATTTTCGTGATTGCTACACATTTTAAATGAAATTATTTTAACCCATACAATCGCGTATATTTTACACAGGTTGACAGATTCCTGTGACCAAGGACTATTGTAAAGTTTTTGAAACAATGGGTTTTCTAGTATATATTTTCGAATACTAAAATATACGCGATTAATCCATTTAGTTTAATTTATAATTGGAAATATTATAAAGCTAAAGTAATAAATTACTATACATAGAATATATATTATTATGTAATAAAATTATTCTTATGTAAAATACTATTTAGTTGTTACCTATATTACAATTTTTACTATGGACTTTCGTAAATATATAAAATTAATTTTTTAGATAATTCTCTTATTCAATAATATTATAACTTTCTGGAACAATCTCACTTTTTTAATAATTATCTAAAATTTGTCCTGTAGCTTCTCTCAACTTTTAGACTGTATAGTCCTTTTCTTGCTACAGCAATCTGAAAGAGATAGCACTATAGATATATCTGTATGAAATTTCCAAAATTATAATACACAGTAGTGAAGGGCATGATCGATACAATATCGATTTTATAATAAAAGTAAAAATTAGGAAAATAAATAAATATGTAAACTAAAAAAGACAAGTAAATCCATAGATACTCATTTTTAATATTTATTTAGATTTGTTGTGTGCAGTTAATTCGTACAATAAAAATCTGATATTTTAAAAATCAGTAAATATTTGCTTTGGTTTTAAAAGGTAAAAAGAATTTAACCTGAAAATGTCAAGCCTAGGTGCTAATATGTTAAGTGCATATAAAATATATATTGAAACCTATAATAAGTTTATTAAAAACAATAATTATTATTTACATCTGACTCATTTGGCTAGCGTTGTGGGTTCGATTCCAGTCGCAAGAATGTTTACGTTTATATTATTTTATTGCCACGCTCTTGTAAGAGGTCTCTAAATGGCAAGTACCACCTAATTCGCGGTCAAGAAGTTTGTATAATTAAAAACGTAATTTATGATAAAGTGAATAAAATTAAATGGATCAAATTTACAATATGTCTTTTTCATAAATATATTTTCTTTTGTTTCTATATTAAAAGATAAAATTTAAAATAATCTTTTCCAAACTAGAATGACTTAATAATGTAAAATGAAATTAGAAAGTCATTTTAACACAATGTTATGCACAAAATATGTGAAATAAAAAAATAATTATACAAAAATTCAATGAAATACAAAAGATTAACGTTATATTTATAAAAAAGTATTAATACCTGAATTTTTTAAAACGATCAGAATCTTGTTGGAATAATTGTTGAATATTTATCTTTTCAGCGTTTTCATTATAGAATTCTTGTAGTTTTTTAAACGCTGGGTCTTCTTTTAAGTTAACTTTTGGTTCCATTTCTATTGAGGAAAGTTTCCGTGTTCTCGATACAATTGTTTGCCGAAACTGCCGTATCAACAAGGTTGATAACGAACGTCGAAATGACATTTCAAAGACATGTGAAGGTTATTCGCGTTTTGTTTATTGACCTAATAGAATGCAATTTAGGAAATCGATATTAATATATCGATGTTGACGAGTTGGTTGATTATAAAAACATTTGAAGTAATTTATGATACGCGCTCATTTTGTGTCAAACATCTAAGTGTCTTTTATTTTTTTTAAACGGGTTGAGTCGTTAGTGCCAATTGTTAAGTAATAAAGATGATATCAGCTAGACAGGTTCTTGGATTTTTCTGTTGCTGGGAAATGCCATTTACGCATACTCACGTGTAAGTTAGATGTACTTTACGGACGGGTGATACTGTAGGACTTATCAATGAACCCGAAGCTATCTACTAAAACCCAGCAGAAATCCCTCAACGTACATGAGACTCCGCTCGCATATGTCACTATAACGTCTCAGTAGACGTTCTGCCACGTGTGGCTCACCTTTACCTCAGTCTTGATGACTTGTATGAACCACCAAAAGACCCTCCCGCAGTAGCTCCTTTAAAGTATAGGAAGTTAAAGATACGCATACCACCTTCTCCTACCCCCCGGCCTACGCCGATGGAGTTAGTTTGCATTTGCGCTCAACTCGCATACCCAATCAGTGTAATTTGTGACTCGCAGAATCTTCAGAGAGTCGGAAAATCAACATGACCCCACCACACTAGACCCCTGTCCAGAGGTCTCTCACCACTACAGTCATTAAAGTTTGGAGTTGTGGAGCCCAAGAGAGGCATTCGTCCAGAGTGTGATGCGCCAAGTGTGATATGATATGCCGGCGACACCTCTCGACGTGAAATCTGAAGAAGGTACTTCGTATTAACAATTGTCAACCAATTTGGCCGTTACCCACAGTCCATGACCTACTCTGTCCTGGAAGAAGTCATCTAACAACCGCCGGAGATAGAGAGGTACGTCATGGTACTCGATAGCCTCTCTTAACGTTTCAAATGCCAGGCTGCCCTCTTTCTCTGCTGTCACGGCCAATGACTGACCTTTCAGGGTGTTTAGAACATCGATTATTGTCGGCCAACCCTGAAAATGAACTGTGCATCTGAAAGTCCTGGGCCTATCACATTGATGCTGGATAAGACGGGTGGCGATGATTTTCCCAAATGTTTGGCTGTCTCGTTCAATCAGTCCATTCAGTTGCATTGCAATATACACAGACAGATAGTATGCGGTAGGAGAGTCCAGAGGCTGACCCTCCTTGCACATCAATCATCTTCGGGATCTATCTTCAGGAACTGACCAGCTAAGAAGCATTGGTCAAAAAGTTTGTCTTGAAGATTGTCCCAGAGGTATTCCAGGGCTATATTAAGAACTTTCCCTAGAATACCATCCGGTTCCAAAACCATTTTTGGAGAGAGCCAATCTTCCCAGACACAATAGCGACTATATTTTCTAAGTTACCAATCCACCTCGAATCACTAGGTACTAAATAAATCTAAATAAGACTTATGTCGATATACCACACTTATGTTTGGGGCAAGAGTACAAGTCATCTGTCCAGTCCAGTCCAGTGAGTCTAGGGGAAACACCGGCTCTGAAAGCCTCTATATATATATATATATATATATATATATATATATATATATATATATATATATATATATATATATATATATATGTTTATATATATATATATATATATATATATATATGTTTTATACTTATACGTCTACTGAGACGTTATAGTGACATATGCGAGCGGAGTCTCATGTACGTTGAGGGATTTCTGCTGGGTTTTAGTAGATAGCTTCGGGTTCATTGATAAGTCCTACAGTATCACCCGTCCGTAAAGTACATCTAACTTACACGTGAGTATGCGTAAATGGCATTTCCCAGCAACAGAAAAATCCAAGAACCTGTCTAGCTGATATCATCTTTATTACTTAACAATTGGCACTAACGACTCAACCCGTTTAAAAAAAATAAAAGACACTTAGATGTTTGACACAAAATGAGCGCGTATCATAAATTACTTCAAATGTTTTTATAATCAACCAACTCGTCAACATCGATATATTAATATCGATTTCCTAAATTGCATTCTATTAGGTCAATAAACAAAACGCGAATAACCTTCACATGTCTTTGAAATGTCATTTCGACGTTCGTTATCAACCTTGTTGATACGGCAGTTTCGGCAAACAATTGTATCGAGAACACGGAAACTTTCCTCAATAGAAATGGAACCAAAAGTTAACTTAAAAGAAGACCCAGCGTTTAAAAAACTACAAGAATTCTATAATGAAAACGCTGAAAAGATAAATATTCAACAATTATTCCAACAAGATTCTGATCGTTTTAAAAAATTCAGGTATTAATACTTTTTTATAAATATAACGTTAATCTTTTGTATTTCATTGAATTTTTGTATAATTATTTTTTTATTTCACATATTTTGTGCATAACATTGTGTTAAAATGACTTTCTAATTTCATTTTACATTATTAAGTCATTCTAGTTTGGAAAAGGTCACCGGTAACGAAGCAATGTCATCGAGTTCAAACTTTTGAAATATAATTATTTTTAAATTGCTTGATTTTATAAAAAACAAGACATACTGAATAAATTATTTATTGTTATTTTGAAGCTTACATAATTTTTTTTTAATTTAGCATATTTTATTCAACTAACAAAATTAGAAGTAAAATAATTAATGGCTAATATATCATTTTGATTTTGTTAGCATGTATTTTATAAGTATATTATTTATTACAATAAACTGTTTTTTTATTTCATTGTCATATTGTCAACCAATTTAATACATTTTTTACATGTTGCAGCCTTCGCATTCCAACTCCCAATGATGGAGATATTTTACTGGATTACTCTAAAAACAGAGTGAATGATGCGGCATTCCAGCTTCTTTTGCAATTGGCAAAGAGCCGCAATGTAGAGCAAGCAAGAGATGCTATGTTTTCTGGTAACTTACAATCTATTATGTTTAAGCACTGCAATATTTTGCTACTCATATAAAAATAGATCAATATTTTATCTGTAAGGTATCATGTGTTATTTGTAATTTTAATCAAATTTCAAAATTCAATTAATTTGATTTGTTGATTACTAAGATGATTTATATTAGACCTCAGCAGGACAGCTACATTATTAATTTTCTTTGTATGTATAAGTATTTTCATTCCCCATCTAATGAACTGTTTCCTAAGTTAAAGTATACTTAACTTAAATTAAAAAGAATTGTCTTGATATGTTTTAATTACGGACAAATTCATGGATAAACATACAAGCAGATATTTACTAAATTAAGCATGTGCTCGGAAGCCTGAATGGATCGTTTTTACTTAATATTAAGTTATTGAAAAATTCCTGATAATTTTATATTTATATTAAGGAATTCTAAATAAAACAAATAAATGAATTATTAAATTAGAAAAAGAAATTGATATAATTTATGGTTTATATCTATACATTTAGTCATCCACAGACAAGTCTTAATATAAGAGTCCTTTTATTTCTTTAAAACTAAAGTTTTTGCCCGTTTTAGATACAATTAAATAAATTCACCAAATATTAAATACATAATTATTAAAAAATAAACATATAAAAAATAAATATTAGAAATTTAGTATTTTACATTTTTTTTCTCTATCATGACCAGGGCAAAAAATCAACTTCACTGAAGATCGTGCAGTCCTCCACATTGCACTACGTAACAGGCAGAATAAGCCTATTCTAGTTAATGGAAAGGATGTAACACCAGACGTCAATGCAGTGCTGGCTCATATGAAGGAATTCTCCGAGCAAGTTATTAGTGGGAATTGGAAAGGGTAAGATAAGCTTATGCGATAATATTATATTATGATATAAGAATATATAAAGTCCGGTTGTGGCGCAGTGGGACAGTGTCTGAATGTAAACTGCCACCAGTTATGGGTTTGATTCATACTCGGGCGAATGATTATACATAAATCATTCTAATTTTGTTGTTCTGGTAAGAAAAAGCTCGGCGTTGAGTTCCGCCACTCAACACGCTATCTGTATTGTTGCAGGTACACAGGCAAACCCATTACTGACGTGATTAACATTGGTATTGGTGGTTCTGACTTGGGCCCTCTTATGGTCACTGAAGCCTTGAAACCGTATGCCAACCATCTTAAGGTATTTATACTGTTCAATTAAATAACAAGTTAACAAATTGCCAGTTCCCAAAAAAAATATATATTATAAATATTGTAAGTCTGTGGCTCAGTTATGATTCATATTTTTTTTAAAAATTCCTACTTTGCCCCCTTCTTGTCGGTTGTCTCGCCAGGCCTCCGGTTCTCGCTACAGTTTATCAAATCATGATTTTAATCATTAAGTAATATCGACCCATATAAAACGTCACTTGTCCATACAAATGACGTTATATTTTTTTTAGCTTCACGCTTTTATCCTTTATAGTAGGGTAGACAGAAAGTCCCAGACACAAGTAGTGTCAAGACACTCCGTGGTCCGCTTCGAAACCACAACCAATCGCGCTTACAGTCTTCGTCAATGACATATAAAACATATAATAGAAATATATTCTAATATTTAATTCCTTAACAGGTACATTTTGTATCAAACATTGATGGCACTCACCTGGCTGAGGTCCTCAAACGCCTGAACCCTGAGACAGCGCTCTTCATCATCGCCTCCAAAACTTTCACAACTCAAGAAACCATTACAAATGCAACTTCCGCTAAAAACTGGTTCTTGGAAGCCGCTAAGGATGTAAGTAACAAATATTATAGATCCTAGATATTTATTACAGAAAAATTATATGACCACTAAAAATTTTTTATTAAAAAATTAAGTCAATCTACTTGTTTGAAAGAGAGTTTAAGACAAAAACATTGTTTTATTTATTATTTCACGCTTTTATCCTGCAGGGTAGATATAAAGTACCTAGTGTCAAGACACTCCGTACTTCGCTTTACACCGAATTCGAGACATTGCATGTTGAGTGACGGAACTAACTGCCTCGCTTTGTCTTGCAGGAAACATTATAATTATAAATTTATAATAATAAAAAATAATAAATCAGCAAATATTTCTATCATAGTGTTGGTACCAGGAAACCTTCCTTATTAAAATCAGATATAATATATTTTTTTGCTTCACGCTTTATCGCGTAGTCACTCGTTCAGTCATCATTTCATTCAGATCGTTCATTCCCGAGTTTGATCAATTGTCTGTTAAGTAACAGAATTCAACGCCACAGTTTATATGACCAGAGCAGGGATATGATAATAAATATAATCATTCCCCCGATTGGTTGGAACACAAAAAACAGTCAACGGAGTGTATTGACACTAGGTTGTCTCTGACTTTCTTGCTATGCGGGATAGAGCGTGAAATTTCTTTTCCAATGATATATAAAGTAATATAGTATCTAAACTAAAACCACAAATGGTTTTATATATACATAATTTAAAACGCTATGCTTAACGCTATGCTTTCATATAATTTTCTATTGATTTTTGTACTTAAAATTTTTAACTTGAAGATATTTTTATGAGTGGCTGATTAATTTAAACTAATTATTTTATAAGTGGCTGAACTTAACGCCGCACCTATTGCGCCTTAAGAGCGGAATTGAATTCACAATCAATCACGCTTGCAGTATTAATACTTTTTTAATTATTTTTTTATTTACCATCTCAGCCATCCGCAGTGTCAAAACACTTCGTAGCGTTATCTACAAATGGGGAGAAAGTAACAGCTTTTGGTATTGACCCAAAGAATATGTTTGGTTTCTGGGACTGGGTTGGAGGAAGGTACGTTTATTGACTATTTTCTTAAATATATACGTAATTAATATTAATAAGTATTATTACAAAACAATTTATGATAATTTCATATTAAAAAAAGTAACCGTTCGCTGGTTTCCGCCCGATATCGAGACGTTAATTGATGGACTCAACATAACGCTTTATCTTACTAGTATGTGAACATTATAATAGTTTAAATAGCAATTTCCTTGACTAGGAATCGAACCCATGACCATTTTACCAATAATTTAATTATTTTAGGGCTGATGATCTCAATGAACAAATATAATGTTTAAAAAATGAAAATTATACTAATGTGCTATTAATAATAATCAACGCCTATTATATTTAAAATACGTTAATTTCTTTACTAAAACAAAGTGCAGCGTTGAAACCCGCCACTCAACACTCAATATCTCGCTATCAGGTGAAAAACAGTCAACGGCGGTCGTTATCCTGCTATTCGTTATAAAGCATGAAGTTAATAATATATTTCTTCTTTTGTTTATTTTATACAGATATTCTCTCTGGTCAGCCATTGGTCTGTCCATATCACTGTACATCGGTTACGACAACTTCGAGAAACTTCTAGATGGTGCTAACTTCATGGATAATCACTTCCTCACCGCTCCTCTAGAAAAGAATGTAAGTATTTGTAGTTAGTATCATTTGATATAGGTTTTTTAATGGTAGATTGGTAGTGGTTTTTTTTCTTGGGTTTCTTTATAAACTTTGGTAAACTTTTTAGTCTATTAAACTTGTGACTATAATAAAATTTCATAATTCAAGTTGTTTTAATAGATAATAATGCGATAGTTTTGAACAGTTCTTAATACAATATATGTCTTATAAGTAATTTTAATATGATAATAATTAATAAAAACATACTTAAGTAATCAAGTGTATAGTTTAGAAGCTAGATTTGAACCCACAACCATACCAAATGTGATAGGTTCTAACCCCTATATAACATACGAGTATACATCTTATTACATCAGCTATCTGCCAGTAAAAGTCCGTTTTAAATAAGTCCAGACTTTCCAGAGATTAACCGAACGAAACAGACAAACATACATCAAAATAATGATATTTTAATATATACACCATATAAATACATATGCATTTTGTAAAAAGTGGTTATTTAAAAAATTTACACGCGTGTCCGAATTCCATTTTAAAATGTATACTAATAATTTCTTCAAGGGTTACAGTAGACCCGATTGAAATGTCATCTGAATCATAAGACATAAAAAATAAAGATTTCAAGTCGGCAACATATATATATATGGCATTGACTGACAGACGAATGCCACCTCAGTCTACCTGTGACCACGGACTACTGTAAAGTGTTCGAAACGTCAGGTTTTCAAATTGTATTTATCAATACCAAAATATACGCGATTAATCCGTTTAAAATAGTTTCAAATGTTTTCAAAAGTGTTTTCCTTTGGGTGTGTTTTAATCTACTTTGTATTAATTCTACTTATTTATTTATTTTTATTAATTTATATTAAAAAGCCAACATAATTTTCTTCTTCCTGGCATTTCTCCCAGCTTAACCAGGGTCTGCCTTCCCACTTAACCTACTCCACTTTGCACGGTCTTTGGCATCCTCAGTGGAAGTCCATTGGCTCTCATATCCTGTTTCACGACATCCAGCCATCACTTCCTTGGGCGTCCGGGGAGTCTAACTCCAGGGACGGACCTTGATATCAAGGCATATTCGGCCGTCATAATTCTCAGCCCGGGGTGCAACGTGACATACATACTATCTCGGGCGACGCTCTTGAAGGTCGACGGACTCCAAGATTACCTCGGATGAATGTGTTACGTATGGGGTCAGCCCGCACTACGCCACACATCCACCGTAGCATCTTCATTTCCGTGACGTGAAGCTCCTGAGTGTGCCGAGATAGTGCAGGCCAATATTCACTGCCATATAAGAGAACCGGTCGGATTATGCTCTTGTATATCTGCCCATCAAGTTTGGGCGGCATTTTGCGGTCGCAGACCACACCTGTGACTTGGCGCTATTTGGCCCAAGCAGCGCTGATGCGCGTGAGCGTGCGTCGAACACAATTCTGAGTTTCGTCAGGTGCTATTGGAGTAACAAATCCAAGATTAGGTGGTGGTTCGGTCGGAAGTCGCTTTATCCCGTATTAGCACGCCAATGAGCTTCTGCCCCTCCGCAGTTACAAGTTTATCATATAGTAGTGTCGTGACAACTTTTTACTGTAAGCTCTGGCTACAGCTCCTTTACTGGCACGTTTGGCTGCTCATATAACCTGCTCTATCTCTTGCTCATATAACCTATATAACCTGCTCTATCTTCAGGAGAGCCGGTGGACTGCCATTCCTTAAAGGCAGTCTTCTTTCCACGAATCACCTCCACTTTGTCATTCTACCACCATGTCTCCCTACAGATGACTGACTGGACTCGATCCCAAGTTTCCTGGGCAGTTTCGATTTTGGTCGATAGATTTTGACTCTCATCCTCTGCCAAGAAGTCGGTCTGTATCGGTCCATTCAGCAACCGTCACTTGATTCTAGGTAGACGTTTCTCAGCTACTTTCTTTTTCGGGGTAAAGACATAGTCCATGACAAGGAGACGATGTTGGGCCGTCAGGTTTTCACCCGGAATGACTTTACAGTTCGTCACCCTGCTTATACGACACCGTCTGGTCAGCAGATAATCTATTTGAGTTGAGTGGGACCCGCTCTTATACGTTATAAGGTGTTGAGGATTCTTTTGGAAGAACGTGTTACGACAGCTAAGTAAGACACAATACAGATTACAAGCCATAACCGCCGTGAATACGTTCATATGTCTCCGCAGCCTTACCTACGTGTCCGTTCAAATCCCCCTAACTATAATCATAGTTACGTTAGCTTCGACAGCCGGTATAGCACGTAGAAGTCTTCAAACTGCTCCGAGAATGATTCCTTATCTGATTAAGTTAGTAATTACACCCTAAATCAGTACCCTCACCCGCATTAGGCAGTCGTAGCGACGGTCAACTTCAAGGAGACCATCCCTAAGCTCTTCAGATAGCACTACCGCTAAACCAGCGTTGCCTGAAGGCGACCCAGTGTATATAAGCTGGTAACCCTGTCCGATGTTACGGGACTTGTTGCCTCTCCAACGCGTTTCCTGTAAGAAAGCACACTGCACACGACGTCTCATGAGTACATCTGCGAGTTCTCTGCATCACCCGGTTAAAGAACCAATATTTCACGTTGCAAAGCGGAGTTTCCGTCTGGGTATTTGCGTCTTTAGCCGTGCCCGTACTGGACACGGTTGCCCTTGCCCACTTGTCACAGGTGTAGAACGATGTGCCTGCGCGCCGTTAAACGGCGACGCCCTAGCTATGCCCAGCTTTTATGGTGCATTTGAGTGACGTAGAGTGGTTTTAATGGAGCGATTGCTATCTGACCTCCAAACCCCATATAGTGGGTAAAACCAGAGAATGAAAAAGGAAACAAAAGGGGAGAGCGGTTTAGAAATGGGGGGAGGGAGTGGTGACAGGACACCACTGGATTGGATAGAAATATGATAGTGGTGGTTTGAGGATCCAGGGTCGTATACCCGTACGCCTAAGACCAAATATCGGACGGATGTTTGGTAGGACACCCTCTGGATCCAAACAAATATACAGTTATAACTTGTAAAAGCCAACATATAATATAGTTGTAACTTGTTATTAATATAATCAATTATTCTGCAATTTACGCTACTACAAAAAAAAACTTAAAACACACTGTTTAAATGAAACTATTTAAACTATTTTAAATGGATTTATTACGTATATTTTAGTATTCGAAAATACATTTTTGGAAACCTGACGTTTCGAACACTTTACAGTAGTCCATGGTCACAGGTAGTCTGAGGTAACATTCGTTAGTCAATATCAAAATATACGCGATTAATCCGCTTAAAATAGTACTATATAATATACATTATAAAAAAGTATATAAAAAAGTTATAAAAGTATATAATAAAAAAATCTTGTTACAGGCGCCTGTTATTCTAGCGCTTCTCGGGGTTTGGTACGGCAATTTCTACGGAGCCGAAACCCACGCATTGTTACCATATGACCAGTATTTACATAGGTATGTTTATTTTTAAATTATTAGTATTTTAGCTTCACGCTTTTATTCCGCGTAGCAGGATAGACAGAAAGTATCTAGTGTCAAGACACTCCGTACTTCACTTTCCATAAAATTCGAGATATTGGCTAATCGTATGTATAGGATTTTTGAAGAAAACTATTTTAAATGGATTAATCGAGTATATTTTGATAGTCAAGTCAAGGTTTTCGAACCTTTCACTCTATTTCTATGTATGCCGGTAAGAGCGTTTAAAATAGTTTCATTTCAAATTTGTAAAAATCGGGGAAACTTAAAAATGATGTGTGTTATTTTTGGCGCCGTTTTTTATTTCATTAAATGATTTATCAATATATTATAATGTAATTAAAAATTCCATATATATTTTTCCATACTTGAGATTAGAAAATATTTTTAAAAAACGTATAAAAATTGAGAACGCAGCGTTATTCGAATCTGCGTTCTTGGAACTGTCCAAGCGGTCAAGGTCTCATAGTTAGACTCAATATAGTGTCAAAACACTGGATTGACTGCTTTACGCCTGAAATCGAGACATTGTGGGCTGAGTAGCGAACTGTACACCGCGCTTTATCGCACCAGAGCGGTGAAATGAAAATAAATTCAGGCCTCCAAGTGAGAATCGAACTCACAACCAGCCGCGTTTACGTTTAGACTATTCAATTAATAAATAAATAAGAAGAATTTCTTATAAAGTGTAGATTAAATATAATATTAAAAGTTTCTGGTACTAGAAGATGAAACTTGAACATATTTAATCTTTTTCGAATTAGATTCGCCGCATATTTCCAACAAGGCGACATGGAGAGTAACGGCAAGTACGTGACGAGGGGCGGCGACCAGGTGTCCTACAGCACCGGCCCCATCGTGTGGGGGGAGCCCGGCACCAACGGACAGCACGCCTTCTACCAGCTCATACATCAAGGCACTAGGTGAGCTTTGGTATGGAAGTTAGTGGGGGTTCGATTTGTGTTTTATATATACTGTGTACATATATAAGCATTTAATGTTACAATTAGATATAAGAATTACTTATTAGAAGTACACGTGACAATAATAGAAAATTCTATTATCTATTTTTTCTTCACTTTCTTTTTAAAATA
The DNA here is from genome assembly GCA_032432895.1 of Dryadula phaetusa. Classification (NCBI taxonomy): domain Eukaryota; kingdom Metazoa; phylum Arthropoda; class Insecta; order Lepidoptera; family Nymphalidae; genus Dryadula; species Dryadula phaetusa. The sequence continues at coordinate 3,408,835 of JAOYRS010000077.1, forward strand.
ATAAATTTGTATATTTCCTCGCACCAGGTTGATACCATGTGACTTCATAGCACCAGCTCAAACCCATAATCCTATATCTGGTGGTATTCATCATAAGATCCTACTTGCTAACTTCTTAGCACAAACTGAGGCTCTCATGAAAGGAAAAACCGCTGAGGAGGTTAGTTATAAAGTTAATTTTTTTTTTAAAACCCTACAAAAATTTAAACGCAGTATGTTTCGAACCCGCGCTATTTGAAAACCGTGCAATCACTCTGATCGCGTGCACCATGCGTTCTACTACCGGTTGCGTCGAAATTCTTATACGTTTGTTACAACGGTATTTATGTAGGTACCATTGTATAGAGATTTTTATAAATTTCTGTTACACAAAAATTATTTCTACGAAATGGTCGCTGAGCAAGATTGAATGCTATTATATTATATATTTGACTTTTTTTAAAGTGTTATTCTAAAAAAGGATTAGAAAACATATTTTAAAACCATTTAAGAATTTATAATAAGTTGTAACAAAACGCATAAGAATTTCGCGTCAATATAAATGTTATTGCCTTCTTAATTCTATAAACTTATTTATATATATATATATATATATATATATATATATATATATATATATATATATATATTGCCTTGTATAAGGCTGTGCCAAATTTCGTTTCCGTAAAAAGGGGTACAAAGATTAGAAGAAAAAGGGGTACAAGGATTAGAAATCTTTGAAAAAAAGGCTTAGCGGTCAGAGCGCTTGGACGGTATCCACGAGGCGCGGGTTCGAATCCCGCTGCGTTTAAATTTTTATACGTTTTTTCAAAGATATATATACCGATGTGTGTTGGTGTACGGCGTAAAAGCATTTTTGGTCAGATAGTTTTATTTGATAGATCTTTGGAACGAAATTTATGTTAACATAATTATTGTTTATATTGCTTATTAAACGCTACGTCATTATATTTCGAATGATTTATTTTCAGGCAAAAGCAGAGCTGGTAAAGTCAGGTATGGCTCCCGAAGCCATAGCAAAGATATTACCCCACAAAGTGTTTAAAGGCAACAGACCGACCAACTCCATTGTTGTTAAGAAAGTATCGCCATTCACGCTAGGAGCGCTCATTGGTAAGAAAATTAATAATTATTTATTTATTTATAGCTTTATCCTGCATAGTAGTTGTTAGACTCGGAACTCAACGCCGCGATTTATGTTCTCAAGGCAAAGCCAACGTAAATAATAAAAAAAATAAACATAATAATTATGATTATTTTATTATTAAGAGATTATAATGTAGGAAAATTATTAACCTGCTTTCAAAAAAAGCAGCGCAGCGTTTAACTCCGGCTTGTGAAAAACAATATCTCGCTCTTATTTACCTCATGTTATCACAGTTCATTGTTCAAATTAATCATACAAACTTTTTACTTCCAGCCATGTACGAACACAAAATCTTCACTCAAGGTGTTATCTGGGATATTAACTCCTTCGACCAGTGGGGCGTGGAGCTCGGCAAGCAGTTGGCTAAGGCCATCGAGCCGGAGCTACAAGGTTCGAATCCCGTGTCGAGTCACGACGCCTCCACCAACGGCCTTATTAACTTCTTAAAGGAGAACTTCGCTTGAAATATTACTTTTTTTTTGGGTAGTGTTGTTTGTGAGATTTGTTAAATTGGCAGATGTGTATGAGTGGTAATACTTAAAAAAAATAACCACAAAATATAACATTTTACCATTTTCAAATGTTTTACCATTTATGTCACTTTTGATAAAGATCTTATATTTATTAAGTAATGCTCATTTCATATTTATATGTTATTTACTTAATACTTAAATATTCACGTTATATTTTGAAATGTATATGAATAGATTAAATTATATGGAATAAAACTAAATTTGTTCGAGAGTTGGTTGTTTATTTTGCACCAGAAAATATTGTTGCCTTACTAAAAGATCGTCTTCTTAGAATGTAAAAAATATATTTTTGAAATTATATGAACATATTTTATGAGAATGATCAACAGTGGGTTTACGTAAAGTTAATTATCACGAGTATTTCCTTCGAGTTTTATATTTCATAGTATTTTGTTTCTATAAATCAAGCCCATTCATCTGTTACCCTGAAAATACAAATAAGTTACTGAAAATTTATAATTTGCCATTTTGTTGCGGCGGTCATTTCAAACTGACAATAACATCGATTATATATAACTACATTGTCATCAGAACTGAAGTCGTAATCAAAATTTCATTTCAATGAATTGGGGATTGGAGGTCGGTGGTGGCACAGTGGGTTGTGGGTTCGATCCCCACTCGGGGGAATGATCATATTTAAAATTATTGTCACTTTCTTGCTCTGATAAGACAAAATGCGGCGTTGTATTCCACCACTCAACACCCAATGTCTCGAATTCGGTGTAAAGCGAAGTACGGAGTGTCTCCACACTAGGTACTTTCTGTCTATCATGCTATGCAGAATAAAGGCGTGAAGCTAAAAAATAAATATATGCATTAGTCTCGATCATATGTGCAATTTTCAAACAAATCAGAATTGGGTAGACTTAATATTTTAAAAAAGGTGAAGCTGGGGTTGTCATCTTAAAATAGTAATGAATATGAGATCGCAATATTTTTTCAAATAAAAGTAGTCGTATTCACCCTTTTCCCGGCAAAGCAGAGCTGCTTAGTACTGTTAAACACTGTTTGCCGGTTCTCACCAAAAAATCGTGACATTGCGTATTAAATTGCGGAACTGAACGCCGTGCTTTGATTACAGCATAGTGATAAAAATAACGTCACTCCGAAAAATATCGAAGTTACAACCGTATCTAAATCATGCGTCTAACTCTATCTACCTGATGGCTCAATTTTTTTTATTTTATGAAAAATTGCCCGCAACTTCTTTACTATGGGTTTTATTAAGCAAAATATTTTAAATTGATTTAAATATTTATTTACGAGCCTATAGACAAAAAACACTAAATATTAAAAAGTTGCAAAAAAAAAACAATAGTGAAAACTACATCTAAATCGATTCAGCCGTTGTCGTGATTAACGTGCACAAACACACAGACAAAGACAAACAGATAAAAAAATCTAAAATTATTGTTATGGGTTCTTCACATTAATAAATGCCTCCAATAATTCATTTTCCCATATTTTTTTCATATACAGACGGCTATCAGTTACATTTTTATTATATGTACACCATATCATATACTAGCAGCTACATAAATTCTATCACTTGGTTAGAGATAACAAAATCAATATAATAAACGTAATTAAACACATTAGTGATACAAGAAATTTATTAAAAAAGAAATAAGTTATATAAATACAAATTTTTGGACAAATGCGAGAAATCTACGATATTCTAGTATATAGGAGTTCTATATATCTGTTCAAGTCATGTAAATGTAACCAATAAATTATTTCACGTTTTCTAGAAATTTCTTTCACCTTTGCACATTTATCCCGCATAGCAGGGTAAACAGAAAGTAAATTATGTCAAGACACTCCGTACTTCTCTTTCCACCGGATTCCAAACACTGCGTGTTAAGTGGCGGAATTCAACGCCGCCGTTATGTCTTACTAGAGCGAGGAGAAGAAAATCATTCCCCCGAGTGGGAATGGAGTCCACAACCTATAGCGTTTACAGTCAGATGCTGTCACAATTAATAAAATATTAGAAAACATTTTTGATTTTCTAATCCTAAGTATGGAATAACACTTTAAAAATAGTAAAATATTATTCAGAACAATGACATAATTATTGTAAAATAAAAAAATATATTAATACTCATTACTGATATGACACGATTTTAAAATTTTAATAACTTCCAATTGGTATCATTATTATTTTATATCAAATTTATAATAATAGGACAATATAATAAAATAAAAAAAAATCATACAACTATTATTTTTAACATTTATTTAGGTTTCCGCCCTCTACCACCAGTCTTGGCTTTTTTGTTAGCGTTCTTCTTATCTTCTTCAGCTTTGCGCTTTGGATTCGGTGTAGTTGATAATACCTGAAATAATCATGTGTTAAACAAAAATATTTAATTCAATTTTTAGCTTTAAGCTGTTATCCTGCATAGCAAGATAGACATGAAATATATAGAATCAAGACACTCCATATCCCGCTTTCCCGAATTCAAGAGACATTGCGTGCTGAGTAGCGGAACTCAACGCCGCGCTTCGTCACAAAGAAAATAGGAATACTACTACGTAAATTAAAATTATTCTACTATATTAATACATAAAAAGAACTCGTTTACCTTAAAGAAGCCATCCAGTCTCCCTTGCACTGAGCCTGAGCGGGCTTTCAATAGCTTCTTTGCGCCATTCCTCACTCTATCTTCATTGAACTGCTTGTCACCGCACAGGAACTTCACTAGGCCTTCTTCATCCGGATCCGTCCATTTTAACTATAATAAATGTAAATATTATATTCTACAGCTTCACGTTATGCCCGAATTTTAACAGGAACAAATTCAATGAAAGTATTAAATAAAATGGAGGAAGATATATTAAAAAAGTAGCACGCAAAAAGATTAAATTAATTTATATTTCAAAACTAAATATGGGAATAAAATTTTTAAGTGCAAAAGTTAACATAGCCCCTAAATTATATAGTTATAATTCGTCCCTCCACTTTCCAAATCTGCTAAGTGTTTTTTACATACATTACAGAAGAGGCCAATCACTAAGTTCCCTAGAAAGTAGCCAGAGTCACTAAATATTTTCATTATCAGCTCCACATTATCCCATATAGCAAGTAGTCGGAGACAACGTAGTGTCAAGACATTCCATTGACTAATTTCCGCTCGAAATTGAGACATTGCGTGCTGTGTTTTGAAATCAACTTGAAATCATAAATTTAAATATCAGAGGTAAAATAAAAACAAATTTCAAATATAATCATTATGGGAGTCGAACCCACAACAGACCAGTCAGACACTGTCCTACTGTGCCACGATGGCTTCACCAAATAATATTTTTTTTTGAAATTTAATCAGTATTTTAAATATTAAAGAAATATTTAGCAGTTTTACAAAAAGTGTGTATGTATTGAAATAGAAAAAAATAAATAAACAACAATATTTTTCTACGAACTCTTTTTTCCTTAGTAATAATAACAATTTTATTCCGCCACTCAACACACAATGTCTCGAATTCGGGAAATCGGAGGACAGAGTGTCTTGACACTAGTTACCTCCTGACTATGTGAGATAAAAGTGTGAAGCTAAAAAAATGACACAACTTACTTCAAAATCAGTCCCATCACTAACTTCAGGCTCAATAAAGAGCCGCCGGGCATTCTCGAAGGCCCAGTCCTCTGGCGGTTGATATTTTTTAGTGTCTATATTGTGCAGTACTTCTTCTATGGAACGGTGTTGCTTTATCAGTTCTATGGCGCGTTTGGGGCCGATGCCTCTTATGGACTCGCAGTAGTCACAACCGAGGAGTATGCAGAGGTCTATGAACTAAAAAATAAAATATAAAATAATTTATGTATTAGGCCAGAGGTCACACGCAGGCCTTTAAATGTAAAATTCTATTTACATATATTATTTATTTGAGAAAAATAATCATTTCATTATTTTTTTAGAATAATTTAATACTAATATATGAAAAAATAGATATTATTTATGCAAGTACAATTATTTGTTAGTAATAATTATTTTTATAGTGGCTCCTTAAAAACTTTGAAATTTTGTAATTTGAAATTTTTAACACTCTCAATTTAAAAGATTGCCAGCCCTTGTATTGGGCCATACAATGAATATTTTATTCCAAATAACAGAGTAGTTCCAAGTAGTAGCATATCTTACCTCATTATGATTCAATTCTAAACCCTTCAATACATTATCCAAGTGGAACTCTTGGACGGGCATTTTCCTCGCCTCGGAGAAGGTCAAGTGTCTGAGCAGCACATTTGCACCAAAGGTTAATGCATCCATATCTTCTGTGGCTACTGCATATACTTTACCAGCTTTTACCTAGAAATATATTATTATTTTAATGTTACTAAACATATACAATTTGTTTTTCTTTTTTTTAGCTTCACACTTTTATCCAACAGAACAGTTTTTCTTAACACAGGAAAGACATGAAAATAATTTTAATATAATCATCCCCTCAAGCACAAATCGAACCCACAACCTATCGCATTTACAATGAGATGATGTTCCAACGTGCCATAACAGGCCACTATTTTATTCAGCATTTTATAAAACAAATTTCAAAACATCATATGCATTAGAAATGTGGATGGAAGGGAAGCAATAAAATATCTTACTAAAGCAGCACACTGAGCTTCAGCCTCACACGGTGCTTCCACCACTGGAACTCCCATTAACTTTAAAAGCTGTCTCGCTTCTTCTCCATGTTGTTTTGTTACTTTAACTAAGCGGCGATTAAACTTTTCTATTGATGCTTTGTCACCTAGGTGATTAAGATTAATAATTTTTTACATACATTTGAACTAAAATGATAGTAATAAAAATACAACATTGTTACTTTCAATTTCAGGGTCTTAAAAATCCATTCCATTATATTTTTCACATAAATATTAACATATACATATCAACACTACTACTTTACTGAAAGTTTTAGGCTTTAAGCCTCCTAGTCAAAGAGTTTAATATTGACACTTTACTTATAAGCCTAGAATACAACCCATTAGTTAAATTTTATCTATAAATATAAGTTAACATCTATTAGTCCAAATGTTAGCTTATACTTTCACAGCTTATGTACATACCAGCTTCAGTGGCCTTTTGAAGTTCTTTTTCAGCTTCTTCTCTTCTTTCTGCTCTTTTGTTTAATTGATGGGATTTCATGTCTGGTGGTTTACCATCAAACACGTAAACTGGTTTGATACCGTTTTCTACAAGACGAATTGTCCTGTAGAACGTGCCCATCAAGTGTGATGTAGTTTCTCCATCAACAGACGTTAGTTGTGCACCTTATTTATAATTTACATATTTTTTTAATTATTTATATTTCACATTAATATTTGTAATTATAGTAATTAAATTAGTTACCTTCACTTCTTACGGCTATTAAGAACTGATACAAGCTCATAGATGCATCAATTGCCACCTTTCTTCCTGTTGATATTGAGAAGATATTTGTAAATAAGGACTTTAAATTGAAATTATATGTTTTAAATGTAAAATTTACTTACCAAAATAGTTTTTGATTTCCATTTCTTTCACTGCTTGCGGTGCAATGTCAGCTATTAACTTGGATAAACCTATAATACCCATTTTTTTAAGTTTTAATATGATTCAGTATTATTTCAAACTTAAGCATCTAAATGTGCACTCTGCTTTATTTAAGTAATTTAAATTTTTTATCCAAACAGAACTCAAGCAGTGAGACAGCCGTCAAGAAGGCGGGAAATGTGACATATCACAGTAACTTAAAATTTTAGGGTTGCGCATTATACAATTTGAAAGAGTTGAAACATTGATTTGGTGTTATCGAGCAATTGTTGCTGTTACTAATTAAGAAATAAATATAACAAAAATAGTAAAAAAAGTATTATTAACATCGTAAATGTGTGTTTAAAAACAAAATTTACATATTTTCTTAAAAAATATATAAACTGTAATAGAAGCAGTAGCGAAACGTAGTGTATACATGTGTCAATAATAGTATTTAGAAGTAGAACAAATTAGTATTTTTAATCAATTAGTTACTAAGCGTAATTATCAGCAAACTCTTGTTTATTATATTTTATTATATTTGCTAAAAGTCAAAAAATAAAACTATCATCTAAGTTATTACAATATACTATAAAAAGTGAAAACACCCTTATTGATCGCTTAAATTAATATTCCTATTAAATTAACAACTTTTTAGAACTAAATTCTAAAAAACCTTTACAATGGGAAGCTATTTGTCAATCAATTTGGAAGAACATTATAAACAAAATGAAAAATTTTTACAAACTTTAAATGAAATTAATGTAAGTAATAAAAGTTTTTATAGAAAAAATATTTGTCAAATAAGCCTAATAATAATTACTATATAATTTTAACAGATGGAAAGACAAATTCAATTGAGAAATCAAATGGCAGAAAGACAAAGAGCTATGGAAATGGCGAAAAATAGGGATTTATTTCTGTGGTATTCAACATTTTACTTTACTGCTGCAACTGGATTGTTTACTGGGTTAGTACTCATTTAATGATTAAAAATTAAAAATTCTAAATATCTTTCACACATATAAATATATCTTTAAAAATAGAATGTGTTTTTTTATTCATTAGAAATTTATTTTTGATACATAATAATATAAGTTTAAATAATATAAGTTTAAATATTGCTTTTGTACAGATTTAGAAGAACAAAGCGGACTTATTTCTTATTTCCACTTTTGCCTTTGACTTTTGTTAATCTTTATTACTGGGATCTTGCATATGGGAATAAAATGCACCGTCTGAGATGTAAGTTATTTAGAATTAAAAATATATGATTATTTGATAACCCGTTACATATATTTTATATAGATTTATTTATAAAATTTATAATAAAAAAAAGTTGTATGTCAAAGATATCTTAAATATTTCAGTGGAAGCAGAACATATAATGAGTCATGAATCTGATATGCTATCACTGCCTTGTGGACTGCCTACTCCATCGTCAATTGACCAAGGTCGTAGGGATGAAGAAGAAAAGCAAAAAATTCACCCTCCCATGCCTTAAGGAATTACTAAATTGTGCTCTGAGGTGTGCCTTCATTGCATTGTGACTTAGAAAGCATCGATTATTCAATGTTACTACTAGCTTTTAATTGACAAAGATTATTGATAAGCATTTGAATATATTAATCAATGATTTTTTCAACAATAATATAAAGTTACTAACTTTTATTATAGTGTCTTAATATTGAATATATTTTTAATCTTAAACTTAACAGGTAAAATATTAAACACACACAATGATATAAAGAAAAACAACTATGAAATAATTAAGAAAAATAATTAGATTAATTTAATTAACATAAAACTGCATTTTTTGTTTATAGTTAAGTTTAATAAGCTTGAATTTGCATTTTTTTAGAATAGGTGTATGTAGGCCAAACTAATTAGTAAGTATATAAGCGGAAAGTACATTATTTTATTAAATTAATTTATTCATGACACTTGTTTATACATCGAATTTTATATTAAGTTATAGATATATTTTTGTGATAAATATACTTTATTTTTTTAAATCGCAGCTATTTTTTGTATTTTTATATTTTGTTTTTTAATTATTTTTTTTGAATTGTGCACAATAAATATATGTGGTGTATTTCCAATTTACAGTATATGTGATAGTCACTTTAACTAAAAGTATTTTCAAGATTGTGTTAGAGTTGTAAGAATTTTTAAGAATTATATAACTATTAATATTTATCCATTTCAACAATAAGTATTATTAGGCTAGATTTTTCCATTGTTATGTATTTCATAATTAATTATCAATGTTGTTCCATTAATAAATTTTTAAAATTAAAATTGTTTGATTTAAAAAAAAAATAACTTTCTAGAGACATTAAACAAAAAAAGATTTTCTTTTTTCCATTCAAATATCGATTATTATTAAATATCGATTAAATAAATCTCCTAAGGTCATCATTATTATAATTGACAGTTGTGGTTGCGAGTCCCCATGGCAACGAACATAATGTTTGGCGCCGTAAACAAATGAATTACGTCTAATCCAGTGAAACGTGCTGCTAAAAATTTTCATAAAAAATATACTATTTTATTCACAAGTGTCCAGTCATGGATTTCATATTTAATTTTGTTTAAATCTTATCTGTAAGTATATCTACCATAATTATTTTTAATTTTACAAGATAGTGATTATGTATTATTAGTTATTGACGTGGTTGCCCGGTATACAAATATAATCAATATTATTTAATATTTTGGTAGTCATGCTACAGTATTCAAATTAGTGTACGATATTCAATGTAATTTGCATATTAGATACCCGTATTTTTGAATAAAGAGGATTCCCTATGAATATTTATTGGCGTTTTACAATCGAACTTTACAGCGGCTTGTACAGACGCTAACCTAAATATGAATCAAGCTCAAAATGTTAGGCGTGACGAGAAAAAGAAGGAAGCTTCAAATAAAATTTCGAAAAAAAGTCCAGAGAAAAATATGTCTGAGATCGACGAACATATCTTGAAAAGGTTCGATATCAAGAAGAGACTGGGTAAGGGCGCGTACGGTATAGTATGGAAGGCTGTGGACAAGAAAACCAAAGATGTGGTTGCTATTAAAAAGATTTTTGACGCTTTTCGCAACCAAACTGACGCTCAGAGGACATTCCGCGAAATAATTTTTTTACAATCATTTCGCAATCATCCAAATATTGTCAAACTACATAGCATACACAGGTAAAATATATTTCTTTTATTAAAATACCTATTATATTTAGATTGTAGTTTTGTCTTTATGTACTCTCCTAATAAAAAAAAAACGTATGTCTTTTTTATAATTATAATTATACTATTTTAGAACAAATATGGCCTTTTAAATTTAATACACATTCGTACATATTTCTACAATAAAATAAATTCTATTACATCTTTTTTATTTCATGAATATATTTTTCTACATAGATTAATAGGATCGTTGCTATCTTTAAAATGTTGATATATAGTTTATTATCCTTTCTTACAAAAAAATATGCTTCATACGTATGTAATTACTATAAAAAAAAATCTTTCCATGCTATTTTTTTAAGTCAGCACTATTTGTTTTTTTTTACTTAGTTAATGATTTCTTTAAAGTAAACAAATTATGTAATGATTATTATTATATAGTAAATGAAAAACTTAAAAGTTAAAACAGATATATTTATAAATACAGAATTAAAAATATTTTCATTATAAGAAAAGGTGTCAAAATTATTAAAATTATTGAAGCAATATAATAAATGAAATATTTTTTTTTTAATTTTCTACAAAGATTGAATTCTCAAGCAAAAACATAGAGTTAATAATTTCTCAAGTGAACTAACTATTAACATTGATATTTATGATTAGATTAATTCATTTTCCAATTATTTATAAAAAAAACCGATTTTCTTAAGCTATTAAAAAATCTATTCTAGAGCATTAAACAACCGCGATATCTACCTCGGTTTTGAATATATGGAGACAGATTTACACAATGTAATAAAAAGAGGTAACATTCTAAAGGATATACACAAACGATATATAATGTATCAAATGCTGAAAGCGACGAAGTACATACATTCTGGTAACGTCATACATAGAGATCAGAAACCGAGTAATGTGCTCATCGATAGCGCTTGCAGGTGAGATGTTAAAAATAAGCAGCTTCAACGCGCATAGCAGGGTAGTCAGAGACAACCTTATGACAAGACACTTAGTTGTTTGCTTTCCGCTCGAAATCGACATATTGCGTGTGCAGTAGCTAATTCAACGCGGCGTTTTGTCTTACCAGAGCGGAGAAATTGAAATTTATTTTTAAATATAAACGAATGTGGTAATCGAACCCACAACTAATCGCGTTTACAGCTAGACGCTATCCCACCGCGCCACGAGGCCATATAATATTATTTGTGTTTGAATATTGCGGGATTCGAACCCGCGTTTTATGAAAGCTGTTCAAGCGCTCTAACTCATTAAGCCGTACATTGTTTTTGAATAAGAATTTTGTCTTGGCTTGATTGGAACGTATAGCTTAACTGTTTTAAACGCATGAACGATTTGCAAAAGTCGCGAGATCGAATAGTGTTACATAGATTTTTTTCATTTCTACAATATTCGTTTTTCCTTAGTGTGAAAGTGACATTTTATATTAATACATTAAGATTAATAGTTACTATTTTTAAAGTGTTATTCCACACTTAGGTTGTTACATTAAGGTTAGTAATAAAATTATTGTCTTTAATTTCTTTAATTTATCAATAATAACTTGAGATCATCATTGCGTTCAAGCTTCCAATTGTAAATGAAATGTTTGTGGGTTCGCTACGCGGGCGCCAGGGAACAAATCGTATATTACTAATTTATTTACATTTATGTGCTTTAACAATACAAAACGCGGCGTTGAGTTTTGCCAGCGGGGGGATAGATATGTGAAACTATAAAAAATATAAGATATATATTTAGTTTTGTGTGTGTAAGTTCGTGAAACATATTAAATTCATATTTTTATATGCGACTTAAATGTATATTTAAAAAATAGAAGGTATAGTCATGATATGTTCTCGTAAATTCTACTTTTATTTAAAAAGTATGAATGAGAGGCATTTAATATATATTTTACAATTTTTAAAGTGATATAGTATAAGTGATATTGATATAGGTTCTTACAAACGTATAACAATTTCGACGCAGCTGGTAGTAAAACGCATGGCTTAGAGGTCAGAGCGCTTGGACGGTTTTCAACAGACGCCAGTTTGAATCGCGTTGCATTCAAATTTTTATACCTTTTTTCAAAAAGTTAATATATTTTTTATTTTTTTTAAACATCACAAATAAAGTGGAAACATAAGTTCTTGTTTCAGGCTCAAATATTTAGGTCCTGAAAACTTTTTTCTTCAGTTTTGTTATGTACCTTTAAATATATTACTGTCTATTTTCATGTCAGGGTAAAGTTAGCTGATTTCGGTCTAGCTAGATCAGTTTCATCGATGTACTCTGGCGGCGAGGAGGGCGCAGACCCTTGTCTAACCGACTACGTCGCCACACGCTGGTATAGAGCACCGGAAATACTTATTGCGAGTAAGAAGTACGTATTTTTCTCCTTATGTTAGGCTATTATTACATAGTGAGATAGTGCTTGCCTATAAGAATATGCAATGGTTGTAGGTTCGATTCTTACTCGTGGGAATAATTATATTTAAATTATTTTTTGTCTTCAACTTTGAAATAACAGCAACAGCAAAAGGTTAGTCGTACTTGTTTATCTATGTGTAACGTTTGTTTTTCCTTCCATATTACACATATTTAATTAATTATAAACACATTCAGTGTGAAGCAAGCTATGTTGATATGTAAATAAATTTTTAAGCATATTTTTTAAGTGTCTAGTTTTAATATACAAAGTAAATAAATAAAAATAATATAATTTTGTTCCTGTCTTAACCATCCTGTTAAGGACGACGTTTTATATGTTCCGTATAAATATGCAGATTTTTAAACATACTTTTAGCCTCTTTACGAACAAGGCAAGGTCCCAATAGCGCTGCAATATTTTCTTACAAACCTTATAGATAGAACATTATCAAAGCGAGTTAATTGAATGCTATACTGTATAAGAGTGTGAAATAATTTATTTCTTCATATGTACTATTTAATTTAGTTACACAAAAGGCATAGACATGTGGTCTCTCGGCTGCATCTTAGGGGAGATGCTCACCGGCAAGCCCCTCTTCCCCGGCACCTCTACTGTCAACCAGATTGAAAGGATCATGGCGGCGCTACCGAGACCCTCCTCTGAAGGTATTGTTGATCATTTATTTCTTTTTGAATATGTTAGAATTATTAGGCGATAACGAAGAGCATCTGACGCATTTTTTATCCTGCATAGCAGAATACACAGGAAATACCTAGTATCAAGACACTCGGCACTCATTCAATACATTGCATATTGAATGATGCAACTAAACGTCGCACTTTGTCTTACCTGAAAGTATAAAAATAAATTACTTTATTTATACACTTCCTGTCTATCCTGCTATGCGAGGTAAAAGCGTGAAGCTAAAAAAATAATAAAGAAGAGAAAGAAATGATACATTAATAAAGACATTAAGTGAGGTTAACAAAATGCTGCTTCAATCTAATTTTAAAGGTGTTGTTTAATGCTGTTACTTAGGGATTACCAACCATTACAGAATAGCAAGTATTCCGAAAAAGGTATTAGCATTTTTTTGACTTTGTTTATCTAGAGAAAGAGAGACAGAGCAGAGACGAGAGTAAATGCGTACTATAAAGGGCCTCTTTACCTTACACTTGTGTCAAAAGTCTAAACAAAATGACTTACACGTTGCTAAGGCAACGCTATATTACCTCGTCAATGGGAGATTTATTTTCAATAATAATATTATCAACCGTACAATCAGATATATCATCAGTGTGCACCGGCTACGGTTCCTCCTTAATACGTGAACAAGCATCATCCAGCTCTTGTGGCACTCTCACCGCCATCTTGTCGTGTGCTCCGCGAGACGCGGCGGATTTGGTCCAGCAACTGTTGATATTTAATCCTGCTCGACGTTTGAGCGCTGAAAGAGCGTTACACCATGAATATGTTGCTAAGTAAGTGGTTTTTTTTCCATGTGTTATGCCCACACTTAATATAAGAAAATATATTTGGGGAAATGTATAAATTTGAACGTAGTAGGATACAAGCTATAAATGATGGTTCCTGGCAGGTTCGGGTCCTGCTTCGCTTAAAGTTTTACGTTTTGCACTTTTTTTCATAAAATATATTCTTTTTATGTTAAGTGATTATTTTTTTTATTTTGGTATTGTACAATTGTATGGGATGAATTTGGACTTAGATTTAAAGAGTTTTGTAGCCGAGAAGAGAAACCTTTTTGTATTAGCGTCCGTAATATATTTATATAGTAATACATAACTTTAATATATTTTTAATATTTTTGGGCAAATTAATATAGTTAGAGTATCTGTAGAATATTAAAATAAACGATTTTATATATAAGATAGGTTATTGAGGATGCTCAAAATAAAACACAAATTGTTTCTCTGAAAATACAAAGAAACGACATTTAAAATTCACTATTATCGCCTCCTTTATTATATCTCTTTATTTTCTTACAAAATCAAAGTTCAAAATAATCTAAACATTCTCTGTCATTCAACTGACTTTCAGCTACAGATTATAAACGCGCGGAGCGCAGCAAATTTGGAATAATGAAATATCATTTCATTACATATATATATGTCTGTCGGCTTCTCCCGACCGATTTGACGAGACTTTGACGGGCAAATATATATAGATGAATATGATAGAATTATATTTCTTTCTTTTTAAACTAACAAGACAAAGACAGCATGCTAGGTTAAGGCTGAAGCTTATGGATCAAATTATATAAATTAATATTTTTTATAGATTTCACCGGGAAAAAGATGAGCCTATCCTCTTATCAGATGTGCTACTTCCCTTACGGGACGATAAGCAAATGTCTGTAGACGATTACAGGAACAAGTTGTATAGCATCATGGCGAAGGGTTTCCAAAATTGTAATCAGACAAGGAAAACTCAGTCAAGGTTAGTATCAATACATATGTATATAATATGTGGTGAAGGCATTGTGGCGCAGTGATACAGTGTCTGGCTGTTCAGGTTGTTGTGCGTTAATTTTATTCGTTTATTCGTAGTATATATGCCTTTTCAGGCAAAGCAGGGTGGTCCGTCTCGATTTTTATTTTTGATCTGTAATCAAGACATTTAGTATTGAGCGGTGGAACTCAGCAGTCTGTCTATTAAGAAATATGAATGATTTTTTTTCTTTCTTTTTAGCTTCACGTTTTTATCCTGTATAGCAGGGGAGACAGAAAGTACCTAGTGTCAACACACTCCATACTTTGCTTTCTCCAATTCGAAACATCGCGTACTGAGTGGTGGAACTCAACGCTGCTCTTTGTCTTTACCAGAGCGAGGAAGTGAAAATAATTTAAATATAATCATTCCCCCGATTGGGGATCGAACCTACAACCGATCGCGTTTACAGTCAGACGCCGTCACACTGCGCCACGACCGGACTCAATGTTTTATTATCAATATTTATTTAATTTTCAGCAAATCTCAAACTCTAACAACCAAAAGCAAAAGCTTCCAAGAGGCAGACACAAAAATGTACTCAAAATCCAAACACAGCGTTTCCGCCGACCAGAAATTGAGGAAACCGAAATCTTTAGAGAAACCCATTAAAGAGTTTAAATCGGACCAGTGTATAAAGCCTATGAAAGCTACTAGAATGTTCGAAGGCAAAAACCAAAATTGGTTGGAATGCGGAGATTATTATCGAAAAACCGGTTTTTCTGATATGGAATATAATAAAAATGTTTTTAATATGGAAAAGAAAAATGTTCAACAAAGAAGAAACTCCACGTCTTTCTCGAACATGAGTATAGGGGATGGCAGTTTCTATGGGGAAAGGCATGGGGTTATAACGGCCAGTGCTTTAATGGATCTTAGAACTAGTATGAGATGAAGGGATTTTGGATTTTAAATTTTTGGTTTTGGTGTGTTTTAAAATTGTAGTTTTTTTTATTTTTGTTATGTACGCAAAATTTTCAAAATTCAATAAAAAAATAATTTATTAAAAAATAAGGTAAGTCTGAATGATTTAAATTTATATTATTATTATAATTTTTATGGTAGAGTCTCAAAATGTTTTAGAATGTAACTTTGTGATGTGTTTTAATATTCTAGTCAATTATATGTCGAATATTTATATTTATAACTCAATATTTAATACTTATTTAGTTTAAGTTGCGAAAAACACTCAGTTTTGGATTTAAAAACTCATTTTTAGTAGATATTAGGTGTATAATTAAGCCATTTTGTAGCGAAATTTGTGGTGACAAAAATACATATATACGCCATCTTGTGGCTAGTTTCAAAAATGATTATGAAAAAAAATATCCTGAAATACAAGCAGTTGATAAAAAATTTAAAGCCCAATTACGAGCTTATACTAGTCAATAAAATTATAAAACAGTTTAAAACTTTTTTTATATGAAATGAAACTAATTAATTGTTTTATTCATATTAAATGAAACTAAATAATTAATTGAATGAGAAGAGAAGATTTATAGGAGACTAGAAATTGTAATTAGTGTTTTGAAATCTGTACATACACATATGGTTCCTAGTCAAGAATTAAGCAATACAATTTAGCAATATAACAATATTCATATCCCTTTTATACTACATTTTAAAGGCAGAAGTGGTCAAACTTTAATTGAAAAAAAAACCTGCATTTCTTGATATTATTTTAAAAATTATATATGTAGCGGTGTCTGACTGCAAACGCGATTAGATTGTGGATTCCTACTCTCTGGTTACTCTGCTATGCGGGATCTTTCACCCGTGAACTGACTTTTATTTTAGTTATCAAATAGCTTTTTCGTTTAAGTTTTTTTTCAAATGAACGCCATCTTGTGTTATCTTATTGTGTGAAGACAGATACTCACTTCTGCTTTTAATTACCAAACTCTTCAATATATTTAGTGTAATATATAAATTATATTAAATATATTGAATACATAATATTTAAATTGTAAGACATATACAGTACCTACATATATTGTATACATTTCTTATTAAATTCCTATATAATGATTTTGTCCCTAATATACTGCCATAGAAGGAACTTTTGTAATTATTAGAAATTATGATAATAAAGATTTGATTGAAAGTGTATTTTTTGTTTTTCCATATTTCACAATGATTCTAGAATTTATAGAAAAAATATAATATAAAATAAATATACTGTTTTTCGGAACTATAAAATTTAGCGTTGAGTTCGACACTCTACATAATCTCTTGATCTCTTCAAAGGGGTTCTTGACACTAGATTGTGTCTTTAAATACCCTCCTATGCAGGATAAAGCGTATAGCATGCATTCATAAGAAAAAAGCCAGGCTTGCATTCTTAAAATTAATTCTATATTTTTTAATTCAATTGTACCGTTCCGTTCACAGTAGTACAGTGTAGGTTAAAAGAAACCAGAATTATAACACTCAGTTCTATAATTGTTATTTAAAAAAAATGTATAAACATCTAACTTTCTTACTTTTGAAACACTAAATTAAACCTAAAAATGCTTCTTTCAAACTACAACAAATTAAAAAAAATAAAAGTCAAGACATTTCATAAAGAAAATAGTGTGACAGAAGAATAATTTAATTTATGTTTGTACACGTGAATATAATGAAGATATTAATATTATATTTCTTTGTCAATTTATGTTTTTGTAAATCGAATCTTATATTTGCCATTTCTCAAATACCGGTGCTTTCGCTGAATCATAACAGTTATAACTATAATAATGTTACGAAGGAATCTTTGAAGGTAATCTGACAGAGAAAATTAACTTGTAAACTAAAATAATTTAATAAGGTTTTTTTTTCAATTAGAATGAACACCATCTAATTGTTGTCTTTTTTATTTTTTATTTTTTTTGATAAAAATGTTTATAATATAATCTTAGCCAAATTAAAAAAAAAACACTTCGTTCATTCAGTTCCTCCCGTTCATAATGTTGATAAATCCGGTGAAAGACACCAGCGAGTATTGGCGGGAAACTGAGATACTGTCGCTTGTAAAAAATATTGACGTCGATATAGATTACGAGAAATGCGAAAAGAATTCTGATAAGACTTTGGTACATATTCCAAGTAAGCGTACTGTGAGGCCTATCTGTAGAAGCACTTATGGTAAGCTTTAATAAGAAATAAAAGCGTAAATATATATTTTTAACTGTATTTTTTTGAGATTATTATTAATAATATTTTTAGTTTTTTCATAAAACATTGCCTGACTCAAACTCAGTTACAAAGCATATGCTATGTTTTTTTCACATTTCTTTGATTGTGATGGTGATATTTTAACATTTCTCGTGCCACGTTTAGATTATATATTCTTTATATTGAAAACTACTGAAGCGCAGTGGTGCTGTGTTTGACAGTAAACATTATGTTTGTTAGCCCACGACTGATTTTGAAATCTTACTTTTAAACTAAAATAATAGTTTATATTTTTAATTATTTTCCTGATATAATTAAGCAAATTTCAACATTCTTCATGCGAAAAGTTGAAAACAAAACGAATGTAAAAAATATCTTAATATATATTTTAGAAAATGTATTTATAAAAATAATATAATAGTATCTAAAGCTACGCCTTTTAAAAATTATCCAAGCCCTGTAAGGAAGTAAGCGTAGACGGTTTCTAAGAGGAGCTGATTCGAATTCTCTTACGTTCAATTTCTATACTACTATATAAAACATATTTGTTACCTAGCAGGATTTAAAAATATTAAAATAACATTTAATTCTTAGACTACCAACTATGCCCGCAATGTCCACGCTTCAACAATTACACTGAGTGTGAATTATTTCGAGATTCTTGTATGTAAGTTTTGTTTAATTTATTTTTTTATCCTCATTTTTGAGACCACCAGAGATAGTAGCGTTAAAATAAGGAAGGAAGGAATTCGATAATCCAATTTATATAATGAGACAAATACATATGACAAGTAAATAAGTGAAGGCAAGTGATCGATTTAAAGAAGTTATTTAATTAAAAAGTTTTTATATTATTTTATTTTAAATTACTCAATTCAATATTTAAAAAATAATATATAGACTTTGTATGGAACTTTTACTATAGCAATATTTAGCCTACTCCCCAATTGCCCGGCTAGCTCAGTCGGTAGAGCATGAGACTCTTAATCTCAGGGTCGTGGGTTCGAGCCCCACGTTGGGCGTTTATCCAATTTTTATTATTTTATTTCTATAAAACATATAAAATAAAATTTAACTATTAATTCAAATTCGAAAATATATTAAGCAACCAAGTAATTGAGTAAAATTTTTTTTAAAGTGTTATTTTTTAGGGTTCCGTACCCATAGTACGAAACGGGACGCTATTTTTATATTTAATCTGAAATGTATGTAATAATTATGGTAAATGTAAATATTAAAATCTTCACACATATAACAGTATACACCATTTTCAATTTATTTTGTTATTTTAAGCTCTTTGAATTATAAGTAAAACAATTTGCTATAATGCCGGATCTTCAAGCTTTTTTCCGTCTCTTAGTTCTCCACTTTAAAACGGTAATAAGAGCATTGCAAGTTGAGTTGCGGAACTCAACACCACTCTTTGTCTTACCGGGATATAATAATGAAAATAATTTAAATATAATCGTTTTCTAAGTGATCCCACAATTAATCGAGTTTACAGTCAGATATTGTTCCACTGTGTCACGATAGCCTTCGTAATAAGGTGATATAATTACTACAAATACATACAGCCCGGCTAGCTCAGTCGGTAGAGCATGAGACTCTTAATCTCAGGGTCGTGGGTTCGAGCCCCACGTTGGGCGTACACTTTTTGTTTTTCATTTTAGTATTTTTTAATGTGATAGAGCTTTTTTAATAAATGTATGTATTTAAAATTATATTAAAATATGACTTAAGTTCAATATTATAAATTCCGTGATTTGATGGATGTTGCTTTTTCCATGTATTTCTTGGTATTAAATGTAAAAAAGGATTTGTTAATTGATATAGTAAATATAAATATGTGGCTGACGTTGCAAAAGTTGACAAGCGCCTAAATTAGTGGGTAGTGGTTTCAAATTTTAATTTGAGCGAGTATACTTGAAGTATTTGCGATTTTCTTTTTTTAACAAAGCGCGGGGTTAATCTATACCACCTGCCATATAAATCTAGTATGTGCAAAATAGGTTTCTCAGTCAACTGACTGACAAACGAGTATCTTAATATTAATTACTTGAAAATTAATCAAAAATGACTTTATTAAATTATATTATTATTTTAAACTCACGGCGTCTTATGAAAACTTGTAGAAATGTAGGTACTATTAGTTCTTGTTTTATTAATTAAATTATTAATTTTACTAATTAATTTTTAGATAGTATCTATAGGGTTTTACTCCATTTTGTATTTTTTTCTAGAGAACGCAAAGTTCTGCCTATGGAATATCGTACATATTGCGACAAGAAATATGGCAAGTGGCGTGCTATGTTTATACCGGCGGACTACAAAGCTTGTAGATGCTGTGATGAATGCGTGTTTTATAGAGGTTTATATATATGTATTTCTTTTTTGCTTCATGCTTTTATTCCGCATAGCAGGGTAGACAGAAAGTACCTGTACTATGTCCTCCGCTTTCACGGTTAAATATTTACTTAAGAATTTTTTTTACATTTAATATTTTCCTTCATTTGGTTAGATAAGGCGTTTATTATGATATCTTCTAACATGGGAGGGAATTGTGCAAAGGTTTTCATCTAAATGCTTCTGAAAATGCGGGAGGCACAAAAATACCATGCAAAACTTAAAACAAAATAAAATCTCACATCTCAATGCCTTTAATTTAGGAGTCTAAACAAAATCTATTTTGATATTATTTTTAGTATAGAAAATTAAAATTCTGTGTATGTTTTATTATTTCTAGAACTAGACCAGTCTTGTATTGAAGATGAATATTACTTTGATACAGAAGAATATCTCCCACTTACTACTATCGGTAAGAGAAAAATAAAATGTCATCACCGTATTTTAGTGACACATATTGTTGTTACAACACATGAACACGTAATATATGTTTTATTAATTTCATATATTTTAAAAGTATGGTAAGAAATTGACTTACTTCAATCCCCCTCTATATAAGCTCTAACTCCGCTAAATCTCATATTCCGTCATACGCATATATTTCGATAAATTGTACTTATAACAAATTTAATTTATTATCATTTTAAGTCACAAATAGATAAATATGAAAAAAAAATTTTTTAATTCAATTTAGATTTCTTTGTTTAGCTTCACGCTTTTATCCCGCATAGCAGGGTAGACAGAAAGTACCGAGTGTCAAGACACTCCGTACTACGCTTTCCACCAAATTCGAAACATTGCGTGTTGAGCGAAGAAGTTAAAACTATTTAAATATAGTCACTCCTCCGAATTGGGAATTGAACCCACAACCGATCGCGTTTACAGTCAAACGCTGTCGCACTGCGCTACGGCTGGCCTCCGATCAATAATTTTTTAATTTGTCTAGATTTTAGAGCTGGCTGCAATCCGTATTGGGGTCACCCAGAACAAGAGAAAAGGGCACTGCGTTGTGACACTGTGTTACGTCGTTGTAAGTAACTATACTAAAAACGACACAAATACTGCTATTGTAATAGAAATGAGATGTACCGTAATAATTGTATGGCGATTCAAACAGGTTGATTATTAAATTTTATTTATTAATATGACTTGAATTCGTTTCTATATTATTAGAATATTATTTTAATAATAATAATAATGGTAAGACACATCGCGGTTTTGGGTTATACCACTTAATAGTGTCTAGATTTCGCTGAAAAATAGACAATCTAGATATTTGGCAGGTATGAGTTTTTGATCGTATAACAACGCTTTAAATATTAGTATACATTAATTTACTATATTTTTAAGGTCATTTTAGCAGGTTTTTTTTTATTTTAGGTGTTCCCATCTCAGTACCTTCACTGCCGACTGATACATTGAGTCCGTGCGTATATTTAAATATGTATAATACTTATAAAGCAATAAAATATCTTTAAGTTTTGTAGAACGAAAATGATGGTTGAAATTGTATCTGCTTATTAGACAGATAAAGGTGAAGTGTTTTTTTTTACAAAATGCAAATAAAAATAAAAAAGACGCCCAACGTGGGGCTCGAACCCACGACCCTGAGATTAAGAGTCTCATGCTCTACCGACTGAGCTAGCCGGGCTGTATGAGAAAATCTCAATTATTACGTTACTATAGAAACCATCGTCACGCAGTAAAACAATATTTGACTGAACACGATTAGTTGTGGATTCAATTAGAAAAGATTATATTTAAAATAATTTTAAATTTTATATTCCGGTAAGGCAAAGAGTGGCGTCGAGTTACTTCACTCAGTATGAAACGCGAAAGCGCCCGTTGTAAGAATACCGCATACGCGTACCGGCACATAGTGAAGAACTGAATGACGAAAAATGCTTATAGATTTGACAGTTTAGGAGTTTGTTTTTCTTATAATTTTTACTTATTATTTAAAAATGAGAAATGAAATTAAAGTGAAAAGGGAGTATGTTGTTGTGTGTGTAACGATTTGAACATTTACATACATTTCAGATAATATAAAAATGGGATCCCGTTTTATCCTTTGTCTAAGAAATAACACTTAAACAAAACTGTTTCTTCGTAATTTGGTTGTTCTTTAATATATTTTAAATTAGAATTAAGAATTAAATCTTTTATAGGTATAAAATAAATTAATAATATAAAATAAAAGGAGACGCCCAACGTGGGGCTCGAACCCACGACCCTGAGATTAAGAGTCTCATGCTCTACCGACTGAGCTAGCCGGGCTATTGCATAGAAGTGTAAAATATAATATCAAGTATAAATTTATATTTTTAACTTGTTATTGATTTCATTTGTTCAATGTAAAGACATCAATGTAAAAAAATCTTGGCATCAAACCTAAAAAATAGTATATACTTATGAATAGTAAACCTGATAACTTTGTCAGAATCTCCAGGCCCGTAACTAAATAAAATAATTCCTCAAAAAAATCAACGTATTTTTTTGAGATATTATTTTATTTAAATACAACATTTAAAATCCGCCATTGTCACGTTACATTAATAATATTAAAAATAGTGAGACTATTTTTAAATCAATCTATTTTTTTACCTAACACCTTCATTTAATCTACTTTGAAAATATATTTAAATCGCGCCGTAGAGGATTTCAATTAAGTGAAACGATCGCGTTGATACAGCTTTAATAATAGCCATGTATTGTATGAAAACATAAAAAAATCATTGGGCATACATAAATATTAACTAAAGTCTATTCTTTATTAATATTTAATTATTCTTTGGAAATTGGGTGGAAAGTGAAGAGTGGAATGTCTTATCACTAGGAAATTTAGTTTTCCTTTGCATACCTACCCGCTATTTGTAATAAGGAATATGTGGAATTAAAATTAAAAACATGTGAAAAATACATGTAAATATGTTAAATATAAAGGAACTTTGTCTCAAATTTAAGATAGACCTTTTGAACTCTTTATCGGTTTCACCTATATCCTAAGTATCAATGTAAGCAAATCTTGGTATGAGATTTAAAAAAAACTGTAAATTTATTGTATTACACATGTAATACAATAAATTTACAATAAATTGCTTGTGCACGTGCTTATAAAAACCTGATATATTTGTCAGAATCTCCAGAATATCTTAGAGTAAACCATTGAAATAAATTTTAAAAAATTATAATAACGACAAGATTAGTAAAACACATTGCACTGAACACAACCGGCTATACCAATTTCAACGATTTAAAAAGTGTTCTGTAGCTTTTATTGGCGTTTTTTAGAGGCACTGAACAAAGCAAGGTAAATAACTAAAAAGGAGTGTACATGGGTTTTCTAATTATATCACTGGTATTATTTAAATTACTTCCATTAAAATATAACCACTAAGACAAAATGACGTCGTTTTAGTTATTATATATGCGATTATTATTTAATATTATCTATTTGTAAATAAATTAAGTTAATATACTTTTATAATTATTTATAAATATGTATTTTTAATTAATATTTCAAGTCGACGTAACTTCCGGTTTGAGGTGCCCCCAAACATCAACGACTGTCCCATTTCTTGCAACGGCATTGAATGTCGCGGAGGTCTTGTTAAGGAGGAGGGATGCCTCCCGGGAGCTTTCCTCCCAGATAAGGAAACGTGTAACTGTTGCGGCAAATGTAGTTCTTACCATCGTTAGTATTTTGCTAAATATCTAAGAATTGTTTTATTATTTATTGCAGTAAAAAATGTAAGATATATATATACAAGTAAAGGTAACGTGTTCAACGGTGGACTTATCTCTTGAAGAGATCTCTTGCAGTTAACCCATGGTAGGGGATGAGTACTAAAAGCGAGAAAGTGGAAGTGCAATATAGTTAAACAGTTAAATAAAAAAAATAAAACCTAGAAAAAATTTTAGCAAAAAGTTTTATTCTATAGGATATTCACTTACAGCTTCACTCTTCATATCTCACATGGTATGAAAGTCAGAGACAAACTAATGTCAAGACATTCCGTTAACTACTTTTCGCCCAAAATCGAGAAATTGCGGATTGAGTGGCAAAATTATAACGCCGCACTTTGTCTTACTAGAATTGAGTAAAGAAATGGCCAAGATGTTTTCAACGAAGTCGAAATTGGGCGGAAAGTGCAAACAATAATGTGAAAATAATAAATTTAGTACGTAATATACCTATTTCAATATTTATATACGTACCTAATACCTATATTGCGGCATCCTAATGTTACTCATATAACCAAGCATATATTTATTTATTATTATAGAACTAAATCAGAAGTGTGCAGAGTTTAAGAAGACTGTTCACTATATCAATGGAACTAAAGAGATCGAAGTAAGGCTATTTTGCTACGTTTATTTATGTTTTTTTTCACATAGCAGGGTACAAGAGATAGCCTTATGCCAAGAGATCTCCATTATTTCCTCCGTTCTCCATTATTTGTCTGGAATTAAAATGATTGCACGTTGAGTGGCAAAACTCAACACCGCCCATTATCTTACTAGCGCGGACAAATGAAAACAATAATAATTAATTAAAAACATACTAACCTATTATTTTTTTTGAAAACTGACTATGGAATGTTTAAATTATTTTCATTATGCCCTGTGTTCAATCACTCAACTGTTAAAGTCCATAAAAAGATCTATCCTCACATTTGGCTATTTTTTAAATTGCTTTTCCACACTTAGGATTAGAAAACATTTTGGACATGCGTATAAAAATTTTGAATGCAGCGAGATTCGAACTCGCGCTTCTTGGAAACCGTTCAAGTGCTCTAACCGGTGAGCTATGCGTTTTACATCCAGCTGCGTCAAAATTCTTATACACAAGATTTTTGATGCAGCCGGACACATTTTACTTCTTGCCAAACGATTATTTATTAATATAATATATTAATGATAATAACATAATAAGTTTACACTTTTATTTTAAAATACGGTAAAATCTGAATTTTACATTATGTTTAGGTAGAAGAAGAATTCTTGGAACCAGGCTGCGATGACGGTCTCGTATGTAGACAAGGTATTTGTCAAGATATACATTCCATACAAATGCCCGCCGGCATGAGGAGGAAAAGGGATGAAGGCCTAGTGGCATATGGTATGTAAAACATTTTGTAAAACAATTTTTTTTCTTTACTTTTCTTACCTTTTACTTCACTAGTCTACAAACAGTGCCTGCTGACTGACGGTATTAAAATCTGCAAACGACATGTTGTTACCTATATATTTTCCCTGCCTGTATCGTGACAAAGGTATAAAAATGCAGCTTTAATAATATTAAGAATAGCAGCGTGTTAAGACACTCCGTCCTTCTCTTTCTACCTGATGAAAAGATATTTAAATATAAAAAATTTGAAAACACATATTTAATTATAAGTAATAAAATTGGTAGAGGTTTGCATAGTTAGTATGTTTCTAGAACCGTGTAAGAAAGAGTTGAAATATTTCAAAAAGAAATACGGTAAAAATGGCCATCTTCATTACAACGCCCCTCAATGCACACCACTGTGGCTTTATGCTCCCATACAGGTACGTTAGCTAAAGATTTACATTAAAAAAAAAAACATATAAAATACATAGTCTGTAACAATCGTATAAGATTTTTTATGCGTTTTTCAAGAATATTGCAAAATAATATATACTTTAAAAATAGTGAAATACATATATATCATATTGTGTACATAAATAATTATACAGTTTTTTAGTTTCACGCTTTTTCCAGCAGGGTAGACAAAGTATCTAGTGTCAATACACTCCGTACTTCGCGTTTGCATCTTGAGTAGTGGTACTCAACGCCGCACTTCGTATTACCAGAGCGAGGAAGTGAAGATAATTTTAAATATAATCAATCCCCTGAGTAAGAATCGAGATCACAACCATTCGCGTTTACAGTCACCCTGACTCACTACGCCACGACCAGCCTCATTATACACATGTTGGTATTTTATAACTCCGTTTAACTCGACGTAAGTGGGGTATTATATGTATGACGTTGATGCCCGTGTGTGTGTTTGTCTGTATGTGGCATCGTAGTTCTCAAATGGATAGACCGTTTTTGATGTCAGTTTCTATGTGGTAGTTAGTTATGTGTGGTAGAATCGGTCCTACAGTTTGAAGAGTATAGTAATTTGAGATAATTATTTGATTTTTATTTTATTTATATGAGGGTTTTTGTTTGTTTCTTTTTATTGAAATTGTAATTTAGAACAAGCTTATTGTTATCCTGATCTATAGGTTCCTGATTATATAGGAAAACGGTATTTTCCACGCTTTTATCCCGCATAGCAAGGTAGACAGGAAGTACCTAGTGTCAAGACACTTCGTATTCCGCTTTCCGTCGAATTCGAGACATTGCGTGTTGAGTGACGGAACTCAACGTCGCGCTAAATTAATTGAATCAAAAATTGTACATGAGTGTCTGATGTTATGAGAGTCTGATGACAATATTAATTTTCATAGCGTGAACCTGATATTCCAGCCAGGACGTCCAATGAATCCGTATGAATAATATAAATGCGAAATTAAATCTGTCTGTCTATGTGTGACGTCATCACACCATTGTGTCTGCCAAAGTGATTGTGATAAAATAAAATATAGAGATATATACTTGAGGGTCTTGAATGAACGTAGGCTATATTTTTCATTACCTTTTTTCAAAAAATAATTGTTTTAAGGTTTTGACGTCAAGTTCGCTATTATATATTTTATGTTTAGTTTTCTTTATTTATGAATCAAATGTAGAGTATTTTCATACTTTAAAAACGATTAATAGGAAAATTAAATTATACTTTGATAACATATAATAGAACATAATTATTGTGTTTTACGTATATTTATTTAAATCATTCGTCTGTTATTTGAGATTCTAAAAAATCTTCTTTGAATAATCTAATTAAAAAATGTATGTTTTCTTTCGAGTAATTTGCTTATGTCTCAAAAACTACTGAACCGATTTGAATGAAACTGGTTAAAGTATACCTAGAAAAATATCCATATACGATTTTTTACTTTTAGAGAAATTAGTTCACAAACATACAAACATAACCTTATCAAATTGAGCACAGGTGCTTGGAACCCTAAATGGATCATCATACTCAAATGTTATTTAATTCCAAGAATATTATGAACATGCATATCATAACTGATAATTTCCTTTTTTTGAAATCGGTTATAAAAAATGATGTAAACACGAACAAAGTTGGGATAGGTTGACTCTCTCATAAGTTTGGTTTTCTTTCTTAAAAATATTTTTCCTTTACGGTCTTGCGTCAATCCATTTATTGTTTGGCAAACTTTCAATGTTATGAGAACCTTGGAGAAAGTTCAGTCTATAGGAAATATTGTATGACGTCATACAAAAATATGATATTGCTAGCTTTTTTGGTTGAATTCGCGGAATTTTTACACCTACTTGTAAGATAAATTAATTATACTATGATTAAATATCGTCAATTTCTTTAAATTACATTGTAATTCTTTTTTTAGCTTTACGCTTTTAACCCTCATAGCAAGGCAGAAGCTCTTAGAGTTAAAACACTCCGTACACGGCGGAATCTGTCCCCGCGCTTTGTCTTAACAGAGCGAGCTAATGAAAATAATTTAAATATTGATTATATTTCCGCCGAGTGGGAATCGAACCCACAACCGATCGCGTTTACAGTCAGACGCTATCCTACTGCGATACGGCCCATATTTTATCTCATTAATAAATTAAAGACCTAAGTATTTTAAGAAAATTGCAAAAAAATTGTAATATCTCTAGTCCTATACTTATATGTACGTCTACCATTCGAAGCCTTCTGATGTCTTCATTATTACTTACATTACTTACCATGCGTACTTACATTACTTACTGCTTACTACTTGCTTATATAAATAATGTAAATAATTTGATTTTATTTGTTCTAATTGAATAGTGCCGAAGATTTGCTTGTTACTGTGCTTTAGAAGATGGTTCATTCATTGAAGGGATTAAAGTTCCCAGAGTTGAAGTTTCCAATATGAATTGTGGTAAAAATTGCATTGTATTAAACTTAAAGTAGTAAAAATAGTTTCTTGTCAACTACATAATAACTTAAACAGATCTCATCGTGTATATTATGAAAATATATATCGTACGTTAGATTCCAACCCATGATTTTACATTACACAGTCACATACCTTAGGAAAGATCTTTTTTAAATTGCATTAATTTATTGATATTTTATTTATTTTTTATCCTGAGAAACATACCCTAAGAAAGATCTTTTTTAAATTGCATTAATTTATTGATATTTTATTTATTTTTTATCCTGAGAAACATACCCTAAGAAAGATCTTTTTTAAATTGCATTAATTTATTGATATTTTATTTATTTTTTATCCTGAGAAACATACCCTAAGAAAGATCTTTTTTAAATTGCATTAATTTATTGATATTTTATTTATTTTTTATCCTGAGAAACATACCCTAAGAAAGATCTGTTTTAAATTGCATTAATTTATTGATATTTTATTTATTTTTTATCCTGAGAAACATACCCTAAGAAAGATCTTTTTTAAATTGCATTAATTTATTGATATTTTATTTATTTTTTATCCTGAGAAACATACCCTAAGAAAGATCTTTTTTAAATTGCATTAATTTATTGATATTTTATTTATTTTTTATCCTGAGAAACATACCCTAAGAAAGATCTTTTTTAAATTGCATTAATTTATTGATATTTTATTTATTTTTTATCCTGAGAAACATACCCTAAGAAAGATCTTTTTTAAATTGCATTAATTTATTGATATTTTATTTATTTTTTATCCTGAGAATAATTATAATTACCTTGCCTATTGGGGGCTGGGAATAGGTTATGTGGGACTCCGATTTGGCCAATATTGGTCGCCCCGTTTAGCCATTCAAAACTCACAGTGCTCGATCTAGACCGCCGCTAGCCGAGGAGCGGGAACCCCAGTCTACCGCGACCTCAGCGGCGACCCTAATAAAGGCTTTCAGGCTTTTTAGTCAATCATATTGTTAAGTTTCTAATATCCTTATAGCATTATAATACTTAATATTATATAGAAGATTAAATAAGTGTTCATACAAATTCTATTTAAAATAATAATTTGGTTATATATTTGTCTGCTTAGACTCTAAACTCTCTTAGAGAGTCCGGGTAGGGAGAAATGATATTTGTTCAACATCACACATAATAATGCCTAGCAGAATAGTCAGGTGTCAACACAGGACAATAGGTTCACTGCCTTCCACCTTATTCAAGACGGAACTAACGGGAACTGAGAATCGAACTCACAAACACTACGCCATATTGACTTTTAACTACATTTTATTTATTGATTCTAAAAGCTAATTACAATAATTGATACGCTCTGGTTTTTATTAGAATCTATTTTTATACAATTTTATTTTATATTCTGATCTTTTTAAGATTGTGTACGAGAAAAATGTCGCACTGGTTCCGACATAGAGTGCGATGGCTACGGCAACTACAAAGAGGTGGTGTTCGCGTCACACGACGATCGGCATAGAGAAGACGTTCAAATAACCAGAAGTATATTAATTTACACACACACACACACACACACACACAAACACACACACACACACATATATATATATATACATACGTGGCGTTGAGTTCCGCCACTCGCCAAGCCATATCTTGAATTCGGCCGAAAGCGGAGTACGGAGTATCTTGGACACTAGATACTTCCTGTCTACTTTGCTCTGCGTGATAAATGCGAGAAGCTGAACCGAAATAATATACAAAAAGATCATTAATGTAATCCAGCTTTACGCGGCTCTTATATACGAGTCTTATATAGGAGTAAGACATAGTATGTTGAGTAGCAGAGCTTAACGTCGCGATTTATCCTCTTAGAGCATGCAAATAAAATTGATTCAAATATGATATTTTACATTTTCTACGAGTCGAACTCACAACCGTCGCGTTTTCAGGCCGATGAAAAAAAATTATGTAATATATAATTTACTAATAAACAACACAATTTGATAAAAAAATACCAGATCTAATTAGGTTTTCTCTCAAAACAAAGAAATTAAAGTGAACAATGTTTACATGCCCTTGTGCAAACATGACTTTACTTCAACATTGTGTGAATAAATGTTTGCTCTCGTTAAATGAAATATTTTAGTATGATGAATTGAAAAGACATTGATTTTTATTTAATAAATAATATTTTATTATTTATTACTTGAAATTACTTTAATTTATCAGCCTTAAAATAGAATTTTGAATTTTGAATTTCTCGTATAGAAGATGGTTGAAGAAATGATACTGTCAGTTTACTCCGTTTTTTATAGACACTAATGTTGCTATATTAATATATACCTATAGTAGATAAGGGAGGCCACCGTGGTATAGTGGGAGAAATTCCCAATCAACTGAGAACCATTCCGTACTGTTAGTTATCAATTTAAACAAGGACTTTAAAAGCATATTACAATGCACAATATAAAATATTTCTTTTCACGCTTTATTTCGCACAGCAGGGTAGTCAGAGAGCCTAATGTCAAGACACTCCGCTGACTGCTTTCCGTCGGAGATAAGACTTTGCGTGTTGAATGGTGCACTCAACGTCAGGTTTTATCTTACCAGAGTATAGATGAGCGAATAATCATTTCCCCGAGTGGGAATCGAACCCACATTGCCAGATTGCACCACGATGGCCTCAAATACTTTACCAATACCTTTTATTAATTTAAATTAAAAAGACGCAATAAGGGCTCAGGTATAATGTTTATTAATTGAATATTGTTTCTAGCATCACCAGGCCAAACTAGGCCGCAAAGAACAGGTTACGAAGCAGCTATGCCCACCAGGTCAATTCTATAATATAAATAAAATAATTATTTATGAATGATTTTTTAAAATATATAAATTATGAATATTTCATGTTTTCATTTTTTTTACTCTTTTAGCTTCAAGCTTTTATCTTGCATATCGAAGTAGACAGGAACAGCCTAGTGCTACTTAGTGAAGCATCTCTACGCCTCTTTTCGCGTATCAGAGTAAACAGATACAATCCAGTGTCAGGACAATCCGTACTCCGTGTTCCGCCAAATTTAATACATTGCGTGTTGAGTGCCGGAATTGAACGCCACGCTTTCTCTTACCAGAGCGAGGAAAGAGAATAATTTTCAATATAATCATTCCTCCGAGTGGGAATAAATTCATAACCGATCGCGTTCACAATCAGGCGCAGTGCCATTGCGCCACGATCGGTCTCTAGTTAATTATTTATTGATAATATTTTTAACATCCTCGGGTATTTGTTCAGGAAAACCAAGGATTTTGTAAGAATTTTTCTTTATGAGCGTCAAGTGCTTTGATTTTGTCAGATTTTTCGTGGCCGTGCCCTTTTGGTAATTTTTATTATTTTATATTAAAGAAATATTATATGAAAGTATTTTGTTACGAAAATCTACTGGAATCTTCAGATTAATTGAACGTATATTTTTAAACGTATATATTTTTAAAACGCTCTCATCAGCTTCACCGGTCTATCTAAGTGAGATAACCTCGCAAGTCTTTTGATTCATTTCGTGTAGGTAGTCTTACTTTCATGAAAATTTATGTGTCCGGATACGATTATAATACATATTCGTCGGATGAACCTGATATCCTTAGCAGAATCTCTCGGCGACTAAATAATTATTGTGTGTTTCTTTTAGTTAGTCATTTAAAAATATTTTTTCCTAAGTAATCTAAGTAGTAAGCCAAAATACCTATAATAGTAATACTACGTTTGTTTATTCAATGTCAATTTAGTATTTTAGTGTATATTTGTAATATAGTTGATGTAGTTTCTAATACATTATAATATTTTAAAAAAGAACGACTGCTTTTTGGACTGCATATGCTTTATCTTTATCGGATACACTTCGTTCCTGACAGGAACGAAGTATCAAACGCTACAGTCACTGTATTCACCTTTCGCCTTCTCCAGAAAATCTTCCATATAAGTCCTCCGGGGAGTGCATAAGAATTTTATGTGATCTATCTCATGTTTTCGAAAGTCAACCGACTTCTCATCCTACCTTTTCCACCTTTGCGTCATATATCTTTCTTACCATTATTTCCTAACCCATCCTCAGGACGTGGCCAAAGCACTAAGCTAAGGATGTTCTTTATTCTTACTATTAGCTGCATTTAAATCAAAAGAAATATTTTTTTCCTATAATATGACCAATATATTAGACAAAAACAAATGTTACTTAATTAACAATTTATATTGAAATCAAATACTAATTTTAGGGCTATGTCTACTACATAAAGTTTTCATATCCACCCCTCGTAATTACGCGCCTGCGCTTTATCAACTACAAATTGCAACAGCTGATAATATTATATCAATAATATAACCTATATTTTTTATATTAATTTAGTTTTTTTTTCAGTTAAACTTTATATTGTGAAAGTGAAATTGTTAGTTTTCTAATAACCTTCACCTAGCTGAAACAAGTATTTCTGTGCGCCCTTGTGACGCCAGTGTCACGTTACGGTAATATGGTGTTGCCAGATAACGAAATTTGCTTACCTTTTCGGGAAAATGATTGTCGTTTTCTATTTATTTAATGATGACAATTGATTGTTTATATACAAAAAAATGTATTTGTAAATATTACATAAATATCAATATTTAAATTATAAGTATGAATTATATTTCATATAATTAATATTCATCATAATAAATAAAAAATATTTGGTGTAATATTATAAAAAATATAGATTTAATAATAATATTAGTTATATATAATTATAATATACGTACATATTAAAAAAGGAAAATTACAGTTTTCGCAAAAGTAAGGAGTGTAAGTGAACGTGCTGGCAAACCGTTTACAAAGCGAACAGTAGAGTCGATACCGCGCGCGGGAAGACGCATCGTCTATTGTAGATGTTATTTTTAAATTTTCACAAAAAACTGAGTGATTGTGATAATGCCTAACATTATAAATGAGGTTAAATTAGATTTTAAGGACGTACTATTAAGGCCGAAACGAAGCACATTAAAAAGCAGGAACGATGTAAGTCTAGACTTTTAATGTTTTCAATGAAATATCTGAAAGATCAAGGTGCAAAATGTAATGTGTTGCTAATTTTAGGCTTTAAGATGTTCTCTCAAGGTTCTTTTTAGTTGACACGTAAAAACTGCACGAGTAATTCATTTAAGGTTCTTTAACGAGTGTTAAGATAAATAAAAAAAATGTACAGACAATGTTTATATTATGATAAAAAAATCATGAAAAAATATAATTTAAATTATATTTTCATTCTTTATATATATGCTTACTTTCTTAAAATAAATATTAGTAATTAGATAAGTATTGGTTTCTTGGTAGGTATTATAAACTTATTTTTCGATAAAATACAAAAAAAAAAAGTTCTAAAAGATAACATAATAAAAAAAATTATAGAATACTAAAAATAAACAAAAATAATGCAGTGATCCCCTAAGATTTATGACTATTACATATGAAGTATGTACACATTAAATTCAGATAACCGATTAGTTAAATTGCTTAATATGTTTCAGCTAATTGCAACTGAATTACTAGAATTAGAGTTTATTAAGTAGACAAGAAGTAGCTAGTGTCAAGACAATCCGCACTCCGCTTTCCGCAGGATTTCGAGGCATTGCGTATTGAGTGGTGGAACTCAATGCCGCGCTTTGTCTTACCAGAGGGAAATGAAATTAATTTAAATATAGTCACTTTCTTGTGTGGGAACAAACCCACAGCTGATCGCTTTTACAGCTGCGCCATTACCGGCCTCCACTAGAGTTTATTTTGCACAAAATTTGAATTTGACAGTTATTTTTTTATAATATTTTTTTTGTCTTTAATTATTATTAAGTTAATAATATTGGGCTTGCTTCTCAATATATATATATGATCTACCAATTAACAAGAAAATAGTACTTTATCCAAAAATAATAAATGATGAATGGTACATATTATATTCATTAAAATCATACAACTTAAATTTCCAAAAACACATTTGATGAAATAATGAATTTTAAAAATTGGTTATATGCATGTATAGAATCATAACAATAATTATAAAACTTCTTAGTTCTGCACTCAACACGCTTTGTTTCGATTTCGGGCGGAAAGTAGTCAACGGAGTGTCTCGACACCTGTCTCTGATAACTCTGCTATTTGATATATTTCTATAGCAGGCTCTAAATAAGTTATAATTTTTTTTTGATTTCTAATATGATAACAGTGTGATTGATGGTGTATTGAAAATACAATGATATGGATTTTTGGTAATTTAAGTATAAAGAACGTGAAAGAAAATCTTTCGACCTCGTTTTACGAGAATTAGTGGGACGGAGTATGAGATTTGGCATAGTGACAATTTATATGGGGAAAAAGTGCAGAATGCTAACAATTTTATATATTAATATATTAGAAATACATTAATGTCGGGAAACGTGTTGAATGGAGGAAAATGACATTTATTTAAATTAGATTGCGCCGGTTGGGAATTGAACACACAACCAATCGCGTTGAAAACGTCAGACGTAATACCGCTGTGCCATGATGACGTCAATAATTTCTTAAGAATTAAATTATGTGTACAACCATTGTCTCCTTTGTACAAGCGTTTATTTGTATCAATTAAATGTAATTCAAATAGTCCTCTGAATGTATGTATACAGAACGGGTATATTATATTTACATGAAATAAAACGCAGTGACTTAAAATGCTACGTTGGGTTCCGCTAGTGATATCTCTGAAATATAGGAAAAACAGTGAAAAACACAGGGTTTAACTGTCCTTTTACTTATTATGAGCAAGATAGCCAAGTGACGTTCAATATTTAGGCAGTAATTAATTTTCAAAAAGGATATAAGTGTTTCACCATTTTAAGTGTTATACCACACTTATAGCGGTGTCGCGACGTTTTGGAAACCATTCAAGACGCGCGTCGCGTGTTCAAATCCCACTGCGTTTAAATTTTTATACATTTTTTTCAAAAAAGGATTTAAGTCATTCTTAGTAATTGATACTAACGTGATTCTTAGTAATTGATACTATGGTGTTCACTTATCTTAAGACTGAGAGTAGGTTGACTGCTGATATAGAGCTTTTAGTTTAAAAAACATTATTGAAAAAACGTATAAAAATTTGAACGCAGCGGGATTCGAACCCGCGCCTCTTGGATACCGTCCAAGACGTCCTCTTGAACGGTATCCAAGAGGCGCGGGTTCGAATCCCGCTGCGTTCAAATTTTTATACGTTTTTTCAATAATGTTTTCTAATCCTAAGTGTGGAATAACACTTTAAAAATAGTAAATATAGCTTTTAGTTTATTTTCTCGAACCTTGGCCTACTTTTTGGGTTTTGCCTTGTCATAAAAACGTAGGATAGGCTAAGGGGTTAGATAAAAATCTTCTGGAAAACTTATCTATACGAAATGATTAGAAATCTAGAAAGAATATATAATATCAGTTTGACAATCAGATTACTTATTCATTCTTTTTGTCTAACTTATTTAAACAGTGCAAAATTAGAATTTTTTTATATCCTTATTCCTTGATGAAACTGAATCTACATTTTTAATTTTTTACAGTAGGCTTCCAAAATTTTCCGTAAATAAATTTTCCGCGAATAAAAATCACAATTCAACAAATCTAAAAGACGTTTATGTGTCCTTGAATATTTGCTAATATTACCATATTAACGATACGCCTTGGGATTGAAATGCTACCTCAATTCTATTTCAAAGTTATTATTGGAATAA
Source organism: Dryadula phaetusa (assembly GCA_032432895.1). Lineage (NCBI taxonomy): Eukaryota > Metazoa > Arthropoda > Insecta > Lepidoptera > Nymphalidae > Dryadula > Dryadula phaetusa. The sequence continues at coordinate 3,445,515 of JAOYRS010000077.1, forward strand.
AAATAGTATATTTCTACTCTAGGTATATTTAGATCTATACATTAAATCTAAAATTATAACAATACTAAACATGCTCAATGAATAGATGACCATATTTCAAATAAAGTTTCAGATTTTCACTTATTATACAAATATTTATATTACAAGCTGTTTGAATCTAAAATATGTCGAAAAAACTTAAAAAAAGCTTCATCTATATATCTGATATCTTCCTGTAAATCTAATTACCGTATATCTATTTTGCTTTATATCTCTATATATCTTATCTTTTATCTCGTTTCATATGAAGATAGTTTAAATGATTCGCGTTCAATTATTGTCATGACGCTGTCCATCTAAAAGCAATCCAGATAAAACTGGTAATATCTGTAATCAGTGTGGGTGTAGTGTCGGCACTCTAAACTGACACGAGCTATCATTGAACGTAATATTGGCATAACGTAAGGCTATTGTGATAATGTTCTATAAATATTTAAATAATTATAAGAGGACAGAGAGAATATACAACAATTATTAACTTTTTTAAATATAGTTTAGGTCGTGACGCAGTAGGATCGCGTTTGACTGTAAACGTGATCGGTTGTTAGTTCGATTCCAACTCGGGGCAATGATTATATGTTAAATTATTTTTAAATCCTCGCTTAGATAAAGTGTGACGTTGAGTTCCACGATCATCGTAGTGTCAAGTTATTCTGTTATACACTTTCTGGTCGAAATTGAGATATCACTTGTTAAAAGGCGATTTTCAACGAGCAGAATCGTGCTTAGAGTCAAGTCAAGTTCCAATACGCCTCGATAACTTAAATATTGATTTTACCATTTTATACTAACAGCGCGTTAATTACGGTTTATATTTGAAGTCTAGGAAATAAATAATAATGTTAGTATTATAGATTCATTGATCTAGTAAGACAAAGTGCGGTTTCTGCCCAATTTACACGCTCAGTCGTTACTTAAAGAAGTATAGCAGCTCTCAAGAAAAAAATAATTATTATTAATGATTACTATGTTATTGATATACTAACGTATGATTAAATTTATTAAAGATTTTTTTAAAAAAATCCTTGTGTACAATTGTTTAATCATTTTAAGTTGTTAAATATAAAAAAAAATTGTACTGCATTTCGTCATGTCATAGGAGTTTTGATGAGTCTTCAGATTTTCGACTGAAAATCTTGTTTCAGTCGGACTGAAACTATGTGAAATGATGTATATCGAATCGATATAATTTATTTTAAGTTTAACTAACCGTGGCCAAAACCAGGTCTTGGTTCCGCAGTGGCACAGCCTCTCTCTGCATTCGCGATTGGATGTAGTTTCGATTCCCACTGGAGGGAGTGATTATATTTAAAATTTATTTTCCTTTTTCCGCTCTGGTAAACTAAGCGCGGCGTTAAGTGTGCAACTCAACACCCAATGTGTTGATTTCGGGCGGAAAGTACTGAACCAAATGTTGTCTGCAGTTCGTCTCTCATTACAATGCTATTCTGAATAAAACGTATATAAGGTAATACAAAATCTACCTATTGTTATTAAGAAAATAAAAAAAATGTACTTTTTTGTTTATTTATTTATAATAATTTATTTATAATTTTTTTTAATGATATTGTTGATCAATTATTTTTATTTTTTTTTGTATTTTTATTGTTTACTTCACTACAGATAGTTAAAATCCTTTCAATGGTAAAGGGCCTTCCCCAGCTTTCCAAATCTCTCTAACCTTAGTTTTCTCCTCTATTCCTGTCATTTCTTTTATATCTCCTATCCACGTTTCACATCCCCTACCTACGTATAAAAAGTAATATAAACTTTTTCATTGTAACATAAGCTGAAACTAGACTAAGTCTGGAAACTGTATAATTTACCTGTTTAAGTTGATAATCTTCTTAACAAGAAAGTAATAGGCTTTTACTATACATTTTATCTATAAGACTAATATTGCTGAAACTATTTTTCAATTCTTATAGCAATTTTGATTTAAAACAAATTACTTGAAGAACTTAAAATAGTTTTTATATATGTATTTATTATTATGTATCTTTTATTTGCTATAAATATGTATTTTTTTTAATTTTTGGCTGTAAACCAGAAAATTTTCTGTGCTTTTGTGGATTTAGAAAAAGCATTTGACAGGGTTGTAAGAAAGAAGTTATGGGAGATACTGCCCCGGTACAATGTGAACTGACCCTTGTTGCAGGCTGTAAAATCTCTTTATCGAGATAACTCAGCCTGTGTACGAGGAGGAGCTGGCATGTCGCCTCAGTTTGATATTCAATCGGTTGTCAAACAGGGCTGCGCCATGTCAGCTTGGCTGTTCAATTTGTATTTGGATAGTTGTCTCCAAGGAGTGAAAGATAGTGGCATAGGAGTAAAAGTTGGTGATTTGAAAGTAAACTGTCTGTTGTACGCAGATGATGCAGTGCTAATTGCATCATCAGAATGCGAGTTACAGGCATTGGTCACTACTCTGAAAGAAGGATGTGAAAGTAATAATCTAAACCTGAATGCGAGTAAAACTAAGATTCTTGTATTTGAAAGAGATGAAGAAAGAACGGAATGCAAGATTATGGTAGATAGAAAGATATTAGAAGAAGCTGGAAGATATGAAATGAATGTGGAAAGGCGTATTGCTGCTGGTAACAGGGTTAACGGTGCACTTGCTGCATTGATGCGACGGCAAAACGTCAGCGTACCTGCACGTGTTATCGTTCACAATGCAGTACTGATACCGACGTTGTTATACGGCAGCGAAACGTGGGTGTGTCAAAAGAAGAATGAAAGAAAAATGAATGCAGTAGAGATCAGATCTCTTCGTCGGATATGCGGAGTCAGTTAGCTGACCGTATATGCAGCGAGGAGATACGCAGAATGGCAGGTGTAAGCATGAATGTCACAGTAAGAGTGAAGAAGAACGTGCTCACCTGAGCACGTTCTTCTTCATTCTTACTGGACACGTACGTTTGGGCACGTAGAAAGAATGAACGATGAAAGAATGGTAAGAAAGATTTATGAAGCCAAGGTGAGTGGTACTAGAGGTCGGGGGAGACCTCGGTTGACATTCGAAAACACAGTATCGAAGGAAGGTCACGTAAAAAGCATGAGGACCTCCCGAAGGGTATGTATGAAGAGGATAGTGACTGTGGACGATGCGAAAGAGGTATGCAGGGACCGTAGCGTTTGGCGCTCCGTACTCTCTGACCACCCCGCCAGGGATAAAGCGTGAAGCTAAAAAAAATATATACACATATATAATATAGTGATTATATTCAAAATTATTTTCACTTCCTCGCTCTGTTAAGACAAAGCGCGGCGTTGAGTTTCACCACTCAACACGCAATGTCTCGAATTTGATGGAAAGCGAAATACAGAGTGTCTTGACACTAGATACTTTCTGTCTACTCCGCTATGCGGGATAAAAAGCGAAATACAATTACCTGTAACACGAATGATAAATACATTAATTAATTTTAATATGGAATATCGTTCTACTTTCCTTTTTGTTTATCTACGAAATTACGCATATCCTATCAAAAATGTATAGTTCATAATCATTACTTTAAAATGTAAAGAAAATTATGCGAGTAGGCGAGATGGAAATTTGGCATGGTTTGGTGTAGTCTATGTCGAGGACTACCGACCGAAGAAGTCAATTTTTTTTAATATTATGTTTAATGTACTGGCAATTTACTAAAATAAATTTTGAAATTACACACATTATCATGCGTTCAGCATATATGTATATAAAATGTTGTATGTGACATTCACGTTGCTAAGGCGACGCGTATTGTACGCGTCAATGGCGCTATTACCTAACAACGAATTGGGGAGTAAAATATATTTGTGTGTTAGTGTATTCTATGTTATGTAAAATATCTATTTGGCTCCAAATAAGTGGCCAAAAAAACATAACACACTCTAGTGTTAAATTCCAAGTGCCATACTCTTTTTGAACACGGAAGTCAATATACTCTCTTAAGAAGCACTTATGAAAAATCTAAATAAAGGAACAATATTTTAAACTATAATAATATCTTTACGTCAATAATTAGCTTATCTGTATTAACTTTAATTTAATTCCTCATATTAGTGAGATTATAGTAATTCTTGTATTTTTACTTAAATATTATTATTTTGAAATATAAAAGCTAAATGCTATAGTATATTCTTTACAGGTGCGCTCGTATCAACCCTTCGAGCTTATGAAAATAAAGTTTCTATTTACCCACTATATAAACTCATTTGATCATATCAATAAAATATTAAAAATGTCCATATTAATACCTACGTACGTTCGCATAGGTATACAATGATATACCTATGCGATAGATATGACCTAATAATTAAAAGCGTTTTTGTATGTAATACATACAACAGCAATTTCTCTTGATAATACTTTTGTTTGAATGTTGACAATAAGCAAAATTATTGAAAAACTGGCCAGGAGCGCCTAAATCCCGATGACACACGGACAGCGATAGAAAATACTAATAATAAATCTTAGCAATAGTGTACAGTTTTACCCTTTGTACCCAAAGACGATATATTAGTAGATTTCGTTGTTATTACATACACGAGTATTAATCTAAAAGAATATTAGTTATATATTATATAATTTAAAATTAACATATGCTAGAAAATTACTTCAGCGAAAAATATAAAAAGAAAGGCCAACTTCCAGTATTAACATTATCGATTTAACTCGCATTCTTACCCTTGATAACCTACACTGTTCTGAAAACTTTGACATTTTGGCAAAGTGCCCAGTCAGCTGCTTTATAATTTTACACGAGAAAATACGATAAAAGAAACATAGTAATAGGAAGCTTAAATATATATTGTGAAAGTGCCAACATAAAATAAGTTACATAGTTCATACCTAGGAATAATTAATTCTAACTCATTGTTTAGTTATCACTTGAAATCATATGATAGTGGAATTGCGTCCGACTGTAAGCCCGACCGTTTATGCACTTAACTCGTAATATCTCGAATTTGGCGGAAAGCTTTATTTTTTAAACCTACAACCTATGCCCATAACAGCTGAGATACTTTTAGATTTAGTAGAGGCCATCGAGGCTCAGTCAGACGGCGTTTAACTGTAAACACAATTGGTGGGTTCGATTTCCACTTCGGGGAATTTTTTTTTGTGACTTCTACCACTTAACAAGCAATATAGGAAGGCGAATGTGTTCGAATATGTATGTTTTTTTATAAACTTATATATTAATAAGAGAAAGGAAAATATTCAAACATTTTTTTTATAAAAATATATATATATATATATATATATATATATATATATATATATATATATATAAATATGCGAACATGTATAAAATTATTTATAAGTACTTTATTTTTTATAATAGTGATGTGCACCACATTATAACATTAAACATTATATTAATTATACATACCTAATACGATAGCATTACATTACTCATCGTTGGCATACATTCACATTGCTCGAAGTATAAAACAGAATTCGCTATGTCTTAACAAAGTGTACGTCTAACGTAGTAAAGGTATATAACGCGTATATCACCCGTCAATGTATTAGAAATGATGCATACAACTACATTGGTATTGGAAGTTAGTAGCAATTAGTAATTTGTCACGCATTGAATGAATAAAACTCTAGGTAAGATATTTTTTTAGCATCACCCTTTTATCCCGCATAGCACGGTAGTCAGGAAGTACTTAGTCTCAAGAAACTATGTACTTCGCTTTCTGCCGACTTCGAAGCAATAGAGAACGTGTTGAGTAGCGGAACTCAACGCCGCGCTTTGTCTCACCAGAGCAAGGAAATGAAATTAATTTTTAATATGTAATTATTATTTTTTTTAGTAAATGGATTGTAAAGTACAGATAGTCTACTGATTTATCATTGATATTAATAAATTTCTTTAGATACGTTAATTATATTTCTCTGTTTTTTTTATTTTTCATAATGTCTCTTTCTGGATAGTATAGATATAAATAGGATTTTTAGTACTGGAAATATTACGTGCCTGTTTTTCGTTAGTCTAGGGTTGTGAACCAAATATAATTATCTGGTAAGAGAGACGACGTGAACTGATTTATGGTTCACGTTTAAAACAATACATTTCTTTGTTTAAAATAATTGATTAAAACAGATCGAATAAAAAATACAAGTACTAAATGTCTGTTTCCATGTTTCGCAAAATTAGAATTCCCAATAAAATTTTATTAGGTTGCGTGTTCAACGAAAAAACGGGCAAAGTTCGAAACATTAATTTGCATTAAACAGACAGACAGTTAGAAAACAAAACGTCTTCGCAATTTCGTCATTTTTCTAACGATATACTTTTAATATTATTGTATGTATATTTTACTTACTTTATGCACTTCTTTGTAGAACGTATTTTGCTTTGTAGTATACCTGTTCTATCTAGTTGTCTGAAAGAGATTGTTTTTAGCGATAAGGCTGCCATTGTCCATTTATCTTAAATATATTGTTTATATCATAATATAATTTATAACATGTGCAATAAAGTATCGAAGTGCAAGTGAGACCCGTTGTGGCGCTGTAGAACAGCGTCCAATTGTAAACACGATTGGTTGTGGGTTCGACCCCCACTCGGGAGAGTGATTATATGTATTTTTTTTCATTTCTTCGCTCTGGTAAAGACAAAGTGCGACGTTGAGTTCCACCACTTAACACACAATGTCCTGAATTCGGTGGTAAGCGAAGTACCGAGGGAGGAGGTCGAGGAGGTAAGGTCTTGACACTAGTTACTTTCTGTCAACCCTGCTATGCGGGATAAAAAGCGTGAAGCTAAAAAAAAGTAGATAAATAAATCATTGTCTATGTTGCAATACGTAAATTAGATTCTAGACCTAGATCTGCTGAGTGCTAATAAAACACGCCGTCGTGACTCACTATGGAAATGTCTGATTACATACTGTGGTTGCGCGTTACAATGTTTTTCTTTTCTATAAATTAGACAAAGGGCAGTGTTCTGTTACGCTACTCAACACACAATATCTCTGTTTTGGCAGAACATAGCGAACTGGGTGATTTTTTACTTTTAGTAGGAGATCTTCAAAATTATATTTTTTTGACATTTTACGTATACCAAATTAATAGAATATTGTTGACTTATATGTTCCCATGACTTGCCTACAAATTTTCATGACATGCCCTGTTACGCACTAAAGCAGAAAAATAAAAGTACAATATTATTCACATTATTTAATTAATAAAACAGTTTTGTCAGTACGTTCAAAACGTACACATTTTCATTCAATAGTACAACTACTGTTTGGTACGCAAATAATAGTTGGGTGCTGCCAAAAATTCCGACGAGGCGTTTGTTAATATGACAATTTTAAACTTACAAGATAAAATTGTATGACATGTCGGTTCATATAAAATACGGCGGAAAAATATATGAACGATATTTAATCTATAAGTTTCTGTTATAAAATACTCATACTATATTTAGAAGGGAATTTAACATTTTTATTTTATTTGTTTAAACAATAATGAAATCATCATTATTCATTCAAAATATTTTATTATTTTGAAGTGTAGAATACACTTAGGATAAAAGAAATTTATTTTTATGAGAGTACAAAGACCATACAAGGACCGGTCGTGGCGCAGTGGGACAATGTCTGATTGTAAACGTGATTGGTTGTGGGTTCAATTTCTACTTGAGGAAATATTTGTATTAAAAATATTTATTTTTTTTTTCCACTTTGATAAAACAAAGTGCACTGCAAGAGTTCGCTACCAAACGTACCGTACTGCACTTTTTTGCACACAGTGCCCCGATTTCAGACGAAAAGCAGTCAATGGAGTGTTTTGACACTGGCATATGAGCTATGCGGGATGAAGCGTGAAGCTGTGAATTTGTTACTTTTATGGTATATATAGACAGCTAGGCAGACAGTTGCCTAACCTGTAGTAAAATTTAAGACGCTCAGTTAGTCACTTATATTCTCATACTTACTTCATTATACGAGAACAATAACAATATAGACAACAATAAAACATTTCAGTATCTTGGACTCAGATATGTAATTATATTTTGACATTATCCATATTTGCATATAAAATAATATTATTTTATATTATTTACAGGTGGACTTGTACCGTGAGATTACCTTCCGTAATTCAGGCCAGACGTACCGGGGCGTCCCCGTGATGGCGAGCAATATGGACACCGTTGGTACATTTGAAATGGCCAAGGAATTGTCAAAGGTATTATTTATTGAACGGTGTAATTTTAAAAAATCTTATTTTTTTGTAACAATTTTTTTGTTTATTGTATAAGATTTTTTTTAGATTACGTGAAAACATCTTTTACACGAGTTTTATTTGGCGAGGCTTAACGCCGCTATTTGCCCTACTGGAGCAAAAAAAAATTGAAATAAATAAAAAAAAATCTATGTAATATATGTATTAAGTTACTATTGTGTATAAATAAATACAATTAAAATAAATTGAAAGTGTCTGTTTCCCATGTATTAAATGGTACAGATACAAAAATAACATTTTTTACAATTTTTGTCTCGAGTGATTATATTAAAATTATTTCACTTCTTCGCTCTGGTAAGACAAAGTGCGGCGTTAAGTTCCATCATTCAACACGCAAATTCTGGAATTCGGTGGAAAGCGAAGTACGAAGTGACTTGACACTAGGAACTTTCTGTCTACCCTGCTATGCGGGATAAAAGAGTGAACCTAAAAAAATATAAGCTCACATAGCTATCTTATGTTGGTTAATATATAATATAATATAATAACTTCTAATAACCTAATATAGTTAGCAGAAGTTTTGAGTACAGCTCTTTTGTTAGCAACAAAGTAGTGCTATTTAGTCTATCACTTCTTGAAATGCTGATACGAAGTATATTATCTCGTGTCTAGTGAAAAAGATGCATAAACACTGCAGCTTGTATAAACATATTACGATCATAATATAAATAATTATATAATGTATTTTTTGCTTTGTTCTAGTACGTTATTATGAGTTTTAGTTTAAGTAGTTAGATTTTTTGTTCATGTTTATGATCATAGTTGAAATAGTTTGTATATATTTGTATGTTTGTTATATCTTCATAGTCTATATGATATTTTACTTAGATATCATATATGCAACATACTATGAAACTTACCAGTATTAGAGTAAACTTGGTATACAAACTGAAAATTGAGATCATCGTGACGTTTTGGCTTCGATTCCCTTTCGCAGCATCAATGCACTTCATTACATTATTTTCAAGACGCTGCTCTATTTAGACGAAATTGCGGCGTTGAGTTCCGCCATTTAACCTATAATCTCGAATTCTAAGCAAACACCACACTGTATAGGCACTAGGCTCTCTCGTATTACTCTACTGCGAACAGTAGTAGTAGTTTTTTCAACTTGATGCTTTTACCCGCAAATGAAAGCATTAAGTTGAAAAAAAAATTAAGCGTTCAATTTTCACAGTTGTTTAGATATGATCTAAAATAGTTTCCTTTTCAGCACGGCCTCTTTACGTGCATTCACAAATATTACTCATTGGATGAATGGAAAAAATTCGCCGAAGAAAATCCGGAGTGCTTAGAACAAATGGGTATGTTTTTTTTAGTTTTTAATAAATGACTGTTTACTTTAAAAATAAGTAATTTTAGAAAACCATCGTAGATTAGAGCTGTATGTAAATATGCTAATTAAAAAATTGACTGAAATTATTATTTTTATACTTGTAACTAATTATTTTTGTTGTCAGTATAGTTTAATAGGAATTTCGACGTAGCTCGATAAGAAGGCGAAAGAGTCGTGGATTCGAATCCTGTTTTGTTATTTTTTTTAATTTTTCTAAATATCAAATATTTATTTAAGTTTTGTAATATCGTATCCTATCGACATATTCTTAAAATGAATAATATTTGGTACTTTTAAACAAAAATGATTTATTTTTATTACAGCCGCAAGTTCAGGAACAGCGGAGGCCGATTTCGACCGTCTCTCAGAAATTCTGAATAACGTGAAAGATCTCAAATTCGTTTGTCTCGACGTAGCAAATGGATATTCACAGCATTTTGTTGAGTACGTAAGGAAAGTGCGAGCTGCGTTCCCAACTCATACTATTATAGTAAGATATTTTTTTAATTTATTTAACTTTAAGGTTTTTTACCTATTTACATTTGCATTTTGTTTTTCAAAGTGGTCACTCAGTCTAAGTAACATACTTTGAAACCTAAATTTTTAATACTTCTGTAATGAAGTAAATTGAAAGCATTATAAGTTTGTTATTATGAAAAACTTTGAAGTAAAAATTGTTACCGATAATTTCGTATTTCAGGCGGGTAATGTCGTTACTGGAGAAATGGTGGAAGAACTAATACTGTCTGGGGCTGACATTATAAAGGTATTTTTGTGACTTTACGTTTCCCACTGAATATATCATATTGCGTTTCGAATGGTGTATTTTTTTACTTCTATGTAAACATTAAACTGCAAAAATTATATATTATATAATATAAAAAACAAATATATATTATATATATAACATTGTAAATGTGTTAAAATACTTAAAATATTCTAAATAATTGTTTAATTAACTTTGACTACGAAACGTAAATAAAATTTAGCTTATTTTCTCCCTTTATCCCGTATAGTAAAGTAGGCAAAGAGTGTCAGGATTAGGTTTAACGCATTTTGTCTTATCAGAGCGGTGTAATGAGAATAATTGAAGAATTATTATTTCTTCGAGTGGGAATTGAACCAACGACCATTGCTTTTACATTCAACCGCCTAATATGTTTATACTACTTTTAATTTTATAGGTGGTTTTAAATTTAGAATGATCTCAATTTTTTCGAATCTGTGCATAGCGTAGACAATAAACTGACTGTAATGCAAATGAAAAATGCCTATTGCTAGGGTTTATCATATCTTCCCAAAATTGGAACCATAGAAGTTCTTTTTAAACCAAATTCTTAACACTGAGATTTCTAAATATCTATTTATTCTATTCTAAATATTTTTGCATTATTTTTAACTTTAATTTCTTAATTGCAGGTCGGTATCGGTCCAGGCTCGGTCTGCACGACACGTATTAAGACCGGCGTAGGGTACCCACAGTTGTCAGCAGTCATAGAGTGCGCAGACGCAGCGCATGGCCTCAAAGGACATATTATATCGGTAAATTATTACATTATACCTAAAGATTAGTTATTTTAAATTTATTAAACACAAACAGGTATTCGTGATGAGATGCGAACATTGATGTTTTTTCAATGATAAATTATTATATATTTTTAAGGCTACGTAACAAAAACAATTACAATTATACTTTAATTGTTGTGTTGTGGGTTCTATCCCCACTCGGAGAAGTGTTTATATTTAAATTATTTTCACTTCCTTGCTCTGGTAAGGCATAGTGCGGCTTTGAGTTCCACTACAACACACAATTCGGTGGAAACTGTAGTATGGAGTAGAGTCTTGAGACACTAGGTACTTTATGTCTACTATAAGTGAATCTATTTAAAACGGGTTAATCGTTATATATTGTATAGTATATATTATATTTTTAAAAACTCGATTAAAAACCATTTGTAGTCAAAATTACCCGTTAATAGTTAAAATAAAAAAGGCTGTCAAAAAATGTCTTCGATCAGGTAATCATTGAATACTGAAGTATTTCATAAAAACTTTTTTTCGATAGTTTCCAATATTTTTCTGTATACCTTGTAGGGTGAATTCCAAATTTTTTAGCCGCCAAATTCAAGACATTGCGTGTTAAGCGGTGGAATTTAACGCGACACTTTGTCTTACCAGAGCGAGGTAATGAAAATAATTTAAATATAATCATTCCCCCAAGTAGGAATCGAACACGCTGTCCAACTGCGCTACGACTTCGTCTTTTTATGTTTTTTATGGTTTTAATTGAGTCTTGTACTACCCTTGACGAAATTATTAATATAGATAAAGATAATATTGTCTTTGGATACGTATGTAAATTTGCAAGGAAAACGAATGCCAATAAATAAGTCAAAATTCTAAACGTAATTAATGCTAGATTTTCCTAGATATATAATAGAAGAAATACACTTAAAGAATTATCTAGAAATCAGTAATATTTCCACAACCAGGACGGTGGCTGCACTTGTCCGGGTGACGTAGCCAAAGCATTCGGCGCGGGCGCGGACTTCGTGATGGCGGGGGGCATGTTCGCGGGACACGACCAGTGCGGGGGCGAAGTGGTTACTAAATCTGATGGGAAGAAGGTCAAGCTGTTCTATGGCATGTCCTCGTCGACTGCTATGTTGAAGCATTCTGGTGGGATCGCGGAGTATAGGTCTTCTGAAGGTAGGTTCTTTATAGAGGTAATGAGCTTCTCTTCTCCTAGTTTTGAGTATAGAGTGAATTATTTAGTATTCATTATTGCACGCTTGTATATGCTTAATAATAAATAACAAAAAATATTTGAATTTTTTTTAAGAACATCCTAAGACAGGTCTTTTAAAAATAGGTCTTAGTTATAATGAATTTAGTCATGAGAGTTTACAATTGGGGAAGCAAATCCATTATATCTGATTTTAAGAAAGTCAAGCTGTTCTTCCCTCTCAAATTACTTACATTCCTAAAGTTATATAAAAAGTAACCTTATTTCTTTTCTTATCCAGGTAAAACAGTAGAAGTCCAATATCGAGGTGACGTCGGTGTTACAGTCAAAGATATCCTAGGTGGCCTCAGATCCGCTTGTACGTATGTAGGAGCGGCCCGGCTGAGGGAACTACCGCGGCGGGCCACCTTCATTAGATGCTGCAGACAAGTTAATGATGTCTTCTCGTAATTTATGATTGCCTGGTACCGATAGAACTATAGATAGAACATTGTTTTCTGAAAATTACTGGCTGGTTGACTTAAATCAAACTTAAATTAAAATAAAACTTTTTTAATAAACTTAAATTTTATTAAAATTATAAGCAAAAATCCAGTAAAAAATAAAAAAAAACATTCAAATTTCATTAGGGGCTTAATGATGACTTATATGATAGCCGGGTACCTATACGCATCGAATAGAAGAATATTTAGAAGATTTTTTTCTTAAAAATACTGGCTGGCTTAAATCGAAATTGAATAAAAAATCAATTAAGTAAAATAAAAAAATGATTATTTCAAATTCAACAAATCGTAAACAAATGTTTATTAATCGATTATTGTCATTAAAAAATTACGACATTGTCATTGGATAAAAAAAGGAGACATTTTATTTATGCTATTTATGACAGATTATAAATAAAATAATTACTATTTAAAAATGCTTGTGCCTGTTTAGAATATTTTTACTCTGTCTCTACAAGAATGGAGTGAATGAAGAATAAAAGCTAACTAGTTAAAATGACGCACTTTATCTCTTAACAGCACAAAATTATAGCAATTTATGAAGAGTTGATAATTTTTTAAATTAAACAATTTGAAACGGATTAAGAATGTGTAATTTGGTATTCAAAAATACATTTTTGTAAGTCCTACTCGTGATGTTCGAAAAAATTCTTGATTAATCCGTTTAAAATAGTTTCATTAAAAATGTGTAATAATTGCGAAAATCAAAGATTTTATTATGATACGCTATTGCATATAAATACTATGTATAATTCGAAAAATGTTATGTCTGTGAATTTGATTACAAATAAAATTAGTATGTTGAAGAACTCTTAATATATTATTTTTTTAACATTTCAACATTAAAAAGTAATGAATATTCAAAATATTTATTATCTACGTTCATATTGAGTAATAAAGATAGTATACATATTTTAGAAATTTGGCAGACTTGATTTTTCAGTAAATTATTTTTCATATTGTATGAATAAAGCAGATTAATTATATTAACTACAATTTATAATTTAAAAATAATAAATTTGAAAAGTGATCTAATTTTGTTTCTAAAGCACCTAGGCATAGTATTGTTATATAGCTAGCTTTGTGAATTATTAAAAAAAATGAACTAAACATTTTTAATCTGTGTAATATTATGTGAACGTATTTTTGTTTGAAGAAATGTTGTAATAAGATTTACTTCTACGGTTTGTTTCTTTTATAATTATAGTTTTTTAAATTACTTTTTAAGCACAATTAATTGTAATTAAGTTTTAAGTGTAATTAATAAGACAATTAATTTTATCTGACAAAAGACGAAGTGTGTGAAAAAAAACTAAAATAAACTGTTTATGATTTATTTTGTAAATTTTTTTTATTTATTATTAAATACTGTTTAAAAATTCATGTTAAATATCTTTTTGCTATTCACTTAATTAGTGTTGAAAAAGTAAGCAAAACTGGTATTTTATATTATTGGATAATAGATCGTTTATACTGCATAGGAGAGTAGTTGGAGTAGTAGTTAGAGTAGTGTCAAGACTCTCTGTTCAGCCTTGAAATCTAGGTATTGTATATTAAATGGTGATCTCACTGCCGCGCTTTATCCTAATAGATAAAAAAAATAAGAAACTAAAAAATACCTCAAATGCGGATCGAAACCAGACGCGTTTAAGGTTGGTTGGTTGGTTGATTTTTAGCTTATGGCGTTTTGAGCATGCTAGTTGAACACAAATCACTCCGCCAATGTCACGTTGACAGGAGAGCACACGAAGGAGGTCGTACGGTAAGCAAGTGAATTGAAACACACCTAAACATTTCATTTATAAAGAGATCCCGTAAAAAGTCTGCATCTACAACAACACAACACAAAATACATATTTATACAATCTACACAAGAACTGGTTAATAAACAGATAATATTTAACACATTAAGTACGTCTACAATTTCATCTTATTTTTTTTAATATATTTACACAGAAATTTACATAGAGGAGTAAACATAAACATTCAAAGATAGAATAAAAGAGTTTAGAACAGCTAAAAAGGATATGGGAGCCTTCATCGAGACCACACTCACACAGAGAATCGTCCCTAATCCCGATCTTAGTCAGATGTACAGGTGGGCATGAGTGTCCAAAGCGCAAACCACAGACAGTTGAGATGACCTAGCGATCTGCATGTCTTAATCTATAAAACCACGGTCGTTTTGGGATCTTTGCTTGAATGAGTGCATAATTTTTACCTTTTAGACGATTCGACAACTCCCAATGACGATTTCAAGAACTATCCAAATAACTTTTTGCAAGAGACAACAAATCTTGGGCCAAAATAAAGAAATATTCGAGTGTTCCGCGCTGAACAGCTGAATCCTTAAAATAATAGAAGATCCTAATAGTTTACCATGAAAAGGTTTTTGTTTGATGGCCAATAAGCAACTTAGTCTGTAAAGATAACAGTCCGTGAGAAGACAACAAATCTTGGGCCAAAATAGAGAAATATTCGAGTGTTCCGCGCTGAACAGCTGATTTAGCACAGTTATCTGCTGTAACATTACCACTAATCAAAGAATAACCCGCGATCCAAATTAATGAGATATCCAAATCCATTCGATGACATGCAAACAAAGCTTTACGAATCCTTAAAATAATAGAAGATCCCAATAGTTTACCATGAAAAGGTTTTTGTTTGATGGCCAATAAGCAACTTAGAGAGTCTGTAAAGATAACAGTCCGTGAGAAGTCATGTGAAAGCGTAAACAGGATTGCTTCCAATAGAGCAACAGCCTCACCTGTTAACACTGATGATTCGGGGGGACATTTAAATTGTAAAATAATTTTGAATTTTGGGATCCAGCAAGCCGCACCAACACATCCTTCTATTGAAAGCTTGGAAGCATCAGTAAAGATGAGAAGATGGTTAAACAAATTTCGCTGAGTTAACGAATTAAAATTTGTGTTGGCACCCGGATCTTCTTTGGACAAGCCAGTATCTGTGATAATGATTAGGGAATGAATTAGGGTCTGATAAGGAGTACAATAAAGTGGATTACAAGGAATTTTTTTCAAGGAATGAGGGAGATTGGTAAATCTAAGGAAACTGTTGAGTAAATATGATACCGATTTATCACGATTACAAATGTTGGGTGATGTGGATAGTTTAAACAATAGGGGATGGAAAGAGAGCTGTAATGATACACCTATAAATCCGATCGGACAGGAATTGACATCGGAGAGGAAGAGGAGGATCAACACACTCCACTTGAAGTGGGTTCGTAGGAGTAGACTTAATTGCACCTAAAACTATTCTAAGGCATTTGATTCGATTTAATTTACCATTAGCAACTTTATTAAAGGGGTCTAAAACAAATAAACTGTAGTTAGTGCGACTACGGACTTAAGAATTGTACAATAGTTTTTAAGTATAAGGATGTAAGCACTCACCAGATACTGCGCGTAGAGCATTAATAGCTTTTTCACATTTTTTACTAAGATATTCAGAATGTAACATTCCGTTCAGTCGTTTGTCAAGAACCATGCCTAAGAATTTAATATTATCAGAAAAATTAATAATTTCATCGTCAAAGTAGATTTGAAAATTTTGTTCCAAATTTTCAAACACACAAAGTAGAAATAAATATGATATATACATACTATACATATTAACATTTAAATATACACATATATATTCATATATCTACACACATATATATATATATATATATATATATATATATATATATATATATATATATATATATATATATATATATATATATATGCGAGCCTTCGTATACGGGAAGCCATTGCTAGGATGTAGTTCTTCCAGGTAAGATCAATGAGAACCCCTAGATATTTTATAGTGCGAACCCGTGTTATTGTGCTACAATTACAAATGCTGTCCAGTTCTATGAGCTATTATTGAAAAAGAATTAGGTGCCAAAAAACGTTTGTGACCAAAAGTTATATACTGAGTTTTTTCTTCATTTAAAGACAACATATTACAGGATAGCCAATTTATCACAACAGAAAGAGTCTTTTCACTATTATCTCGAGTATTTTTCCAACTGTTGCCATGTACAAGCAAAGCGGTATCATCTGCATAAGACATAATTTTGCAATTTGGCATTTTAAGATTATATAGATCATTAACATAAATTAAAAAGAGAGTGGCACCTAAAACACTGCTCTGAGGCACACTATACGAGAGACTTGCTTTTTCACTGGTAATGCCACCAATTGTAATTAATTGTGTTCTATCTGATAGATAGCTCTTAAAGAGATCCAAAGCTTCTCCTCTGATACCAACTGCTTCCAATTTATTAAGCAGCATCGGTAGAGACACTGTGTCAAACGCCTTGGAAATGTCCAAGAAAATACAAGGAGTTTTTATTTTTTTATCAATATTTTATACTACATCATCTACTAAGCTCATGAGTGCGTCCTCCGTAGATTTGCCAGCTCTAAAATCATATTTGTTAGAAGACAGCAAGACATATTTATTCAGGTAAGAGACCAGTCTTTTACTAATAAGTTTTTCAAGAACCTTGGAAAGTGCGCTCAAAACAGATATAGGGCGATAGTTACTCATACGACCCTTACAACCTTTCTTATAGATTGGGTGAACAATAGCCTTTTTAAACACTCTTGGGAATATATCTTGAGATAGACACAGGTCGCAGACCCATGTTATCGAAGGAAGAAAAATGTCTACAGTGTCCTTAAGGATAGATGATGCTATACCATCCCATCCCATTGCACAGTCACCATTAAAACTGTAGATGATTGATGTGATTTCTGAGTTATCAGTTGCATTGATGACAATCGTGTTTGGCGTTGACTGGGAAACGAAGAAAACTATGGTATTTTCTTTAGAATAGTTTGTAATTTTTTTACAATATTCCAAGTTTTTTTTTTGTGTTCTAATTAGCTTTCTCGAATACGTTTCTCGAATCGAAATTTTTGTATCGTCAATAAGTGATTTGGAAAATCACATTATTGGCGTGTTTTTTAGTTTTTTTAAAAAGCTTATCACGATTACGTATACAACGGAGTAACCCAGGAGTAATCCAGGGTTTTAAGATAAGTTTTCTGGAAGACATCAATATCTCTCTTGAGTTAATTTGTATAGCAGAAGATATTTTTGTGACTAATTTCTCCGCAGCAAACTCTGGATTAGATTCACTTAGGATGTCAGTAAAATCGGAGTTTTTAAGGGAATTAATAGGAAGGGAATTGTCTTAGTTTTATACTTTAATTCACAACAAATGCAAATAGAATTATGAACAGTTAAAATTCTTAATGCAGTAGTAAGAAGGAGAACGATATATGGCAACGATAACAAGAGAAGATGAAAGCCTGATTTGGATACAATTTGCCTCGCTAAAATCCTCACCACTATTATTAGTCTTTGTTCAGCTCTTTCCATCTTTATGCGGATGATCTACAACTTTATGTATCGGCGCACTCTCATGATATTGATAGTGCTATTGCAAAGCTAAATGTAGACCTTCGTAGCATCTGCTCCTGGTGCAAAGCTACCTTGTTACTACGTGTTAACCCGGCGAAATCTCAAACTATTTTAAATGGTAGCTCTTCACAATTAGCTAAGCTCAACCACAATATACTATCTCCTATCTGTTTCGATAACACTTTTCTTGTTCTGAGCAAGTTTGTCAAGAATTCTTCCTTCTATTAGACACGTCGTTCTCCTGGTCTGTTCAAATTGCTGAAGTCAGCAGGAAAGTTTTTGCTGTAATCAGCTCGCTAAGGCGCTGGAAACATCTGATACCGGTCAAGACAGAAACAGCTTTAGCACACGCTCTCTTACTATACATGGATGATGCTATCTCGACATCACAGATGATCAGCTTAATAAGCTCGAAAGGCTACAAAATGTGTGCATTAAATTTATTTTTATCCTGCGAAAATTTGATCACGTTTCGGAATACCAAACTAAACTTAAATGGCTTAGTAAAAGTCACCGTCTTACACATCCTTATACTTCTTTATTCAATCCTATAAAATCCTTTCTCTCCTAAATACTTAAAGACTTTAAATTCATGGGTTCTGAAATATATTCCCAAATTCAACTTCGATCACGTAGTGACAACCGATAAATGTTGCCAATAACTCAAACCCGTTTTTATGGCGATTCATTTACTGTGAAAGCTGTACATCTACGGAATATCATTACATCAGAGATTCGTCATTCTAAATCTCAAAATATATTTAAACGTCGTCTAATTAATTATTTCCTCTCCTTGCAATAATATATATGTATATGTGTGTATGTATGTGTGTCTGTATATATATGTATGTATGTGTATATATGGGGTTTCCCAATAAGAACGATATGTTTTGAAATTGAAATAAAACATGTAATATATGTTCGAATTTCGTGTTCAATAGGTTTATTTGATAGGATATTTTATGTTTTTTATGATTTAAACAAAATATCGTTTTAAAATAAAATTTTTGCACTGGTGAAAACGATCGGTCCAATTTTCGATGACTCGGTGCAGCATTTCGGCTGGTATGGCCGCTATAGTCGCTCGAATGTTGCGCTCAAGGTCTTAAATCGTAGCTGGTTTATTAGCATACACTTGAGATTTAACATACCCCCACAAAAAATAGTCCAAGGGTGTTAAATCGCATGATCTTGGTGGCCATTTATGAGGACCATTGCGAGAAATAACCGACTCACCAAACTTATCACGCAATAAATCCATTGTGACAGTCGCAGTGTGGCATGTTGCACAATCTTGTTGGAAATAAATGTCGTCCGCATCGATTTCATACACTTCAGGAAAAAAAAATCGTTCTACATGTCACGATAACGGTCGCCATTGACAGTAACAGTACGGCCTTCGTCGTTTTTGAAAAAGTACGGGCCAACGATTCCACCGTATGGTACGGTGGAACCGCACCAAACAGTCAATTTTTCAGGATGTAATGGTGTTTCATGAACCACTCTTGGATTTGACTCACTCCAGTAACGACAATTCTGTTTGTTCACATAACCATTGAGCCAAAAGTGAGCCTCATCTGAAAAGATGATTTTTCTATGAAATTCGGTGTCCGTTTCCATCATTTCAAGCGCCCAATCAGCAAATTCACGATGTAATCGATGGTCTGCTGGCTTGAGTTCTTGTGCCAACACAATCTTATATGGATGTAGGCTAAGATCCATACGTAAACTTTGCCAGGTTGTCATTCTGGATAAGGCCAATTCTTGTGCACGTCGTGGAACGAAAACATTTTGATTTTCTTCGACACTGGTTGATACGGCGGCAATATTTTCTTTACTATGGCCTGTTCGTTGTCGTGTTGGTGGTCTACTATCGTGCAAAGAATATTCACTTTCTAGATTTTGGATTGTGCGACGTATAACAAGCTCAGACGGTTCACCATGACGACCATATTTAGCACGAAATGCTCTTTGAGTAGAGACAATACTTATTGAATTTTGATAGAAAATTTGGACAATTTCCAAACGTTTGAACTTGTTCGTGATTAAATGGCAAATATTACTAAACACAAAACAACACAAATGTCAAATGTTAAACAACTAAGATGGCGGCTGTGAGCTATCAAAATCCTATCATCCCTATTGGGAAACACTATAATCAATAATTTCCTATTGTATACCATCTTGGGGTTGTGCTGCAAAAACAATTTTACTTCCACTAGAAAGAGGCCAGAGGTGTATCTTAAAGATTATCCTGTCTAAACCGGTTTGTTTCCCCACAACAGATTTATACCAATCGTGTAAAGTGTTAACAGTCCGGCAACTGTTTCTTCTCTGCTCTGTTCTACAAAAGCATAGAATACTTGCTACGATTTGCAGTTTATGTCCAGTAAACGCAGAGTTGATAAAATTTTAAAAATTGAAATGCGACGTACCATATCTTCTAATAAACAATTTTTTTTACCTAAGTCCCATTTTTTACAATAATATCAATAAAAAATAAATATATACCCTCTAACTTCTCATCAATGTGAAATCAACTTAAAAAATTTGTTATTAAAATTAAATTATAATCAGACAGAAGATCCCCTTATTGTCTAACAATACTTTGGATTATAAGTGTAAACATCACACACACACACACTCACATACAATACACCCACACTCATATTCACATAATCACAAACTCAAACACAAACATAAGCTCACGTTCTCTTCATAAACTTATACACTACCATATTAACCTTTGTATCAATTCATAAGATCTTAATATTATTTGAATATATAATGAACGATATTATTAGTTTCGATGTTACTTTGGTTTTTTAAAAAGACGCTTGTGAGGCGGGCGTTAATGACTGCGACTCAGTTTCATACTAATACAGTTATTATCGACTTTATTATTAAAAGAAAATTTTTCATTTCTCCCATTACTGGGGTATTTTTCCTAATGCGGACTTTTGGTCAAACATTAGAAGTAATATGATGATGATTGTGTGTATGTACTCACTGTAGGGATAAAAATTTCTTGACAATACGACATGTGTTAAGTATGACTGCTTTTTGTAACTGAAGATAAAGTAAAGGGTGAATGTCAAGCTGCTTGAGACACTCATGTAGTGTGATTGGTATAACTCCTGTAGTTGAAACTATAATTGGTAATGTTTATACTATATTTACTTGCCATTGTGATTTGAGTTCTATGGATAAATCAGTGTATTTCGTTATTTTCTCTGTGTGAGCAGAT
Organism: Dryadula phaetusa; assembly: GCA_032432895.1. Classification (NCBI taxonomy): domain Eukaryota; kingdom Metazoa; phylum Arthropoda; class Insecta; order Lepidoptera; family Nymphalidae; genus Dryadula; species Dryadula phaetusa. The sequence continues at coordinate 3,467,079 of JAOYRS010000077.1, forward strand.
GAAAGGTTATGTGTGTTTGGAATTGCAATATCTATAAAGTAAACGGTTTTGTGTTTCTTGACATGTAATATTATATCCGGACGATTATGATGTACTGTACGGTCTGTGATTATTGTTCAGTCCCAGTAGAGCTTATATTCAGTTGTATCTATTACTGACTGTGGTTTATATTTATAATAAAGAACAGTTTCATTTATTAAATTAAGTTTTTTAGCTAAATATTGATGAACAATGCATGCTACCTGGTCGTGCCGATGTTTGTAACCTGTCTGTGCAATAGATTTACATGCACCTGTAATGTGTTGTATTGTTTCACTAGCGCTGTGACAATGTCTACATAGGTCTATCTGGGTATCGTGAATAATGTGTTTTTTATAATTACGTGTTCTATTATTTGATCTTGTATGGCTAAAATAAATCCCTCCGTTTCCGGTAATAATTCGCCTTTCTTTAACCACGTATGTGTGTACTGGAAAGCTTTTTGTACCAGTAATTATGGATTCGGTCGGTCCCAGTAGCCTTCCAATTATATATTTTATTGATGACATATCTTAACAAATTTATAATTTATATATAATATATATATATATATATATATATAAATATATATATATATATATATATATAAATTATAATGTATGTATATATATATGTGTATATGTATATTTATTTTGGTGGTTGCCTTGAAAAGATTGCTTTTAGCGATAAGGCCGCCATTGGACTTATATGATTTTTTTTTGTAAAAAAATATTTTATGTATTTTATTTTGTTTATGTGCAATAAAGTATTAATAATAATAATAATAATAATAGCAATTTCAAATGAGGTGAGAATGAAGTATGTGCGTACGATAAATATGTTCATTTCAACTGACCATTTTTTTCGGGTACGCGAGCTTACCATGGCGGGTGCAGATAAATCATCCATGTTAGGACCCTGCACAACGTCCGTGCTAGAATGGGTTAATGAAACAGATGATAACGAAGGTGATGTTATGAAGAGTGATGATGAAGGTGATTGAAATGAATTAGATGACGATGAACATGGTGATGATTCGACTGTAATATATTCTTCGACTGGAGCCCGCCTGTTCAACTCCTCGTCGCCGATGGTTCGTATGCTGAGACACCTAGCATCGGCTCCAGGTGCGCCCCGGCGACCCCCGGGTAGCGGCCGTAAATTGTACTCTTTTACCCATTATTCATAAAAAGGGTTTGGGAATTATTAGTTTAGGAAGGGTAAGCCAAGATGTTATTGGTATTATGAAATGTTGTCTGATATCTTAATTATCAAGTTATTTAGGCAAGGTGTTACAGCCTTAAGTATATACCTCCTTCCCGTAAGCCCCACCACCACGACAAGGTTAATTCCCATGGGAGGTTATTGTTATTATTATTATAAAACACCACATTGGTATAAAAATTAAACGTGTGGAAAATGTAAAAAAAAAGAAAAAAAATTGTGCTTACATTTGGCACGGTTACGTTTTGTCATTAAGACAGGAATATGTTTTAACTTAATAGAACTCCAGTCAATATCATTGAGCTCTTGCATGAACAAATCATTATTAAAGCTTTTAAAGTTGCTGCGCATTACTACGGTAGGCTTTAACTTTGGGGGTCGAATCCTATAAGATAAGTAAATTAAACCCTCAGCTGAAATTTGACCATGACTTTCAATGTGATTCAAAGAAGAAACAAAACTAAGTTCTAATTGAGATGGGGAACAATTAGGAAAATAATGAGTGGCTTTAGTTGGAAGAACATTAAGGTTTGAACTGTTTATGATATTTAATAGATGCTTGGCACGAACAAGATTTTTGATGAGGCAGGTGCTAAAATCTCCCATAACAATAGAATGATTTGCGTTTGGCACATATAGTTCCAATAAGTTTTCAAAGCAATGAAAATAGTCGATGTGAAGGGATAGACTATAAAAAAACACCCAGTAAAAGTTTAAGTCGATCAATCAAAACTTCGATAAATAAATGTTCAGATAATTCAAGATTATTGAGTATTGTGAGAGGAATATATTTACGAAGGTAGATGGCAACACCACCACCTCCTTTACCTGTGCGGTCATTACGGATTAAATGGAAGTTAGGAAGTGCAAAGCAAGAGCAAGGTAACGATGGTTTTAGAAAAATTTCGGATACTAGAATAGCGTGGATATTGGCCTCATCAAAATTTTTAGGAAAAGATGAGATGGCGGAGTTAAGGGATGAGGAAAAGGGGAAATAAGCACTGTGAAAGCTATTATCAGAAGATGATGCTGTGCGAAAACTACTAACGTCGTCATCGGAAGTATGTAAGACATCACTGTTACTTAAGTTCCTGATATACTTACTACGTGTATAAATAATACTAATAATAATATAATAATAATACAATATATAAAGATATCTAAGTGAATATATATAACAATAAAATATAAATGTGATATAATAATAATAATAATAATAATAATGTAATAAGATATCGTTTTTTTTATAACAAAGTCATTAGCTAATCATCCGCCAGTTGCAAGAGACAACTTCTCGCTCAATAACATAAACAACAATACCCAGTATATCACTACAATATTTTATATATAAGAGAAAAATAAAGATATAACAAAATTAGAAGACTTGATGGATATATCAAAAAAATATAATAATAAATAAATAAGTGGAAAAAGTTAGTGAAAAATTTATCATTCATAATCTATGGCACGCGTCAGATGCAAAGCCATAGATAACATTGTAATTAGTAAACAAACAGTGTTTATAGGTTATAATGTGTATATAGGCAATATACATTATATTGTGATTAAATAATTAAAATATTTCAAATAAAGAGAAAATAAATTAAGTTAATAAAACAAAAAAGTAATCTAAGTGGCTAAGAGAAGAAGAAAAAACATTAATAAATAAAGAAAAACAAAAACAAAGTTATTTCTTAATCACTTGCTTAGATCTTTGTACAACCACTTTATTGTCGGAACGCTTAGAATCGACCAGAGTCTCCTGCGTAGCAGGCGGTGAGTTAAATGAGGACACCGGCACAGTCTGGAGATCAAGCATGCACTCGACTCGGTAACGTAAGCCGTTAGCGGCAATGATGTTAATAGATCCTTCTCGAGTCCAACATCTACCCACACCGAAACGCTTCCTGGCGTGCATGAACATTTCATGATTCTTCGTCAGGAATTCCGAGATCGTTACATCCGATCCTCTTAGTTTTGATTTGGCAAGCTAAACATTGTGACGCACTTGTGGACTTGAAAACTTAACAAGTAAAGTCGAGGTTTTTCTCCTTGTAAACGTCCCAAACGGTATGCCGCTCTGATGGCTGTAGCAGAGAAATTAACAAGATTGAGTTCACTTGTAACTAAATTTGTCACTAATGTATTAACATCTTCTGACTTGCATTCACCTATTCCATAAAAAAGGAATATTTTGCGTCTTCTAGACCTCTCCATTCGATCAACTTCCAAAGTCAGTAATTCAATTTGTTTTTGCAATGAACTAAGTGCAGTGTCAATAAATTTTTAAAAGCACTAAAATCCGTAGCTATCTTTGCCACTGTGGTTGGTGAGGAAGTTTTGTTTAAATCTTGCTGGAATTCGCTCATTCTGGCATTAAACATTTCAGCCATTGCCGTCATGGACTCCTTGATAGCACCCGTAGTTGAAATATGTTGTGAAGTATGAGATTAATTGAAAGTACTCAAGAAAGGAAATCACTAGCGGTTGGTACGTAATATTATAGGGACATATATAAATTTGAAACTATCTAATTACAGAAAAAAATAAGATGAATATTCAGATATAGCATTTTCTGCCTGAGTAATGGAAAAAGCATATTATCATATACGGAGGCTACATCTAGAAAATCACCAACTAAATAGTCTTCCTTGGCAAGGCTACTCGAATGTCCGTGGTGAAGATGCTAAGACTGTCAATGGTACTCATCCCCCTTCTGAATCCAAACTGAGAAGAAGCTAATATATTTTTGCTTTCCACTATCCATTTAAATCGATTTTTTAAAAGCCGTTCAATAAATTTTGATAAAGTAGACGATAATACAAAGGGTCTATAGGAATTAGGATCGGAAGAATTTTTACCGGGTTTAAGGATAGGATTGAAAGCTTCGGGAATATTGCCTGAATGAAAAATACGATTTATAAATTTTAGAAAATACTCTTTGGATATTTTATTTAATTTATTTAAAAACGAATATTGAATACCATCTACTCCTTGTTTAGTGTCTTTTAAGCCTGTAAGAACACTCTCAAGTTCATTATAGGAGAAAGATGTATCCATTTCATCTAATGATATAATTGAGGAAAAATTATAAAGCGTATCATGGCAGGGAACAAAGGGAGGCGCCAATTTGTCAGTAAAATCGTCAAGCTAAATAGCGAGGTTATTGGAGCTAGGGCTGGAATTAATATTAAGAGATCGGTGAAATTTCTTAACATTACTTCAGACAATAGATGAGGAAGAGCGGGGAGAAAGGGATTCACAGAAGTTGATCCATCAAAGTTTTTTTGTTCTTCCAAATCAATTTTCTAAACCACACGTCCCTGCGCTGATCCTCAATAAAGTTCTCCATCGTCATACAGGCTGTATATGACGACTCAGCAAATGTTCGCTGTTTGACAAAATCAGAGCATTCCTGATCCCACCATGGATTGAAAGGCATCTGATTCTGAGTGGAGTGTTTTTTCGAGACATTGTGATTAGCAGATAATAAAATAGCATCAACAAACCTACCATAGCAAACAGTTATATTCTCATTATCAATAGATTCAAGAAGAGAACCCAACATGCTATCAACAGAGGATGCATATTCTAACGAAATTGTATTTTTAAGATTGTATTTAGGAAAAGGATAAGGAGAGGTGCCTGTCGGTTAGCAAAGGACAGAAGGATGGGAAAATGATCACTACCATAGTTGGAGGAAAGTACTGACTATGAAAGTTGAGAGGCAAGAGAAGGAGAAGAGAGGGATAGGTCTATAACAGTCTTATGATTCTGATTAGGATTAACAACGTCAAAGTTGTTCAGTTTCAGTCAAAGCAATTAACAGATATTTTCTGGATTCTGAGGATCTATCAGGTAATGGCTGTCCATTAGGAAGGGAAGAGGGTCCCCAACAATTGCTTGATGAGTGAGTCTATCATATCCCTTTTCAAGAGGAGCTTGGGGACGGAGAGAACGGACAACAATTTTGCGGTAGGATATTGTGGGAGAAGGAAGAACTTTGGCCATATAAGCCTGTGGTTTGGATGGATTTGGAGTGAAAAACATTTCCTTAGTTATATCAGCATAAGAACGCTGAGCAAGAGGAAGTCGGGAGGATGCTTCAATATAAGAGATATTCTCTTGAGTCATTAAAATTTTAATAGCCTATTGTCTTGCAAACTCAGGACAGCCCTTATCTGTGGCAAAGAGGTTAGAAGTACAATAGAGGCAAGTAGAAAACCCTTCAATTATTTTGCATGAGTCACCGACGTGGGGTTATGAGCATTTGTATCATCTTGAACTAGACCGGTACTGTGCTTTGACATGACCAAATTGACAACAATTTAGGCATTGGATGGTAGGAAAGTAGTATGGTTCTACACGGAGGGAGGAGTAATGAGAAAAGACTCTTTCAGGCAACAGTTGTCCTCGGAATGTTACCGATCCGACTGAGTCGGGATCCATGTAGTAACACCCTCACTCACATTCTTTCTGTTTAATCTTCGCGCTTTCACTAGTTCACCACATCCAGAAGGGTATTTTAATGATTGTACAAATTCTTTCATACCCCAGACGCGTTTATAATCTGACATTTCATATGTCATGTTGACATTTCGTAGCACGTCACAAACAACAGAAGACAATGAACGAACAGAAATTTGTAAACTAAAATTATTTTGGATTAAAAATTAAATAATACATATGTTTTTAATATTACAATTATTTATCGGGACATTTATTAGTAGTGCATATAGCGTTACCATTTGTCAGACAAAAACATACATTACAATTTATTTTGTAGGAATATCCCTTCGGGCAGATTTCATTCGTCTTCATGTTTACTGGCACAAGGTCTATAGATATACTGGAAGATCGTTTAGCGCAAATTTCCGAAGTGCACATCAGCGTCTTCCCGTCCGGCATACAGCGGCATACGTTACAGTTATTCTGGTATTTATGAAGAGGTTCACAATACCCGTGCAAATTATCAACTGACTTCAATATAACGCCCTTTAGTTGTTTATTACCACCGTTCGCGTTGTCTACACAGTTTACATTTACTTCGCACATCTGGCGTTTTACATTTTTATCTGTGTAACACAAACAAATCATACAATTTAATTCGTACATTGTTCCCACAACGCATTTCAATTTCTGTATGTCACTTTTCTCCTTTATGTTGGCACATTGTTTTAAAGTACAGTCGATTACTTTTGTCCCCCTTGTGTTTTTAACACAGACACAAGAGTTACAGTCTTTGTTGAACTTAGTCCCGGGGACGCAGACTAAATCGTAAGCTGGTGATTTTACATTTTTTAATTTTGTGTGCGGTATATTAAATCGATTTTTGTAAGATGACTTTTTCTTGATACATTTCCTGGACGTACAATATAAGTTTTTTTTCGAATCACAATGACATGAATTACAACGAATAAAAAAATAATTATTCTTTTCCTTATCGCACATTGACACTGGCCTGGATAGTTTTTTTACTTTCTTAACTTTCCTTTTATTTCGTTCACTTGTTTTCGTAATATTACTATTACTTTGTATACTATTACCGTGTGATATTTGACTATCAGAACAATTAAAACACAACAATCTATTGTTTGTAAGACAATCGCATTCCATACAGCCCAGCTTATATTTATAGTTTGAATTACAAGATGCATAGATTTCTAGATTTGTTTCACTCTTTTTTAAAATTGGAGTCTGAGTAGCAGGTTGAAGACCTTCCTTCACTTGTAGCACTGGATCATTTTCATCACATTCCTTATCAGTACACATCGCAGGATCTAAAGCAGCTGTAGATGGACAAAAGCAAACATTACAACCGACAAGATATAGCTTGGTTGGTTCACATTTATACGTTTCAGTAAGATTTACTAATCCTGTAACTTCTACTGGATGAAGTACTCTGAACAGATCTCTGCAAACCGCATTAGGCCAATTGCCGTCCTCGTCGCAAATACACAGAACATCTCCTCGCTGGTAATGAACGCTTGGTGTGCAAGGTGTTCGTGTTGATCTCCATGAGCCATGTCCTTCCATACCCACGTCAATATCTCGGATTGCATCTGTAAGTAATGAATTAAAATTAATTCTATTTCAACAAGTTGATGGATGGCCCGCCAGGAGGATAACAACATGCTCCAGGTTTTCTTCCATAGCTTCCTCAGCCTGTTATAGTTTCCCTGGCGTATGCTCTACTCCTCCGTGATCTCATTCACTGCGATGACTGATTTGCGGTTTGAGCAGTCAATGAGAGTCACACATAGAAATGTATCTAATTCTCTATAGGTGGATCCTATATTATATATTAAGAATAATATATAATATAGGATCCACCTATAGAGAATTAGATTGAGAGAACACCCTACGTAAGCTATCGTTGAGGGGTCCAAATGAATATGATGATATGATGCGCTGAATCTTACTTTCACGTAGCTAAGGCAATCAATCAATATGATGATATGATACTTTCACGTAGCTAAGGCAATCAATATGTTTCATGTCAACGAGACAACTAGACATTAAATATTCAGCAATTTTGTAAACTTACCTTTAAAATGTCCGAACATGTCAATTTCTTCACAAACACGAGCTTTACACTTATAACGATGGTTTTGGTCACAGTGGCACCAGTTACAATCATTTAGTATGACAGAATTTTTCTTACATGCCTCTTCCGATAACTTTTCGGCGAGTGCTAAAAGAATGTGTATAAATGATGAAATAGAAATGTTTGAATATAAATATTGTAACGTCGCGGGATTTAGACCCGCGGGCTGTAGGAAACCTAACTAGGCTTATTCAAATAAGATATAGGTACTTATGAAACTACATCGTTTTCATATAGTGTTTAAATAACACGTTAAAAAAAAGTTGAAATTATTTTATAAAGTACATAATTTTGTTTAGGTTAGCGATTCGCATTACCAACGTAATACAAAAAAAGAAATATTTTTTTAATAAAATTATCAAAATTTACACTAGTTTGAACTTACGTTTTTCATGTCTGTACGTCAGAATGTGATTTATAAAACAAGGTAAGATTATAAGCATTAACATCATGTAGTTCTATAATTTAATTTAAAAAATTGTAACATTGCCGCAAGATATAAAAATAAGGTAGTAAAGGAAACACTGTAGTGCAAAATCAAAATTTTATAGCTAGAGTATGATAACGTGACGATAATAATAAAATTGTTATTAAAATTTTGATGGGTTTAACTCCAAAATTAATTACATCTTGAAAAAAGAGGTATTCGTTTAGAATCCTGACAAATTTAGGTTATTTTATAAAATAGAATGAAAATCATTTTTTCAAATTGTAAATTTTACAACAAACTTCTGAAGCCATCTCGGATTTGATTTTTATGGTATAATTCTTATTCTAGTTATGGAGTCATTTGATTGATTTATTCTATTAATTTTAAAATATATATATAATCTGCCAGCAGTTGTGGCGGCCATTTTAGATTTACAATAATACTAGTTATATATAATTGCATTGTAATCAGAAACAAAAAATATATGTCAAAGTTACTTCCAAGACTTGACTAACAATTACTGAGACGATAATTAAAAAAAACTTATAATTAATCAATATATTTAAAAATTAATATCTATATATTTATTAAAAAAAACAATAAATATACAATAAAAATAATGAATATAGAAATAATGGATCCCATCACAACCCTAAATGTATTAATGCAACTCAACTGCTGTTGTGCCTTAATTTAAACAGCAAAATTGTTTAAGTAGAAATTAGAAAACATTGACGAAAACAACTAAATTAATTATGTAAAAAAATATTTTGTTTTACACTAAATCATTTATGTGAGGCCGGTCGTGGCGCAGTAGGAGAGCGTCTGACTTCAAACGCGATCGGTTGTTGGTTCGATCCCCACTCGGGTGAGTGCTTAAATTTAAATTATTTTCAATTCCTCACTCTGGTTAAAAGACAAAGTGCGACGTTGAGTTCTGCCACTCAACACGTTATATTTCGAATTTGGTAGAAAGTGAAGTAGCGAGTGTCTTAACTAGGTACTTTCTATTTACCCTGCTATGTGTAAAGCAAGTAAAAGCGTGAAGCTAAAAAAATAAAATATAAATAAAATCATTTAATTACATTGATTTTTTGTACATATTAAATTTCCATTAACTAAACAAAAGCAGGTGTTGCAGTCCACTTTCTTCGAAGTGCCTGGTGTGCAGGCAGTTCCGGAGTCGATAGATACCATAGACTTTCTCATGACAAAATTTAAAAATTTATTAAAAATAGTTGGCAATTTGATTTTTATTTTGTTACTACCTCTTTCATCAGACTCCTCACCCCATTTAACGTCTGTACCAATCAATATGTCAGATTCATAAAGTGGATTGTCCGTTTCACCCTCAATATTATTTTTAGTTCTGTCTTCATTTAAATTCATATCATATTCTTCCTTGTAAGCTTTTTCTCTGTTACGTTCCTTACTATGTTTATCGCTTTTTGAAGATGTCTTAATTTTTTTACTTAGTTTGTTACTAGTATTGCTCTTTTTGGAAGTTTTTGACTTGTCTATTCTTTTATTATCTGTATTTTTTGTGTTACTGTGCACTAACTCTTGCAGATCATCTAGTAAGTCTCCGCCACACATATTTAAGTCGTGCTTACCAACTTGAACTTTTGGACTATCATATTTATTATTACATAATAATTTATGTTTGTTTACACAGTAGCATATGCGACATGGCGACAATGTGTACCACATTCCTGTTTGACAGACATTATTAGTACTAGATCTTCGAAATTTTTTGACACTTTCCTTACATACGTGCTTAGTACACTGAGATTTGTCTATTGTCCCATCTGAGCTACATCTACAGACGTTACAACCCACTATAATGTAATCATTAGGCTTACACTCTTGTTCGTTTTGTTGTGGTTGATAGTATGATCTACAGTATTTATCGGGCCAGTTACCATCTTCAGTACATTTGCAATATCCGAAAAAACTTCTATATATCTTTCTTGGTTGACATTGTAAATTATTATTATCATTTAACCGTGTAGGAAGAGCTTAAAATTGCAAAACAGTTATAATGAGTACTTGGGTTTTCACAGAGTAAAGAAAAAATAATTATTATTTTACTATTTTTAAAGTGTTATTCTACACTTAGAATTAGAAAACATTTTTGATAAAACGTTTTTCTTTTTTACCGCCAGATGCATTCATATATTTTTATACATTTTTTGATAATTGTTTTTTTAAAAAAGTAATTAAATTATACAGATACCTGCCATAATTATTTCAGTGTAACATATAAAAATAATGACAAAACCAATCATGTTATATTTTTTTTTCCACTTTATAAATTAGAATCAAAGAACACGCGGCATTTTATCGAATTTTACATAATTGTAACTCTGTAGAGTATACAAAAATCATATTCTTTATGATTAAATAATATATTATTTATAATTGGCTTTTTACGTCTACTAAACTTTTATTGTAATTAAACCAAAGTTAATTAAACTGATAAGTGAATTCATAAATTAAAGTAATATTACTTTTACAACACTACTAGTACTTATGACGCCAGACAATATATTTTGTTTCTTCTAAAATAATAATCGGATATGCTCGTTTTGTGTTTGCGGAACTTAACAACGCGCTGTGTCTTCTCAAAACCTATTTAGCATCATCATAATTTATTTTTTAATCAATGCTTATATGTTTGAAATTTTTATACATTAAATAATCAATAAGCACTTCCAATGAATACTATATTATTTAAAAATTAAATGAATTGGTTTCGTTTGTGATAGCCGGAGTTCGTTCTCTTTAAAAAAACTTCTAGTTATTATGTATGAATGTATGGATGTATGTGTTACATCTGCACACCTACACATAAATTTCCCTCAAGATGGTTGGGAAGCTGGAAGAGAATGCTTATTAGCATTAAACCTGCCTCTTGTAAAAAAATGTAGTTTAATTTTGCGCAATAAATAATATTTTAATAAATAAATAAATGAATTAAATAAAAAAATCCACCCGAAGGAATGTTTATATACAATACGAAATTACATATCTATCAGATACTCTTTGTCAGTAAAATTCTTTAAAAAATAAGGTTTTGTATAATATATAGTCAAAGTACAGTAATAGTAATTTTTTGAATTTCAAGAACTTAGCCATTTTAAAAATTAAACTTTAAAAATAATAAAAAACAAAAGTCTCTCAATTAATTTTATTGAAAAGAAAACTGGGTTTTTTGTTAACACAGCTCTCGGCGTCACTTTTGTAGCAATGCTCAAGTATAACAGTATCATTGTAACAATCACAGATGAAGCAATCGTCCTGTACCGGCCCAGGTGTTTCACATTTATAGATGGTGTGGCTCAAATGCTTCACTGATACTACTATAGTTGCGTTTGACTTTGATATTACTTTTGTGTTATTAACTGGAACCAAAAAAAATGTTAAAAGATAGTTCTATATACAAAAAACAGCTTCAGAGACAACCTCAAGGAAAGTCCGTTGTTAATTGACAACGTTATGTGGCTTTATTATTAGTTTAAGTAAATTCCTAAATGATGTTCCATTAAAATTTACCCTAATATTATATAGCGGAAAGGTTTATTTGTTTGCTTACACTGCTAATCTTTGAAATTATTGGATAGACCGATATTCTGATTTTGAAAGGCAGGCTGGTCATATTGGAAAGATAAGACATGAAAATATTCAAAAAAAAATGACAATATATTAATTTTGTGACGCAGACGTAGTAGCGTGAACATGGATCATGCAATGAGGTTATATACATTGCTTTACTAATCTTTAAGAAATAACACGATTCTTACCACGTCGTCTTCCCATGGGAAGATAATTGAAACCTGGATAAGCTTGTTCACAATAGACATTTTTAGGTAACGGCCTGCAGAAGTTATTTATATTGCCTATGTACGGGCAAATACATTCTCTACACCTGCAAATAATATTGTAGATTTTATATATATTTGTATATTTGCGGTAGTGGATTCGGTGACGGGTAAAATAAGTTGTTTCTTTGGCAGTACAAAAGATGTCTATAACATATGGTACTTTAAAAAATATTAAATTTATTAATATTTTTTTATATGTTTTAAATCCAATCTTAAAAAATTCTGTCTTTATACAGTTCCTCCCTACAAAATTTGAACTGTGCCAAATTTGTTGCTCAAAATTCCTTTTTGTAATAATGTGTAAAGTACTAAAAAATACATTATTATTTAATGTTTTCCTTTGGAGTATGTGTAATATAAAAAAAGACAAACAAATATATTTATCCTGTTTTGTAACATCTTTACTTTTAAAATTTTACGTTGTAAAAATACAGTATAAAATCTTAAATTCTCACCTGATTATGTACATGGTCCCGGGTGTACACTCATGTCTTTCTGCACTTTGAGATATGTTATATGTGAAACAGTCACTGTCTATGTGCCTACGTTTTCTTAAAACTTTAGATTTTCTTAAAATATTAGGTGAATTACTTTTCTACAAAAAATTATGTGTACATTGTTATTGTAGGATGTACTTCTTAAATATTTAAAGTAAAAACAAATAATAAATACCTTACTGCCTAATTCATTTTCGAAAACTGACGAAGAATTTTCTTTCCGCCCTTGTCTATTTTCAGTTTTCTCACACAGCATTGATTCACACGTCGCATACAACTTCAGCCCAAGGTCTGAACAAACGCATAAATCGCAGCCCAACACAAATTCTTCACCGGGGAAACATAAGTCCAGACTCCTTACTGTGTCATCTTGGATTTCGTTACTCAATAAGTTGTCTGATAATTTAAACATGTTCCATTGAGGTGTACCACATGTATGATTCGTGCACACTTTGTCGTCCTTGTCGCCGTTCGGTGGACACACACACACATTGCAATTGTCACTGAACAGATGCCCGGGAACGCATGTATCAGCTCTCAGAAAAGTCTTTTCGCATTGATTTTTTGTACATTTATCCACATTCTTCAATCCATCACGGGGACAGTAGCAAATATTGCAATCGACTTCATAATACGCGAGCGGTTCACAAGTGAACTTGTCGTCGGTCACGTCTATGTAGTTAAAACAATTGTTTTTGGTACACGCTCGATCCTTTATAATTGAACTTTCAGGGCAAATGCAATAATTACATTTAACTTTAGATATAGACCCTGGTGTACAAACTCCGTTTGTATGTTCTTGAGAGGCGTGAAGGTTTGGAGAGTTATGTGATTCTTGAACTAGTAGCTTAGCTTCACAATTATCATGTGTGCACCATTTTGGGTCAATTTTTCCCTTTTTAGAACAATAACACGTATTACAATCAAAGTCAATTAAAGTATTTGGTTCACAGCTTACATTCATGTCCATTTTTATTACACTGCTGACATGTTTGGTTTTCATCTTGTCTTCTTCAAATATGGAAGTACAATACAATTCTTTCCCTTTATTCGAACACAAGCAGTATCTGCTGTTGCTGATATACAAGGTATTTGATTTACATGGTTCATTACTTAGGATATGTTGAATTTTAGATTTATCGATAATTGTCGAATCGACAGGATTTTGACTTAAAATGTTTTCCAAGATATCTATCTTACTCTGATAAGTGCATGATTTCGTACAATATTTATCATTTGTGTATCCATTGCTTAAACAAAAGCATTCTGTGCACGTCGATACCAATTCCCCTGGATTACAGTTGTCCGTTTTAGCGTATTTTAAGTATGACATCGTTGAACAGCTTAATTGCAGACAGGCTGTTTCATCAACTGTGTTGTTTGAATTACATTCACAAAACAAACACCTGGCACTCGTAAAAGTTCTTGGGGTGCACTGAATGGCAGAGCTTCTCAAGGCATTTATATTCTGAGATTTATTTGTACAATCAGATCTAATGCATAAATTGGTATCGCGAGTTCCTTTATCTGAACAGCGACAAACCTCACAGTTGCTCCTATATAAAGTCCCTGGCTTACATTTTTCTTCAAGCTTATTCAAATGCTGACATTTTTGAACACATTTATCAAGGTCAAAAAATCCATGTTCAGAGCAAAGACATTGCATACATGGATATAGATACATTACTTTGGGTATGCATTGTTTTCTTATTAAAACGTTCGTTGTTTCTGATATAAGGTATGAGTGTACGGAACATGACGTATCTAGTATACAATGAGCGTCTAGGATCTGGCCTGAAGCTGGACAAAGGCAGAGGCTACAATTGATGTAATACGATTGAAAAGGTAAACAGTTTGGACTGTATTCAAATAAAGGCGATCGTGGAAATATTGTAAATTTTCTAGTATTATTTTGGCAAAACACATTAGTACATATAAGCTGTTTGTCTTCTCGGCAGACACAACGTTTGCAGCCTTGCCATATAACCTGACCGAAGTGACAGAGCTGATTTTGAGTTACATCTGTACAATTTGCTTCAGACCACGTCCCTTCATAATCACAGTAACAAAGCCGATTAGTCATTATAAAATACGCGTTCGGCACGCAAGCACCTATAAGTGAATATTAAAATATGAATAATTTAAAAAATAAATTCGACATCGGCATATAAAACGTGATACTCACGAAAATCACTTGTTCCATAAACTAGATGTGTTAATAAGGCTAAAGATATGCCTTCTTGGAGCATTTCTTAAACTTATAGGTAATAGAATGTGTACAAAATAATTAAAACAATTGTAAATTAATTTCACGCTCAAGAGGTTTTGTCAATAAAATGCATTCTTGAAAACAGATTTTTTATTTTCAATTATTGCATACCATTATTATTTTCATAGACAATTAACTTTTCTTTCAATAACTTTAAATTGAATTAATATGATACTTTTAAAAATAATTATTTCACTGTAACTACGTATAAGCATTTTTAAAAGAAAAACTGCCATTATAATATTTTACCCTTGTATTCCCAAATAAAAAATATCCCAATTCATGTTTTCACAACCCGTGTTTATCTAAATAATTCTGGCGTTCGTTCAAATCTTTCGCCTGAGAATGGGTCAAACAAGTTTTCTGCGTACACCTCAAACTACCATCGGGTTGACAAAAGCAATCGTTGCAATGTACTCTGGAAGAATTGACACAGAAATTAACAAGATACTTGTGAGTTCAATGGCAACTCCCAAGAATGTTTATATATTTATTATTTCCCCGTTCTGGTAAGACAAAGAGCGGCGTTAAGTTACGCCATTTTACAGGCAATGTCTCAAATTTACCCGGAAAGTGGCGAGTGGAGTGGCTTAAGGGGTTCTAGGCTTTTCTATGATTACCATGGTATGCCACTCAATATACGATGTCATAAATGTGGTAGAAGAAATGAAATGTCTTAAAACTAGATTCCCATTCTCATACTTAATTTGCGAGAATAAGCCAACAGTTGTCAAAATTTATTACAAACATTGGAACTCCATTTAGTTACTTAAGTCACAAAATAATGACATTTTGATTTAAAAAAATCAACTACTTTTAATAAAATTTAAAAGCGCAACGTTGAGCTCCGCCAATTAGCACGCAATGTCTAAATTTCGGACGGACAGCGGAGACCCGAGTATTAACATTAGGTTCTCTGCCGCGATACTAATATACATCATAAAGTGTGAAACTGAAAGAAATAAAACAATAGTGAAAGAATAAAAGTAAATTACTTATAAGTTGCGTTTGGTAAACATTTGTCTTTAGAGGCATCTAAGCTTAATTTCACTGGATTCCCTTCGAGCATTAACTGTTTTCCTTTTATATCACTATTGCAGGTTTTTGATTCCTCACATACGCTTCTATGATTCACACACGTACATTTAGCGCAAAATTTAGTGTAGTTTCTTGTACATTCAGTACCTATAAATCAAAATTAAACAATACTTTACTTTAAAACTTTGGAATTTGCAAAATTATTTTTTAAAAAATAACGTTTGAAAAAACACATAAGTTATTCGTGGTCAGAAATCGGTGAATTATAATATAATTATGACACATAACTATTGTCATTGTAAGTAATCAGTATGTCAATGATGATCCGCGAGGCTATTGAAATACAAAAACATATTAGTTTTAATATCGTATTCTGAATTAATTAATCTCAAAATGAATTGGTGAAACTTTAAAAAAAAACTTTTTAAGCTTCACGCTTTAACCCGCATAACAGGGAAGGCAGAGAGAACCTTGTATCAGCACAAACCGTCCTCCAGTTTCCACCCGAATTTCAAATATGGCGTAATAAGTAGTGGGCTTGTCTTACTAATACGGAGAAATGAAGTTAATTATAAATTTAATCACTAACCCGCATTACATATGGAATAAAATGTTTCGTATATACACAATAGAAGTGAAACTTTGAAAAGATGAGACAAATTATTTTACTATATTTAAAGTGTTATTCCATATTTGGATATAAAAATATTTTAAAAGACGTTAAAAAAATTGAACACACCGGCATTCAAGCCCACGTCTTAAACAGGTTCCTGTTGTTTCCCGCGTAACACGGTAATCATCAAAAACCTAGTGCTATGAAACGCCATTCAGTGGAGAATGGAGTTATCAAATAGAGATAATGCCCGTTGAGTAGCGGAACTCGAAGCCACGCTTTGTTTTACAATTGGGCAAAAATGAAAATAGTTTAAATATAATCATTTCCTCAAGTTGAAATCGAACCCATAACCAATTTTGTTTACAGTCAGCCGCTGTCTTATTGCGCTACGTATACATCTGTATTTTTTTAAATGTCGACCTTCAATTTCGATTCGGCCTGGGGTTAATCATTGACGTGGTCTACGACACTTGCCCAAAAGTAACAGGGCAGGCGGAATTCGATTTTGCAATTCCAAGGTACATTATCAGAAACGTATGCAATAAAAAACAGACATTATCTGCATGTTAAATCTTAAAATAACAATGTTTCTAAAATCTCTTAAAATTTTTATTATTATTGTTATTATTTATTTTAATTTTCACTGTTTTTTACATATGGGCTTGCAAAATTCATAGAGATCGTAGTCTCTTTATGTGTTTTTTAAAATTAATTACTACCTGTGAGTTTTTGACTTTGAATTTTAGCGTAGTTGGTGACATCTAAGCAGAATTTCATGGTACAATGCAGATCGTGTTGTTCTGCACAATAGCATATATTGCACAACACTTTATAAATTTTTCCTGGGACACATTCTTTTCCTACATGCGCTAGCTTCTGTAACATCACACTAGACTCGGACGCGAAGTGTATTATATCATTTTCAGTTATACGATCTAAAATAATAGAAATTGTTCGTTAACAAACAAATATTGAGTAAATGTTTTCATTTTCTCGCTCTGGTAAGACTAAGTGCGGCGTTGAGGTTCGCACATTATCAAGCAAAATCTCTAATTTCGGCCGAAAGCTGAGTACGGAGTGCCTTGAGACTATGTACTTTTAGTCTATCGAATAAAAAATATTGAGTTGTCGTAATATTAGCTCGTAAGTTTATACATATTCTATGTAGATGCATCAGTTCTATGATCACGTTACATGATATACATAGAAAACATGAACTTATATAAGTTATACTCACATGTTGCGCATGTTCTACTACATATGTATTTTCTTTGATACGTACAGTAGCATTTTTTACACCTTTTTCTGTATACACGTCCTGGCCTACAGTCGCTGCTACTTTTACGATGTTCACCCTTTGCAACTTTACGCCTTTTAGATTCGGCTTTGTTCTTATTTACACTTTGTGTTTTATTTTGAATAATATGATCAAGACACGCCATTTTGGTGCAAATAAGAGCATTGTTTGGGGCACATTGACAGGTGTTGCATGACAACTTGTAAACATTTCCTGGCACACAACTCTGACCTTCACTGATTTGTGGTATAACACGCTTCTTACTATTGGCTGAAACAATTGCAATATTTTTAATATATTTTTTAAATTGTATTTATTTGATACGTCAAAATGATATGAGCTAACAGATAAATAAAAATCGATTTCCTAATCGAATCAATAATGTATTTATTTATATTTATATATATATATATATATATATATATATATATATATATATATATATATATATATATATATATATATATAAATAAATACATTATTGATTCGATTAGGAAATCGATTTTTATTTGTTTTTAAGCTTTATTCTTTTGACTTTGTAAATACATGGACATAAAATAGATTTATTATTATATCTAATCTGTTATATCTATGAAGTTATTATTCTTATAATATGTTATAATTATAAACCGAAGCTTAGGTCATTCATAAATTACATCAAATGAATGTCATGACTTTTTGACCCCTCCCTCCTGCTCGTCACAAGCGTGTTACATATGTGAGACTGGCTGGTACAAGTGACATGTAACATATAAAGTAAATTCATAAATGTTTTCTAATCCTAAGTGTGGAATAACACTTTAAAAATAGTAAATATGAAAGTAACTTTTATTTACAAATTTCTAAATTTAAAACAAAAAGTAATACTCCTAAATTATTTAGATTTCCATTAAAGCGTCGTCATCTAAGCATAAAGCGTCATTGTCAATATTAAAATAAAGAATTTCTTTGGAAGTTTAGCAGTAATTCATTGAGATAACGATAATAATAAATATCATAATTTTAAAAAATAGTATGATGTCACAATATTTGGGAAAAACCCTTTTCACGCAATGTCACACGTCATCGACATCCACCCTCCTCCTTAACGTGTAAATAATATTATATATTATTTATTAATAAGCTCCAGGCATACGTACGCTTAATATTCGATCTTGAGCTTTTCTCTGCGTCTTTTTTTACAAGTGTAATATTTTGAAAGAAATTTCTACAGTTGTGTGACATCCATTTCCCTTCAAAGTTGCATGTACAAAATAGATCTTCATATTGATACGTCATGAATGGTTGACACTCCCCTTTTTTAAAACTATTGGAGCTAACTGAAACTGTAGTAATATTTTAATGAAGAATACCACAATCAAAGTAGACTTCTTTTTTAGAATATTTAAGCATCGATTTAAAATCTTTAATAATAGTAATAAAATGTCATCGTTGAATAAAATGTCAGTAGGATAGCGTGGGACTGTAAGCACAATTTTGCATAACAGAAAGCATTGTCACTCCGTTTGCCTAACACATTCGAGATATTGCATGTTAAGTGGCAGAACTCACCGCCTTGTCTCACTACGCGGAGAAATGTTATATTATAAATATAATCATTACCCTAAAATTGAATTGAACCTACTACCAATCACATTTACAGTCAAATGCTGAGCTGTGTTAACGTATTATAGTACAAACATTATTAAATTAGGTCTTTGTATGTCGACAATAGCAAAGCTTAATTTTACAATATACCTCAACTATTTGAAATTTCTCTCACCTCTGCAGTTTGAAGTAAAATTAGTTACCAACGTTAAGAATTTGGTAAAACGACGACTAAGTATATTCTTGGTTTCTTAGAAAATAATTTTATTTATTTGACATTTCTAATTCAAAGGCGTTCGACGCCATCGAAACCTGGGCTGTTTTGGAGTCCCTGCAGAGATGTCAAATCGACTGGCGATATATCGAGGTGATGAGATGTCTCTACAACGCTGCGACGATGACCGTCCAAATCCAAGATCAGCGGACAAGACCTATTCGGCTCCATCGTGGGGTGAGACAGGGGGACGTGATATCTCCGAAACTGTTCACCAACGCGATGGAGGACGTCTTTAAAACCCTGGATTGGATTGGACGAGGCGTCAACGTCAATGGAGAGTATATCTCTCATCTTCGTTTTGCCGACGATATAGTCATCTTTGCAGAGACACTGGAAGAGCTAAATCAAATGCTGAACGACCTAAATGGGTCCTCCCGACGTGTTGGTCTTGGTATGAACTTGGACAAAACAAAAGTTATGTTCAACAGAAACGTCATGCCGAGACCGGTGCGGGTCGAAGGCGTTCTTCTTGAAGTTGTACAGGACTACACCTACCTAGGCCAGACAATACAACTTGGCCGACACAACTTCGAGAAGGAAGCGGATAGGAGGATTCAGTTGGGTTGGGCGGCATTTGGCAAGCTCCGTCGAGTCCTTACGTCAGCAATTCCGCAAAGCCTAAAGACCAAGGTTTTCGAGCAATGTGTCCTACCTGTAATGACATACGCTGCCGAGACGTGGACACTGACAGTAAGGCTGGTCCACAGATTTAAAGTCGCTCAGCGAGCTATGGAGCGAGCTATGCTCGGGGTCTCTCTCAAGGATAAAATCAGGAATGAGGTTATCCGTGAGAGAACTAAAGTAACCGACGTAGCTCGCAAAATCAGTAAGCTTAAGTGGCAATGGGCCGGTCACGTCTGTCGCAGGACCGATGGCCGTTGGAGCAGACGAGTCCTGGAGTGGAGACCGCGTCTTAGCAAACGTAGTATAGGACGCCCTCTGGCCCGCTGGACTGACGACATACGCAAGGTTGCCGGAGCAGGCTGGATGAAGGTTGCGGAGGATCGGGATGTTTGGCGCAAACTTGGGGAGGCCTATGTCCAGCAGTGGACTGCGATTGGCTGACGACAATTCAATGTTTATAAAAATATATAATAATATTCGACTTATAGAAGTCCTAATATATATCACAATGAATCTTTAAGAGAATAATTTTCAACATCTTTAATTAAAAAGGAGGACTTACCAAGCGTTTGATTTTGACATCCTGTAGGTACACAATTGAATAAGCCTACCGTATTACAGACGCAAGTGTGGCAACGTCCTTTGGCGATTTGTTCTGGCACACATGACTTTTTTACATTTACTTTTATGTATGAAAAAAAAAACAAAGATAAAAATAAAACAAGATTCTCTAAGATCGGTCGTGGCGCAGTTGCACAACGTCTGATTGTAAACGCGATCTGTTGTGGGTTCGATCCCCACTCGGGGAGTGATTATATTTAATTTTTTTTTCACTTCCTCGCTCTGGTAAAGACAAAGTTCGGCGTTGATTTCCACTACTCTATACGCAATTTCTCGAATCCGGCAGGAAACGGAGTACAGAGTGTTTTGGCACTAGGTATTTCTGCTATGCAGAATAGAAGCGTGAAGCTTAATAAAAAAAATTTTAAGCAATTTTGTTCATAGTATTCTACAAATCAAGCTGTTTTATTTGATAACTATTCTGCTATTTCGCGGCCGCCATTTTGAATTAACAACTATACTGTTTAATGTAATTATATTGTTATCAAAACTAAAGGAGCAATCCAAAATTCAGTTTTATCAGACATTGGGAAGAAGGTCAAATTAAGCTTGCAAAATTTCAAATACACTAACACTACTAACACGGTAAGTTATACAAAAGCTTGTTAAATTATTATACGAGTGTTAAATAACAATTTATATATATATATATATATATGTATATATATATATATATATATATATATATATATATATATATATATATAGTACAGAGTGTATATATATATATATATATATATATATATATAAACTCCGTACTTCGCTTTCCACCGACACTTTGCGTGTTGTGAGTGGTGGAACTCAACACCGCACTTTGTCTTTACCAGAGTGAGGAAGTGAAAATAATTTAAATATAATCACTCTACCTAGTGGAGAGCGAACCCACAACCGATCGCGTTTATAGTCAGTCGCATTTCACCTGCGCCACGACCGGCTTCTTCTATATAACTAACAATATTTATTTAAAATAAATGACTTACTTAGCAAAGAGTCCACATTTGCACAAAAAAATATGTATAGTATGAACGAATGAAACATTGTAAGCCAAGCTTCAGCTAAAAATATACTAGAAATAAAAGATTGATTTCTAAATCCATTAAATACGCTAGATGATTTTACAATTGAACAAACGATAAAAGTTGTTTTAATTTGTAAGCATTAGTCGATTTTATATTTGCATTGTTAATTAACTTTGCTGACTTATTTTCTTCTAAACTATACTTGGGATTCGATTTCTGTGAAATACTTTTTTTATGCAGACCATACTTAGTATTTCAAATTGTTTTATATTACTTACTTAATAGCAGCTTCAAGCTATATCAGACGTAGCAACTGACTCAGCCCGAAATCGCCACATTGCGAGTTGGCGATCTCAACGGCGTTTTGTCTTACCAGAGCCTAATAATGAGCATTTTCTATCAACATACCTATCGAGAAGCGATTCCACAAGCAATCGATTGTATGGGGTTTCCCAATAAGAACGATATGTTTTGAAATTGAAATAAAACATGTAATATATGTTCGAATTTCGTGCTCAATGGCTTTGACTCAATGCTTTATTTGATAGGAAATTTTATGCTATTTATAATTTAAACAAAATCTCGTTCATATGACCGCCACGACGTTTTTTGCACTGGTGAATACGATCGGTCCAATTTTCGATGACTCGGTGCAGCATTTCGGCTGGTATGGCCGCTATAGTCGCTAGAATGTTGCATTCAAGGTCTTGAATCGTTAACATACCACCACAAAAAATAGTCCAAGGGTGTTAAATCGCATGATCTTGGTGGACAATTGTGAGGACCGTTGCGAGAAATAACCGACTCACCAAACTTATCACGCAATAAATCCATTGTGACGGTCGCAGTGTGTCATATTGCACAATCTTGTTGAAAATAAAGGTCATCCGCATCGATTTCATATACTTCAGGAAAAAAAATTGTTCTACATGTCACGATAACGGTCGCCATTGACAGTAACTGTGTACGGCCTTCGTCGTTTTTGAAAAAGTACGGACCAATGATTCCACCGTACCATACTCCGCACCAAACAGTCAATTTTTCAGGATGTAATGGTGTTACATGAACCACTCTTGGATTTGACTCAATCCAGTAACGACAATTCTGTTTGTTCACAAAACCATTGAGCCAAAAGTAAGCCTCATCTGAAAAGATGATTTTCCTATGAAATTCGGTGTCCGTTTCCATCATTTCAAGCGCCCAATCAGCAAATTCACTAAGTAATCGATGGTCTGCTGGCTTGAGTTCTTGTGCCAATACAACTTGTATGGATGTAGGCCAAGATCCATACGTAAAATTCGCCAGGTTGTCATTCTGGATAAGGCCAATTCTTGTGCACGTCGTGGAACGGAAACATTTTGATTTTTTTCGACACTGGCTGATACGGCGGCAATATTTTCTTCACTACGGTCTGTCCGTTGTCGTGTTGGTGGTCTACTATCGTGCAAAGAATATTCACTTTCCAGTTTTTGGATTATGCGACGTATAGCGAGCTCAGACGGTGCACCATGACGACCGTATTTAGCACGAAATGCTCTTTGAGTAGAGACAATACTTCTCGAATTATGATAGAAAATTTGGACAATTTTCAAACGTTGAGGTAACGTGAACTGGTTCATGATTAAATGGCAAACATTACTAAGCACAAAACAACACAAATGTCAAATGTTAAACAACCAAGATGGCGGCTGTGAGCTATCAAAATCCTATCATCCCTATTGCGAAACACTGTACTTTGTTCCAGTGTTTACTTCATTTTTCTATATATATTAGCAAGTTACAGTCGGCAAGTTCGCGGGCATAGATGTTTTTTTCTGTCTTTGATACATAGAATCTTTCCTTTGAATTTATGATAATTTCTTTTCATAACAGACTATTTAACTATGTTTAATCACGCAATTTTAAGCATTACCAAGACACTGGGTGAAGGTACTACTTTAACGAAAGTTGCTTCGCATTTTTTTTCGTTGCCTTAATAAATAAAAAGCTCTATTTTAGTGCTGCCCAATATTCAGCGAGAAATATATGCAAAATTTGAAAATTATATAGTTGTGAAAAAAAATTAAATAGAATTGCATAAACTCGCCAGGAGGTCGTGGCGCAGTAGGACAGCATTGGACTGTAAAAGATTGCGATTGCTTGTGGGTTTGATTCTTATTCCGGTAGTGTCTATATTTAAAGTATGTTCACTTCCTCGCTCTGTTAAGATCAAGAGCCGCGTTGAGTTCCGCCTCGAATTCGGCGGAAAGCGAAATACGGAGGGTCTTGACATTGGATACTTTCTATCTACCCTGCTATTGGAGATAAAAGCGTGAAGATAAAACAAGAACCTGCTTAAGTGGCTTATGTATAAGCAAATTTTATCTGTATGAATTTAATTCTAAGAGACCATTTAAATTAATGTAAATTTTACAAAATCAATACGTAAGGATGTACCTGGAGTCTGTAGTGTGTGTAAGAAACAAAATTAAACTAGGCACGGTAAAATTATTTGCGTTTGTTTGTCTGTCACTTAATTATTCTATATATATAATATGTTAAGAATAAGTTATATAAACAATTTTTGTCTTTATAAAATTTGTCTATATATTTAGTTTCTTCAGTTTCAAATCTTTTAAATTATTTCTTAAATTTCTCCGGCAAAGAGATGGCCATGCAATTAGCACCGTCTATTAAAGTGTAAACTTTAATAATATTTCTAGGTTAAAATTTCTTTAAAATAATATTTTTACTCAAAATAAGCTAATACAAAAAATAAAAAAAAATGCCTAAAAAATAAAAAAAATACTATAAAGAGTGAAAGTTGGTGATTTGACAGTAACTGTCTGTTGTACGCAGATGATGCAGTGCTAATTGCATCATCAGAATGCAAGTTACAGGCATTGGTCACTACTCTGAAAGAAGGATGTGAAAGTAATGGTGTAAACCTGAATGCAAGTAAAACTAAGATTCTTGTATTTGATAGAGACGAAGAAAGAACGGAATGCAAGATTATGGTAGATAGCAAGATATTAGAACAAGTGAATGAGGTGATATATATGGGAAGTATGTTTAGTGGAGAAGGAAGATATGAAATAGATGTGGAAAAGCGTATTGCTGCCGGTAACAGGGTTATCGATGCTCTTGCTGCATTGATGCGACGGCAAAACGTCAGCGTACCTGTATGTCTTGCCGTTCACAATACAGTACTGATGCCGACGTTGTTATACGGCAGCAAAACGTGGGTGTGTCAAAAGAAAGATGAAGGAAAGTGAGATCTCTTCGTCGTATATGCGGAATCAGTTTAGCTGATCGTATATGCAGCAAGGAGATACGCAGAATGGCAGGTGTAAGCAGATGTCATAGTAAGAATGAAGAAGAACGTGGTCAGGTGGTTTGGGCACGTTGAAAGAATGAGCGATGTAAGAATGATAAGAAAGATTTATGAAGCCAAAGTGAGTGGTATGAGAGGTCGAGGGAGACCTTCGAAAACACAGTATAGAAGATACTGGAGGAAGGTCATGTAAAAAGCACGAGGACAAAGGGCTTGTATGAAGAGGATAATGATTGTGGACGAGGTGAAAGAAGTATGCAGGGACCGTAGCGTTTGGCGCAAGACTGACTACCCCGCAAGGGATAAAGCGTGACAAAAAAAGAAGAAAAAATCGTTCAATATAAAATGTTTCCGAAACAATACAAAAAAAATGAAAAAAAAACACCTTTCAAAATCAAAATTCTTTATTCATTTAAAAACGAAATTCACACAAAAATAACGTATTATCTTATCTACTACATGGATACGTTGAAGTACAAAAACTATTTTACGACGAAAAAATTCGCTATTTATTAATTAATTACTATGACCGATGTACGATCAAAATACTAAACAATCTATGAAAATGTAAAACCATATCTAATACCTAACAAGTTCCAATTAATTTACTTTACAAATATGGGTTTTTTTAATATTTTGAAGTGTTATTTCACATTTATCAGAAAACTTTTAAAAAATTTAAACGCAACGGAATTCGAACCTGCGCCCAGTTCCTAGAAAGCTTCCAAGCACTCAGACTGCTAAGCCATGATTAATCGATTTTTTTTATATGTGATGTTATCACTTGATTTAGGTATAAGGGGCCATCCATAAATTACGTCACACGTCAAGGAGGAGGCAGAGGATCGATAAGGTGTGACGTTGCTTGACAACGGTGGTCTCAAATACGGGACCGGTTGTGACAAGGACTGGGGATTGGTCAAAATATCTTCATTCATGTGACGTAATTTACGAATGGCCACTAAGCAAGTAAAAAACACCTTGACCTGTTTGGTAAATTAACTGAGAACTATTCAGATACTTGGGATATAAAAACTTAATAAAAAATATATATAGTATAAGAATTTTTTTTAATCATATTTTAAATTAAGTATCGGTTAATGTAATATTTTTGATGATTTGACAAGCAAAACTATGATTTTTCAATTGGGTTATGAATCCGTTTGCAATATAATTTTTCGGTAGTAATTTTTAATGTGAAGGAGTACTGACGAAAACAGTTTGAACTATATAATAAACGTAAATTTCATGTTCTCTTAGCTACAATAACATTTTATATTAAAGTTACTTAATTAAATACATATGGCAAATAATATACTGTAGAGATAGAAAAAAAAACATCTTATAAAAATGAATACGATACCTTTTTATATTAACGCTACTTGCCTTAAAAAGTTGTGAAAGTAAGACGTTTCAATTAAATTTTAGAACTGGGAAACAAATAGACATGAAGCAATTTTAATTTTACAAAAAAAAATTGACAAAAATAACAAAACTATAATAATATAATAATAATTGTCCGATAATTAATATTCTTCCAAATTCTAACACTATAAAGCTTAATCTAGAATACAATAAATCTATAACTACGAATGTAACCTAAAATAACGAATTAAGTGAACGAAAAATACTTAAAAAAAATATCTAACTAGAAATAAAACTGCTGCCAGATATTTTAAATTTTATGGGAAATTTTTAGGAGCCAATATTAAGCGTTTTATTGTTTACATTTTGTTTGTTTATTGTGTTTTTTTTAAAGAGTAATATCCTGGTCGCAAAGGCGTAAGGCACAGAACACGCTTTTGCCGTCGGCAGAACAAGCGCAGTCGTTGCAGCCCCTCTTGAATTGCTCTCCGGGATTGCAGCGGAAACTTGGATCGGATTCTAGACGTTAGAAATAATTAAATTACATTAATGAAGCGGGTCGTGGCGCAGTGTGACAGCGTCAAAGTCAGTCAGCATAAACCTGATATTATACAAGGAAGAGTTCTAAATCATTAACTTAATAATAATAAACTAATCAAGTAATATAGAAAATAGAAAATATGTCCTTATTGATTAAATAATTGAACATGAAACTGTAGTTTTAGTTGCTGCATTTCATCTAAAACTGAAATTCAAATTAACCTGGTAAATTAATCTCGTTCTCATCAGGGTTGTCTTCCTTGCATCTTTTTATAGTGCACGTGGCGTGGTTCCCGTCGGCCGTGCACTGGCACGTGTTGCAGCCCTGCTTGAACACGCTGCCGGGCACGCAGTCCGCCTTCACTTGCGTAGCGACCTCTGTGAGATATAGTTATTAGCTAAGTTAAGACTGTTTTAAATCCAGCATACTAAGTTTTTAACCCCTGTGGTGTCTGATCCATAGTATAGTGTCTTAGAAACTGGACATAGATATACGTATGCTTATCAGCTTCTTGCTTTATGCAGCATAGTCCGAGACAACCTAGTGTCAATACACTCCGTTCTCCATTCGTGAGATTCGTTGATTTGTTCTTATAAATTCGTGACATTCCATGTCAAGTGGAAGTCAAAGCTGCGCTTTGTCAAGAAAAATGCGCTCGGTGAGACTGAGCGACTGAGTATAATAAAAATGAATAATTAAAATTTATTTCTTCACGTTTTAAGAAATAAAAATGTCTATGACGATCTGACTCACCCCTCTTAGCCCTCGCACCGGAGTTACTATTGCTGTTGAGCTCGGCACAGTTGATGCGCGTACAGGAGTAGTCCTGGCCCTCGTTGTTGCACAGACACTTGTTGCAGTCCATCCTGAACTCCTGTCCCGGCTGGCAGGCCTTGAGCGTCCCCTACTGGACATCACATGCGTTATATCTACGTTGTGTTATTTTTTACCTTAATTGTATCATTTACAATTTTATTAAACTTATCCGAAATTCGTATATTATGGCAATCGCCAAAGTAGTCTTTGAAGAATTTAGTTCATTTCTTAATTATTCTATGAGAAAGTGACAGGCATAGCAAGATTGATTTTTTCTATCCCAATATAGTCAATTTAGTTTTAATAATTAGAATACAGGTTTACAAGTTATTCAATGTACTAAAGTAATTTTCTTAAAAATTTTAAATAAGTCACTTTAATTCTAACGGTCCGATATAATAAACTTAACATTTAATAAACATCTTTATCTTCCAGTCAAGTAAAAAAATTGAGGCTATCGTGGCGCAGTGGGTCAGCGTCTTACTGTAAACGCAATTGGTTGTGTGTTCGATCCCCACTCTGGAGAATTCCATTTTCTCGTTCTGAGCGACTTACTTCTAGTTCCTCTCTGAAAGACTATTCTGTCCGGAAGGAGGGCTTTTTTATTTACTGTCTGTTATATCTATATGTTATAAAATTATAAAACTTTATTATGTTTTATATTTCTTAGATATAAATGATAATTACTTTAGTGTGAAGTACCTAATGTCAAGACACTCCGTACTTCTCTTTCCATCGTATTCGAGACATTGCGTGTTGAGTGGTGCAACTCAGCGTCCCACTATGTCTTTACCAGAGCGTGGAAGTAAAAATAATTTAAATATAATCACTCCCCGAGTGTGGATCGAACCCACAACAGATCGCGTTTACAATCAGACGTTGTTTTATTAAAAAAAATATGTCCTTATATCAATACCTGCGATGTCGCCCGAATTTTTCGCGCTAAAGATACGGGATCCTGGAAACAATAAAAAGAATATTTAGCATACATACTAATTGTGATTTCATCAAGGTTTTATTTACACACAAATATAAAACCATATGACCAAACTGCTCAAACAAACCGTCACCAAAAGATGTGAAGAACAAATTAAATATGCAAAATATAAGTGGAAGAAATAAGTCCAATAACTCCAAAAGATAAAGCTAAAAAGAGAAAAATTAAGAATCAATGACCCAAAGAAATCGAACCTGTGACCACCACCTATTAAACGAAAACACACCTTGACGTCATCTTCGGGAATGCAAGCCCTACGAGTACAAGAGAAGGACATCCCGTCCACGGAGCACCGACACATGTTACAATCCATTTCGAACACCTCATCAGGTCGACATTTACGCTTTATTTCTTGGATATTCTACATTAGGAATTAAATTATAGTTGTATTATAATTTAATTATATTTATATGCTCGGAATAATTGAGTTAAATAAAATTAGTTAAATAAATATAGCAATTAAAGCGAAATTGACTAACATCAAATTCTGTTTCATTTTTATCTCTCGCAGTCAACTTTTTGCTTTATGAAAACATAAATCTAATATATTTTCTTTCATATATATTAATTTTGTACAATTTTGTAGTGGTGTCAGTCAAAATTATCTTCTTTAATGAGTTTCATGATGATAAGAGATCAAAAAATTAAGATATTATATTTAAATAAATTATAATTTTTTTGCAAAGCAATAACATCTATGATATCCATTAACCAAGGCCCCATGTTGATTAATTCTACCTCAGGAGCTTCGCTTTCTTCAGGCACTTCAGCAACACACACCCTCCTCGTACAGAAATAACTGGTACCATCCTCGTTACACCAGCAAGTGTTGCAATCTTTGATGAACATTCGATTAGCTGGACATACTACCGACTTATTGGTTACCGCTGTTCTTAATATCTACAAGAAATTTGAATATCAACAAACAAAATGTTTTATTAATGTCATTTTTTTAAATAAAGCGATGTTTATGTATTTTGGTAATCTATTTCAATGGTATATATATAAGGTACGTCTAAACTATGACATTTAAGTAAACAATAAAAGAAAACCAGTTATAGGGTGTAATTTCTTTAATATAAATATAAAAACTGTTTTTTTTAATAACAATTTCCAGTATCTTGTTCTGATCCTTTATGGGATTATATGTTTCGAGTCCTGTAACAAACGAGTTATTATTGTTATATTATACATCGTATATTATACTTTGCATTATATAAATGGATATATTGTAAATAAAATAGAAAAAGCTCGTTTACACATCATCTAAATTGTAATTCTAAATGACTATTTATATTACATCATACTACAATGTGTTTAACATATTTTTTATATAAAGCAATACACGCACTGCTAGTGAAGTTGATGTTCTTGTAAACTTCTGATATTTACAACATTTTGCAAAAAGGACAGGTTTACTCTGCAATATTATAATATTATAATACTTTTGATTCAGATATAACTACACTTTCTCTCTCTCTCTCTCTCTCTATATATATATATATATATATATATATATATATATATATATATAACATATGTCTATATTATTTATAAAGTTCTCCATAATTAAAATACCATCGCATAATGCTTTTTTAAAAAAAGAAAATATATGTTACCTTAATTGTGACAGACGGGTACAAACAAATTGCGATGATATTAAGTTATTATTTCGTAATTATTTTAAGCAAAACTATTTTAATTGGATTCATTGCCTTAACTAGATATTTTTTAAGTGAAGTTCGAAATTTCTGAAATATATTTTCTAATACCAATGTATCTATGCCTAAATCATTAAAATAATTAAGTAATTTAACTTAAAATATTAAAACCTTAGTAAATATTATCATATTTTACTACTAACTAAAACGAATAAAGCTCAACGTCAGCTGAGTAATTAATTTACTACAGCATTCTATACAATTACAATTTATTAATAAAAAGATAGAGAAGACAAAATATCAGGATTCACCTTCAAATCCTTGAAAATCTCAACATCATCAGGCAAAGGGCAGGGTTTGTTGGTGCAAGAGAAGTCGGTGCCATCGACGGTACAGAGGCAAGTGTTACATCCGATACGGAATGTGCGACGAGGCTTGCATACTTGCTCAAGATCCTGCAAGGTTTGGAGTTATAAGTTTTCTTTAAATCTTTTTTTTAATTATATTACCTCTTTAAAAAACTTGCAGTAGATGAGACTCTGTTTTTGTTAATTTCTTCTGGAATACTATAAAAGGAGGTAGTATTGTTAATTTTAAGTTAGATAGGTGGGCTTTATCAGAAGAATTCAAAACGTCATATTACTAGTAGGTATTTTTTTAGCTCCACGCTTTTTATCCCGTATAGCAGGGTAGACAGAAAGTACCTAGTGTCAAGACACTCCGTACTTCGCTTTCCACCGAATTCGAGACATTGCTTGTTGAGTGGTGGAACTCAACGCCGCACTTTGTCTTTACCAGGGCGAGGAAGTGAAAATAATTGAAATATAATCACTGCCCCGAGTGGGGATCGAACCCACAACCGATCGCGTTTACAGTCAGACGCTGTCCCACTGCGCCACGACCGGCCTCATTATGTATTTTATTTCAGTAGGTATTTTACTTTCGAAAATAAGTTGTTTATAGAGAACCAACAGTGAGGAAACTCTAGGGAACGTCGAATGATGTTTCAAACCCGTAGATTAATTATTAGGTTTCTAAAGTTCCTCTAACCGCTCTACGTTGTATGCGATCAAATAGTTTAAACTGACACTGGGATACGCCAACCTAGAGATTAGAACAGTATTCCATATATGATAGAACCAGGGCCCTACAAGGCCAATCTGTGTTTGGACGGTGAGGTAATATCTCGCTTTGCTGACGTTTTTTAGGCCAACTTGGCCTAGTTTTGTATGAAACGCTATCCCATTATGATCATATCGGACGTGGCTTTTAAGAGGGGGTTATCTCGAGAACCAGTTCTGGCTATAATATTTTGATTAATACATTATATCGTTTTTACTTATACAAAAAAGAATTATAGTTAATTAAAAACATTATAAACAATATACATGCTAGATCGTCCAAATTGCATATCCAAATAAAAATGAAAAATGTTTCCGAAACGCAAACAGCTCAACAATAAACAGCCTCCAAAGATGGACAAATAATTTATAGTACACATTTTTGAAAAAACGTACAAAAATTTAAACGCAGATGGTAGTAGAACCTATCGCTTAGCGGTCAGAGCGCTTGGATGGTATCTAAGAGGCGCGGGTTTGAATCCCGCTGCGTCCAATTTTTATAAGTTTTTTTCACAAATGTTTTCTAATCTTAAGTGTGGAATAACACTTTAAAAAGAGTAAAAAAATATAGTACATATATTAATATTCTTATTCAAAGAGATCAGAGGTTTAAGATACTCCTTTGACGGCTTTCCGCTCGAAATCAAGATATTGCGTGGTGAGTGGCGAATATATCGCCACGCTTTTCCAATCAGAGCAGAGAAATAAAAATAAATTTTAAATTCATATATCCTCCGAGTGGGAATCCAACCCACAACCAACCACGTTTACAGCTAAGTCACAATAATAAATCTAAAACAAAAACTTAATAACTTTATACCTTACTCTCCTTTTCGATAAAAACTTCGACATCGTCATTCATGTCTGCGCTGAAGTCCGAATCCTCCAAACATTCGTCCAGAGTGCAGCTATAGCTTTGACCATCTGATGCACATTTGCAAGAATTGCAATCCACTTTGTATATCGTGTTTGGTTTACACACACGGGATCGTTTGATTCTATTATGTGAATGCTCCTAGAATTAGATCTTTTGTTTTTATTGCTAGCAGTACAAAAATGATGTTAAAAGCTAATACTTTTGTCTTAGTATTTTGTCAGTCTACCAGTGACCACGGACTTATGTAAAGTGTTCGAAACGTCGGAACCTATAGTGTATTTTCAAATATCTTAACATTTTGATTTAAAATGTCCAAAAATTGGGAAAAGTTATTTTTGCAAATCGGATTATATATACAAATTTTTAAAATTTGTACCGCATTTTATTAAATTCATATATATATTTACACAGCATATATACTAAAATGATATATTTTACAATTGTTTTATTTGTCTGTGTATTTCAGCAAATCTATGGAACGGCTGGCCCGATTTTGACGGGACTCTCACTTGTAGATACACAGTCGTGGTCATTTTTAATATTGTACCAAAAAATAGCAATTTACAATAAAAGTGTATTAATTTGAAAAGTATGTACTTACCTTGCAAGTAATTGTGCATTCCATAACCAACGTGTTCGGTGTTTAATCACATACGAAAATGAAGTACAGTAGGTGCGACTGTCCCGAAACCAAAATTAAAAGATTTTTTCAAAATATTTAGTAAGATGAAGTTATATTTATAATAATTACTGTTAAAATTAATATATGACTATATTATTTGTGAATTTAAGTTATTAGTTTGAAGAATTACGAAATGTATGAAAAATTATATTTCATCTCAAAGTAAAACTTTTACGAATATATGAAATGATATATTTTTTCATATTAATAAAATAATCTGTTTTGGATCAAATCAAAAATAAATCTTAACTAAAACAATTATAACATATAACGGTCACAATTTTTCGTTTTATTCTAATAAAAATAATTGAGAGTACTGTTGTCAAGCAACGTCACACTTTGTCGACCCCTTCCCTCCCCCTTAACGTGTGACGTAATTTATGGATGGCCATATTAAAGTATTATAGTATCATAATAAAATATATATATAAATATATTTAAACAGTCGTATTATTTATTTGTATATAATATATCAAGATAATCGAATCGAATTGTGAATCAATAATAATATCGATATTAAAAAAAACCAGTATCAAAAAGGTTTATTGATACAAATTATATTATTATTAAATGAAATTGTATTAAACTTTGTAAGAGAATAATAATAAAAAAATGATATGATGATTAATTTGATATAAACTTGTTTCATGATTTGGTAAGTGTGAAAATTTGGTACATTGTGCTAAGAATTTTTTATTTGCAGCGATTTCTGATTGTATTATTTTTTAGTCATTATTTTTGAAGTGTTGTTGTTATACATGTAGATATTAACTATTTTTGTTCCTAGTACAATATTTTTCTATTAAAATACAACACTTACCGGTTTTGGTATATCGACGTCGCTATTACGGTCAGGATTGAAATCGTATACTGTAAGCATAAAAAATATTTTGAACTACAAAATTGGTCTGACAAAATTGATATGTAAGAGATTTGCTACCAAGTTTATTGTTTAGTGGTTCGTATCCATCTCCCGTATCAACAGTGCCTGTTAGTAAGCCACGTGGAAATGTCGATTGATGGAATATATGCCAGAACTTTTTCTATAAATTAATTTAAATTTAAAATGAAAAAAATAAAATAAAATTTAAAATTAAAACTGAGACGCAGTGGGACGGCGACTGACTGTGACCACGATTGGTAATGGGTTCGTTTCTACGACTCGGAAATTTATTGTATTTAAAATTTATTTTAATTTCTCAGTTCTGGTGAGACAAAGCGCGGCGGCAAAACAATAGGTTGTTTGACGATCGTCCTATGCGGCATGAAGCCTGAAGCTGAAAAAAAATATTATTTTAGTTACCTGGATGAAGTCCACAGCCTACCCTCGTACAAACAGCTCGTCCAGTTGGCGAACAATAACAGGTATTGCAATCGATCTTCCAAGATGTGCCTGGCTTGCACAACAGTTCGGGCTCTAAAACAACATTTCTAATTAGTAAAGAAAACATTAAAAACGATTTTTTTTCTAATCATTTGTTAAATATAACTTTAATTTTCACTAAGGTATGTTTTATAATGACATGCATTATTTTTAGCTTCGCGCTTTATTCCTTGCGAGATAGTCAGAGAGGACGTAGCGCAAAACGCTACGGTCCCTGTATACTTCTTTCGCCTTGTCTATAG
Organism: Dryadula phaetusa; assembly: GCA_032432895.1. Taxonomy (NCBI): domain Eukaryota; kingdom Metazoa; phylum Arthropoda; class Insecta; order Lepidoptera; family Nymphalidae; genus Dryadula; species Dryadula phaetusa. The sequence continues at coordinate 3,502,086 of JAOYRS010000077.1, forward strand.
TCATTAACCTCTTCAATCATACCCTACGGAGGATTCTCATGTTTTTTACGTGAGCTTCCTTCAGTATCATTGATACTGTATTTTCAAAGGTTAATAAAGGTCTGTCCCGACCTCTCGAACCGCTCATTTTGCTTGGTAAATGTTTCTTGCAAATTTTAATGTATACATTAAAATTTACCTGTGTATATAAATCAATAGTTTATGTAATTTACCTATAATAAGTTCTTTTTATATACCAAAATAGATAGAAAAAAAATATGTTACCTATGATTTGTTTGTATGTTTGTTTTTCCCAATTATTAAATCGTTTATAATTGAATTAATAATAACTAATAAAATGTCCTAAATAATTACTTTTACTAATTTCATATAGAAAACTCACCCTCCTCATGTCCTGGACACGCCATGTCTGTACAACTGGGCATCCCGTCCGAGCACGTACAATTGTTGCATTGACTCTGCCAACTGGTACCCACTTTACATTCTTTGCCTAAAAGTAATAAATTTTGAACGGGGCCAGAATTCAAAGAATTGTATTTGATATCCGGCCCGAAATGGTTAAAGAATAGCTTGGACAGTTTTCAAAATTCGCGGGTTTGCATCCCGGAGCGTATTAAAAAATTTTATAGGTTTTCGAAAACTGTTTTCTTATCTAAGCGTACCGTCACATTTAGACAAATTCAGAAAAATACGATAAACCTACGGATACAATTTTTTTAATAGATTTATATATATTTTTTATGTCAATGTTTGTTTACATAACAAAAATTAAATATATTATATTTAAAATGTATAAAATTAGTTTAAATATGAGAAAGTTTGTATGTAGTAGTGTAGTATGTAGGGAACATAGAAGTCTACATAAATATATAAATTTGAAAAACACAACCTAGGAAAAGTTTGTCGGAGTCGAGTAAAAATTGTGTAAAATAATTTAAGACTAAACTAACCAACTCCCGACCAGTAGTTAGTGTAGCTTGCTACTGTTCTATAGTGTATGATTGTTTAAACATTGGGTATTTTTTGATAATTTCGAATATCAAAATATACGCGAAAACCCAAAGATCTTAGATTTAATAAACTAATAAATACTTTTAAATTTCTATCTATCTAGCACTAGTCTATTAGAATTATCCAGTACTTACCTTCAGATATAACTTTCGTAGCCGAGCAGTCTATCGAGGTGCAGCTACTTCCTGTGCCGTCTTTAAGACATATGCATAGGTTACAATCTTTACGGAATTCTGTGAGCGGCCTGCAGACCATCCGCTCCCCTAAAATATAGTCAATTATAGATAAAGACTTCTTTCTTACAAAATATTTGAAAGTTTTTAGCCAGTATCCTGTGCTACTGACGATTCAGTATCTTTTTTTTAACTTCACGCATTTATCCCGCATAACTCTAGAATTCGAGACATTACGTGTTGAGTGGCGGATCTGAACACTGCACTTCGTCTTACCAAAGCGAGAAAATGATTCTGAGCCATCACCGGCCTCATTTTTTAAACCATAACAAGAGAGAAAAAAATGTACAAGTAGTACATTTTTCTCTCTATTATAATTTAAGCCTACAACCATAGAGTACATTGACATTTAGAGCAAAATAAAATATATATTTTAAATTATATTACGCCATTACCATTGTGGAGTAACGTTAAACGTTTGATTCAATTCAGTTTAGAATTCTAATTGCGGAAAAATATTTATTTCACTTGTTTGTAAGACGAAGTGCGGCGATGGATTTCATTCAACACAATGACTATGTAATGAGCAAAAAGTGTAAATGAATACGCCTAACACTCGATTAGTTTGCAAAGGAAATAAAATATTTTCGGATTAAATACAGCTTCACGCTTTATTCCGCACAGTAGAGTTATCAGAGAGAACCTAACGCCAAGACGAGACATTTGCATCTTTCCGCCTAAAATCGATGTAGATTATAAAATAAGTTTATATATGTATGTATAATTTATTACCATATACTTCGGTTTTACATCTGTCTAATCTCACACACTGTGGCTGGCCGTCTTCCGAACACCGACACTCGTGACATAAGCTTGTCCACTCACTCCCAGCAAGGCATACTGGCTTTTTAGTTTCAACATTATTTGCAGCATCTGAAAAGGATAAATATTATAAATAACAAAAAAAATGCGAGAAACGAGTTTGAGTCCGCTTACGTTTTTTACATATATTTTTTATATTTTCGTTTTTTTTAATTGGATTAAAAAAAAAGCGCATAAAAATTCATGTGTTAACGTTTTTTTAGATTGCATTCAAATCGCTAGATGACTATTATTTGACAAATTAATATTTCGTAAAATGTAGAACATGTGCAAACATCAAATAAAGACCTAAACATTTACTAGATTTGACTCCTTAAAGTTTCATTTATTAATATTAAATTATATTCAATATTTAAAATTAAATTACTACAACCTGATGAATTAAATACTCATATTTTCGTAAAGCGTTGAAAATGTTAGACTTTCTTAAATGTATACATTTTCGAAAACCGAAATATATGTGAATGATGGAGTTAAAACTTAAATTAATATTTCTAGATTTTAATCATAGACTAACGTATTGGGAACGTATTGGGAAATTCAAATATCTATACACAATAAATAAAATTGGAGTGCCTGTTTGTAATGGTAATATAACCGCTTTTTAATAATATAATTTTTGTCTGTCTGTCTGTTTGTTCCGGTTAATCCCTGGAACGGATATAGTTGATGAAATAAGGAGTATATTAGGCTACTTACATTTTGGAAATAGAAAATAAAGATCCAGAAATGTTACATTCCACACGATCGAAGTCACGGGTATAGCTCGTTTGCAATAAAGTTTATGGTGTCGTATTACGTCAAAATGTTGATATAGTTATACCAAATATATACATAACACAAAAGAAATTATAGATATAATGTAAAAAGAAGTATATATTACCTTTTTCTACTTTTTCAGTCACGCAATCATTGTTTATCCCTCGTGAGCACCTTAGAGCTGGAACAAAAAAACGGATTAATTTTTTTTCTTACTTTTAAAGTTAAACTTCTTTAGAATGAGCAGGTTTCTTCCGCTTAGCAGTAATTAAAGACAACCTAACTTCTTGACTCTCCGTTGATAACTTGCTGCCTAAAATCAAGACATTGCGATTGAATGGCAAACTCAACGCTGCGCTTTGTCTTACCAGAATAATAGCGACCTGAATTTTAATAAAACGAAAAAGTGTCAAGCAAAGGAAACATACATACATATTATGTATGTAAGTATCCTTTTCATGACACTTTAAAATACATCATACATATATTCGTATATCATACATACATTTTGGCTTAAGAAAGAATGGAATAATATTTATAGTGTTGCCTAATATTTGTTATTTATTACAATGTAAAATATAAAATTAAGACGGGATTGCTTGTGGGTTCGATTCCCAGTCGGAGATGATTATATTTAAAATTTGTTTTAATTTCTCTGCTCTGGTAAGAAAAAGCGTGCCTTTGAGTATGCAATATTTGATTATTTATATTTTTTTAACACAAGTCCAAAATGATTATAGCAGGGTAGACAGAAAGTAATTAGCGTCAAGACACTCCGCACTTCGCTTTCCACCGAATTCGAGACATTACAAGACAAAATGTCTTACTAGAATGGAGTAACAAATATAAAATGTGTATCGTACTTACAACCGTCGCTTTTATATTGTCAGAGTTTACTTTACAACATTACAACTTCACGCTTTACCCGGTTTAGCAGGGTGGGTAGTCGTCGCCGCCGGGACTTACGGAAGGATCGGAGTGTGCCCGAGGTCCCGGCAAGTGGCGGTCGAGGAGGAGCACCGTGAGGTTTTAGTGGGTAAACGGGGCGGCCTACATCTGCCAATCCGGAGTCCCACATAACCTGTCCCGAGTCCCCGATCGGGAAGGTATCCGTAACGCGATTTCCTCACGTAAAAAAAAAAAGAAAAAGGGTGGGTAGTCGTAGACAACCTAATGTCAAGGCAAGTCTTTACGCCCGAAAATAAGACATTCCGTTCCGTGTTTCGAAAGCAGTGCTTAGCTTTGTTTTACTAGAACGGAGAAATGAAAATATGGATAATTAAAGAGACCTTATTTGTAACCGTCGTGTTTACAGTCAGAGTGTTAAATGATAACCAATAAAAAATTCTCCCTTCGCAGTAGCTGCCAAAAGCCACGTGATGCGTTTAGTGGACGAGCCGATCCTCAAATTGCCCTTTAACCTCGCAATTATTGCAGTTCTATTAATAGCAACAACAATTGACTCAATAATTACACGACGTCTAAGATAGCTTTGTCGGCGGGAATGTCGAAAATTTCGTACTAAACATCTCTAACAAACTAATTTGTGGTCGTAGAGTAGCTGAATGACGTTGACTGTAGTCTTATTTTTTTTAGTTTCACGTTTTTTATCCCGCATAGCAGGGTAGACAGAAAGTACCTAGTATCAAGACACTACGTACTTCGCTATCCACCAAATACGAGACATTGCGTGTTGAGTTGTGGAACTCAACGCCGCACTTTGTCTTACCAGAGCGATGAAGTGAAAATTATTCAAATTTAAATTTAAAATAATTTAGTTTTATATATATATATATATATATATATATATATATATATATATATATATATATATATATATATATATAATCAAAAAAGAATAACAATGACAGTAAAATAGAAATTAATTTTACTGTTACTGTTTCCTTTTTTAAAACAATTTTCTTATTCACTGGTCTGATTTTAAATAATATTAAAAAATCCACCCGTTTCCAGATCAGATAACGATAAAATAATTTGTTAGCATAAACCCGATCGGGTATCTTAACAATATGAGAGAATACCCCTATTAGTGTTCCTTTTCCTTTTAGTTTCCTTTCAAAACTAATTTATTATTATTATGTCAATAATAACAGAAAACATTTAAAAAGCTTACTAAAATAAATTGACTTTCTTAGTCAATTTATTGTATACACGTATGTTCAAAGAAAAATCAATATTATCAAGAACTAGATGATAAGATTATATTTTTTTTTCGAATTTTTACAACGTACTTATAAGTTATTTTATTTTGTAAATATCAATAATCAATTTTAAAATCTTTTAGTAAAATGTCCATACTAATATTTTAAATGCGAAAGTAACTGTCTATCTGTTTGAATGTGAAGTATAGGGGATGTACTTGAGGGTATTGGGTTGAACATAGACTATTTTTTCTCGTATCTTTTTTATCTATCAATAGATTTTATTGGTTTACATTGTAGAAGTAGGCGAAGCTGCGTGCGTGTCGCTAGTAACATATATATATATATATATATATATATATATATATATATATATATATATACCGTACCGTATTCCATAATAATCAACCGTTATTAATAAAAATATCACCAATTTTTTTGTGTACTGAAATTTTGTTTTCTATTTTCATCGTATCTGGAATCGTTTCTAAATTTTCAAGAAATTCAAACCGCACTTAGTTTTTCTAAATAACGTAAAATTTTCATATAATGATCTACAAATTGTAAGCCAATTTAACGAAAAGTGTGTTAATAAGCAGTAATCGAATCAAAAACCTTAAAATAATTGAACAAGTTCAAACATAATTCTTTTAAACTTTATAATATAATATGAAACATAAAGCTTCACGTTTTTATCCAATCAATTTTTATAACAATCGCTTTTTAAATAAAATTAGAAAAAAAGGTTATTCCCCCAAAATCAACATATACACATAGTATATATAATCATATCGTCTAATACAAATTACCCCGTCGTATGTTTCACAAACACCCAATTACGTATTATCGACTTCAAAGAATTATAATCAGCATATGTTATCAGAGGCGTGTATGCATTTCATAGTATACTATAACACAACACTGTTCCGCTGGATCCAGTGTGAGTCGGCTGACCCCAGATAACTTTTGATAGCCGCTCATTAATAAATTAACTTCGATAATGAAGTTTTATAGGAAATTTTTATTTTTAGATTTTAATTAAGCAACAGCTATGGCATATTTAGATAAGGGTTTTGTAAACTTTTGTGCGTAACTTGATTATTGTTAATTATTTTATTTTTTCAATATGTGGCCAAAATAATTTAGAGTAATCAAGTAACGTTACATTTGTCAATATGTTAAGAGCGGCGTTGAGTTCCGCCACTCAACACGTAATGCTTCGAATTTGGCGGAAATCGGAGTACGGAGTGTCTTAACACTAGATACTTTATTTTTTATACACGATAAAAGCGTAAAACAAATATTTAAAGACTTTAAATATTTATTTGGCTTTTGTATACAGTTGAAATTTGGCATGTACATACGTTTCTTGAATGTAAAAAAGTGTTAAAAGGGGATTTCCGGAAAATCCTTTAGAACTAAGAAAATATTCAGGATTTCCAATTTTACAGTTGAAAAAACCCGATATAGAATTTATAAATTATTAAATATTTATAAATTGTTGAGAATCTACAAAATGCATGGTATATACATTTGGTGTAGTATAATTAATTTAAACCTATAAGACAATTAGAACGCAGTATAAAGAGAATCCCCATTACAAATCTTGGAAAGCCTAATGCCGGATGTTTGTTTATATAAATCTATGTAGCAGAAATGTGGAGGACGCGTTAAGATAAGACTAATTAACTGGTGTAACGCGTAACTTAACTCCGTGTTACGACTTATATATCCCGTCTGTATATTTAATATATTTGTAGCAAAAATTCCCCTAAGCATGTATAAAAATCTACTGATATACAATGGCGTCATATTACAGCCTAAATCAGCCTAAATAAATTGAAGTTTACAAAAAAAATCGTCTACGAATTCCATTATGAAAGCTATGAAACCAATAAAACAATTCCTAGACACGGGTTACCAATTGTCGGTCATATTTTAACAAATTGGTGGCGAGACTGCTGTCGCCGATCTATTTATGAGTTACGAGTATATACGTAGATATTTAAAAGTATTTATGTATATATATGCTTTATTACAAGTATCAATTGTGGCCGATTTCGACACATTGCGTATTGAGTGGCGGTAATCACTTTGCACTTTGTCTTACCAGAGCGAGGAAATAAGAATAATTTTAATATAATCACACCCCGTAGTGGGAATCTAACCTACAACCGATCGCGTTTACAATCAGACATTGTCCCCCGTTGCCACGACCGGCCTCAAAAGAAAAGTGAAAATCGGCGGAAAGCGAAGTACGGATTGTCTTGACACTAGGTACTTTCTGTTTACCCCGTTCTGCGGGATAATATGGCAAAGCTAAAAAATGTGGCGTGTCGGTAGCTCTCTATTGAATTAATTAGTAAAACAATTTAATCCTCCGCAGAGGATGACAATGAAAAATCTAGGTAGAACCTATAATTATTTTTATTAGCTTCACGCTTTATCCCGCATAACAGCTTCTCCGCTCTCCGCCTGAATTCTAGACATTGTATGTTGAGTGGCGGAACTCAACGCAACACTTCGTTGTACCAGAGCGGGGAAATGAGAATAATTTTATATACAATCACTTCCTCGGGTGGGGATTGCAATCTCAACAATTGCTTTTAGAGTCGGACATAGTCCCACTGCAACACAATGGTGTCTAGAAACTCATATAAAATTATAAAAATAATACTTATTACAAGAAATTAATAAGTTATTATTTTGTTTTTGTTTAATTATTGAGAAAAAACTGTAGAAGACTCATTAACGTAGGACAACTGAATGCCTCTTATTTGTTTAAACTGTTTTGTAAATAGTCGTAAAATTAAAATTATCGCACTATATACGTTATGTATCTGTAATAAGTTTCCATCTATAATGTTTTTAATCGAAATATTTAAAATTCTTAAAAAAAATTAAGCATTAAGTGGCAGATAATAGATAAACGATCGAAATTATTGAGCAATTTGGCATATAGGCATATTAAAGAATGCAGGAACTATGTTTGCTACATTTTGGGATAAAATAAAAAAATGTAAATTATTTTTCCCTTTTCTACACACTCGGGATATTTAAAGAGCACTAAACACTACGGCCTCGTCCAGTCATTAATCTCATATATCCCTTTAGAGATCCTCATTACTTTTAACGTCACCGTCCTTTATGCTAATATTATAGAAAAAATAAAAATCTCTTTAAAATTATAAAGTAAGAGATAATGTAATTTGGTACCCACTACATCCATAATTATTAATAATTTCGCTGAAACTAAATGTACAACTTTATGAAAGAATTATTTATTTATATCAACTTCAATTATGCCATTAGATTCCATTAAAAGCCATCGCGGCGCTGTGGGACAGCGTCCGACTGTAAAAGCAATAGATTGTGAGTTCAATTCCTACTCGAGAGAATAACTATATTTAACATGTAATTTCTCCTTTTAAACAGTTAATTTACTGAGATAAAGCGCGGCGTTAAGCTGCCCTCTCAGCACTCAGTGTCCCGATTTTCGGGCGGAAAGCAAATATCGTCCTATATAACAATTCCTTTATATCAACTTGAGGAAAACTACGTAATCTGGATCAAATTTTAAAGCTGTAAACAAAGTTCTAACTAAAATGTATAAATTATAATGACATCATACATTATTAGCAATTCCTATAATAATTAATGAAGGGGTAGAGGTCGCTGCGATATGATTATTTATATATCGATTACATTACACGCATCGGCACGGCAGAGCAAGTCAGTGTGTCAATGCCGTAGAAAATATAGGCTTATTGACCTTTTATTAGAGAGTTCGAGTGTACTTTTTTTGTGGTGGTTAGACATGCAAGTAGTCTTGTAGTTGCAAGTCGTAGATGTAGTCTTGTAGATTCAACTCAAAATATTAATATTAGAAAATTTAAAAATACATATTGCAACGATATATGACAGAATTATGATAATATGAAGCCATCGTGACGTAGTGGGACCTCAAACTATAGGTGTGATTGGTAAATTGGTTAGGTTAGGTATATTTATAATAGAATTCCACAAGCAATGTCACATCTGCCGCTAGAGAAATTCAAAATTAATATTAAAAATATATTATTAACAAAGTATATTATGTTAATGTGTTGAAGCTCAATCGGGAAGCTAATTATTGTCATGAACTCTTTGTATAACCACATTTGAAAAGATCAACTGTTGAGTTTCTTGCCGCCTCTTCTCAACAGAAGTGCCATCTGAGCCGGGGGAGCTTCTTGTAGGACTGACAATACTGACACTTGTGTTGATTGACGATTCGAAAATGCTTGTAAACAGTCTATTTGAATAAAGAATATTTTGATTTCGATTTTACATTATTTTAAGTTGTCTGCCCTGGTTCTTACCTCTCAGCGTTGAGTTTTGTCACTCAACACGAATTTGGGCGAAACTGAGTGTTTTGACCCTAGGTTCTCTCTGATTACTCTGTTATGTGATTAATCATCCTAATTGATCTTATATTATTTATTTTTTAAATTCATAATATAAGTTTTCATCATGTTCTACTATGACACGACTATAATTATAATTATTATGTATTTTAATTCCTCTACATTATACATTCAAATTAAACCTGAACAACGAAACAAAACAGGCAAAGATATAAACGAAGTTTTACCAACAAGTATACGCAAATTATGTATAATAATAATTATAGTATCTTTATTTAATCTATCAAATTTAATCGTTTCTCTAAGCAGATTCGAACTCAGAACCATCAAGTGTACATTGAAATATTCTCCCACTGAACTATAATGTATTTATTCAATAGTTACAAGATGAGACAAATGTTTGAATAGATATTAGTCAAGCGAAATAGAAGCAGGTAACACGATAGCGTCGCAGAGGACACGGCCGGCTATTGCCCTCAACACTGATCTCGTATTCAGAATGGACACGGATAGGTAGAACCTACAGTAGGACAAACCGGAATTTTATTATATATTAACATAATTCAATTTACAAAAAAAATTGAAGATGTATAATTATATATATTATCTATATATATATATATATATATATATATATATATATATATATATATATATATATATATATATATATATATATATTATTAATACACGAAGGTATCTAAATTATATAAAAGAAAACCAAAAAAACATTCTCAAATGTTACTGATTTTTGAAAAATTTATGACATATATATATTTTTATTTAACCACTTTAGGTAACGATGGCAAGCGAAAAAAATGTTGCGTATAGTACACAAAACACAAATAAGAAGTAAATTTAAAAAATAATATGATTTTATGAAGTATCGACAGGTGAAAGCCTGTTCTGGAATGAATCTAAAACAAATGGAAAGCTATATTACTAATATACATAAGCTCTAATATCAAGTTAGGTACATAGAAAACGTGTCTTAACAATAAATAAATAAAAATTGAAGAAATATTATAAAATAAACCCAAAAATGCACAAATTAAAATTTTTTGCTTAAAATTAAATGTATAAACCCACCCCGCTTGACAGATACGAACTAATTGTATGAGAGAATCAAATGGTTATTTTTACTATATTCCCTATAATTGTTGTATAGTTTCTTACATTTTAAATGTTCTTTGGACTTGTATAAAAAATAGTCAAATTGACCCTTTTCTTTAATGCTAAGAATTAACAATTAAAAGTAAGTTGCTAAGAATTAACAAGGCCTCTAGTTTCAATAAAAATATTGTAATCTATTATTTGTAACAATTTAAAAGTTTTAGTCGCAGGATATGCAGAATGAACTTAGTGTCCCTCTGTCCTCTTTCGAAACACTTTACTAACAAACACTCCCATGTGTGTTCATCGGACTAAGAAGTCAGACGTTCTCTCACATATTTTTATATTTTTTTACAGAAAAAAATTAACTATGTAAATAATTAGTACACGTATGTTTGCCTTAAGTATGACAAATAAGTGATTCAAAGCGGACTTCGATTTGTTACTGTAAAGTTTTACTTAACCTTCTCTTTGTTTATACAATGACGCTATGTAAATAATGACGAAGACTTTTGTATCGACACAAATATTCAGAAAAAATATTACGTTACGTATAATAGACGAAGTTAAGTTATGCAAGCTAAGAACTCCCAGCTCTAGACATTTCTAACTTTAAATTTATCAGAATGCTCCAAAATATCCAATAGGGGTAGAGTATGGAGGGAGAAATTAATATTAAAACACTCCCTTCTCCGCTTTCCATCCAAATTCGACACCTTAGTTTCTATATGTCTAAACTCAACGCCACGCTTTATTTTACCAGAGAGGAGAAATGGAATAAATTTAAATACAGCCTTTACCTCTAAGGATGGAGGAGGGAGGGAATCTATAACTACATATAGGCGTTAGTACATCCATTATATGAATTATACGCAAAAAAAATCGTGTAGCAAAAACCATAATGGTAATATCATAAAAGGGAATTAAAAGTTTATAAATAAAGTTTTTGATATTTTCATTTTAAAAGAAGCTGCTTATAACCGTTTTAACAGCATATAATTGGTATTAGAAAATATATTTTAGTAAAGATTCTACCTGAAAGATATTTAGTAAACAGTCTACTCGTGGTTACAATCTACGATAAAAACGTCGGGTTTTCTACAATAATAAATGAGCGACACTTTATCCCGTATAGCAGAGTAGTCAGGGAGAACTTAAGTGTTGAGACACTCTGTTCACTTTATTTAATTCACAAATTTAACGCCGCACTTTATCTGGCCAGAGTAGAAAAATCAAAATAATTAGAATATAATCATTTCTCTGAGTCAGAAGACGAATCGACAACCAATGGCCGTTACACCCAGATGTTCCACTACGCCATGATGGCCTCTTTTCAAAAATATATTCTATAATAACAAAATAGAAATGATCAATCCGATTAAAATAATAAAAAAACACACACATAAATACGTATATTAAAATTATGGAAATTTCAAACACTACAAAAGTCTGTGGTTACTTTTAACTACGGCCTACTATGTGAAGTGTTTGAAAGGTTATAATGTGTTGTCGAACACAAAAAAAAGTACACAATCTGATTAAAAAAGGTTTCATTTAAAATGCGTAAAAATCACATAAATTAAAAATGTTACAAGAAATATTTCCTTTAGAAGTAAAATAAGTTACAATTATACATACTTCCTCCTTAATATTTTTTATTATCATATATTTTCATAGTAATTTCGTGTTATCTGTGCAAATATAATAAATATTGAATCCATATAATACTGAAAATCAGTTTAATAACGAATGAAATAAAATGATAATAAAAGATATATGACGGTTGTTTCATAATCACTTTGACTATTTACAACAAAATACACACAAATTTTTTTTATATCTGAAGTTTTTCCAAAAAAAGTTTTACACCGTTTTATTTCTATATTAATGTTTATTATAAATTATATTTAGTCATCGTGACGTGGACGTAAGATTTTTATCTTAATAGCAAAAAAATCTGTATGTTTTTATATATTGGCAAATATAAGTTTATAGTCAAATTATTTACAGTTGTTAATTTTTTAAATAGATCAGTCCATAACTAGTCAAAATAGAATTGCAAATGTTTCTTTCATTGGTAGTAAGAAAGACATTGTTAGTAATACAAAGCACGGCATTGAGTTCCGCCACCGCCACACTTAATGTCTGAAATAGGCGAGGTTCATTCTGATTACCCTATTACATAAAGCGTGAAGCTGTCAGACTAACAGGTAAAGCTAAAAATATAAAATTTTAGTATAAATAATATACATTTTGGTCTCATCTCGCATAAAATCCTTATAAAATACATAGTGCCAACTTACGAACCAATTCGCCGGTACACCTAACGGTACAGGCGACATCGATACACACCGGTTTGCTTTTGCTTTTATCTTGTTTTTTCCTTATCTTAATATATTCACGTCTAATAAATTATTTATTATTGTGTTTATGTTTATATTTTTTCTTTGGAGGATGTCGTGGCGTAGTATGACAATGGATGACTGTAAATGAGACTGGTTATGGATTCGATTCCCCGGTCCCAGTAGTCGTTAATTATATTTCCTCAAAAGGTTACAAAAAACAAATAAAAGATAAGGTCTGATGTCTGTAATGTATTATATTAATACGATATTAATTTAATAATAATAACTTAAAAGCTTTTTAAAAAAATAAATACTATCTACTATATAAATATAGCCCCTTGTATAATATTATTATACTAGCGGCCTGCTCGCGGCTTCGCCCGCATGAACTACTATAGCTTTTTCTATCTTTACCTGCCCGCGTTTTTGCTTAAATCACAGACTACCAAAATTTATAATACTAAATAAAACATGTGTACTAACATGTGATTTCATACATTCACTTATGATATCATGACCTCCTGTGATTTCCCTCACCCACATACAGCACCACAGTCGACATGTGAGTTCGCTCATCTACACATGCTACCATGGTCCACAGGTGTTTTTTCCCATCCACATATGACACCATGAGCCACAGGTGATTTTATTCGTCCACATACGATAACAGGGTCCATATATCAATTTACCCGTCTACATATGAGATCATGGTTCACATGTGATTTCACTCTTCCACACATGCCACCATGGTCCACATGTGAATTTACTCGTCCACAATGACATCATGGCCCACATGTGAATTTACTCGTCCACATATGACATCATGGTTCACATGTGATTTTACTCGTCCACATATGACATCATGGTTCACATGTGATTTTACATGTCCACATATGATATCACGGTTCACATGTGATTTCACTCTTCCACACATGCCACCATGGTCCACATGTGATTTTACTCGTCCACATATGACATCATGTTTCACATGTGATTTTACTCGTCCACATATGACATCATGGTCCACATGTGATTTTACATATCCACATATGACATCATGGTTCACATGTGATTTTACTCGTCCACATATGACTTCATGGTTCACATGTGATTTTACATGTCCACATATGACATCATGGTTCACATGTGATTTTCCTCGTCCACATATGACATCATGGTTCACATGTGATTTCACTTTTCCACACATGACACCATGGTCCACATGTGATTTTACTCGTCCACATATGACATCATGGTCCACATGTGATTTTACATGTCCACATATGACATCATGGTTCACATGTGATTTCACTCTTCCACACATGCCACCATGGTCCACATGTGATTTTACTCGTCCACATATGACATCATGGTTCACATGTGATTTTACTCGTCCACATATGACATCATGGTTCACATGTGATTTTACATGTCCACATATGACATCATGGTTCTCATATGATTTTACATGTCCACATATGACATCATGGTTCACATGTGATTTCACTTTTCCTCACATGCCGCCATGGTCCACATGTGATTTTACTCGTCCACATATGACATCATGGTCCACATATGATATTCCTCGTCCACATATGACATCATAGTCCACATGTAAATTTTACTCGTCTACATATGACATCATGGTTCACATGTGATTTTACTCGTCCACATATGACTTCATGGTTCACATGTGATTTTACATGTTCTCATATGACATCATGGTTCACATGTGATTGCACTCTTCCACACATGCCAACATGGTCCACATGTGATTTAAATCATTCATATATGACATCTTGGCCTACATGTGATATTACCCGTCCACGTACCACCCCTGTCATTCAAAACCGGCGTTAAGTAATGGCCTTATGTTATTGCGTTTCGCATCAGGTAATGCCGGGTACTGGCGTCCATCCACCCAAATCCCTCCTATCATGACAGCGGGTACTCAAAGAGATTTTACTCCAGTAGGGTATCAGCAGTTTTGATTCTGGTCGCTCTCTGAGTCAATTAACTCAGGCCGCCATTGGAATTCTTCGGAGGGCACAGCACTGCGCATTCAACAAGGCAAATGAGGCGTATGCCAATCGGCAGCCCCTACCACGCTTAAAATGTTTTTTTGCAATATCAGTTGTCTATATTCCTGAATGCCATTCACTGCATCTCAATGGATTGGAATGGGATGCGTACATTTTACTCATCTTATTCCTGAGGGTTGCTTTCTTTCTGTGGACCCCAGTGCCTGTGCCGACTTAGTTTTACAGGGTAGAGAACTTTATGTCCCTAACTCTGTAGTGCCAATCAGTAGCAAATCGCATCCCTGGTTTGCTACGTGTTGCAAGCTAGCTGCCATGGGCAAGCGCAAAGCATACCAATCTTGTCTGGAACACGTCAGTTCTGGGTACTTTCGAAGGCTGCACCTGGCAACTTCAGCCAGTCATTGCTTTCGCCACACAGAGAATGACACCTTGGTCCACACGGAAAAAGACAAAGCCGACCTCTTTTCGCCTCAAACTCAACTTTGGATGACAGAGGAACGCCATCGCCCACCATTCCGCGATGTTACAGCTCAATGTCTAATGTTAAGTTCAGGCAAAAAGCTGTTCGGCAAGCTTTATCTTCTTTGGACATCCATAAGTCGAGCGATCCGGATGGCATTTCTCCTTTAGTGTTCCGTGTGTGTACTCCTGAGTTAACACCGGTGCTAACGCGTTTATTTCGACACTCTTATTCAGTCGGCGTAGTCTCGGACTCAAGGAAGAACTCTCTAATCCACCTGATCCCGAAAAAAGCTGACAGTTCCGATGTCATTAACTATAGGCCTATAGCTTTTACCTCCCTGCTTCCCAAAGTGATGAAAAGCATATTCAACAGCCAACTTCTAGTTTATCTGGGGGATCAACGGTTGATCAGTGACAGTCTTTATGGTTTCTGCCATGGTCGCTCAACCTGTGATCTTCTAGTTTATTTAACCCACCGTTGGGCTGCGGCTATTGATAGCAAAGAAGAGGGCATGACAGTTAGTCTGGACATGGCGAATGCTTTTGATCGAGTGTGGCACGGGGCGCTCCTTGCGAGTCTTCCCGAAAACTTATGCAAGTGGGTCACCAGCTTTCTCACTAGGCGTAGCATCAAGGTCGTTGTCAACGGTTTCTGCTCAAATTACAAGCCCGTGTACGCTGGCCTACCCCAAGGCTGTGTGCTGTCCTCTACACTGTTCCATATGCACATCAATGACATGTTAGAGGATTTTAGCATTCATTCTTATGCAGACGACAGTATGGTGGACGCCGTAAACACCGGTAGTGCAAGTCTTTCTCGAGAAAACATCAATGAGTGCCGTAAAAAACTGATGTCTTTGAATTTTTCTTCCTGGGGTGAAAGGAATCTGGTTCAGTTCAACTCACTGAAGATACAAGTTTGCACGTTAACAACTAAGAAAACTCGATTTATCGTAACACCAGTATTCTAGAACACTCTTCTTAATTCAATCTCATTCTGCGCCCGAATAAGCATTTTGGGCCTTAACGTTTCGAATGACTGGCAGTATGGCAGTATGATGTCGCAAGGTTTTAAGGTCGATACGATATGGGTACCTGTAGCTCCCGTGGTGTTACACAGGGCCGTGGGCAGCGGTGATTACTTACCATGAGGTGACTCGCACGCACATTTGCCTTGCCTTCTCCATTAAAAATTTGACATCATGGTCCAAATATGACTTTTTGTGTTCACATGCGATTTCAAGAGTCCACATATCACCTGCCTACATGCCATCGTGGTGCATTGGAACTGAGCACAGAGCAATGGACTGTAATCGCAATTGGTTTTGTGTTCCATTACACTTGAGGATAAGATTATATTACAGTTATTTCTTTTTTGGCTTAAGTCTTAAGTTAATTTTAGCTAACACACTCACTTGCTGGCACAAAATTGACTTTTATACTCTTTTACTATAGAGTAGCGTCCTTCTGGCGGCTTCGATGCCGTTCGATGTTTTTACGCCCGTCTCTTATCTCTCGTCCCTCTTCTAAATTAATTTTTTCTCATATATCACGAAGTGTATTAATGGAAATGGTGTTGAATTCCGTTTCCATAGTTTTGAAATATCTAAGTGTGCTAAAATGATAACGTAGTGTACTAAGAAGGGTTCGAACAGTTAAACTAAAGTTAAAAAAATAGTAAACAAAACTATTACTATATGATGCACTTGATAAGATTACATGGTAGACAAACTATATTAAACCAATTTGAAATTCGTCCGGCCTAATGTCATTTCCATCCATAATACAGTCAATCGTGATTGTCAAAATTATAAATTAAAATTAGTTTATGTAATTTACAATTTACTGATAAAATCTAATAGTGGAGATACAAGTCAGCTTTATGCTTTATCCCGCATAGCAGCGTAGTCAGAGACAACCTAGTATCGAGACATTCCATTGACTGTGTTCCGCCCGAAATCAAGACATTGTGTTGAGTGCTGAACTCTCCTGTAAGCATTTAGTAAACAAATTAATTAAAAAAAATATATTAAAATACAATAGTAAACAAATTTCTTTAAAATATTGTATAATTTTCACAAGTGAATATGTTTGAATATTTTGAAACAAATTTGACAACAAATTTTTGATGGTGCTTACTATACGAATTGATAAATTATTAATATTTAATAGCAATTATTCTATTCTTAATAATAAGATTTTCTTTTGATTTTTGGACAAGAAAGATTTTGAAGCTATCGACGTAATTTGATTTTTTATTTTCCCTACAGGAGTTACATTGCATATCAGGATAAAATTGTGCAATTTGATGCTCCTAGCGTTAAGCTATTACCATTCAAAAAATCATTCCTATCTATCCTTAGGCTGTCAGTATAAAATTTAATTTGTAAATTTTAGTTTTTTTTTATTTTATGTACGTAAACTTCTATAAATATTAAGAAAAAACTATCCTGTATGTACCTATGCACTGTAAGCCATTACCATGCCAAAATTCGTTTAATACTGTCTAGTAGTTTTCGTGTGATTGACGCACAAACGAATAGACAGTCGGACAAAAATTCTATTGAGTGGTTTTTAGATTCAATTACCTATATATTAACATATACAATTTAATTTTTTTATAATTTTTCAATTACAGAATTGCCTTTACTTTACTTACTCTTTCCTTTATTTACTCTTTTTTATATAAATATTGCATATAGGTTATTATTTAATAATAAGATATAGATTACTATTTAAGTTGTTTAAGTATGAATAAGTCCAGCCACTATATCAGGTTTGATAAGCCACTTATCCTCGGGAAAATAGTATATATTTCTAGAATGATCCGCGTGGCTATTGAAATTAAAAAAACATCCACATTTTAATAGAGAATAAGGTTGGAAACTCTCTACCACCTGGGACACACTTACAAAAAAATTTAAAGTTTCAAATCCATCACACCAGAGACAAAGATACTGCCAGCTCATTCTGCAAGAATCCAGCGTATTTAAGGAACAGATGGAGGTAGATTGATATAATTATTTTTTATATCAACTAACAGACGAATGCCACCTAAATCTACCTGTGACCACGGACTACAGTAAAGTGTTCAAAACGTCAGGTTTCCAAAAATGTACTTTCGAATACCTAAATATACGCGATTAATCCGCTAAAAATAGTTTCATTTCAAATGTAAAAGCTAAATGTAAAAAAAAGTTCAATGTGTAAAAGCTGCGAAAGTCAAAGATCTTATTATTGGAAACTGTCTACATAATGTTATTCAACAAATATCATTTTAACTATCCCGCATAATGTAAAAGATTACGATAAAAATTATTAATATTGTATAATTGATACACGCCGTTATGCTAATGCCCGCATCTTCGTTTATTTTATGTTGTTTTCAACTAAATAGATCCCTTAATGTATTCAAACTTTCTATATGTTCTACAGTTAGCTGTTAGCCTGTTATCAAGTCAAATATTTTAATTCTTTGTGCATATGGGGTAACCTAAATTCTTCATGCCGATACATCTATTAAAACAAAAAGAAACAATTTTTTTAAAAGATACAATCGTGTGATTAAGCATGAAAGTTACAAAGCAGGATTTGAACTTCTACTTTCTTAAATAAAATATTAAAACACTGATAACTAAGCCATATTTATATAATTGTATATTTTTACATTTTCATTATTTAAAACTAGTCTTACAATACTCGTAGAGCTTAATATCTCTGTATGTGCGCATTCTAAGTACAGGCTAATATATGTCATTAGTTTCTTTTTATATTTTTTTCTTATTCAAATTCTTTAATGTTCAAAACTCTTATATTTGATTTTTTTAAAGAAAGCAACTTGTCCTATATAGAAGAGTAGTTAGTCATAGAGAAACTAGCTGATAGCAAATTCGAGACAGTGTGTATTACGTAGTGCAACTCAACGCCACAATTTGTTAGAAATATCTGGTGATAAAAAGAGGGTATGTATAAGAGAGGGAAAATAAATATAATCTTAATATAATGATGCCCCGTGTGGGGTCGCATATTTTCCCATTGCGCCACGAAGGCCCTCAATATGAATGAATGAATGAATGAGCTAAAATATATCCTTTTATTTATTAGTAGCCGTTTCCTTACGTTAAGAATAACTCCACCGACCAACCTATTCCATACCCTAAAAAAAACTATCTACAAAATAGATCTTATATACTTTATGAGCGCCTAAAATTTAGGTAAACGCACAAAAGCTAACTTTTTTAAATAATAATTTTATTAAACAATGATTTCTCTACATTCAATTATTTATGTTTGTTTATAATTAAATCAATATTTATCGCCTTATACACTTAACATATCATTTGAATTGTTTTCTGTATAAATGTATAGTAGGTAATTAATTGAAGAATAATTTAATATATATTATACATACTTGATATTTGCGATAATTCACATATACTTACATAATATACATAAGTATACATACAAACAAATACATAGACAAATACGTAATGTGAAGATAATGTGTATTAATTTAAGATTTACGAGTTAAGTGGCGGATCTCAACGCCGTGGTTGAGGGCGAGGAAACGAAATTAATTTAAATATAACCACCTGGGCGAGGAAACGAAATTAATTTAAATATAATCGTTCCCCCGAATGGTAATCGAACTCACAACCGATCGCGTTTACAGTCAGACGCTGGCCCAATGCGCCTCGATCGGCCTCAGATTTCACGATTATATGTATATACCTATAAGTACATATTAAACAAGGAAAACTACAGTTCGAAGAATCAGAAAGTGTGCCACCGACACATCTATAGACACAAACTTGTAAACAAGACAAGGGGGCATTGAATGAAACTTTAGAACGTGCAATGGATTTAATACAAGATTTACTTCATCCAGACAAAGTAGGTCACAGGTTTAATGATCGACTATATTAAATTATTATCGCTCTGCTATACAAATAAGATGTCGAATTAGGAGCTTTAGCTTTGACAATTGTGGGTTTTTTAGATAGGATTTTCCATGTCATTTTTTGTTAGATTTGTTTTAATTCACGCTTTTATCAGTGTAGACAGAATATACCTAGTGTAAAGACACTCCTTACTCACTTTTACGCCAAATTCGAGACATTGAGTGTTGAGTGGTGGAACTCAACACCGCACCATAGTAAGGAAATGAAAATAATTTAAATATAATCATTTTGTGGAGTGGGAATCGAATCCACATCACCCACCGATCGCGCTTACAGTCAGACGCTGTTTCACTGCGCCACAACGGGCTTTGAATTACTAAAAGTGTACTAAAAGATTTAACCTTTCTAGAACTATCACCAGTGCATGCCTAGCATGTTTTATTTCGAAAGCGCTACTAGAGCTCTCTCTACCTAACCAAGTTTCAAAAAGGTCCTTTTTAAAACTTGGTTAGGCACAGAGACCTCAGATAGTGGAGTCGAGCGTTTAGACATTTTAAAGAGAGCCTTACGACGTTAATTCATTCACAAATTCCAGACTTTGCTCCGAGCTTGCTTTTTTCTTTCTATTCTAAGAGGAGCTATTCGGCATCGAATATAATAACTGGTCTTAAAAATATAAAATAAGTTAAACCTTATTTTTTTACCGAAAGAATATTTCAACAATATTAATGAAAGGAAAACCCCAAAGAACGAGTAACAAATTCTGCTTCAATGTCAACATTGACAAGGAAACATCATGTTGGAATATATTTATTATATTTGAATTGATTACAAATATATTAAGTACGCTTTTTGTTGCATTTTTATATTACAATGTTAATTTATTTCGATATACCTATTAAATACGATTTGTCAGATGATTAATGACGTATCGTGGCACATCGACACAGATGATAAATTAAAATGAATTTCATGGTTAGGCAAAAAGAATAACTCACAATATCTTAATAAAAAGACATTTTTAAAATTCAACGTTTCGAACACTTACTGTAGTCCACATACTCTGTTACATATAGGCCATTTTAAACTATGAACTTAAGTATTTCAGTTGAGTAAAAAATATGCTATTGTTTTCACATTATATTCATTCACTAAATATGTTATTAGAATATTTCATTAACATTATGTTTTATTAGTTAGATATAATGTTACGGCGAAAGAAATCCGAAACTTCATACTGTCTGAATATTGAAGTTACTCATTGTAAATAGAGAATTATTATTTTTCTGCGCCGTACACAGAATGTCTGATACATTCTATTTATTTATCTTTTTAGTTACAGGTCTCACCACGAAAGGGCTTCGTAAAGATAATTTAATAAGTTAAACAATTAAAATTTTAGTATCTGAAACATGCTTCGTATGACATCACGACAGATACTGTAGTATGAATGAAGACGACCCCGACCTTAGATAGTGACGTATTCGATTAAGGAATTCTGTACAGTAGTTTATATTATTTTGACATTTACTTTTAACGTTAACGCAAGTCATCAGTTTATATATTTTTTAATTTTCTGCTCTGGTAAGACAGCCCGCGGCGTCGAATTCCACCACTCTACACTCAATATGAAATTAGAGGACATAGTGTTTTGACTCTGTTTTCTCTGACTACCCTGATTAGCATGGAAAATAAGGGAAGACAAAAATTATCAATTATCGCTACTAATTCCACATAAGGCTAGTATGAAACGAATCTATTTAATAAAATATATAATTTTTAATATAATTTTTTGTTCTCCTGTTAGACGATTTTCACGATTCACTTTATTTTATTTTATTTTTATTTATTATTGAAATATCTTCAATATATTATTACTCCACGCGAGCTGTTCCCGCGACGTCGTTCACGTGTCATTTAACGTTGCTGGATTTTATGATTCCTATATAAACGGAGCCTAAGTTACTCCTTATAACATCAGCTAACTTCCAGTGAAAGTTTCATATAATTCGGTCCAGGTGGATTAGAGATTATCCACAAGAATTTTGTTTTTGATATATTTCCCATGTATACATACATATGAATTTAGCTATAAAAAAGCCATTATTTTAATATTACAAACAGACACTCTAATTTTATTTTTTTAATATAGATAATAAGTTACTTTATATAATTATGAAAAAACATTTACATTATTTAATCTGTAGCTTATTATTTTAACATTATCTTGGATATATTATTTATGTTATCATGACGTCTACTTAAGAATCGCTCTTAACTAAGCAGCACTCCATAGAAAACTGTTTTTTTTTTATTTAAAACGCTTTAACCACCTAAGGTTTCTTAATGACGCTTATATAAGTGTGCGTGTTAATAACTACATAATTAGGATGTGACAATGAAATAATAAAACTATGGGAGTGCCAATTAAATGGTATCCTCGTTGCACCAGTTTTAATAATAAATGTAATTACATTATAAAAGCGGATATAATTTTATTTTTATTTTAAGAATTTTTTTTGTTTTTATCTAGAGCTATTTTATAAATCACTAGGCAGAACCTTTTTTTTAAACTCTGTTCTCTTTTTTACGTATTTTATTTTCAGTGAAAATGGCGTAGTGTAGTTGAAGCCGATTGTGGTGCAGTGGACAGCGTCTGTTTGTATACTCGTTCGGTTGTAAATAGTTTCGATCTCCACTCGGGGGAATGATTATAATAAAACTATTTTCATTTTCTCGCTCTGGTAACACAAGGCTCGCCGTCGAGTTCCGCCACTTGACACGCAATGTCTCGAATTCGGCAGAAAGCGGAGTACCGAGTGTCTTGACACATTAGAAAAGAAAAACTACACTCTTCCTCCCCCACAGTAGGGTCAGAGACAACTTACTGATAAAACACTCCGTTGACTGCTTTCCGCTTTAAAATGGTGACATCGCGTGGCAAATTCCACGTTACATTAAAAGTATGTTATAATGGCGTTACTCTTTAATTGCACTCTAAATATCGATAAAAAAAGGTTTTTATACTATTTCTTCAAGAATAAACAATTGAATTAAGTAATTATTTGATATTTAATAAAAGAAAAATAACAGTAGGCATTAGGTAAATAAAATTTTAATGAAGTTAATGGGAATGAAACTATGACTATCCAGAAAACGATTCACCAACCTGCGGATTGTATAATATAAATGATACATTAATTGTAAGAAAAAAAATAGACCTTAAGGAGACACGGGTGAGAAATTCTAATAAAAAGGAACATTAAAAAATGAGGACGGTCATGGTGCAGTGGGACAGCTTCTCTCTCTGTCTAGAATTATTGTTTTTAAAATTTATTTTCATTTTTTGGTTCTGGAAACCAAAGCGAGGCATTGAGCACATCACCCAGCACCCAATATCAGGATTTTTGGGCGGAAAGCCTGCGGATAAACCGTGAGACTGCTTCATTTTGGCATCTTTCACACCATCCTGCATCTTTACTTCTTATCCATACACAATAAGAATATGTATATAGCCAAATCAGAGAGAAGCTGATTTAGAAAACACAGATATACTATTTTGGGTTAATGATGTTAAAGAAAATCATCAGCTGCAAGGCCTCCCTTACAAATACTGCACGGGCTGAGATGGACACAATAAGTAACTATAACTCTTATAACGCCTTGGTTTTAACTGACTATTACGTACCATGCGTTCATAAAGAAGGACAACATGTTTTTTTATATGTATTTATTACTTTACTACAATTAAAACTAGAATATAAATACTCTAATATAAATAAAAAAAATTGATGAGAGAAACTATTATTGGGAGCTTCCCCAATGCATTTAATTGGTATTTAATATTATATTTTATATAAAAAAAAAACATTTTGATTCAGATATAATAATCACACTTAAACTTTAAACAAACTCCTTAATGAATGCCTAATTTCAAGCAATTGATTTAAACGTATGAATTGTACCAAAATATAAAAAGACTTTAATTCTGTGCCATTGTTGCGCAGTAAGACAAGGTATGAATGTAAGCGTGGTTGGTTCAAGGTTCGAACCCCACTCCAAGGAATAATTAAATTTAAAATTTATTTTCATTTCTCCGTTCTGATTAGGCAAACAGCCAACCGAGTATATTGACTCTAGATTGTCTCTGACTATCACATTAGGAATTTTTTTTTTCTACTCTGTAAAATATTGAATAAACATCGATCAACCAGGTATTTATACTTATATAGTAATGCAATTCTCTTTAGTAAATACAAAAACATTATCAACTGGGAAACACGCATAAATGCCATATTTACAATATTATATTATATTGTATGGAAAAGGGTTTGGGTATTTTATAACTTGAGTTATTTAATATGTTTTTTTTAGCTTCACGCTTTATCCCTGGCGGGGTAGTCAGAGGGTACGAAGCGCCAAACGCTACTGTCCCTGCATACCTTTTTCGCCTCGTCCACAGTCATTATCCTCTTCATTCATGCCCTTCGGGGGGTCGTCATACTTTTTACGTGACCTTCCTCCAGTATCTTCAATACTGTGTTTTCGAAGGTCAACCGAGGTCTCCCCGACCTCTCGTACCACTCACCTTGGCTTTATAAATCTTTCAAATTATTTAATATGTTGTATCCCTATTTCTATTTTGTCATAAATATTTTTTTAAGCAAGGACAAAAAAATTAAATTTTAAAAAGTAAATGAGATTTTTCCTATTTTATGTGCATATTTTTTTAACTTCATGCTTTTATCCCTCACAGGGTAGATAGAAAGTGCGTAATGTCAAGACACTCCATAATCTACTTACATATCATAGTTACAAAAAAATTAATAAACCAAATACGGTGAGACTTTGAGACTTATCAATGTATAAAATCTATAGCGAATTAAATTCACTCAGAAAATATCTATTAGATTAAAACAGAAAAAACAGACAACGTTGTCTTTGTTTGTTTCGTTTTTGTTTGAAGAATCATTTTTCCAATATCGATATTATTTCAAAGCAAAAGCACATTTTTAAATTACCCTACCCTCCTCGTTAAGAACAGATTCGAAATTCATAAATAATAAAGGAAAAATATTGTTACCTATATGACAATACTAGAAGAGATTTATAAAAATTTAAATTTTTAAAGCTAACTTTCTTGATTTCGGTCTAGACGTGGAGACGAGAGTGTCTTGACACTAAATTCTCATTGCATATTCTTTTATGGGGAATAAAGCGTGATTCTAAATAAACCAACCTTTTTTTCTGTTATGATAGAAATATATAATATAATATTAATAATTTGGGATTTCCCATCAATATAGGCCATCATATAACTATTGAAAGTGACACGCATAGTTGTATGTTTCTGGAGTCTTTAGGAAAAAAAATACTTTAGAAAATGACTTCAAAGAACTTCAGGTAAAAAAGAACATCGTGGTGTTGCATTTATGTTGATTAATTAAGCGAATTAACTCACAGAAATCACTATTAGTATAGAAATTGATATAAATACTAAGTTAGGACAAAATATATATTTATCGAACCAGGTACGTGTATTTTTATCTTTGAATTGAACAACAGCTATCTTAATTTTGTTGTTGAATTTTTTTTAATTAACGTGTTAATTGATGTTATTATATAATAAATTATTTTTTTTTAATGTTTTTGGTTCATAATATTTTAAGTGTTCTTTTTTGAATTTTTGAATATAGTTCTGTCTCTACCCTGAGTTTAAATATACCTAATTAGATCTAAGAAAGGGTAGAAATCTATCAATTGAAATATATTGGTACCTAATTTTAATTAATAAACCTTTCTTAATGTTAAAGACATTTTATGTTTCACATCTTTTTTCCAGGACTTCAAAAATCATTTAAAACAAGTTAACCAAAAAGCTTATACCATTTAAAATTTTATCGAACAACTGTTGTATAAAAATAAATTCAGAAAAAAATAATATCTTTTCATCTCTTAATTAATTATCAATATGAATATTAATTACACGTAAAGACGAAAATGCAATTTCCCCGTACATTTAATTAAATTGAGTCTATTATAACTTACCACTGCCTTCGCTAAACGCCACCAGATACACCATAAAGCTGGCTATCACTATCCACTTCATTTCACTAGATCCTTAAATTAATCACGACACAAAAAACTAAATAAATCTGAACGGGTCGCACGACCACCTCCTACCGCGGCCTGAACTCTACTGAATACTGATCCTTCTTAATAATCCCCACAGCATGCAATACTATCATACAGCCAATGAATTTTTAATCATCCCCCATTAAACCTCATTATATGTCTGTTTTATTTTTTTATGTGAAATAAAAAATTCAAATTATTAAAAACAATTTCTAATTTTAATTTTAATAGCCCATTTCATAAATAATGAAGGTGTCTAAACTGACAGCGGGCGTGGTTATTAATGACCTCATAGAATTATTAATTTGATGCCATTCCAATATATTCTAGGGTATGAGAACATGATACTAGAGCAGAAAAAAAACAACAGATAACATTAATCTAATTATAGAACAAAATTAATTATTTCCGGGTCGTTTTACTTATTATATGTTTTTATGATGCAATGTTTTAAACATATTAGTATTTAGAGTTTTTATAAGCATTCCTTATTAAAAAGGTTTCGCTAACTTTTTTATTTTGTTTTTTACTTTTTTTACTTTTTTCTCTTATTTTTAAAACTTTTCTACGTCCGCAGGCTTCAAAGGTCGGTGAAATTAAAAAATATAAAACCGCAGCTAGCAACAGTCTGGCCGGTCAGTTTGAAAACAAGAATAAAAGCGGGAAAATGCGAATTCTAAATATAAACGCTTACATTCCGAAGAGAACAAGAACTGTCGTAAAAAGCGCAGTAAAGTTAGAGATTTCTGCTTACAAAGCGATGCGATTAAGATTTTATTCAAATATAATTATAATTTTAAAAGTACTGAGTGTAGTTGAGATGTTTTGTATAACTTATCTATAATTGAGTAAGTGTATAGATTAAATATAAATTATTAGAAATTGAACTTATCAAATTAAAATGTACTAATAGGTTATTTGTGCGTACTAGAATTAATTATTTATGATGTACTTAAAAAATACCGTGTTGTCTATAAACTTCTGCTCCTTTTTAGTCGATCTAGAATTCAATAAATAAATACATTTTAACATGATTCCTGTAATTTTGTGCTTATCTTCTATAAAATATAAACGTCAAAAGTTAATTTTGATACCTTATACAAAATCGGCTTTCTATAATCCTTAAGTATTTGCTATGATAGAATACGTGATAAAATATATATCTAAAATGTAAAAAATGACTCGATAAACTAACTTAATAAATTAAACTTAAAAATATTTATATCAAATAATTTATAAAATCTCAAAAAAAATATAATATTTTCCAAAAGCATCGCATCGTAATCGTTCCATACACTAAAAAGAGTAGCAAAAGCGCGGAACCTTTGACGCGGCGCCGCACGATCGTGATTTGAGATACTGATGCAGACATCTAAAATTGGATTAGTGAACTTATAAACATCGTTTTATATTCTAAAACCGTAACTAACGCGTTCAGGATATATCTACTAACGCTATTTGCCTATGTTCGTATTTTTTTATAAGCTTGATTTTTTTTATGTATAGAAATTTTGAAGGATGGTTGGAAATATATTTTCTGATTTAAAAAAAATGTTTTTCTCCTATCTTATGCTTGTATTGTTTTTGTTAATTTTATGTAAAAGTATTGTATTAGAAGGCTGGGCGAGTACATCTAATGATGGAAGACTAGAAAGTTCCTACAGGAAGGTCAAATCGAGTGGTTTCCCTTCATCTTCT
This sequence comes from Dryadula phaetusa, assembly GCA_032432895.1. Lineage (NCBI taxonomy): Eukaryota > Metazoa > Arthropoda > Insecta > Lepidoptera > Nymphalidae > Dryadula > Dryadula phaetusa. The sequence goes on from JAOYRS010000077.1 coordinate 3,530,175, forward strand.
CTCATTGATGTTTTGTCTTTATAGGTTGGATCTATAGCTATTGTGGTGGAACTCGTCACTTATTGGAATTACTTTAATATATTGTCTCTATTAAAATTGTTATAAATATATATATATATATATATATATATATATATATATATATATATATATATATATATATATATATATATATATATCTGTAGATAAAAATTATAAGAAGCTATAGATAGGTAAAAAATTTTCATCATTAATATTGTTTAGATGATTATACCAGAAACACTAAAGATTTCTCAAAAGTTCTACAACAACGGAAGACTTTCTTTGGGTGTACATATTATAGTCCACGCAAACAAAGCGGATCATAGTTTAGAAATCATTTGTAAGTAATTTGTTGTATTCTAGGTACTTATAATGTCAAATGCATTAAACCGTTTTTTTTGTTACAAGATTTTATTTACCTTGTCGTGTTAGTTAGTTAGTGTAGGTGAAATCCTGTTTTACTTTGACCTCTTTCCCAATGTCCGATGGACCGGAATTTTGGAATATACCTAGTTTTGATGACAATGCAATTATATATTATTAGTATGGTTGTTTATTAAAGATGGCCACCGCAATATAGTTAATGTAATTCGATTTTTTTTTGTACAATCCATCTATCAGGCCGGTTGTGGTGCAGTGGGATAGCGTCTGACTGTAAGCGCGATAGGTTGTGGGTTCGATCCCCACTCGGAGGAGTGATTATATTTAAAGTTATTTTCACTTCCTCCCTCCGTTAAAATAAAATGCGGGGTTGAGTTCCACCACTTAACACGCAATGTTGAATTCGAAGGAAAGAGAAGTACGGAGTGTCTTAACATAACATAACATAACATAAAAAGAGTAAAGCTAAAAAGAACACAAAAAAACTACCTATAATGTTGGTAACAATGCGTGAAGACGACTATAATAAAAAAATATTATATTTATAATTTAACAGTTAAGACTGTTTGTGGCTATTCAAATTACCGGTTGACATTTTATGCAGTATTTGTATCCAATATAATATTGAATATGTTAAGTGTTTATTGAGTATATTTTTTCTATTTAAAGCCTGAAAAGGTATTAAAATCTTTTTATAGGTATTCAAAATTAAGTTTATTCGCGCTCAATTATAGCGAAAAAGCATCTACGTGTTTTGACACAAATACCTATCTCTGCCTGTCTTGTTATGCGGGAAGAAGTTTCAAGCAAAAATATTTTCAATTTAAATTTATAAATTATGATAATCACGCTTTAAAGGTAAACAGAATATATTGTAATTCCACTTATATTCTCTGTATTCTGCAATATATGTTTTTTTGTATATATTTACATGTGACGCCAGTGATACCTACAAGTTTTCTGAATAAACAGTTCTTGATTGTTCCTGGCTTGAAATTTAACTTAGTTACTTATATGCTATGAATTGAATAGGTAAAGCAGGATATTGTTTTGCTTTACGCACGTAACACCTGTAAAATAATCGGCAATTAAAATATAACTAAAAAAAATAACATTTATACTTTCTACGGTTAATAACTACTCAATAGTATTTTTTTTATCTTTCCATAAACAGTATGGTCTGTCCGTTTATGATGACAAACTTTGATTTCTTATGCGGTTATTAGTTCTTACTAAATTCTATTCAAATTTATTTAGGTAAAGAAAGAAGTTCGGACTGTGGAAGCCCATGTAATAAATATTATAAAGGAACTAGCCCGGAACATTGCTCCAAACTCCTCTCCTTGCATTGAATACGACAATAATAACATCTTCGATTTTCGCGATTTTTACACTTTTTTAATGGAACTATTTTAAACGGATTAATCGCGTATACTTTGGTATTCGAAAATACGTTTTTGAAAACCTGACGTTTTGAAAATGTATTTTCGAATACTAAAATATACGTGATTAATCCGTTTAAAATAGGTTCATTTAAAATACGATGATCCTGAAATGATGCGATGAACCTGACTAAGGACTGAGGAGTTTCATATCTCTTTATTTGTAATTTTTTTCGTTTAAATAAACGTTATTTATCCCGAATAACATCGCACTTTTACTATCGTAAGCAAATTCCAATTTTATTATGTTCAAGCCACAATTCAATTGTTCATATTTCTATGAAATAACTAAGTATATATCAACAATTTCACACGTGATTTCATTCACGTTTGGGCGGCGCCAACGCGTCCCAGCCAGTGATAGCTAATCGTTCAAATGTCTGTTTTCCCAGGATGTTCCCATAGCTATCAGAATGGGTTGCGGTTTTATATCTGCTATATCCGTTTTAGTTTCGAATCCTAATATTTATATGTAAATCGGCTGATTCATAACATATCTTTTACTGTGACGTTTATGATAATTAATGTATTTAAAAAAATCACATTCCATGAAATTTTCTAGAACAACACGCGCGTCATTCCGTATAATACAACAGAGAGAAGCTAATAATATGACACTCCACTTACTGCATTCTGCCAGAATTGATGCGTTGCGTGTTAAATGGCAGAAGTCAACGCCGCAGTTTGTTTTATCCGTGACACGCAATGTCTCGAAGTCGGTGGGGAGTAGAGAACGAAGGGTCATGAAAAAATATTTGTATTTTTTTAGGTTCACGCTTCTTATCCCGCATAGTAGGTTAGACAGGAAATATCTAGTGTCAAGACACTCCATATTCCGCTTCCCGCCGAATTCGAGACATTTCATGTTGAATGGCGAAACTCAACGCCGCGCTATGTCTTTTCAGAGCGAGGTAATGGAAATAATAATTTATATATAATCATTTCCGCGAGTGGGGATCGAACCCACTACCGGTCGCGTGTACAGTGAGACTTATTAGTAAGAAAAGTAAGAACATTCTTTTTACTTTTTTTATGAAATTATAAGAAAAAAGAATGGCTGCAAATTTAGAGGCAGCAGACATAAAAAAAGAAATAAAATTACTTTAATTATATATATATATATATATATATATATATATATATATATATATATATATATATATATATATATTTGTATAATTGTAGTATAAAGTGCACAGCATTCATCTTTAGCAATAAATTATGAAGCATAGCGAGGTTTTATAAGTTATTGTGTATTTTCCAAGTAATTTTCTCTGGGAACGTTTAACTTTTGCGTGTTTATCGGTTCGTAATTTACTTTAAGTACACTTTAAATGCACTTACAATCTAGATCTCTATCTACTAATCGATACTAACTATTTTCAGGAAAAACCACTTAGTGTACAATGTTGAAAATGCTTTGAAAATAAACATAATAATATTTTAATTATTGTAGGTAGAAAGCAACGTCAAGTGCGTTGTTTTATTAATATTATTATTTTTGTATCCAGTGGCGCATCATGGACTGGGTAGTCTGTGCGGGAGCGAAGTTCCAGAAGCAAGCAACTATGCCCCTTTTCTTTTCTTTTTATTTCATTATGTTTTTTGCATACAAAAACAATAATTATAATAAAAAAAAAACAAATGACAACGTGGAGAGTATACTAGGATGTATATTGCTAAGCAATTGTGAAAACATATTTATTTTGTAAATTGCGTTATCTAAAATTTTATGACATTTTTTCTCTACTTTAGAACTTACTATAATTTTAATTTCGCTCCTGTTTATATAGATCCATTTCATTTTTTATGAGAGCTTTAGCATAACTCTGTAACTAAACTTTATATAAAATTTAGAATTTTTATTATTCTAAATACTTATAAATTTTAGGAGTTTAAAATGATTAGTTATACGAATAATAAACATTATATATAAAGTAGTATATAGTTAATAATAATCAAAATCATGTATATGAACGTACTTATATACGCAGCGGGATTTAAGCCCACGCCTCTTGGAAACCGTCGATCTGCTCTGACCGCTAAGCGAAAGTCGAAAATCTTTTATATTACAACTAATTTACGTTGTTACGATCTTTGCATATACATGGTAAGTTTATTTTAAGATTTTATGTCCAAACTAATTGTATACACTTGGTACTTCATTTTTTTAGTTAGAACAGTCACGATACCCTGTTTTATATACATCTACTAATATAACTAGTAGTTTATGCAAATCTAAATATTTTTAACAGCATTATTCAAAATGCAAATATTAATATATTAATAATTGAAACAACCACCTGATAGAAAAAATACCATTTTACATAAATTGTTAGTTCAATGTATAAATAAGCCATGATAGCTTATAGTTTTATTTTATAATATTTAATATATTTATATAAGAATATACAAAGGGGTCTAAATACAAAAAAATATATATAAATACTGAACATTAAAGATGTATTTAAATATTTCTGCTAATAATCATTTTATTTAATTTTAAAACGTTTAAGTAACGTCACTCAAAACTTGTTTATTCTTATTGGTCATATTTGACATTTGACAAGTTTCGATTACTGCTGTTGGATTGTTTTAGTTTATTTATTATATATACTTTATAATTGTAATATCCATTTTAAGTAAAACCTATATAATAAAAAATAATATTTATGTTATATACTTAAAATAATGGAAGAAGGCAATTCGATCATTTACGGTCTGGAAAATCAGGTATAACAAAATCTTCTATTACTCCATAAAAAAAAATTATAAAATATATTTATAAAAATACTATATAGCTCATATTTTATATCCAAATATTTTTCATCGGTATCTGATAATATAAAATAGTAAAACAATTTTTAACATTAAAAATATTAAAATTTTTCATATAATGTATAAAACCTTTTGATATAATGCATAATTTTTTTTATTTATGAAATTTAGACAAGGGCTTTATCTCCACAATATGGTGAAAGTGATGCAATAAGATTCTTAATTGGAACTCAGAGCTTAAAACCTAACACAAATCAAGTGCATGTTGTAGAACTGGAAGAAGATACAGGTGCACTACATACAAAGGTGAAAAAATATTATATGAACAAAAATAGTATGTCTTAAAGACTACAGTAAAACAGTAAAAGTGTGTTTGAATTTATAAAAAATAGTTTAGTCTGGCATAAAATGGTAATAGAAAATCAAAGAATCAATCTTTTTTTTATTTAAATTTTGTCTATCTGTCTGTCTACTTGTATGGACATATCTCTGAATTCATTGGACATATTTGAATGAATTTTTTTTTGTACAGCTATAAAGTCCTAGGCAGGTCACGACATGGCATCTATTAAAAACACTGAACTAAAACTCTACTAACTTATTCAATCAGAAGAAGTTCTTTTAAAATTTTTTATAGGTTTTCAAACATGATATTGGTGAAATATGGCACCTCCGCTGTTCTCCTCATGATGCTGCCATTTTGATGACTACACACAGTGCTTATGATCCGGACACATGCCAATGTTCTATGGGTGTGTCTATATTTAAACTACCCACAACTGATGTGAGTTAGATATAATATCAGCTAAAAATGCTATATTTTTTAGTTTTTTTAGTTTTTATTAAAGTAGTAATAAATCTATTAACATCTTTATTACATTTATTCTTAGCTTAGATATATTTAGTTTATTAATGCTATTTATTGATGTGAATTACATAAAATTTGTATTAAAAGTATAAGTTAAATATATAATAATTATTATTCATATTATATATGATTTTAAAGAACATTATATGTACATAAGGTACTGTGGTGCATTGGGGCAATGTCTTACTGTAAATATTATAGGTTGTGGGTTCAATTCCCCCTTGAAGGAATAATGATATTCAAGATTTATTTTCATTTTCCCCTTCTGGACATACAGACTTAGTTTCAGGCAGAAAAAAGCCAATGGAGTGTCTTGAGTTACTATGTTATCACTGACTACCTCAATATGCAGAATAAACCATAGAAGTTTAAAAAAAGTGACCAATACATTCTACCAAAGTTTTTTGTTAATTCATCCAATTCTATATATCCAGACCACCAATTGTTAATTAATTTATTATAGGTGATTCCTAAAGACTTAGATGATCTAAGTGCAGTACAAGGCAGAAATGCAGAAGAAATGGAGCTTATGAAGACTATCATACCAGATGTAAGGTTTATACATATTTTTTTTTATAATTACAGTAGTAGTAACTTAAATTGAACCTTGATAAACTGTAGACTTCAAAATTTCAAAAAATTATTGCTCTAATAAAAAATACAGACCATATTTTCTTAACGCATTAACAATCAAAATGTTAATATACTAAGGACATACTGCTAATTTTTTTTTACGTCTGAGAAGTATAAAATATTACGTACTGCACAGTTCAAATTTATATAGAGAGAAAGTATTGAAGGTCCTTGTTTTCTTTAAAAATGTTTTAGTAATATATTAAATTAATAAAATAAATACTACACACACTACAATACATTTGATATATGTACATACACCTTTGTAACGAGTGATGTATTTTACATGTCAACAAGACTTGTAATAATAAATAATAAAAAAAAAAATTATTACTATTCTAGAAACACGAAGAAGAAATACGCTGTGCTGAATGGCACTCGTCCGATACAAACAAAATAGGTATAGTACTAGATAACTACGTGAGTATACGTGATATTACCACGGGTGACCAAGTGGCCTGCATAGAGCCGGAGGGCAGGACACGGCTAAAGTTTACAGGTGGCAAGTGGAGCTCGCAAGGACACAATCAGGTTAATAAGTTTTTATGGATGCAAAATGGCAGACGTAAGAGAGAATGTCATAGTAAGAATGGTGAAGAACGTTCTCAGATTTTTTGGGCACGTGGAGAGATCGGATGATGAAAGAATAGTAAAAAATTTTTATGAAACAAAGGTGAGTGGCACAAGAGGTCGGGGGACACCTCGGTATGACCTTCAAAAGACAGGTGGAAGGTCACGTAAAAAGCAAGAGAATCCCCCGATGGTCAACTATGCAAAGGATAATGGCTGTGGACGAGGCGAAAGAGGTATACAGAGATCGGAGCGTTTGTCGCTATGTTGTCTCTGACTATCCCGTCAGGGATACTGCGTAAAGCTAAAAAAATCACGATTTATCTCACATAGCAGGGTAGTCAGAGAAAGCCTAGTGTCAAGACACTCCGTTAATTGCTCTCAACTCATTAAAAATATTGCATGTGGGCTAGCGGCACTCAATGCCGTGCTTTGTCTTATCAGAGCGGAGAGGTCAAAGTAATTCAAATATAACCATTCCCTGAGTGGAAATCGATTTTAAAACAATCGCATTTACGTCAGACGTCAGACGTTGTACCAATGCATCACGATGACTATATTTGAGATGAGAACATATAACGTTGCTAATTACTTAAAACTATAAATGAGTGCGTAAGTGAATGTGTTGAGTGCATACGTGTGTACCTGTTTGATTACTTTATTGAACTAAACTTTTTATTAGATAATTATTTCCGTTCATGTATATGGCACTAATATATTTTTTCTTAATAATATCTCGAATTTTGGCGATTTTCAAAGTAGTTTTATTTTAAATTTATATTTTTTAGTCGTTTTTCTTTATTGCATTTAGATACAAATGAAGACATTTTTTTAGCTTTACGCTTTTATTCCGCATAGCAGGATAGACAGAAAATACCTAGTGTCAACACACTCCGTACTTCGCTTTCCACCGAATTCGAAACATGGCGTGTTGAGTGGCGGAACTCAACGCCGCTTTTTGTCTTTACCAGAGCGAGAAAGTGGAAATAATTTAAATATAATCACTCCCCCGAGTGAGGTTCGAACCCACAAGAAGAATAAATACATATTGAGTATGAAGACATATTTAGTTCAATAACTAGTGTATTGCTATTATAAAATACGTGATAGCGTTCCTAACTGTGTGTGTTGAGTGCAAAGGCTGTATGTGTTGCATTTAGCATGAGTGCGTAAATACGTGTTTGAGTGAAAACGTGCATACATATGAACGCCAATGTGCCTATGCAATGAATGCTAATTTATTTTAATGTAAAAATTGTTATTTAAAGAGTTAGCTTCACGCCAAATTGTTTATCAAAGGATTGTAAAAATCTTATTAAGGTATTTATTATTTAATATTTTTATTTTAATATAAAATTGTGATTAAATTCCAGTTCGCTGTGTTACAAGATACACATATAAAATGCTTCGACACACGGACCGACTGTAACAAGCCGGCGTGGACAGTTGATGGCGCCCACCGACAACTTGCTAGAGATATTGACTTTAATCCTAATAGGTAATTAAAAATATATTAAAATAATCATCTTTACGTTTAATCCCACATCATAGGGTAGTCGTTGTGTGTTGAGTTGCGAACTTAACGCCGCGCTTTGTGTTACAATGAAAATAAATTTTAAAAACAATCGTTTTTCAGAATGAGAATCGAATCCACAACCATTCGGTTTAACAGGCATATGCAACTGCAACACGATGGTCTCTATGCTTTGAAATGTCTATTTGTAGGAATATTTTTCTGTCTGTCTTTTCCGGCCAACCTTTAGTATGGCTGAACCGATTTTGAAGGAACTTTCACTAGCAGATAGCTGATGTAACAAGGAGCTACTTCTTCTGCATTTTTTTTAGAATTATAAAATTAAAATATTAAAGACCAAGTGGCAAGCATAATTAATTATATTGACTCGCTTTATCATTTTAATACTGATTTAAGTAAAGATGAGAACTTCCTAACTATAACTTAAACAACTTCCTAAGAACACGCCACAATGTTAGAAAATTATGTTCATTTCTCCCGTAAAGGAAACGAACCAACAACCATTTCTTGGACATTCAGATGTTCCACTGCATTACAATGGCTTTATTTACTTATTTGTAGGCAATTTCACTTAGCAAGTGCAGGAGACGACGCGGCGTTAAACATCTGGGACTATAGGAACGGGAAGGAGCCGATATTTACTAGATCTGATCATTCTCATTGGTATGTTTTTTTTATTCAATTTATACAAGATTTCACGTTTTTATCCAGCCCAACAGAACAACTGGATGAAAAAAATCTATGAAAATCGAACCGACTACCGTGTTCGCGTTCATAGTCGAACGCTGAAATAAGAAATCCCTTTCTTCAGTTTCAGTTTTATTAAAGACGTTTGCTTGAGTGTAAGTAGCACCTGCGACTATTACTAATTATATATAAAATGTTGTAAACACGATCGGTTACGAGTTCGACTCCGACTGCAGGAGCGATTATAATAAAAAATATTTCGATTTTTCCGATCTGGTAAGACAATACGCAATGTTGAGTTCAACACTCAACACGCAGTCAACAGTGTCCTGACATTACGTTGTTTCTGCTATACGGAATAAAGCGCTTTATATCTAACATTTCAAATCCAAAAGAAAGGTTTTCCTTGTTTATAAAAAATATTACTTAAAACTCTATCTTTTTAAATATTATTTACTAAATTGATAGTTTTTGTAAAATATTTTGTTATTTTTTATTTTAGATCAGATTTTAAAGCAAGAATTTTTGTTCAAGTGTTTGATTCACATTTGATATTTATACATAACAGGGTGTGGACTGTAAGATACAACACTTATCATGAACAGCTGTTACTGACAGGCAGTTCTGATGCCAGAGCCTTACTGACAGCTGCTGCCAGCATCTGTGAACCTGACGAAGAGGATAGAAAAGGACAAGTGTATGTATTATAATGATCATATGGCATAAGAATACCTTAGTGATATATACAAAGATCATTGATTAACAGTAATATAATATATAAATATCTATAATACAAAACAAAATATATAAATAACCTTTATATTACACAATTAATAATAACCTTTATATTACACACACACAATATTTATATATAGAAATAATATATATTTTTTAAAGTTAAAATTAATCTTTTCTTTATTTAGCCTTGAAGATGGTGTCCTCCAATCATATGAACAGCATGAAGACTCAGTGTATTGTGCGGAATGGAGTGCCGCTGAGCCCTGGACCTTCGCTTCACTGAGCTATGATGCACGCCTCGTACTGTCAAGAGTGCCTCGACATTTTAAATATAAGATTTTGTTATAATAATTATTATTATTATCACATATTTTTATGTTATTTGCCTCCATTAATGTTAATGATAATGTGGCTTAGAAAACTGTGTAATAGTTACAAATGTAATATAAAACATATTTATTTTTAAATGTCTCAAGAAACTATGCATATAATTAAATTTCTGGGCCGTTTTCCTTTTTTTTTTAGATTAATAACTTTACATACAGCATTTTTTGCAGATAAATTGTATTGTTTCTGTAAATTATTACGATTATCAGTTTATTAATTATTATTATCAAAAAACATTCCTACTATTTTTTATTATATTCAATACGAAATTAATAATTACATTTGTTTTTTATTTTTTACTTAATCCAAAAGATTTTTTTCATATATAGGAACATAGAATAACACAAAAAACAGTATAAATATAAATTTATTCACATTTAAAACCTCTCAGCAACTCGTTTAGCAACATTCCTCAAATTACCATACACTTTAGAAGGTGGTGAACCCATGATTAAATTACAAATAGCTCTTCTAGCTAAAGCTATGTTCTGATAGCTACCTAAGATGTGGATCTTGGAATCGGCGAGAACTATTCTAGTTTTTGTCACATTTTCTATAGTAAACTTAGTACGGCCTGCTTTTCCAGCTAATCGGCCTATAGCTCTCCCTAAATGATCACCCTGTAGTGTCTTTACATCTTTTACTTCAAAAGATTCAACAAATAGGTCATCTAATCTCAGCAAAGCTAGTGCATCTTCAACATCAAAACCATAAATAAATGCCTGAAAAATATTGTATAATACATTTTATAATTTACATTTTTTTTTATAGCTTTTCATTATATTGCACATAGCAGACAACAGAGCTAATGCACTCTGTTGGTTATTTTTATTTGTAATGTTTAGAATCTAATATAATATACAGTATTTTAAAATAGAATAAGATAAAATGTATTTTTAGAAAGGTTTTTAAATAATTTTACTAAAAAAAGGTTAAAAATTTTACTTTGTTACCCCAGTATTAATAAGTTTATTTCACCATTAACAGTTTTATCAATATTTTTTAATATTAAGTTAAGCATAATTTAATTTAACATTTTTTGGACACAACTGTCATTGTACTAGGGAACCTGTATTACAGCATATAGCACCAACCCCTTAGATTTATTAACATAATACATATCTCTCACAGCTATCTTTAAAATTAAATAGTGCAGAATTTTATTGAATAAGAGAAGAATTTATTATTTAGATTAACTTGTAATTAAATAAAAATGCTTACTTTAACAAAATCAGCAGCTTTTTGTAAATTAGCTATATCTTTTGTTTCTGGTCCAACTCTGATTTCTACATTACGGCTTTTTGTGTTGAAACGCACTTGAAGCAAAAGATGTTCTACTATTGGTGTGAAGATTTTTAACCAATTTTCCCTTAGCGGTGTATATCTGGAAAAAGATTGGTATATCAAAATTAATTAAATATCTAATATTTTGTTAAATTTAACACAGTCAATTTGACGATAATGACTATCGTCAAAAAGGTATTTAATTATTTTTTGAGGTTATACCTGTGAGCTGGTACAGCAATTTTCCTCATATTTTCTTTACTCTCATTTGGTTCCGCATTTTTTTTAATTTTCTTCAACTTCGAACGACGTTTTGGTTTCTTTCCCGCATCATTTTGTTGTTCAACATCCATACCTTCACCAGATTCTGAAGCATTTTTATTTTGGACATTTTTTAATTTTATAGGGTTTTTAGCTGGTAAAAATTCATCGACGTTAATATTCTCCACCTCCATTTTGTGTTTCTTTCGCTATATGTAAAGATCTTGAAGAAAATACTGCTAAATTTGTTATTTTATTGTTGTTAAATAATCCTCACATGGTTCTTGACGTTAACCACAGATAAAAGGAAGACATTAACTTTTGCAATGTGTGCAAATGACCTGCCAAATGAATTTCTGTAAGTGAAAACAGAAATAAATAATTGTATTTACTTAAAATATACCATTAAGTGAATGACTTAATAAAAAAACCTGTCTTTTATTATTATTATTTTTTAAATACCATAATAAGATATTACATCAATGTAAAAATAATGGAACGTTCATGTCAAAAAACTTAATAGAGGTGTTATGTCATAATTCCTAGTTGAATTTTTATTATGAACTAAATAAAGGTAAGAAAAATAAAGGACACTTTAAAGCTATTATAAATAACTAAAATTATTAACTACTTATTATTTTTGTAGGTCCTGTTGAAAATGGCGACACTTATAAGATTTGTGAAGATCCCAGTTCAGGGTGGTAAAATAGCAGGATGTACGATCATCCAGAACAGGACTATAATGGGCAAGGCGCTGAGAGAATCACTGCCACCCCGTCCGCCAAAACCTGCTCCATTTGACTACGAGAACAAAAACTATGGTTGGATACGTAGTCTTTTTGACCGAACCACTCACAGGTTCGACGAAAACACGAAAGTTTTAGTGGTTGAGGGTCCAGTGGCTGCTGGCAAAACTGACTTTGCCAAGAAATTGGCTGACGATCTCGGCATGAAGCATTTCCCTGAAGCTAACATGGACATACATTATGTTCGTCCAAATGGCATCGATATTCGTATGTTCGATAAGGACATACCTGAAGATACTAGGACATTTGATCATGTCAATTTTAATCTCACCCCTAACCATCGTTTAGCTGGAAATTACCAAATTATGACATACATTGCGAGATATAATCAATACATTGATGCTCTTGTTCATCTTTTTAACACTGGACAAGGAGTTGTTCTAGAGAGGTCACCATACTCTGACTTTGTATTTCTGGAAGCGATGCTTGCACAGAATTACATAAGTAAGGGAATTAAGTCTGTGTATTATGAACTGAAGGCTAATACCATTGAAGAGTTGATGCGGCCCCATCTCGTGATCTACTTGGATGTGCCAGTGGACAAGGTTTCTAAGTTTAACAATTTTTTTTTTTCAAAAATGTAATTAAAATTTAAAAAAAATTAGTAATCCTTTAACATTTTATTTTATGTTTAATAATTTCTTAAAAATAAAAAAAAGTAATTTTTTTCTCTAGGTACAAGAGGCAATCAAGCGCCGAGGCCACAAACATGAAGTGGAAGGCAAAGCCCTAACAAAGCCTTACCTTATGGAAGTAGAACGTCAATACAAGAATAAATATCTACGAGACATCTCAACCCATGCTGAGTTGCTGGTATACGACTGGACTGGAGGCGGTGAAGTTGAAGTTGTAAGTAAAATTAATTGCAAGTGCTCCCTTGTTTACGAATTTTGATAGGAAATTTAACATGGCTACTGCATTTGACTGAGCTCAGATCTAACAAAAATTCACATACTGAGGTCCCCAAAACTTATTTTTTTTTTCATAAAAATAAAGATTCAATGAATTTTTGTACTTAAAATTTTATTTTAAATGTGTCTTAACACAATAAAGAATAGACTGACTTCTCATTACTTAGTGAGAAGTCAGTGAATTCTTTGTAAAGACAAAAAAAACTTTAATAATTTAATAAATTTTTGATAATAATTATATTTTTTTTTGTATAAATAAACTGCATCGTTGAGTTCAACCACTAACATGATATCTCAAATTTTGTGACAAAATAGAATAAATATAATTTTTTCTTTGCTTCACACTTTATCCTTAGCAAGGTTGTCAGAGGGAACAATACCAAACTCATTGGAATGAATTGTAAAGTAAATATATATTATAAAAATTATAGATTAAATAAATTCTTTTTCAGGTAGTAGAAGATATTGAGCGCCTCAACTTTGAACAGTACACAGAGAGGGAAGAACCTAAAATGAAGGACTGGAGGCTTCCAAGGGAAATCGAGTGGGCAGAGAAGCGGGCTATCTATACTAACAACAAGAATTATTTAATGAATCTATTCAATATACCTAGATTTGATGTTCCGGAATTAGTGACTGATGCTGATGATGGATATGCTCGGGATGTGGTAAGTTTTAACATTAAATTTATTTAAAAAAAAACTTGCAACGTTTTTTTTGTATGTTTTAAATTGCAATAAAAATTCAAATACAATAATCATAATATAAGACTATACCGTCAGGGATACAGTGTGAGGTTAAAAAAATGAGACTAATTTTATATTTTTGCCATAGTTTATTTCTATTTGGTTTCTATATACTTTTAATCAGCTTCATGATTTATTCTGCAAAGCAGGGTAGTCAAAGAACAACCTAGTGTCAAGACACTCCTTTGACTCATGTTCTTCCAATCATCGAGCTCAAGTCCACATGGTCTTTTACCGGAGACATGAAAATAAATTTCATTTGATCAGAATCGAACCCACAACTAATCACGTTTACAGTCGAGCAAAGCCACATTGGCCGCAGTCTTTTATGTTTTTAATGCTTTTTTAAATTTCTATAGGCCATCTATGAACATCCCGCCTTCAAATACGCAGACGGCTATCAAGATAAAGAAGGAAATCTTTTCAAGAACAAAATGCCCAAATACACTGAGTATATATAAATTTAAAAAGTGTAATGTAGAATATATATAAAATCAATAAAATTATTATGTTGGGGTTTATTGTTTTATTTTAATTATTATTTAATTATTGATAGCTTATTTATTCAAGAAAGCTAGAAAAGGTTCTTCTTAATAACATTAAAGGAACAATGAAATACGTTGCAAAAAGATATAAAACATATTCCGTTTGTCACAGACGAAGGTGCGTGAGTTCGCGAATATTTAAAAAATTCTTTTATTTATTATATTATAGTTTTTATAAGTGGAATAAAAATTTATACGTAAGATTCATGTCACCTATAAGTATTTATATGGGAGTAAACATTTAAAAGGCCGGTCCCACTTGCGGGAAAAATTATATTTAAGAATATTATGTTTCTGTAAGATAAAGTGAAGCGTTGAATCCTCCACTAAAGCTAAAAGAATAATAATTAAGATATGTTACTTTCTCTGAAATGAAAATTTGCAAGGTAATTGTACATAAAAGCTGTGAATAAAAACAAAATGCCGATAAGTCAAGGAAATCTTTGTCAGCTGATGCATATAAATAGGAGATAAATGCACCCACCTAAATCTTTCAATAAACACAATTTTATCCACTTATATATAATTACATGCAAATGAGAGATAAATAACAGTAAGAAAAAAAAGTACAGATCCAGTATGAAGTGCAATAAATTTTATATTAAAAAAAGCCTTCTATGCACCAGGATTTACCCTCTTTGGATATTATATAATCTATCATCAAGTAGGTAAACTTTGAATGAGTTGAGAAATTTTAAAATGTTTGAACAACCATAAGCCGTGTCAGCGATATACTTTTTTCTTCGAGGTATTGGGTAGGCTACAATTGCAAAGTTGAGAGAAAATAAAATCGGTCCAGCTGTTCCAGAGATTAGCCTGAACAAACAGACATATAGACAAAAATTGTAAAAATACTCTTTGATATATGAAGTGTATACGCATATATGCGTTTAGTAAAAAGCTAGATTATTTTAATATTACAAATAGACACTTCAATTAATATAAATAGAATCAAAAAATCACAATAGGTTATTAATTTTGATAGAAATCAGAAAAGAACTAGAGCAAGAAATGCAGCATTATTTTTTGTAAACATAATTATTTTAAAATGAATTGCTTTACATGTATTTAGACAATGTTCTGAGTAGCGGACGGAGTAAAACACCGCATTTTATGACCGACCAAAAACCCTAGTGTTTAGTTAAACAAATAGTGAATTTATTGACATTCACAAAAAGCATTGAAATTATTATTTAAGTATTTTTTAGGCTTTTCGCTTTTATCCCTCATAGCAAGGTAGACAGGAAGTAGCTAGTGTCAAGACTCTCCGAACACCGCTTTCCGCTGCATTCGATACCTCTGGTTTAACTAGAACGAGGAAACGAAAGTAATTTAAAAATTATTAATATTAATATTTTTTTAGTCAAATTAAAACAAAATCTCAATTTTTGTAGCACAAATAGTAAGGTAGGTAAAAATAATTAAGGGTTAAGACACTCCGTACTCAAATTTAAAAAAAAATGAATTGAAAAGTTACCATTTTCAGAATAGGTACAATCACAATCAATTTTATAAAAAAACACCAAATAAAACGGCGACATATAACAACTTTTTATTGTAATAAAAAATATAAAACTACAAGTTTAAGCACCTTACTGCCTTACATATAATATATAAAATTAAAAAATAACAATACAACATGGCCGCTTTAACAAAAAATCAAATTAAGAACAATTTTCAAAGAAAACGACAAAAATTATATTAATTTAATATTTATTTTAAAAAGTTATGGAATGTCAAATATATTAAAAACTCTGTCACAAATTAATTCTTTTAACAGGCGACTTATTATTCATAAATGCATATACATTTACACAGTTTATAAAAGTTTTTGAAAATTGTATAAAAACTATTTTATGTTAAAACTTTAAGTCTTAATAATGCAGATAATATCAATATTTTTGTGTTTAGCCAAAAAAATTGAGTATATATTTAATTATTTCCTATGTAAATAATAATTAAGTGGAATTCATTTAATAATTAAAAAAAAACTAATTAAAATCAATAATAATGTAAATTAAATATCAGAATAAATATATATTCAATTTGCTAATGCAATGTTTAGCGATTCGGTTAAATTTTTATCATAAAGAAATATCTCTATTTATATAATTGTTTAGATATTATTAATTTTATATATATTTATTGAATTTTATTTAAAACAACTAAAAAAATTACCAACAAAAAAGAACGATAATCAACAAAAACCCAGAGGTCGTCAACATTTTATTTCATTACAAAAATATTTTACTATTTAATTTACATACGTGTACACATGTAAAAATAAAATTTAATATAAAATTTAAATGATTCATAAATAAATGATCCTATTCAAGAAATCCCACTTTTTCTAGGAAGTTGAAAATTAATAAAAAGGTAAACGTTGCCAACTTTCAAAAACAAACATGGTATTTCCACACTTTTATTACCAACCTAAATATTTACTATAAAAAATAGTGGCACAAAAAAGAAACAAGAAACATATTTTATATATTAAAAGTGTTTTTCTTGAATTGAATCATTTAAATATAATTAAGTTTACATATCTAGTAGATAAGGCGAGTCCAGGGCGCCGAGCCCCGCGGCGACTCCGCCCTCGTTGGCGTCAGCCAGCTTAGTTCTGAGCATATGCCCCGCTTGACGGTTACAGTAGATTTTGTCTTTTGTTCTGTTTTCCAATATAAATAAAATAAATAAGTATACGTTTAAATGAATAAATTTCTTATTTGTTAACAAATTCTTAAAAAAATAAAATTAAAATCGACTCTTTTAAAATTTTGAAAACAAATAACTAATTAAAAGAATTTATATTAATTGAATTTCAAATGAAAAAATAAAACAACAAAATAAATATATTTAAAAACATGCTTTACGCTTTTATCCCGCATAATAGGGTAGACGTAGTGTCAAGACACTACGTACTTCGGTTTCCATCGAATTCGAGATATTGCGTGTTGAGTGGTAGAACTCAAAGCCGCACTTTGTCTTTGCCAGAGTGAGGAAGTGAAAATAATTTAAATATAATCCCCCTAGATAGGAAATTGAACTTACAACCGATCACGTTTACGGTCAAACAATTTTCCACTGCGCTACAACCGGCCTCAATTAAATTTAAAAACTTGAACTGAATTATTTTATAAACGAATGAAACGAATTCAATATATTATATTATATAAGTAAAAAAAAGTAAAAACAACGTACCATTAAAAAGAATTAAAGGTGAGAAATTTTACTAAAAATAAATAAATTATGCTCACCCAATAATAACACCAAATATTCCCAACTCCGATACAAGATCAGTGACTGGGGGAGGCACCGCCGCGCCGGGACGCACCACGTACCCTGACACCTGCAATTAGCATAATAATTAATTAGTAGGCAGTTCAGGTTCCATTACCCACTTTTCAGCCAATCGTTAGGTCCTGGTCATCAGGAGAAATCAATAGAATATGAGCTCAAACTCAATATATTTACCAGTAGACAGTCCAGGGTTCCATCAGCCACCTTCCAGTACTATTATCAGACGAGCTCGATGTACCATAATATTGTATGTCTTGTAATTTACTTAATTCAATGAAGTGTTCCCGCCGTCAAGAAACAGAACGCAACCAGGGCATCGCGTCATTGAGCGGGCTCCCATTGGTCGGAGCTCAAATTGCTATCCAATTTTTATACAAACTAGATGACTAATAACCGCGTAACTAAAAGTTATTTTTGTGTTAAAAAAAGTCACCCACTCGGGAAAACGATTATTTTTATTTTTTATATATTTTTTTCATTCCAATCTAGTAAAACAAAAATGTCATTGCGTTGAATTCTCCAAAATGGCGCCAATCAACACGAATTAAGTGAATGTGAGCAGTCAACGGAGTGTTTTGACCTTGCCATACAATATAAACTGTGAAGCTGTTTTATTTAAGCTATTGAATGCAATATTTTTAAAATAAATCGCACAAAGTAAAAATCGTTCCCAACAAATATAATAACAAATGTTTACACGAAAAAAAATCCCTATTCCATTCCAAATGTGAAATTACAATAGAGTCGATAAGCTCACCAGAGGCGGCAGTATCCTCTCCATGAGTATGTAGGCGGCGCGCTCGCGGCTGTGGCGCATGCGCAGCAGCGCGTCGCGCACGTCCGCGCCGTACAGGTTGTTGCCGCCGCCCTCGCGCTGCGGCTTCAGCACGAACCTGGAGCGACGCGGCGCATCAGACGCGCACAATATTCATTTAAAACATTTTATGCATTATTTTAAAAAAATATACATCAAGCGCGGTGACCAAAACGTTTGAACAGTTTCCAAGAAGAGAGAATTCGCGACTTAATATTTTAAACATGTTCTAGAAATGAATATATTTCGTGTGGCTCCAGTAACACAAATATGTGAGTAATCTCAAAGTCTCAAAATGAAAATCGAATCGAGTATTATATTCTACTGGTAATCTGCCATTTTGTTATGGCAGCCATTTTGAATAAAAATAAATTCTAATTACATACAATTGCATTATTACCTAAATGCTGCTTAATTGATTTCACATATACAATTCAAAATGCTCTTAAAAAAAACCATCCGAACAAATATTTGTGAAATTTGTTATTTATAAATAAATATCATTGGATATTAGTCCTAAATATTAGTAATTAAGGGTATGTCATTTGATGCTAATAAATATATTTTAAAGGAAGTCGAAATTGAATATAATAAAACTATTACAAAACACCTGCTCTAAACTTTGATTTACCTTCGTTTGTTAAATTTAAATAAGTCGCCAATTAAAGCCACACAGGGCTCCTTACAAATGGACTTTCAAATAGTAGATTATGTTCCGTGCTATCTATTTTGCTAATCCTTTATTATTATTATTTCGACATATTACACTTGTACACGTGTATTCTAACACAAACATACATAGAATCCAAAAAATGCCACACAAACCGTTCAGCATCAGCCAGCGCCATATCCACGGCCCTCTCCCCACTCTCGTCGAAGTCCAGGGAGTAGAGTCCCGTGAAGATGTCCCTCACTTTCATGGTGGACGCTCCCGCTCCCATGAATTTCTCCAGGACTCCAGGAGCCGCGAGCGCTTGCTGGACTTTCTTTGTACCGGCCAGTTGGTAATGGATAGAGGGGCACTTTATAGCTCTGAAATTAAATAAAATAATAAAGATATAAAAATATTCGACTGTGAACACGATGGGTTGTGGGTTCGATTCTCAATTGAAGGATTATATTTAAATTATTTCGTTTTCTCGCTCTAGAAGACAAAGGGCGGCGTTGAGCTCTGCCACTCAACACGTAATACCTCGAATTTAACAAAAAGCGTACTACGGAGTGTTTTGAAACTAGGGACTTTCTGTCTACCCTACTATGCGAAATAATAGCGAAGCTAAAAAGAAAACAATATCTACTGTAATTAAATAAATCACCTTAGCTTATTGCTCAATTTCTATGTATAGATTTTTTTATAATATGGGTTAAAACAAAAATTTCTTACATTTAAAATGCAGATATTTACATCAGAGTCAGATTATAGAGGTCATCGTGGCGCAGTGGAAGAGCGTGTGACTGTAAACGTGACAGGCTGTGAGATCGATTCCCACTCGGGTTAAGATTATATTTAATTTTATGACAAATATCAAATGCACCACGTATCCATAACAATATCAGAAAAAACTACTAAATAAAAAGATAAGCCAATAAACAATTTTCATACTTACGTAGATCTTTCAACCCGTAGTCTTGCGTCCCAATCCTTGGCAGACGGATACTGAGCGGGCTCGTATCCCGATCTGTAGTACACTACAGCAACTGGATGACCATCTCTATTATAAATGAAAAAAAAAAACAAACATAAAAAATAAAAATATATAATTTAAAGGAAAATAAAATTACGGCGTTGAGATACGCCACTCAAGTAAAGTATCCGCCTTACATATTTGCATTTAAAATGTATTTAAATCATGAAAACCAAAGATCTTTATAAATGAGGACTAATTTATAGGAAGATATCTCTTCCAGCCAACCTGTGCAGCCAAACTGACACAGTAAGGAAAATTATTAAAGTAATAACGCTTACATCATGAGCTGTTTCTTATCATTCAAACATGTTTCTTCATATATTTCATTCAAAGTTTTCCGGTATATCTGTGAAATACAAAAACGCATTAACTACATAACATTTGCATATCAATATAGATAAAAAAATATAAATCAGAAGGTCTTTTAAGTAGAAAAGAAGTAATCTAAACAAACAGCTTCACGCTTTATCCCTCATAGCAAGGTAATCTGATAAAACCGAGTGTAAAGACACTCCGCTCCCTCACTTCAGTTGTTCTCCGAGATATACCATGTTTGGACGTGAAACTTAATGCCACATTGGCTTACTAATATGTAGGCTTAATAGTACAAAAATAATCATTAGTCTGATTTAGATAGAGGTTTAAAATCAGTTACTGTCCCATTCCACCTAGACGACAACAAAACGTCTTATTTTTAACCAAACTTGATAACCATAACAAACAAACCTAATTAAAATACATATAAATTCTTTAAAAATACAAAAAAAAAACTCACCATAATGTCAGGTCTCTTCTCAAATATTTCAAATTCATGAAACCTCTGATCGCATATATTATATGAAACTTCTTCAACAACAAACAGCACTACAGCAGACGGCACACCGAACAAATCGTACGCTTCTATTATACCTGAACAAAGACCTGAGAGTGCATGATTTTCTGGCATCTGAGAAATAAAGAAAATGTTATTCTTACATGATAAATGGAGACGCCAATTATATATTAATTATATTTAAATGTATAACAACTCTAGTAGATAACAGGTAATGAGAGACAACCCAGTGTCAAGACACTCCGTTGGCTGCTTTCCGCACGGAATCGAGACATTGCGTACACCATGCCGTGCTTTGTCTACCAGAGCGGAGAATGAAATGAAATGACCATAAAGTAAATTTTAAATATAATCATACCTCCGAATGGGAATCGATTTATGAACGTATAATAGCATTTACAGCCAGACGCTGTAACACTAACTATAAATGACACGATTCTGAGTGTCTTTATAACAATATATAATATATAGGTTTAATTTGAGTTTATATATTTTTTAAAGTCTTATTTCAGCATTTCATTTCATTTATAAAACTAAAACTACAAAAAAATATTTATTCTATCCCCACTCTACGACCAATCTTTTTTCATGTAAGAAACTGGAGAAAAAACAAAAAATAATTAAAGTAAGCTCGAAATACAATAATAGGCGGATATTGTTAAATAATAAAGTTTAACTACCATTTGGTATAACTACACTCAACACGCAATGTCTCGAATTCGGTGGAAAGCGAAGTAAGGAGTGTCTTAACACTAGGTACTGTTTATTTGTTGTACTAGATACTGTCTACCCTGCTATGCGGGATAAAAGCGTGAAGCTAACAAACTACATTTGGACACCATTTCAATTAAATCCCGTATAAAAACACAGACACAGATAGATTAGATAGATAGACACATTGATAGATTAAAACAACTTACATCTTTAATTAATTCGCTATGTCCCAATTGACGTAGAATATAGCTGAAAGAATAAAATAATTAATAAATATAACAATAAAAAAATTTAAAGCACCCGCCAAAAAACAATAACTGTCATAAAAATATCACAGATTAAACATTTATTGTTCTCTGAATCAGGTTCTTTTTAATGTCAATAATTAATGTTACATACTGTAAACAAATACATTTCATACAATATCAAACAATTACACTACATGCCACATACACGACGCATGCTAACAACACAATACAAAGAAAAATTATTAATTTATTATTTTTCTATATATAACGAAAAAAAAGTAAATACTCATTAATGTGGCAATTTTCATATTACTAAATATACGTCACATTCAATATCATGATAAACTAAACAGATTAAAAAAATAATATTTGAAAAAAAAATGTGATTATCTGTTTAACTTTAACGAAATCGACACATTAATGTAGACATTATAGAACAAATAATGCAATAATTACATGCATTTTTTACCATAATTACTTAATAATACTATGACAACTATTTTTTTTATACAAATTATTTTTTTTATTAATATTATTTTAGAATTTATCAATTTAGAGCATCACAGAACAGAAGGCTTTTGTTATTCCAAGGTCCTAAGCACGTACATAAAATTATAACTGATTAAAATAATTAAGAATTGTAAAAGTTTGACGTAATGTATATAATATATTAATAAAAATGATTTTTGAATAAGGAAAAAATGAAATAACCTAAAGACCTTTAAATTCCCTGTAAATTTGTGCTATTAGTACGTATCCATTTGTGCGTCGTCGACCAGTCAAAAATGATATATGTATTGATTTTATATGTAAAATATAAAGGTTGTACATAAAAGTAATATTACTGGCTTTATATATATTACAAGTAATATAAATACACCTATTTATGATATAAAATAATAAATTTATAATAGATTTAGTATATATCTGTAAATAAACTGCCCACGCATAAACACGAGATGCATAAAAAGAAATTAAAGTAACATTTGAAAGATGTGTACCCTAATCCATTTTATAATTGGACAAAATTATTATAAAAACGAATAAAAAAATCCATTTCGACCGACAATCCAAGGTCAGGGAACATCTCTCAAGTAGGAAAATAACTAAGATCGCTTATATACATGCACGCCAAACTTTTCTAGTTCTATATCAAATCAATTGTTACATCTAAAGAATCTTAGCCATAGATTATAAATCTACCCAAAAAGCATGCAAAGATAAAATATTTGGTGCAAGCAAAGAGAGAAAGCGTGCATAGACAACAAGCATAGGTGAGATATGAACGCGTGTATGTTATAAAGCAGTCAAATGAGAGATGTTGACTGATTTCACGGGAACCGTTATGGGCTATGACCTTCGATAATTTGAGAAAAGAAATATTCGTATAATAACAAATACAACAGATTGTTAATATTATTTGAACAAATATATAGTTACAATATGTTTATAAAGGCACGTTATATAATATTTAGAATAAACACTTCAATTAGATGAATTAGTAACAGATGCACAATAACAATCCATTATATATTATATTATCTGTGGTTAATCAAATTAAAGGTTTTAGCCCATCGCAGTGTCGGTACCGAAACATGGCGGGAAGATTCGACGTCATGGCGCCGAAACTCGCTGCCACCGTGTTAAACTCCACTTGTTTTATTTTGTTGCAGTCTGGTTTTTGCATCAGGTAGTCCGATCTGAAGAGGCCAAGGCTGAGCGACTGGAATATTATTAATTTTGTCCAATTATTAAGAATATTATATGTTCAGTTTGTGTTGATTTTGATAAAGATAATTTTTAACAAATTATTAAATTAGATTTTAATAAATACATCAAAAAAATTGTTTCTATAATTATATAACATATATTAACATTACATAAAAATAAATACAATGTGACATTTTTGTAGATATAATCCTGAGCCAAACATTTTGCAAGTCTGTGTATATACAGGTAATGAAACTTATAAACCGCCACCTTTTAAATACCATAATATAGTTCTCTTTACACACTATACGTAAACATAAATATTTACATAAAAAAATAAGTGTAGTAAATACATAATTTTAAGAAAACAATATGTCCCTATTTTTTTAAGGTATATAGTCGAAACCTAAATCAAAACCGGCATGTAAAGTTATTTCTTTGTAAAATTATTAAAGATCATTTTTAAAGAATATATTTAAAAATATAAAAAATAAAGAAATTATTTATTATATAGTATTTGTCGCCATTTTCATTATATCTCATTCACAGAATACAAACCTAGAAATTCTTATCAATGTGATGCACAATGCACATGCACATTCTTAAGTTAAAATAAATAAAAAAAAAGTTTATTCAGTCTATTAGCATTTTTATACAAAAAAAAATATCTATTACATTTGTAACATTTCAGTATTTTAACATATGTATAAGTATGCAATATTTTTATATATACTAACATGTCATATGTAACAATAATATTTCATTGTTCAGTTTATTTGTTGTTAAAACATTCTTGTCATTTCAAAAGCAAAAAATATTCTATTTAAAAGCAATAATACAAATAATCCGCACAATCTACTCTGACAAATGGATTGCAAATAAAACATTGTAGACAATACATAATACAATAGACCTATCAACACAATACTTCACTTACTAAATAGACGTTAATTATCTGTACACTTGTCATATTTATAATCCATTTGGTACTGTTTATATACTGTTATTATTTACTTTGCAATTAAATTACACAAAGTGAGTATTAAATTTAGTATATTCTACTATTAATAATATTTATTTCGCTCATACGAAAAAAATATATTACCTTACATAGATTAAAGATAAAAAATCATTTACAATATACATAACATTGAAATATTTTTCCCATTCATAAATGGCAGACCAGATTTTTAATTTTTATACTTAAATAACAATATTTAAAAAAACGTCTATAAATTTAATTTCGTCAATTGAAACTGTCATGATGACATTATATAAAATCTGGCGTCCATTTTGAATGCAACGAGCTATGGACTACCTCTGAATTTCCCGCGACACAGGCCCAAGATGGCCGAACCCGGACGCTATACTGTTGATCTCCACTTGCTTCCAAGAACAATATGGCGTATGTTTGGCACATTGATTCTCTGTGTGTGGACATCTTGACTCCAGCATGATGTCCGATCTCAGCATGCCTAGTGATATCGGCTAAGACGACAGATTTATATCTAAACTTTGTTTTCAACATCCAATGGCGTTGAAATCGCAATGGTTCACATGACACAATATAATCGTAAGCCTAACGTTGTATCCGTTCAGTATTTACTTCTATGAGTAAAATATTTTATTGTTAGTAAGTTTTCATATTAATATAATTACTTATTTTCATAAATGTACCTATATATATTTATAAGATCATAAAAATATATATCCGTTATTTTTTATATATCAATTATTTTATTTGGCTGTTAGATTTAAGATTATATTTGAAAAAGAAATACCTGCGCAATGCCTTCTTTTCTAACCTTCACCCATATGTCAAATAGCTTAGCTGTAAATTCGTCAACTTGGAGAGCATTTTGTAAGGTATGTTCCAGAAATTCGTCATCATGTGCTACCTGCAATAGGATGTTTATATTAAAAGTTTATATTTATCAAACAACTGCCATTTTGTATCAACTTGGAAGGTGAATGCCGAAGTAAAGAAAATATTTATATACATGCTTCCTACTGTATATAGTTTATTATTTTTACAAATCGTAGCAACAATTTAAAGAAACAAATGTTAGAATTTTGATATTAATAAGACCAAGCGCGACGTTGAATACCGCCACTTAACACGCAACATCTCAAAATTGGGCTGAATGTGGGAGTTGTAGTGCTAGACTAGGTTCTTTCATCATAACTTACACAGTACGGGAGTAAGGCCTGATGTTGGGGAATCTGTGCGTTAGCTGACGCTCTTTCCATCGAGATGCAGCCAGCGGGCGAATTATTATTTATTCACAATATTAGAATCTACCACGAGGCAAAGTTTTAATTGAGTTGCAAAATTATAAACGCTTTTTTCCCATATTTGAGCGATCAGCGGCCGTATAATCCACCGTGTTAAAATCCGCGGATTAGTTTTTTCTTTGAAACATTGGGTAAGCTACAATTTAACAATTTTTTTTTTGCTGAAGAGAAAATGTTAGTAAATTTTATTTTTTTACGTACAACCACCGCTAATTCTACCCACCGAACTGCAGCAGAAGTTGTTGAAACTATATGGTATTCATTTTTAATCATCTCATCACTTTTAAGAATACCGCTTGGAAAATATTTGGTCATATAAATCTGTTATTGGCCCCCGTACCAATAAGCCTATGACAATTAGTAATTATTTGTAAAATGCCAATCCTTTTTTTAAGTCAGAAACAATCTTGACGTTTTAAAAAGGTTGACCACTATTCTATTGTACTAAAAGACTTCAATTTATTGTTAACTTACAACTTCAAATAACCGAAAGCAAAATAGGAATCAATTTACGCAAAATGTCTGAACCATTATTTTTTATTTCTCATTTCTTAACTCTGGCAACACAACTCCACTGAACTCCACGTTCAGTTACGCTATTATTAACACACAATGTTGCAAAAACAAGAAAACATATGGAACGACAGGTTCATGACAGACTCTTTTCTCTTAACAAAAAAATGATATCGGTTTTATTGAAGTGTTAGAAACAGTCAGGGCGATATATCTATGGGCTAGTCGCAGTGCCCAGAGATTTGCCTTTCTATTGAAAGTCTAAAAAAATTGACCTGTTAGTTAATAACAAATGTAGACAATCATTATAAATTTATATTAAAACTATTTTTATTTTCTAGTCCGGTCCAACAAACCACAAACCACAGCATTAGGTTTCGAAAAATAGACTGGTGTTAGAGAAATCGTGGGTTTCATCACTAGACTCTTTTTACCTATAAAGAAGTACCTATAAAAACAATATATTATATGATTCATACCTTATGCATCAGTTCATTTAAAACAGGTTGCAGCTCTATGGCCTTGTTAAATTCTGTGCGGGGAAATGGTGATGGAAGAAGGACAAATGGTGCAATCTGAAATAAAATAGCACACTATAATTACAGTTAATAAAATAATAAAACTTGTAACCCTAAAGTAGGGATGTCCGATGATCATCGATTTTCGATGAACATCGATGTTACAAGATAAAGTATCGATGTTTTAACATTGATTTTACTTTAAATAAAACATCGTAACATCGATGCCCGCTAAGATACAGTCGAAATTTGGTCGCGTACCATATAGATATTACTATGACGACATCAACGTCATCCGAGCGATTATTTTCGAAAGCTGGTTCAATTTTTACCAACAGCGAAACAGGTTGAAAGGTTCAGCGCTTTCAAATTTATTATTTTTACAGACGATTGACAAAAAGTATTGGAAGATATAATGTGCTTTTGTTTTTATGCCTTAATGCTTTATAAGTAAAAATTATTTTGATTCTTCTTTTTAAGTAAATGGTTGTTTTATTTAATGATGACGAGCTGTGCAAAAAAAACGATTTTGGCCGAATTCGATGTTTTTCTTTTAATAAATATCGAACATCGAGGTTTTAGCTTTGATGTTGACATCGATGTTTTTTCTAACATGGGGCATCCCTACCCTGAAGTACAAGCTGATATAAAGATAATTAATTTTAATGTAATATAAGACCATTGTGGCACAGTGACACAACATAGGATTGTAGACCTAATTGGTTGCCAGTTGAGTTCAAACTTATGGGAGTGATGATAAATAATTATTTTCATTACTTTACTCTCGTAAGACAGAGTGCGGTGGTGAAAACACCATCTTTACATGTGGTACCACTTTCATTTGGGAGAAGGTGTAAAGCTGAATTAATACGAATTTTATATATAAAAGTTCATAATTAGTATTTTTAT
This sequence comes from Dryadula phaetusa, assembly GCA_032432895.1. Classification (NCBI taxonomy): domain Eukaryota; kingdom Metazoa; phylum Arthropoda; class Insecta; order Lepidoptera; family Nymphalidae; genus Dryadula; species Dryadula phaetusa. The sequence goes on from JAOYRS010000077.1 coordinate 3,558,308, forward strand.
AATCAGAGACTTCAATTTAAAAGTAACAGTAGCTCAATTTTAATAATATTTATTAAATTATAAAAAAGAGTTTAAAATACTTGATATGACAATTAAACTATGAAATAATGTTATAGACATGGCCTCTTACCAATAAGCCCAGAAAGACATTTATAAAATCATTCATTAGTGCTAGTAATAAATTTATCTATAAAAATTAATTTATATTTAGGAGCTCACATATTTACCTAATTGGTATTATAAAAATTATTTAAAATCCATTTGCTAATGATAATATATATTCCTAGATTACTTGATGTCTTATTAATTAGCTAACTTATCATCTTACTTATAATAAATGGAACTAGTAATTGAAAGTATTAAGAAATCTAAGCAATAATGAAATCTTTTAGATTGATGAATGTAACTGTAATTTACTGGAGAGTTTGCTAATTTTGTATGTGCGGGTTATCAATACTACTTCCAGAACCAGAGTGATGTACAAATAATTAATTATATTTAACATAACTATGTATTGTAGGCATATCAAATAAATAAATAAATAAATAAACTCTATAATATTATTAAGACACTGACATCCAATTTAATGATGCAAGAGTAGGAAATTCTCAGCCTTGCAAATGTCACAATCTTTTCAGTAAATTACAAAATCTTTTCTTTTACTCGGATCTATTTTTAAATATTTCAAATAATAAAAATTATAATATAATTTTTTAGCTTCACACTTTTATTTCGCATAGCAGGGTAGACAGAAAGTACTTAGTGTCAAGACACTCCATATTATGCTTTCTGTCATACTCAAGAAATTCTGTGTGAAGTGATGGAACTTAATCCTGCCCTTATAAATAATAAACATAATGATTGTTTTTAATAAATATGACAATATAGTATGTTTATTTATAAATATCTTAATGTTTAAATGATAGAATAAAAACGTAAATGTAATTAAGATGCAAATAATAATGACTAATTAGATAATATTTTGTTTGAAACCCAAATAAAAATTGTTTATTTTTTGATTTATTCTTTATCCTACATAACTGGATAGCCAGAGGGAAACTAGTGTCAATGTAATTAAAAAATAATCAAACCTAAATTGGAAATCGAAACTAAAACTGTTTTTACAGTCAAATGTTATGCCACTGCACTACAAGTGATATTAGGTTTGAAAAAATTATTAATATATATATAGATATATGTATATATATATATATATATATATATATATTAATAAATAAATTAATTAATACTTGACTTGATAAATTAAATTAATTTTAATGTATATTCTAAGTACATAAATATATTTAACACAACCCCTCTGTAGTTTGTTTTAAATATTTTTACAATTTTTTTATTACCTGTATGGCATCTTTAGTGAAGTTTTTCTTATCTCTCATACCAACGCCGTGCATTAAAGCCCAATCCTTGGCCTTTTCTATCACAGTTACTAATAATTTATGCTCTACAGGCAGTGGAATACATGAGGCTAGTCGAGCTTGAGTCATTTTGTAATATCACTTTATTATCTTTCATAAATTCACTTTGAAATTTAAATAAAAAATATATTTTGAAACGTGACAAATAGGCTTTAATTTCTCTATAAAAGACAACTGACTGTTGAAAAGCTAAATCCCGAATAAGTATAAACTGCAACTGACATCTGACAGTGACTGTTGAAAATATTTATACTAATCAAATAATCATGTCATTAAGACGTATGAAAATGCATAATGGCGTAAAAACAGGTTATTGACATTGACACTCTATGGATAAATATTTTTTTTCTTGCCTTTGTTTTGACTATAGCAACACAAAAAGGAGAAGATGAAGGGAGCAACACGGAAGCCATGCTCAAGCGCTCCTGAATTTTATTAATATAATTTTTAAAAAGGTACTTTCTTTTCGCATTTTGCTGGGTGTGGACATTGTTTTTTTACTACACACCTTGTCTTTTTTTAGGGGGGTGGCAACGGAGAAGGAAGCGCTAAAAGATACCCTCCCCACATACTTGTCTTCCACAGTCATCATGCCCTCCGGGGTCTTCGTGCCTTTTACCTGACCTTCTCCCAGTATTATTGATAACATATTTTCTAAGATTACCTGACTTCTCTCTCTACATCTCTACATCGCTTACCTTTACGTCCTATATTTTTCTTTCCATTTACTCATCATCTTATTCTGCCCAGACCACCTGAGCACGTTCTTCTTTAGTCTTATTATGAAATTCTCTCACTTAAACTGACTTGGCATATCTGACGAAGAAACCGCATATCTACAGCATTCAATTTTCTTTTATTTTTCTTTTGTCATACGATTCAATGCCCTATTAAAAATGGTTTAAAATCATACTTAGGATTACAGCAATGCTTTCACATTTTGCACCATTGATTTCACATTCGTCTTTCAGAATGGTGACTAATAATTGTAGGTCGCATTCAGATCGATCGATCAACGAGCACTGAATAATCTGCGTACAACAGGCAATTTTTTTTGCAGGCAATTACTATCGGTCACTTATTAGAGCGAATCTAGTGACTTATATATATTTTATATATGCTTATAACATAAAATATATTTATTTGCTTCGAATGTAGGTATACAAGTATATATAATATTTATATTTAGCCCAGCCCATTACCACAGTTAAAAAGAAAAATAAATATTAATAATCATAAACACATATTACTAGAAAAAAATATATAAATCAATTTCTAAGAATTATAAACAGTAAGGAAATACCAAACAATAACAAAAAATACACAACAGCTTTTTCGGAGTGCACGGAAAGGTTATCTTCATTTTCAGAAGCTTTTTTTGATTGTGATTTCTCCTTACTTATTTCTATCAAGGCGATATTACTGATTAGAAACTTGTCTTAGTTGAGTGATTTTTAGGAATTAATTTTGAGTTGAGTATTAAGCCTACAGTGCCGGGGCTTCTCACAAATAAAAACATGTTTCAATTAACAATATATTTTTTTTACAAATAATTTATTGAAATGTATACGAGTTACGCGCTGATATGCAGGTCGTGCCTTTGAGATGCCCGTTCAATCGGACGCATATGTTGTGATGGTTTCAGTCGGCTGAAAAAATAGAAAAAAAAAATTATATATATAAATATAATTATCGTCCGAACTAGAATTAAGCAAGTACGAAATTTTTCATTTTAAAGATAAGCATTTTAAAAATAAACTTCATTTTCCAGATAAATTATCAACTAAAATATGAGAACAGGGCTAAAATATTTAAGCTGCCAGTATCATCCTAGGCCATACTAAGGTCATCGTCCTCTCTAAATGTGCGCAAAAACAGAAATCAGTCGGTCCAATAGTTTTTGAGATAAAACGTGCGCCCGACTTGAAAAATGTCGTTTTGTGAAAAACGCATTCAAAATTAACATACGGTGAACATACGGTGGATTACGACTGATTGATTTAGTAACTTACCCTTATTCAGCTACACCGAGACCATATAGACCACCTTCCTCAGCTTTGAAAAATGAATATTGAGCCGCACTCGTTTCTTTTTTGGCAGCGCGCGCCTCTTTAAATGCGGTAGACGAGTTTAATGATGACTGTTTCTGTCATTTTTCCAGATCCTTTACTACCGACGCCCTTGTTATTTTTCGCCGCATTACGTAATCTCGCCCTCATATGTTTTTCTTCATGATCTACGCATTCTTTTTTGTCAACGATAAAGTTTGTACTATAAACTATACCATCTAAAAGAGCTTTGTAGACCTCACTGTCCCGATCTCCTACATACCTTCTATATTTGACTCCGAATTTTTCAATCGATCGCTTGAACATTTCCTTCACCACATTCACTTTCATTTTAGGAGAAGAATTGCTATCATTTATTGTACATATATCATCATGATCATTTAATTCCATACGTTGCACAATTGGCAGAAATATATGAAATATATTCCAAACGTAGTAATGTCAAATATCGAAGAAAAGTCTCTTTCTCACGTTCCATCTCAGGTCACAGTGACTTTCAACGAAATAGACCTCTTGACTCGCGGTATAGATATTTTGACTAAGTCTTTGACAAATATCCATTATGCCACAAAATAGACAGATACCTTTCATACCAATGCCTAAGAGGCGCATGGTAAAACCTATTCGATGGTTTATAGCCTTATCAATCAAAGAACATGAGTTTGTTTAGTTGCACTTAAATGCTATTTTAAAACCCAATCCACGAGGACTTAAAGGCCTCACGAGCTTCACGAGGCTTCATTAAAAGTTATATTAGCTTTACACGTCTTACAAGTAACAAGTGCACTGACAGCTGAGATGAGAATAGTATAACCGTGTTCTCTGTTTATGCAAAAGTTGTAGTCTCCAGTATTTTTTATTTTACTGGCTTCGTATCTTCCATCTCTACTAAACATTCTTCCCAGATATACTACCTCATTCACTGGTTCTAATATCTTTCTATCTACCATAATCTTGCATTCCGTTCTTCGTCTCTTTCAAATACTAGAATCTTAATATTTACTATTTTTAAAGTGTTATTCCACACTTAGAGATTGGTAAATATAGGAAATGCAAATTTCAAAATCTCTAATAAATAGCTATATATTAACAATAAATAGCTATATATTGTATTTTCGGTTTGGCTAAGGTGGAGCAATTTGTGGTTATTTGTAAATGTTTGAAATGTTTTCAAAACCTCCAATACTTTTTGGAGAATTTCATACATGATAGTATACGTCTCTACAGAAATCTTCCACGCCCCATGGCAATTTCTCACATGCGTATGATGCGCAAAGATTAAGAGAATGACAAATGCATTTCATAGTACAAAGGTGAGGTTAAATAAGGTAACCAAGGAATGTTTATCTTTGTTTGATTTGTATTTTGTTTTTCAACAAAATATTCTATTATTTTACCATACAACGCTCTGGCTGTACTATTTACGATTGAATTCAGAAATCAATTTTCAACGCTGAAATCTGGTTTTACTATTCCTGTGACAAGCGTTAAATGTTTTTTTGCAGACTTATGTGCTTTCGTCAACAAGTAATGCAAAGCAATCGTTTTGTATCATCTCAATTATGTTTTCTTCTGCCGTCTGTCCAGTTCCATTAACAAAAATAGCTTTTGTGCGGCTCATTGATTCGAATCTGGACATACAGTGCAAATCAATTTATTTAAATGAGATGCCATATTAAAGGACAGATTATGCTCAGCAATAAAGCATGTCATTTTTACTTCACCCGTTTAAGCTATAATTTTTTTACCTTGTGAATTAGAAGCTGAGGTAAACATTGATATCAGTTTTTGTTGTTTCTGTTATTTCAAAACGTGTTTTGTTGAATCTTAGGGGCACAGCAGTATACCACATTTTCTGTCGCAATAACACACAGAACAAAAGAAATAAGTCTCATCTTTAGCGTTTTTTTTAACCAGCCCTTGAAAGAGTTTCAAAGGCTGGATAAAGAAAAGCACTAAATCATCTTTTAACCACAAATTTACGAATTTATGTTCATATTTCAGTTTTTTCCTTCTTAAGTGGACTTTTTCCGGTTGATGAGATACTCATTTTATCAAAAGGTTGTAATTATTGTTTTTTTTTAAATAGACGCCGCAATTCAAAGAAACTGTTCAAGGTGTTTTGACTATAAAACAATACGCATTACAATAGGCGTTTAGCTGACATTCGTTGATTGAGAATTCCCCGTGCATAAAAATATAATTGTCAAACACATAAAATATGTTCGGGAATTCCCTTGAATCTCTACTAAACAAGATACAGCCATCTGTCATCGCGTTTTATTAGGTAGTGGTTTGTCATTTTATTTTAGTACGTAGTGGTTACCAAAAAATGTTACCAAAAATGTTATATAGTAGTATAAAAGGTGGCGATAAACGCTATTGAAAAACAGAAGAAAATAGGAATGGAAAGGAAAACATGGACTTCAATGTATAAACAGCAAATCTAATGTTAAAACAGTAGGGTTGGTAAAGTTTAGTTTTTTTGGGGCAACAACTCATACTGACGAATATTGATCTGTGGAAAAATATGCTATCTAAAACGTGTGATCCAACCTTTTTCAGGATCGTTCCCATCACCGATAAAAATCCTATAGGGTAGTAGAATTTTGGATCTGAGATCCAATAATAATCTAATTTTCCCGGTTTCTGAAGGAAAATTATAATAGCCTTTTTTCATTATTCTAAAAAAATCTTCAAGCTCCAAGCATTTGCTATCAATTCTCAAAATGTGTTTTGTGTGGCAAGTGGTTATTTGGTTCTGGCAGATATCGGCCTATATCGGGTAACCTATCTGGACCTTTTTAGCCTCATCTTACGACCTGTCATTTACTTACCCCAAGAGCTCCCTAATTTAGCGATGTTTGTCTCCGTCCTGGGGCAGATCGTCATCTGGATAAAAAACCTCCTCCATCATGCGAGCCGATACTGCTGGCCGTACGTTTTGCCCTACTTTGTCAGTAAGGCATCCTGTTCCCTTTTCGTGGTACTTCCCATTAATCTATATATACCTTGCCAAACTCCTTCCATGTCCTGATTTGTGCAGAAATACTTCCAGTTAAACAGTTGGCCCCCCTCTCTCTTTCCTCATACCCTAGCTTTTTTCGGAAATACTCTTCCACCATCGCTTCGCACCGCTGTGGCACTACGGATTCGACGCTTCAATGCAGAGACACGACGTTGGAGCGTTGCAAGTTTTTCGTTCCACAAATAATTTTGTTCCACAAATAATATTTTTTTATTTTATTTTTTGTCAAGACACTCCGAATTGCGCTTTCCACCAAATTTGAGACATTGTATGTTGAGTGGCTGAACTCAACACCACACTTTGCATTACCAGAGGAAATGAAAATAATTTAAATAATCATTTCCTCGAGTCCCCACTCGAGGAAATGATTATTTAAATTATTTTCATTTCAAACCCATAACCAGTCACGTTTACAGTGAGACGCCGTCCCACTGCGCCACAACTTCTCCAGGTCTCTAGATAATTTGAAAGTTTCTTTATTTGTCCTTTTTTGGTCAATAGCGTCACAAACACTCATTTTTTCTATGTACGTACGTCTATGTGGCTTGTGTGCCGCCTAATTTTTCTAATGGTGTCCAATGTGGACATGTAACCCTCGTTGAGCACCTGCAGTCAAGTTCATCGAGGGCTCTTCGCTTCTAGCGTCAGCTCTTTTGCGGTTCCTCCATGGGCTTTTTGCGTCGTCGTCTCCGCCCACGAGGACATTCGTGAGCTTTCACGATAAACTCCTCCGATATAGCCAGGTAAGGTGCAATGGATTGGTCCGGCTCAAAATAAAAGGAACGAAAGTGATTTTCCAAAACTCAGTTTGGAGCTTCACAGCCACGATTTCATTGGTTGTGAATTCTAGGCACTGTATTATATTTATGTTGCAGTCGAGTCGGTATTTAGATCGCAGTCGCTATGGTGGGTTTTGTGTTCCTGGTGTTGTGAAAGATTTCCAACGCTCTGTATTTCCTGAATCTCTTGTCTTCGCCAACGTACGGCAGTTGTAATAGCGCTACATTTCGTTCTGTTTTTGCGCCAGCGTAGTTACGGTGGCGCATTGCTGACCCATCACCCACAGTTGGTCTTCATATGAAGTCCCCCACAGAGGTTGCACCTCAAATCGGCTTCTTTGCAGAATCACCTGTTGTGATCGTAGCCCAGACAGAGAGAGCACTTCACGAGTGGTGAAAATTCAGGCACTCAGATCTTTTGGAGATCGATGTGCGGTGCTCCAATTGCAACGCGATTCTATACTGCGGGGGACAATTTCACGACGACATAACGTAGCCTTGCGGTGAAACCGAATTTCGGCTCGGAACTAATCTTCATAAATGCTTTCAAAGACGCTCCCTTACTGCTTCCTCAGGACGCTAAAGATATTAGCGTCCGTGTAGTAAGCCAATATATCCCTGAGAATCAAAAGCATCTTTGTTTCTGAACTCTTCTATGTTTATGTCTTTCCTTTATTTAATTTCGCTCCACTTTCAAACTATCACCCACAATCACTTTCCTACCTTTGGCGTTCCTTACCTAGCTAGCATTCTGTATTCCGCCAAATGGATAACTGTTGAAAGTGACTATAATGTCACTATCCGTCTTGTTATCGGCAGGTCTTTGTGCCGCCTAGCAGATCACTCAGTGTGGGTTAACCGAGCAGTCGCGCTGCTTTTGCTTGCCACATCGGAAACATTGACTACTCCGGTCCATCCTGCTGCACACGCACCGACTCGGTTAATTGCAGCTGCGACGCCCTTGGCTGTCGCAGAATCATTGAGACCAGTCACCCTCAATTCTGAGTACTTCACTGGTCTCGACACCAGTACTTGTTCGACTGATACTCTGGCCTTCGAGTTTGATGCTCTGACCCAGTTGAGGACGTTGCTAAACTTGATCTTCTTGGCGACAGCTGGCTGCAGATTTACTATAATAATATAGTATAGAGGGGTCACGAGGCTAAATTGGGATTTACTCGAGCGTTATAGAGGCGCCTATTGGGTTGCGAAGCTTAGATGATAAATAAACGTCAGAACATCTTGGTGCCACTAGAATATTTAATAAAATACGTGAACAATAATATTGGAAAAATACGATAGAAAATATGTTAAAATTTGTACTTCTTGCCACACGAATAAAGCCCTTATGAAAATAAACCGAGCACCATTACAAATGACCTTATGTAATACTTCCATTTCTCCCTTTAAAAGACTAGATTATAGTAAGGCCACTTCCTGAAATTGGTACAGTCAAAGTAAAATATATCCTTACCCTTCAGGATGATCTACCCAAATATATATTCAATAGCATATCCAATCTGCAGCACTACAGTACAGGAAATAGGACCAAGGCACAAATTTTACATCAGATATGTTCAAAGAAAACTGTAAATTCCGCGATAAAAGAATATCTTCAGTCTTATAGCAGAAAAACAAGATAACTGGAGTTACGTACGCATAAGCGGACTCTTGCGTAGTCGTTAAGATTAGAGCTATAGTGAACTTACTTAATATGAAGATATAAAGGTGACTGCGCATATAAATTATAGTTTTAATTATTACTATAAGAATTTTTTTCATTTCTAGTGAGTATTCTGGCCTTGGGCGACAATATAAAATAAACATTGTGTCATTTTAAAGTCTGTTGTAAGCTACTTGTTGTACTGTTAGTTTAGTAGATTAAATAAAGTATTTTTTAAGATTTTCCTCTGGTCGTCTCACTTAACTCTGGCCTAGATATGTATACACAGCTATGCTAGCTATAATACAGCAACCTATACTAATACTAATTACTCACAATATGAGTTACTCTTTGGCCATAATCCTTTTCCAGAGGTTAATAACATTTTATCGGTCGTTGGTAACGATAAAGTTAACTGCCATAATGTTCGCAAAGTTGTCATTTCCACCATGTTAAAAATGACAGGGCTGAAATTTGACATCAAACTCAAACGTGCTGATAAATACCTGTTGCCCCCATCATATTATATCAACGTATAAGTATAACTACAGAAGAAAATATTTGAATGTGAATTGGCTCCGTTGTCCTAATTTAAAGAGGTTAAAATACGAAAATCACAAAACCAGCTATTTTTGATTGTTTTAAGATAGATATTGATTTTGACAACTTCAATGTTTTATACTGTTGAAGGAGGATATTTTTTGCACCCAGGAGAGTGGCTGATCTTCTATTGGGCACCTTTCCCGGTTTGCGGATAGGGTATAACCACTTGTACATGCGGGCAAGTGGAGCGGGACGTCAAACTTCCGGCGAGGATCAGTAAGTATGGGTGCACCTTTAGTGGTTTGTCACGCGAACACCAGGGGGATAGGGGATTCACCCTGATAGAAAAGCACAACAAACAAACAACAACATGGCAGTACATAATACAAAACAATTGCCCCCAAGACGGTGCTGACCTCTATGAAGAATCTCTCCGTGCTACGGCACGTTGCTCCATCGATTCTGAGCATGAGAAGGGCAGGGTTGTGGAGAGGCATGCGATGGGTGGAAGGAATCGCTTTATCATCCAACATTGGTACCTGGTTCAGTTCAACCCCCTGAAAACATAAGTTTGCGCATTAATCACTTAAAAACCCCCATTTGTCGTATCACAAGTTTTCGAGAATATCCCCCTTAAAACCACGCCCGATATCAGTATATTGGGCCTTAGCGCTTCGAGCGACGGCCAATATCGCGATCATCTGGAAAGGAAGTTAACCTCGAAAAAACTTGATGTCATCGGCAGAGCGAGACGGTACTTCACGCCCAAACACTGCTTGTCCCTTTATAGGGCCCAGGTTCAGCCTCATATGGAGTACTGTTCTCATCTCTGGGCTGGTGCACTCAAATATTAAACTATTTGATCGCATACAACGAAGAGCCATTAGGATCGTTAAGGACCCAATAATCTGTGACAGGCTTGATACTTTGACGTTGCGTAGAGACGTTTCATCGTTATGACTTCTCATAACGTGTTTCCATTTCTAATGTTTAAATTAATTTAAAAAAAAAACAAATGTCTACGACTTATTGTTATTGGATAATAAGAAAATATCTATTCCCTATAATTTGTACTTGTCTGTGCTTTTTAAATGTCATTTGTCAAATAAACGGTTGTACTTATACCGCATTCGCCCCTGCTGATTTACATTTTTGGATATATATCGAGATATAAAATCCTATATTAACAATTCTTAATATTAAAAATAAAAAATGGAAGTTACTGATGAAAATTTGGCTACATTAGCCAACTACCTACAGCAGACTCTTAACCCAGACCCTAACATAAGAAGACCTGGTAAGTAGTAGCTGCGCACAATTCATAACAACATTATTTTCTTCATAAATTCTCAGTAACATTAATATGGTTATAGTTACTCGAGATGTCGAGTATCAGTAAAAGTAATTCCAGTAATTCAATTCTAACACATTACCACAGATAAAGCATAGCTAACCTAAAACAAAAGAAATTTGAAATTATAGTACTAATAACATTAACTAATAGAATAAACAGACAAAATAGAGAAAGAGTTACGTTAATATAATTTATTCTTAGTACTCGATAGTTCATATTTATGTTATTTATCTTAGTTTAGTAATATTAATAAAAAGTTATGACATTAACAAACTTATTATTTTTATAGCTGAAAAGTTTCTAGAAGGAGTAGAAGTGAATCAGAATTATGCTATTCTACTGTTACACCTTATAGACAAAGATTCTGCTGACCTAACTATTAGAGTTGCTGCAGCTGTCACCTTTAAAAATTATATTAAAAGAAATTGGGCTGTGGTAAGTTTTTTTTATTTGTGTTTAATTGATTTTTTTTTAATAATTTTATTATTACCAATTAAAATATATATGAACTTCATAATAATTTTACTTTATAAGTCATAATATGGTATAAAATTATTATTATGAGGATCAGTAATAGTAACATTACATCCATCTATTATTAAAATATTGAAATGAACCAAATTTTATTTCCTCAAGTTGGGTTCAACCCAAACAAAACATACATTCATAATCAGATACATAAAATTGTTATGATTTTAGGATGAAGATGGAGTGGACCGTATACATGCAGCAGACCGAGCAACAATCAAAACTCTCATAGTGAATCTCATGTTGAAATCGCCAGAGAGCATTCAAAGGCAGTTTAGTGATGCTGTATCCATAATAGGAAAGTCTGACTTTCCAGAAAAATGGCCAGGCTTGATCTCTGAGATGGTTGAAAAGTTTGCAACAGGTATGGTTTATTTTGTACTACTTTTGTCTACATTTTTTTTTTGTTTATTTGTTTGTATTTTATTGATAGAAATTGCAATAACTTTAGTTGTTCTTGAATAAGTAAAATTCCACCCTGCTATGCTCACATGAGGATTTTAAAACTTAAGTTATTTGCACTCTAGAGTTTGTCAATACATAAAATTTAGTTTCTTTTTTCAATTAGACTATAGATGTCACTAAGTGCAAATAAAATGAATCATCTTTTTTATTAAGCCTTTAGAATGGAAGTAATTTAATATGTAAATGTAGTGCAACATGGAACATTTAATTGATAGCTTTTTTACCTTTATTTGGAGTAGCTTATTTTCACTTTGTTTCCCTTTTCCAATTCCCTCGAAACAAATCCAGATGGATTCGCTTGTGAGTCCGCCATTTAACATGCAATATAGATATATTGCATGTTAAATGGTGGACTCAACTACTCAACATCATGCTTTGTCTTATATAATAGAAATGATAATTACCTAATTAAAATCTTTTCTCAAAATGATCATCTATCCCACAAACAACTAACTGTGTTGTAGATAAAAAACTATAAATTATATATTTTTTTAATTTCAGGTGATTTTCACGTAATCAATGGTGTTTTAAGAACTGCACACTCCTTGTTCAAGAGGTACCGTTATGAATTTAAATCACAAAAGCTTTGGGAGGAAATAAAGCATGTATTGGAGAACTTCGCTAAGCCATTGACTGATCTTTTTGTGGTAAGTTTTCATTTTTTTATATGTTTGACAGAATTTTGCGTAATTCTATCACCAAGGGATTATTTTTATAGTTGAAACTTTGTATGATAATTCCTTATTACCAGTACTAGGAGTATTTAATTTTGTGTTGTGGTTACTAAGAAGGGAAATTGCAAAATTCGAACCTTAAGGGATTGTACTTAGGGTTGAAGATTTTTATGAAACTTATTTACTACAAGTGATAGGGGTGTAATATTATGTAGTTCTATTTTATGACATGGTGATCTATAAGATGGGAAATTGTAGAAATCGACACGTAAAAAATTGTTTTTGACTGTTGAAAGTTTCTATGAAACTTCTTTACTACAAGTGCTAGGAGTATAAAATTTTGCGTGGTAGTGTTTTTTTAAAACGGGATATTCTAAAATTCGACTCTTAATGGGTAGTTGTTGGGGTTGATAGTTTATACGAAAATTAATTAAGTTAAATTAAATTAAAATTATGGGGACATTAATGGCTGGGTGAAATCAAATCTGAACCTAGATTCACATGTGGACGACTAAAATCACATGTGGACCTGATGTCATATGTGGACGAGAAAAATCTGATGTGAACCTTTATGTCATGTCTGGGCGAGTATATCACATGTGGACCAATATGACATATGTGGATTGGTGAATCTACATGTTGACTATAATGGCATGTGTGCATTTGTCAATTCACATGTGACGTTTATGTGATATGTGGGAAGTCTAATCACATGTAGACCATGGTGGCATGTGTTGATGGATGAAATTACATGAATGATGAATAGACGTTGATGTCATATTTGGACGAGTAAAATCACATGTGGACCATTATGTCATATGTGAATAAGTCAAATAATATATGGACCATAGGGGCATGCGTGAATGAGTGAAATCACATGTGGATGAATAAAATAACATGTGGACCATTATGTCATGTGTGGATGGGTGAATCACATGTGGATTATATAGTCATATGTAGGTGACTGAAATCAAATCTGTACTATGTGTAGATGAGTGAAATCAGAAGTGGGCCGTGGTGCTGTAAGTGGGTGAGGGAAATCACATGTGTATCGTGATGTCACAAGTGGATGTATGAAATCACATGTCCATACAACCTGTCCAAGATAATATGAAATTATGAAATTTGGAGGTTGAAGATGTTAAAATGTTTGTTAAAATGGCTTTTACGACAGGGTGAGATTATAAAGGCTTAACGCCTCTCGCAAGTTTATAAGAAATCTTTAAATATTGTTTATGTAGTATTATAACTTTTGGCAAAGTCTGTGACTTCAGCAAAGGGAGGAGGAGTAATAAGTAGCTATAGTAAAGTTTAGTATAGTAAAGCGATGTCGCGAGCGGGCCGATAGGTTTATTATATTCTTAGCGTCAAAAAATATTTTAATAATGTGAATTTTAAGGATTATCTTATGTTCTATGTCCTCTGGTCTATTTTTGAATTGATAACTTGTTATGGGTAGAAGAAGCGGTTCGTTACGTAAGGCGTTACGGTGCATCTATCTAGATGCACCGTAACGTGCATTCCACCCCATAGCGCTAGTCGTAATTGGGATAGACGTTTTTCCCTCATCCCTTATAGATATATACTGTTGACAGTGAGCATATGAAATGATCAAAATTATTACAATAGATTTATTGTATATTTTTTTAGTTTCACGCTTCTATCCCATAGCAGGGTAGACAGGATGTACTTAATGTCAAGACAATCCGTACCCTTTTTCCGCTAAATTTAAAACATGCGTGTTGATCGGAACTCAACGCTGCGACTTGTCTTACGAGAAAATGAAAATAATTTAAATATAATCAATCCCCCAAGTGAAAATCGAAATCACAACCGGTCACGTACGACTGAGATGACGCTGTACGACGATGTACGATGACTAAGGCGCTGTATCACTGCGCCACGAACGTCCTCAATTATTATATTTAATTGTGGAATTTAATTTATACAATTTTTTTTACAATTCTATAAAATAAAAGTGTTCTCCTCATAAAATCAGCTATCTGCCAGTGAAAGACTCTTCAAAATCGATCTAGTCATTCCAGACATTAGCTAGAACAAACAGACAGATAAATATTTTAAAAATGTACAGTTACATGTAACCTATATTGTACATACATTTATTAAAATGCGCTTATTTTATTATTACAAACGGACACTCCAATTTTATTTATTTCTTAAATAGTTAATAGTGGTAGTTTAACTTATCTCTTCTGTCAAGCGGCCCGAGACACACGCGGCTTTATTCATTATTTCTTTTTTTTTAATATTATTTTTTTTTCTTACAGGCAACCATAGATTTAACAAATAAGCATGCAGGCAATGCTCAAGCACTAAAAGTGATATATGGTTCCCTGGTGCTCATCTGCAAAGTGTTTTATTCACTTAACTGTCAAGACCTACCAGAGTTCTTCGAGGATAACATGCCTATATGGATGCCCAACCTTTTAAATTTGTTACAAGTGAAAGTACAGTGTCTGGAAACAGATGTAAGTTAATATAAAGAATAATTTTACTTTTCCATAAGAATTAATTCAAAATATTTAGTTTTAAATTTAGTTAAGTAACAGAATAAAAATAATTATAAGAATTTAAATAAATATTAAAAGATCTGAAAAAAAGGGCTCCTCTTTTGGCAGGTTTTTTTGAGGCACAACTTTAAATTGTGCTGCATTATAATACAATTATTTAATTATGTAATGTATTTATTGTAAATATCTCAAAGGGTATAATATCTTTGTGTATATACAAAAGGGCCCCTTCAAAATGCGCATTGCACTCACTTCTATATTCCGAGCTCGAATATATTTATATTATTGGCTTTTGGTAGTCGAAGACAACCTAAGTAATGACCTAACCTAACCTAACCTTGAGTAATGGTTTGACACATTCCGTATTGAGTGGCAAGCCCAATTCCGCGCTTTGTCTTACTAGAGCAGAAAAATGAGAATATATTTTAAACAATCATTCCTTCGGGAATCAAACCCACAACTAAGTGAGACAAGCACCGTCCGACTGTCCCACGATAGACTCTATATTATATATAATTGTTTAATTGACAGGATGACGACGAAAAACCAGGTGTACTGGAACAGCTCAGGACGGAAGTATGTGAATGTGCTTCACTGTATGCGTTGAAATATGAGGAGGAATTTGGCCCTCACGCGCCATCTTTTGTTACTGCAGTCTGGAATGTTCTATTAAGTACTGGTCCTAAGCCTAAATATGATGCGGTGAGTTATAAAATAGATAAAATGACATGTTTATTTAACAAGCTTTCCTTGTTTCCGCACACCCTTTTTCTCAAAGTTCTGACAAATAAGGCTGCCGAAGCCACTGTACTATCTTCTATCTCAAGGTCGGCAACTCATAGACGTCCACAACTTCAATCTTGTGAATGTTCATAGGTGAGGGTAACCATTTACATACATCAAGTGGCCCTGATGTATATAAACGGTAAAAATATAATGATAATGATTAAATTATAATTTTTAAGTACATGAATTAGAATGTAATTTTTTTGAATTCTATTTTACAGTTGGTGTCAAATGCTTTAACATTCTTAGCGAAAGTGGCTGAGAAAAATACATATAAAAATTTGTTTGAAGATCCCGCCACGTTGAGCAGCATTTGTGAAAAAGTAGTCATACCTAATATGGAATTTAGAGGTTTTTTTTTTCATATAGAACTATTTTAAGTAGATTAATCAGTAGTAGTATCTTTAAGTACTGTAAAATATTCAAAATGTCAGTTTTTCAACAATGTGTATATATACATACATAAGATTTTAATTATCTATGAACAGAATCCGACATGGAGTTATTTGAAGATAATCCTGAAGAGTATGTCCGGAGGGATATAGAGGGTTCTGACGTGGATACCAGGAGAAGGGCGTCGTGTGACCTTGTTAGGACACTGGCTTTGCATTTTGAAGATAAAATGATGAGCATATTTGGCCAATATGTAGAGGTTAGTTAATTTAAAAATTGTAATAGCAATTTTACACCTTTTAACTGTAAAGCTGTCAAAGAGAATCTAATATCAAATAACTTTTGACTGCTCTTGACTTTTCTCCATAAATTATATAATATGTTTATATGGTGAAACTCAACGCCGCGCTTTGTTCTACCAGTCTTGGAATATGCATAGTCTCAATTTTTTTTATCTAAGATGGAGACTGGAGACGAGTGTCAGAACTTAACGCCGTGTTTTGTCTTAAAAGTGCGGAGAAATGAGAAACCATTTTAAATATAATAATTACTCACACTGAGGTTCGAACCATACCAAAACGCGTCTACCATCAGACAGCCAAGTAAACATTTTAAATATAACTTTAACAGGTGATGCTGGCTAAGTACGCGGAGAGTGGAGGGTCAGCATGGGTGGGGAAGGACACGGCTCTCTTCCTCGTGACGTCACTGGCGTCTCGCGGCGCTACGCAGGCGGCGGGCGTCACTAAGGCGTCTCCCCTAGTGGACTTGGCTTCGTTTGCAACTACACACGTCGTGCCCGAGTTGGAGAGGCCTAATGGTGCGTTGTGGGTTCGAATCCCTTTTTGTTTTCTAATGCCTTGACTAAGTTGCTAGGCGGAAATTAAAAATAAATTATCATTTCCGTAGATATACAATCAAGTTATTATCCATTATGTAGTGATGGAGTTAAAAAAATATTTTTTTTGTAGTCTTTTTTTAACGTCGTCGTACCATAGATAATGTCATAATATTGCTATAAATTGAATGAACTAAAGAATTAATTAACAATAGAGCATTTATATTACACTGGTCAACCATATCCATATTTTGTGTATACAAATAATATTGGAATGTGTGTTTGTAATATTAAAATAAGAACTTTTCACTAAATACTTATGTATCCATACATGGTACATACATACACCAAGATAACATTTTTTCTGATTTTTGTCTGTCTGTCTGCCGGCTTGTTCTGACTAATCTCTAGAACGGTTGACCGATTTAGACGTGACTTTCACTAGCAGTTAGCAGATGTAATAAGTAGTAAGTTAGGCTACTTATATATAAGAATTATAAAATAAAGATCCAGAAATGTTAAACTCTAGGCGGATAAAGTCGGGCACAACTTGTAATATATGTAATTTATCTACCTGTGACCATGGATTACAGTAAAGTGTTCAAAACATCAGGTTTCTAAAAATATATTTTCGAATACTAAAATACAAGCTATGATTCCTTTTCGAATAGTTTCATTTAAAATACATATAATTTGTTTCAGTGAACGAGCTTCCAGTATTAAAAGCAGATGCCATTAAATACATAATGACGTTCCGGTCTCTCCTGCCAAACGAATTGTTGACCAGAGTGCTGCCACTTTTGGTAAGTTGATTTTTTTAAATATTATAAAAAAAATGATATATATGAATAAATATATCGCATTATTTTTATTTCGAATGTTGTTTCGATCTATATATTAATCTATATATTTATACTTGAATCAAAATCTTTGTAATCTTTTTTATAAAAAATATGGGAACAGCAGAGTATGGTATTGGCACAGTTATAGTTTATATAGAAAACCAATGCAGAGAATGCTAATATTTTTTAAAAGTAATGCATTAAATATATATTTAATTAATAAAATAAATGTAACACACACTACCATGTGTTTGACATACACTTTTATATAAAGTGACACACACACATTGCTAAGACAACGCCTTGTCAACACGGCAACAGGACAGTGTTGTTGCTATATAATTTTAAAAGCATATTATTAAATAAAACATTACTATTATCATGACAGAATCGCAATATAATTATGTATATTGTTAAAAAAAATAATTTTAATCGATAAAAATTAAATCTTTTTTGTTAAAAAAATTACATTAAGAAAATTAGTTACTAAAATAGAAAAAATGAAATTTGACACTTAAATATTATTAAATTATGCTATATATATTTATTTAAGAGCGGTCGTAGGGCAGTGGAACAGTGGTGTTTGACTGAAAAGGTGTTCGATTGTGGGTTAGATTCCCCCTCGGGGTAATAGTGTGGCTTGTGGGTTCAATAGCCACTGGAGGGATAATAAATTATTTTCATTTCCTTCGTCTGATAAAACAAATTAAAATGTTGAGTTCCACCATTCAACGCGCAATGTGTTGAATTCGACGGAAAGCTAAAAAAAAACGATATATCTATTTATTGATTGATAAATACATTCTCAGATTCAACATATAACGGGTCGTGGTGTGGTGTGCACATACGGCGCATGCGCAGTGGAGAAACTGATAGCAGGTGGTATGATACCTCGAGCTGGACTCGAACCCCACGCCCCCGCGTTGCTATCTGCCTTGTTCGCCTCTCTGGGACAACAGAACGATCCTAACGACCATAACGAATATGTTATGAAAGGTAAATAATGTAATAATAATAACCTAATATAATATATATTTTTATTTTAGGTCATCGTAGCTCAGTGGAACTTTTGACTATAAGTGAGTGGTTGTGGGTTCAATTTCCATTCTTTCTTTCTTTGTGTGATAAAATTTTAATTTCTCTGCGACAGTAAAATAGGCTAATGTCAAGACACTCCGGTCACCGATTTCTGTCAGAATTAAGGATATTGGATGAATGACATGTGAAACTTAATCCTGCTATTTGTTTTACTAGAGCGGAGAAATGAAAATAATTTTTTATTTAATCTAGGTGAATGAAAATGGGTTAATTAAAATGCAAAAATATTCTTAAATTTGTTTAACAATCTATCTATCTTATTTTTATTAAAATCTCTTATAATCTTCTCCAGCGGTGCTCCGTACCTTGGCATGTCTTCGAGAAGCTGCGCTACCGTATTTGGGCGAAGCCCTGCCGAAATTGGCCGCCATGTTGGCCGTGGTCGCGAAAAATCCATGCAAACCACATTTCAATCATTATCTATTTGAAACTTTATCATTGGCTGTTCAGTAAGTATTGTGAAGATATTAATAACTTTATTTGAAAATATAAGTTTTACATTTTTCTATAATTGTAAAAGCAGTTGGTAGTGGGTTCGATTCCGGGGATTAATTATATTTAAACGTTATTTTTATTTTTCTGCTTTGCTATAACAATGCGTTAAGTTTATTTCGCCATTCGACACGCAACGTCTCGATTTTCGGTCGGAAAGTAATCAAAGGAGAATACAAGGTTGTATCCGACAGGCCTGCTATGCGCGATACAGCGGGAAACTGTTCTTTTTTCTAGTTAACTATTTATATACAAACGACGAAATTTATTATATTTGTTTATTTTATTAGAATTGTAATGGCAAAACCCAAAATATTTTTTTAGTAAGCGCCAAAGAGTAATTGAAGGATCAGCCATTTTTTAGTTATTCGATGAGAAAATATCAAAAATTAACTTTTTTTTTTATATATTTGGCCTTTTCTGGCCCAAAAGAATAATTTTATAATAAACTCATAAAATACGTGCTTACAAATTCCGTTCTACGATAAGCAACTTAAATTCTAAGGGTGCGCATGATGGCAACTTACATAGTCCTCTATCTGCATAGATAGAAAATTTCCGTACCAAGCGTAAATAAGTTTATGAGACGAATTGCACATTTATTTTTTAAAATCATAATATATTTATAAGTCAAACCAAGCGTGTGAATTATTAAACAACTCTTTTACTAAACACAAAATTTGAAATGGCGGCCCTGTTAGCATTCTTGACTCATCAACTTATTCACGCTTTTATTTCCTGGACTTCCTTAAACCTACCAGTTACCCAACCTAACCAAACTAACCAACGGTCATTTGTTTATCCAATCAATTAAAAATAATAAAAAAGACAAATATTTGTTTTTTTTTTGTAGGTTGGTAGTAAAGTCAAATCCGAGTGCCATCACTGCGTTTGAAGATGCCCTGTTCCCGATATTCCAAGATATATTACAGAACGATATACAAGGTATACGTAGTTAAATTTGATTTATAGGTGTACTTAATTAAATATCATATGCATAAGAATTGTAACATTTTTAATTTAATATTATATTCGGAGATATATATTTATATAAAAAGATTTTGTACACAAAGATGGACTTATCATTGATTTTTTTTTAATTAACTTTTTTTTAATCACGTTACTTGTGTATATTTTGGTATTAGGAAATACATTTTTGAAAATCCGACGTTTCAAGCACTTTACAGTAGTCAACTAAACAAATAAATAAAATCGTATATATATGTACGTACATACAGAAATATAAACGCCAAATATATACATAAATACATAAAATTTTTTATATGTACTGAAAACGATATGGAGATAATACTGAATATACATATATATTTATTATTAATAGGGATATAAAAAATGGCATATACGAAGAATCTTCTCTTCTAGGTTTCTAAATATCTTCTATATTGAAATTTCCAACGTTTTTGTATTGCAATTTTTTTTTTATTTCCAAAACACATGCAATTAGTACGCTTAAAATAGTTTATTTAAAAATTATTAACTTACATTATTCCTTATCATTTCAGAATTCATGCCCTACGTATTCCAAATGCTATCCCTCCTATTAGAACTACGGGGTTCCGGCTCAGGAGCCCCAACAAGCGGGGCGGAGGCCTACGCGGCGCTCCTCCCGTGTCTGGTGGCGCCCCCACTGTGGGAGAGAGCGGCTAATGTACGCCCGTTAGTCAGACTGTTATGCGCGTTTGTCTTGACACGACCTGATCTAGTACTGGAGTCTGGGAAATTGGTAAGATTTTATTTTATATTAATTGAAGAAATTAATTCGATTGAGGACTCCAGATGTTTTATGTAGGACTTAGGTCGATTGAGGATTTTTTTTAGCTTCACGCTTTTTATCCCGCATAGTATCAAGTAGTAGACAGGAAGTATCTAGTGTCAAGACGCTCCGTACTTTGCTTTCCGCCGAATTCGAGTCATTGCATGTTGAGTGGTGGAAATCAACGCCGCACTCAATCTTACCAGAACGAGGAACTGAAAATAATTTAAATAAAATCACTCCCGAAAATGTGGGAATCGAACCCACAACCGATTGCGTTTGCAGTCAGACGCTGTCCCGCTGCGCCACGACCGATCTCACTGATTAAAAATTCTTATAATTTATATGGGAGTCAGAACTGGAAGATCTTGTGTTTACAGATCTCTCGGCACTCCTCAAACGCCACTAGCGGAATTCACGGTTGTAAAAAATAAATAGGTACAATAAATAAAAATATATAATGGTAAGATCTACTCCCGCTAGTGAGGCTGTTGCGTCCATTTTTATGGACACGACCTGATCTGGTGCTCGATTGTGGGTAACCTGTTAGTGTTGAAGAAATGTAAATATTGTGAAATTAATGTAAACCCGCTCACTTTGTGTTTAGAAAATTATTAAAATAAGCATAAAACGTTCCCATGAATGTATTTTACAATAATGCTTTCATTAGTTCGCATTTTTTTTATTTAAACTTTGTATAGTGCAACCTGATAGTTGTTGTTATTTACGCACTTTTAATTAGTATGTATAAAAATTTTCATATTAACAAATCATAAATGGATCTATATTTTGCTTATATTTTTTGGCGTTTTTTTTTTCTAAAGGCGAATAATAAGAGCTCAGTTTCGATATGGAGGCAAAGGGGGTAGGGTAAAGTGCAGGGGTACACCATTTTTTTTCTAGTATCCGTTTACTAGTACATATGAGGGTATGGTCATATGTGGGGAGTGAATAGGGTGAGGACTAATGAGAGAAAAAATTTTGAAAACGGAAATTTAAATTTTTTTTCCAGAATGCAATGCTTGGAGTGTTCCAGAAATTGATAGCTTCAAAAACAAACGACCACGAGGGCTTTCATCTTATACAGACAATGCTTCTTAAATTTGGCGAGTAAGTTATTACTCCTTTATAAATATATTAAAAATAATTTGCCTCACACATTATCCCACTTGGATGTCTCTGACTACAGGGTAGTCCTATTGTAAATGGAAATAGTTATTGAATGCGAAATTGTTGTTATATATTTAAAAAAATAGTTAAGGTTGGACGGTATCCAAGAGGCGCGGGTTCGAATCCCGCTGCGTTCAAAATTTTTATACGTTTTTTCAAAAAATGTAGTTAAGAAATGATTTTTTGTGTCAAAAATTATATTAATATATTTTTCCCGCATGGCTTGGTATACACAGACAACCTAGTGTTAAGGTTTTACATTTTCAAAATATTAGATATTGAATACCAGTACTCGACGCCGCACTTTGTCTCATCAGAACGAGAATAAATACATGTTTGTCTTAATGCTATATTTAATAAAATAGATGGCTACAGCATCGTTTCTTTTTTTAGGAAGTATACTAAAACTAAATATATATTATTTTATATGAATTTTTAAAACTTTTTCTTATTTCAGGCCGGTAATGCAACAGTATTTAAAGCAAATTATCACACTGCTCTTCCAGCGGCTGTCTTCATCAAAAACAACTAAATATGTGAAAGGACTCATCGCGTTCTTCGGGTTCTTTTCGGCTCATTTTGGAGCTGACACCTTAATAGAAATTGTGGATTCAGTTCAGGCTAAGTAAGTTGTAAGATTTTTATGTTAATAGTGCAAAGTGGGTTCTTTTTGATGGTAAGTGGTGTTCGGTGATGGGTTCAACTCCCATGTATAATAAATGTTTTAATATTTAAAAAATATATATTTTGTTAGTTTATAGTAGGTGATAATGATGTAATGTATTATCAATTTATGAGAAAGACCAATTTATGAGGGAAACCAAAATAAAATAAATTTAATTTATTTTATATTGGTTGTTAAAGATGTTGATGTGTAAATATATTAAAAAAGATATTTTTTATTAATTTTTAACTATTTTTTTTATTTTAATATATGTTTAATAGATATTTTAGATATATATATTTTTATCATTTTTCAGTCAATCTTTAAATCAAAAATACTAGTCTATTTTGAAAAATATGAATCATAATATAAAATCAATTATTAACTTGTTTCACAGCAAAGTTGTTAGGAACTACCTAGAGTCAAGACGTTGCGTACTCTGCTTTCTGTCGTATTCGAGACATTGCTTGTTGAGTGGCTCGCTTGTTCCTATCGGAGCGAAAAAAAATGAAGATAATTTTAATATAATCAATCAGAAATAATTAAAATAAAATATATGATGGCGTGTGTCCGTGTGCAGCATGTTCGCGATGTACGTGCAGCGCGTGCTGGTGCCGGACGCGCGGCGCGTGTCGGGCGCGCTGGAGCGCAAGGCGGCGGCCGTGGGCTGCGTGCGCCTGCTCGCGCACGCCGCGCGCCTGCGCCACGGCGACCTCGCGCCGCTGTGGCCCGCCGTCATGCAGGTTTGCGTCCGACTGTGTTTTGTATACTGTGAATAATTGATAGCTGGAAATGGATATTATGCGATTTTTTTAAGTTTAGTTTTTTTTTAATTTC
Source organism: Dryadula phaetusa (assembly GCA_032432895.1). Taxonomy (NCBI): domain Eukaryota; kingdom Metazoa; phylum Arthropoda; class Insecta; order Lepidoptera; family Nymphalidae; genus Dryadula; species Dryadula phaetusa. The sequence goes on from JAOYRS010000077.1 coordinate 3,582,272, forward strand.
TATTGTTTTATTTTATACATTATCTAAATTTATGGTTATTATTGTAATTCACTCTATAAATTATAAATATATAAATAATCCTAAAATACTTATATTTGATTAAAAAAGTATGAATTTATTGTTTCACATGTACAAGACGATAAACAAACAGAAACTGTCATACATCTCCATTACTAGATACAATTTTGCGTAACGTAAAACGTTGATTGCGTAACTCAACACCGTAGTTTCTCTTACATAAGCATCGAAACTAGTATTAAAATGGTTAATTTATTGCTTATAAATGTTATTATAATCCACTTCGATTTTCTATACACAGGCTCTGATATCTCTGTTCGAGCTGCCCCCCGACGAGAGCACCCTCCCCGACGACCACTTCATAGAAGTGGACGACGCTCCCAGCTACCAGCCGCAGTACGCGCAGCTCGCGTGCGCCAAGAACAACGCTGATGATCCCTTGGCCAGTGAGTATATTGCTTTTTTTTGTAAATTTTCTTTTTTTTATTATGAAGGGCAGATGGATAAATTTAGATTTTTTAATTAACTTAAAATTTCAATTTCAATAAGTGTTTTTTTAGGATTATATTCACATTCTTAGGTAAAAATTTACTATAGCCCGAACATGCAACAGTTAAACCTGTTAATATCGTTCCTGTCCCCGTCTCTGTTTTTCACGCTCGCACTCCTCCAATGACCGCAGTGGTGATTGTTAACCTTTTCTCTAAATATATAAAGTTTATTTTTCGTATTTTTTTGAACATAGCTTGAAATTATTCTTTACTTAAATTTTGAACGCACAGTATTTGTCACACTTTTTTAAACTCTATAATTGTATCGAATCCAACTCAATATTACTATGTGTAAATTAACAGTAAAAAACACAGTTTATATTATAACAGAAGAAGAATTATAACAGAAGGGCATTTTTGGTATAAATTCATAATAAAAATATTTAGATTCCACCATTTTTCAGTTTAATTCGTAAATCAAATGTGCTTCACCTCTGCTAATAGTAAAGAGGTCATATTTACTATTTTTAAAGTGTTATTCCACACTTAGGATTAGAAAACATTTTTGAAAAAACGTATAAAAATTTGAACGCAGCGGTATTCGAACCCGCGCCTCTTGGATACCGTCCAAGCGCTCTGACCGCTAAGTCATGCGTTCTACTACCAGCTGCGTCGAAATTCTTATACGTTTCTTTACAACTTATTTATGTTGTTAACATCTCTGTAGAGAGATTTTTACAAATTTCAACTACTTAAAAATTATTAAGAAATAATCGTTTAACAAGAGAGATTGCTATTTTATTTTCATATTTACTATTTTTAAAGTGTTATTCCACACTTAGGATTAGAAAACAACATAAATAAGTTGTAAGAAAACGTATAAGAATTTCAAAGCAGCTGGTAGTAGAACGCATGGCTTAGCGGTCAGAGCGCTTGGACGGTATCCAAGAGGCGCGGGTTCGAATCCCGCTGCGTTCAAATTTTTATACGTTTTTTCAAGTAAAGAGGTCAATGGATTGGATATTATTTTGGTTCTGCGACCGGGCTACAGTTGCGACTTCGAACCTTGTTCAATCTTATAAGAATAAATTTCAGAGCAAAAATATTTATCAATAAAACTTCTCACTGAATTCAATCAGAATATATGAAATAATTTGTATTTTTATACTTATACATACATATCGTCAGTTAAAAATATCATTGCATAGCTATCTTATTTTCTTTTAATACACGACAATGGAAAGTGAATCAAACGTGTAACATTAATGTCACTTCATATAAACATCAATTTCAAGCATAAAACATAAAAAATATATAACAAAAAATCATTGTGTGTTGATTATCTCTGAAAGAGATTTCGTCCAATCAACCTGTCAACGTGGATGTGTAAGAAGAGGCGGGATTAAGAATGTCATGCAATAATAACAACAACAAAAAAGATTTAATGTAGTTTCTAAGCACAATTAAAAAAAATATGAGTAATTGGCGCTCCTTCTCTATATAATATAGTATGATTATGTCAATTTTGATACTTTTCCGTACGCGTATTTTTGTAAAATATATTACGAAGTTTTTACTTCACGTATTAATATATACATAGATAATAACCTCTCCGTAGTCCCAATATAATAAGCCTAACATGAACAAATAATTACGTGTGTAATGTGTCGGTGCCAGGTATAGAGGACCCCAAGCGCTACCTGGCGCAGAGCCTGGCGGAGGTGTCGCGCGCGCACCCCGGCCTGCTGCCCGCGCGCGTGGCGCAGCTCGACGAGCCGCACCGCAACGCGCTGCTCGGGTACCTCAACGCGTACAGCGTGCAGCTCTATTGAAATGTAAATTCATTCATTCATTCGTTCAATCTTTTTATAAATATTTAAATTATATTTTATAAATTGGATTGTAATTAAGTAAATATTGAACGTGTACAACTGTATTGAACAGTTGATGATATTCATTCATTCATTCGTTATACGTGTATTTGAATTGTGTTTTAGTTCATTCGTTTTTGTTTATATTAATTGCTAAACTCTTGAAGATATTTCATTGTTTAACTATTTCTTTTACTTATAATTATATACAATTATATGACAGTTAGTAATTTGATTTCATTTTTTTATAGGTTTATTTGTTAAAATATTTTAAAGTTATTAATGTGCCATTAGCGAGAATAACAGCACTACGTACAATGTACAAACATATGACAATGATATTTATTTCCGTTCATTCATTCATTTCACCACCTTCTCCTACCATTCATCAGAACATAACTCACATATGTGCCTGTAGTTATGAAATATTTAAAATAAAAAATATAAATAACTTTACAATAATTCTATTTTTTTTATCTTCTTATTCTATCTTTTTTATTAATTGTATGTATAGTGTCCCATATCGATGTTACATTTGATTGTATATAATTCTTAATTCTAAATCTATTTTCTTATTAGTTATTTCTTACTTATTATAATTTTTGTGATTATTTTACCACATTATGTGTTGTGGCCGTTTGGTCATTTCCTTTCCTTAAGCTTTTTCAAGCGATTTTTTTCAGTTGTTTTTTTTTGTATTCAAAATTTTTTTATTATTATAATTATTATAAAAAGGTTTTCATAATAAAAAAAATGTGTTTAGTTAATAATTAATAAATATATATTTGATTAATCATGACAATGGATTTTGAGTATTTATTGTTTTTTTTGTCTCATAAGCTTTCCAAGTACATTTCTTTTCACATGTTTTGTTCTTTATGCTATAACATTATTGATTGTATTCACTTTTCTATGTATTTTTTTTACAAATAACAATGCACTAAATATTTATATATTATAAATAAACATTTGCATGTCAAAAAAAACAGCTATACACTTTATCCCGCATAGCAGTATAGACAGATACAACCTAGTGTCAAGACACTCCATTGACTACAGCAGTGCACTGGAAATGGAATCCACAACCAATTGTGTTTACAGTCAGTACCCGGTGCCACTGCGCCACTATGGCTCTCATCTATTATATTTTTATATATATTACAGATATAAATAATTTAAATACTTAAAGTATATTGTGTAATAGCATAGTTTATATAGATATATAGTTTATAATTATATGTTTGTTTATTGAAAGCTAGTTTTTAATTATGTAGTTGTTAATTGCTCTTTTCTAAAGTTATAAATAAAGTAAAGAGACGGATTTGTAAAAACAAAAATTTAATAAACATTTTTTGTTCAAGACGTATAAACTTAGACGCTCTTAGACGGTTTTTAAGAGGCGCTGGTTCGAATCCTGCTGTGCTCAAATTTTTATACGTTTTTTTTTTCAAAAATATTTTCTAATGGAATAACAGTTAAAAGTAGGAACAAATATTAGTTTTCCATATTCTGATCATTATGTTAATAAATGTATTGCATTGTATTTGTTTATAAACTGTCCACTTGTTTTTAAATTATATAGATTTCAATTTGATGGAATTATTAGAATTTAAGATGTTTTAGCTAGATTTATATGTGGAATAAGTTTTTTTGGTTCGAACATTGAAATTTTGTAAATAATTGCATGTGAAAAGGACTGAGTAATAATTATAATTATAGTTAATAATAATAAGTAACATAATGTAACATATTTTGGATGCTTGTGATATTCTAGTTAGGTGGTCTTGTGTAACGTTAAACGTTTTCATACTAAAGTAAGGTTCCCTGCCTTTCATAACCGTTGTTGTAAACGATTTTTCTACTAACTTTTGCTAAACTTTATTCAATATTTTTAAGGTATACAAAAATTGAACATAGTAGGATTCGTACCCGTGCCTCTTGGTTATGGTGAAAGTAAAATTGTAAAAATCTCTATATGTCATTAACATAAATAACGAATAATTTCGATGTTCCCAGATATAGAACGTATGGCTTAGCGGTCAAAGCGTTTGGACGGTATCCAAGAGGCGCGGGGTTTGAATCCTGCTGTTTTGCTAAACTTAATTTTGCATATAATTAGCTAAATTTTAGTACGAATTCATAATTTTTAATTGATTTATATTGTCATTATTACTATAATATGATAAGTAAGGGTCATGTCATTCTGAAACTAGAAATATCAATGAATTTCAAATTTGTTACAAATTTGAGTATCTTTTTAAGGTTCTTTGCAATGTCCGTTTGTTAGGTGCATGATTTTATCTGGGATAAGTGCTTGGTTTATTTCAGTGTTTCATTATAAGTGGTTAATAAATGTATTATGTATAATTATTCTTTCTTATTTTTATCTTTGAGTGTAATTTAATATCTCTGTATTTTTTTTTATAATTCTAAAAAAATAAAACATAAAACAACTCAACCTCATCTCAACTGTCTTTACCAACATCTATATGATCTAGATGGTCTATATGATCATACACAAGATTACACAGAAACGGAGAGCCTTATTAAAATGGCTTCACTATGAAACAGTTAAATTGTTTTAAATTAGTAACTATTTGATATACATTGGATGTTTAATGTGGTTTTAGTTTTTAATTTTTTAAATCAAAAACTTATAATTTTTAGTTTTTTTTTTAAACATTACAAACCAGACAAGGGTTATTAACTACCGAATTATCATAGCCATTTCTAATAACTGTAAGAGCGCTGGTATCCATAACACAAGTGTTTTCTTACAATGGGTAACAGAGTTCATTGACACCAGATTAAATGTATAAGATTTTTTTTTAGCTCCACGCTTTTAGCCCGCATAGCAGGGTCGACAGAAAGTACCTAGTGTCAAGACACTCCGTACTTCACTTTCCACTGAATTCGAGACATTGCGTGTTGAGTGGCGGTAACTCAACGCCGCACATATAATATAATTAAGTCTCTTATAATTTCTGTAACTGCTTACTGTATATACTTTAAGTCAATAAACATTATTATTATTATTTATTTTATAATGCGAAAAAAAAAATAGCTTTAATCACTCCTTGTTACATTAACTATCTGTTAGTGAAAGTTCTGTCTGCCATTTTAGTGTTTAGCCTGAATAAACAAACATACAAAAATTGTAAAAAATTATATTTTGGTATATTTACCATGTATATATACTTATGCATTTATTAAAAAACAGTTATTTTTTATATCACAAACAAACACTCCGTATTTATTTATTTGTATAAGTTTCTCTCAGTTCTTTACGAGTTCAATTCAGTATAAGCCTCTCTATTTGGTATGATAACAAAATATATATCTTATTTTAAAAACTGCAAAACAAGACAAAAATAGGAAATGCTTTAAATTAAACCCTAAAGCTAAAAATAATATTTAATATTAAAAAATATATTTTTCACGTTGAAGAAGATTCGTTACGTTCAAAATCTCATACTTATAAAAAAAAGATATAATTTAGAATCATCAATTTCTGGATCAATTGAGTAAGGCACATCTACCTTGCACACAGGTGGTTGACGTAAAAGGCATATAATTAGCATACTGTATTTTCTTTTCTGTGTTTTATGGAAAAATAAGAATGGTGAATTTTTGAAAACTTATATTTCATCTGTTAGCTATAAAATCATTCGTGGTAGAATCCCCTCAGTATTACATACCACCAATAAAAATAGTACGTTAAGATATGTACGACCTAAATGGTCTATTATCGTACGATAGTCAATCATAATGGTCGCTTAAGCTACTTCGAAATTCTTGTACACTTATTGATAATTATGTGTTATAAAGCATTCCTAACCAAATTCTCAAAAGTTTTCTAAATATTTCTTGTTGAAAACATAACAACTTTAAACTCCTACGTTAATATTTTGTTTTTTAGCTCCACTCTTTTATCCCGCATAGCAGGGTAGACAGTACCTAGCGTCAAGACACTCCGCACTTTGCATTCCACCGAATTTGAGACATTGCGTGTTGAGTGGTGGAACTCAAAGTTGCACTTTATATTTACCAGAGCGAGGAAGTGAAAATAAATATAATCACTTCCGAGTGGGGATCGAACCTACAACGCATCATCTTGATGTCGGATGTAAACCAGTTAACGGAGTGTCTTGACACAAAGTTGTCTATGGCAAGTTAAAAGAGAAGAAAAAATATCTAAACTACTAGAGTAGAGTACGCAACTCACAATATGTTAACTGCATATTGTTATAAAGTATAATTTAATAAATATTGATTTATTGCTTTTTACATTATTTTTAAATTGTATATTAATTTTACTTAGGGAAAAAATATTTTTTAAAACATTTTAAAAATAGTTATATACAGCTTCTGTACGTCATGAGCAGTTCCAAGAGAAACGGATTCGAATACCGACTCGCTAATACAAGTTGCTTAACGAACATTATCATAGGGTAAATAAAACTCATATGGACATTTCAGCAACAAAATTTTAATAAGCTTCTACAATTTGCGTTGTTTCTACGGACATCATCATCTATTGTGGCACTAATTTCAAACAGTTCATTGAAAACTGGTGCTAAAGAAAAGCCAATATTAAATTATATCGTTCTTATATAGAATTGTTAGTATGAACAAAAAAGCATTAATAATTTTAAATGTAGAGAAACTTGAAAATATCATTTGTTAAGGTTTTCTAAGAAATGAAATTATTGCAAAATTTTATTTTTCTTTAGTCTTTACATTTAAAATATTCAAAGAAATAGTAAATTTAAAAAGATTTTTGATTTTCGCGATTTTTACACATTTTGAATGAAACTATTTTAAAAGCAATAATCAACCAATACCAAAATATACGTGATTATTATTAAAATACTTTCATTTAAAATAGTAAACAACACGTTTTTAATACAATTAAATATTTCTAGTACTAAATAATAAAAAAAATAAATATAATTAATATTTAGAAAAGAAAATCAAAAATTGCAACAAATCACCTTAATCCATATAAGTCCAAAAGTTACTCTACAAGCAGACGAAAACATTTGTATGGGCACATTCAATAAAATCACAAAAGGCAAACAGAGTGACACATGTAGGGCATCTATCATAAATAATTATTGCATAAAATGTGTTATTATAATTTTTTATATTTTTTTTTGTTTGGGGCTAGATGGTGGTCATTAGACAGTATATATTAATATTATTTAGAAAATTACAATTATTCATTATTATCTATTTTTTAGTAATGGCGATAATGTTATAATTAAAAAAAAAACAACCACTAGAACCGATTATGAAAAGATATAAAAAATATATTAATAAAAAAGTTATAAACAAAAAAATACTTAAGAAAAATACAATTGTTATCTAAATAAATTTTAAAATAATAACATTATCACCATAACAACATAAAATTTAATATTAAACATTTAGTAATACAAATTTCTACAAAAAAACCATTATGTGATTTAAGTCATCTACAAAGTGCTATTTATTGGAATATAACAATACAATATAGATTAAATATTAAGAAAATTATTGCACGAGGGTTGCCATGTACAAAAAAATGCATAAATTGTAAAATTAATAATAATAATCACGTTTATGGCAGCCCTAGAAAGTAATTAAAAAAATTGTCTAACAACTGAGCCCCGTACTTGACCTCCGAGCCGCTGTCATTATATTACAATATATAATAATAAAAATAGATATTTTATTTAGAACAAAAATTTTGTAATTATATATTTAAAGCAAATACTACACACAAAAATACATTTTAAATTACACATAATAAAATATATCATATATTTATTACCAAAAACGTTAAAAATAAAATGATAAATTTATACCTATAATCAAATCGATAAATATTGAATTGAGAACACACCTTATCTCCTTCCACATCTAGATATATATTCATTTAAAAATATAAATATAAATACATATTTAAAACGCCAGCTTAAATGTAAAGGTGTTAAAAAAAGCAGTGCAGCAGTATTTGTATCTTTTTTTGATATTTTCAAACTAAAAAGTGATTTATTATTTTTTCTTTCGACTCATATAAAAAAATTGCAACAATATATATATATATATATATATATATAAACTGTACAATTGTGAATAAGTTGGTAAATCAAAAATGCATACTTCTTAGGGCTGTTATTTTCAATTTTATTTATATTTTTTTGTCTTTAGCTCACCTGTAGAAGTCAATGGAAAGAAAAATTAAAAATAAATCAACTATTCACGCCTTGTACAGTACTAAATAAATGTATGTATAAAAATTACCTTCACGCTTGTCTAAGCGTAAAGCTAATTTTTAAAGATAAGTGTGAAGCTGCTTTTTGTACATATAAAAAGCAGCTTCACGCAAGGTGGGCAGAGAGAACATAGTGTCGAGACACTCCATTCACTACTTTTCTCTTGCCATGCGAAAATAAACATACATTAGATATATATAATTGTTCGTTGCGCGTCTAATGCCGCGAAAGAGCACTTAGTAAATATTGCATAAAAGTAAAAAGCGCTAACTTAAAATATGTAGGATATATTCGGATATAAACACGAAGCGCTAAATCGATTATGTTACTTGTTATATAATATAACTAAATTAATACCGCTGAATACTACCTGAGTTACACAATTAATAACAAGATAGATACCCGGTAATAACAATTGCTCTCTCGCGGTATTTTGCAAACGTTTATGTTGCATACATACAAATACATATATAAATATACGTATAACCTCTCCTACTCCCCCCTCCGTATACATTCCCCTACTCCCCCCTCGGTCGCCCGCGTCACTTGAGCGCGCATTCCACGTAGAGGGGCAGCTCCAGCTCGTCGGGGAGGCGCGAGGGCGAGGGCGGGGGTGTCTGGGGCGCCGTCACGGGACCCAGGTTGAAGTGGGCCTCGGTCAGCGGCCATAGTTCCTTTAGGACTGACCTGTAATTAATTATTATTTAAATTAGAATGAAAAGAAAGAATTAGTAATACGATAAATATATAATATAAAAAGTATTTATTTATATTTATTTATACGTGAATAATTGAAATTGCATATATAGAAATTGCCTTAATATATATGTCACTTTATTTTAAGTGTAAATAAATTATATATTTGTAACATTTCTTTTAATATTGTAATTATGTATTTCTAATGCATGATTCCTCATATAATAATATGCAAAAGTAGAAGAGTCTGATGTATCAAATTTATACTTTACCAGAATATTAGATTACAAGATAAATATTTTTACAAGAATAAAAAAAAAATAATAAAAAAAACTAAGTATCTAACAAGCATATTTCATGCCATAATTAAAAAAAATCTATACACTTACAAATTAATTTCCTCCAAAAAAGAAAAAAATGTAAACTCACCACAATCTCTTATCAACAACCGCCCTGACTTTGGGAATGGGGAATCCATTGAAGGCCGAAGCGATGGGTATGGTGTAAGCGCCCATGTCGCGGAACACCAGCCACGCGCCCGTCTGCAGCGGCGGCAGCGAGTACGACGGGATCACGCAGTCCAGACCGTCGCACGACGGGCCCCAAATGGAGCAAGGTTGCGCGGGTTCCGTTGATTCCTGGGAGAAAAACATATACATATAGAGGCTATTGTGGCGCGGCGAGACACCGTCTGACTGTTAACGCTCTTGGTTGTGAGTTCGATCCCACTCGGGGTGATGATAATATCAAAAACATATTTTTGTTTTTTGAATCCCCGCCACGCCCCGCTTTGTCTTGCCAAACCTCGGCGTTGAGTTCGCCATTCAACACGCAATATCTCGAATTCAGGTGGAAAGCAGTCAAAGAAGTGTATCAACACTAGGTTTTCTATGACGAATTATTATAAAGTAACTTTTATGCTAAAAATGTTCTTAAAATTTAAATTAAAAAAATATTTATCATTGTGTTTAACGTTTGTTTATGGGAACGATGAGGACATTATTGTATTGCCACTTAAGAAGCCTCTTAATTAAGAATAAAAAAAGAAACATCCATACAGAAACGCTATGAATAATCGTAATTATTAATATTCCTTCACTCAAAAAGCAATCAATCGATTTCGGGCGGATTTTAAACAACGGAATGCCTTCACACTCAATTCCACTACTTAGTGTGCAATTATCAAATGCTATAATATAATATATTATCCGTAGGAAGCGTCACTAAAACATGAGCATGGACGGTAGAGGCAATGTTTACATTAACAGTATTAAAAAGGGGCCCTTTACGGTGTCGCAAGATATCTACTTGCAAGACACCACGAACACAAGATCAACCACGGAATAAAACATTAAGAAGTTTCTCTAATTGATGAAACATAGAAACGGAGTGTCGTGTCACTAGATAATCTCTACATTATATAAAAATATCAAATCTCAAATACCTCAAGTGGTTCCGCATTAACTTGCTGGTGGTCATAAAGAACGCAGTTAAAAGAGCCGTACACGCCATCGTTGATGAAGTACATTGTATGCGGACCGCTGCTATCTTTTGCCGGAAGCTGCATAATAAATATTATTAATTAGTAAAATTAAAAATTGTCAATATCAAAGAAAATAGGATTTTTTTATTATATATTCTCAACAAAATGTATACACAATACATTTATTTTTATATAATATGTTATAGATAACATAAGTTATAAAATGTGATTATCAATAATATGAGGAATAACAGAACAGCGTCCGACTGCAAACGCGATCAGCTGTAAGTTCGATTCCCACTAGGGGCTAAATATGTAATTAAATTGATTGAAAATGAATATATCTAAATTATATTTATTTCATTGCTCTGATAGGACAAAGCGCGACGTCGATTTCCATCACTCAACCCGCCATACGTCGAATTCCACGGAAAGCAGAGTACAAAGTGTCTTCACACTACGTACTTACTGTTTAACTGTTTATAATAAAAAAAATATAAAAGCTATCATAGTAAATGTATATAAATACAATACAGTACCTCCCTGGTGGCGTGCACCATCGCGGCGAGCGTGTACGCGGCCGCCGCGAAGTAGCGGCCCGGCTCCGCCACCACGCGCACCGCGCGCGACGCGAAGTGCGCCTCCAGCGACTCGTTGATCACACTCGCCACCTGCCAACGGCAATGGTTATATGTACAGTAACCGTGACTAACAAAATGTAAACGAGACAAGTCTAAAGTGTTAATGTGTAGGATATTGGGTCATGTGACCTACTATACTTGATATATTTGTTTTTTACAAGAGTTAATGTTTACAAGAGAATGTAAATATAAAATTAAACGAATACGAATATATTTGGGGAGACATTTACAATAATATTGTTAAATATTTAATTTATTTCATTTACGAACATTAAATTATGATCAATGTGCAAAAACAATACATATTAACATTTCATTCTTAAGCAAAATTTCATATGTTTGTCTCTCTCTATAGAATGTTTTTTTAGAATGTTTTTAAATAAATTAACTTTTCATTTAGCTTTACGCTTTTATCCCGCCTTCTAATCTTGAGTGGTGAAACTCAACGCCGCATTTTGCCTTACCAAAGCGAGGAAGTGAAAATAATTTAAATATAATCACTCCCCCGAGTGGGAATCGAACCCACAAACGATCGCGTTCACAGTCAGACACTGTCACACGACCGGCCTTAAACCTAAAAAATCATTTTTAGTAATCTAATTGTAAAAACAGCCGCCCACCTCTCGTATAGACGTGCCGCTGTTCCCGGGGAAGCCCCCGCCGATGTCGAGCAGGCGCATGCGGTGTCCCGCGGCCGCGCCCGCCTCGAACAGCGCGCGCGCGTGCTGGATGGCGCGCGCGTACACCTCCGTCTCGTCCGCGCCCGAGCCCACGTGGAACGATACTCCTATAACCTATGGAAAAACAACTAAATTCTTAACATATCTAAACAATACCTATTAAAATTTCGACGCAACCGGATTCAAGCCAGCGCCAGTTAGAAGTCATGCAAATGCTGCATGGGGCTGCGACAAAATTTTTATAAGTTTGTTTACAATCACTTTTGTTGTTTAATTTAAAATTATTTCTAAAAAACAACAGTTTGAAAAAAGAGAATGCTATTTTATTAATTTTTTTATTTTATTTTAATACTGTAAACTTGCGCCATTCTGCCCATAGTTTTACAAATTATCATCTCTATGTGGAATAGTAAAAAAATATTTACTTAGAAGCCATAGTGTTGTAGAAAAAGGAGTTGCACCGATTCTAATTCCTTTCCATTGTTCCCAACAATTAAATTGTTGGGAACAATGGAAAGGAGGAGGAGGAGGTTGCAACATTGTTAAAAACTTAACTAATATTATTTATAATAATTTTTCCCAGTTATCGTTATTCAAGCAGGTTATTGTGGCATAGTCGAACCACATCTAAGAGGGATTGATTCAATTCCCATTCGAAAATCAATATTTAGAATCCGATATAATAACACAAAATCAACAAACAAAACTAATTTCCTTACAAATTCTGCCATAAAAAAATTATATACATATATTTGTAAATATAATAATAATAAAAATAATAATATATAGGCATACCGTGAGTCCGAGGACGGCGGCCACCTTGAGCAGGCGGGGCGCCTCCGCCACCGGGTCGCAGCCGAACTTGATGCCCAGCGGACACTGCGCGGACGACGCGTCGCAGCGGATGCGCACTATCAGCCTAGAAACACACAAGCAAACAAAAATATTAGTTAATATGTTTTATTTTACTAATATTAAAAATATCAAAGTTTTCGAGGAAGTATGTTACTTTTTCGCACAAAAAATCCTGTACGGATGGAGATAAAACCACCATAATATAGATTCTACATCAGAATAATTAATACATAGGTTATAATTTATAATGACTGTGTTTAATTTGATTATAATATAATAATAAATATCGAGCACTACGCTATTTTACGTTAACAAACCATACGGGGCGAAACTGCGAGTTCACCCTTTAGCACGGAATGTCTAGAGCTCAAGTGGAAAGCAGTCAACGAAGTGCCTAGACACTAAAGTTAACTCTGACTACCCTGCTATGCGGGATAAAGCGTTAAGCTAAATTTTTGTTAATAATAATAAATAGTGTATCAACTCACTGTGCCTCCGGCATGTAGTGTTTGATTTTGATCAGCTCGGTCTCCGAGTCGAAGGTGAGCGCGGTGACGCCGGCGGAGAGCGCCCAGCGGATGTGGGACGCCGGCTTGGCGGGGTTCGCGAAGATTATACGTCTGTGAACAAACAATATTGTAATAAAAAAAAACATACATATAAAATCTAATCTTAAAAATTCAAAAAGTAAATATATAACTGTAATTTTTGTAGATTTGTTATTAATAAGTCTCTAAATAATACAATTCATTTGAATAAAAAAAAATTTTTTAGTAAACGTAATAAGAATTTTACATAGACGAGACACCAAAGTTCTCTTTTTTTTTCTGTCATTGAGTAACATGCTGTTGACCTTAATGGTCTTTACAGCGACACCGGGAGGGGGAGGGAAGAGAGTGCTCTAGCCCTGCGATGTATTTAGCAAGCACTGACGTGGCTGCTTGAGAGGAAGCCGACGACCGCAAGGGCGCCCCCTGCGGGGCTCGAACCTCGGCTTACGGTCGGCGAGCGGGCGGGTCGATTTTTTGCTCTTGTGGGTGATTGTCTTGTTAACATTAGTGTGCGCCGCACTTGGTGTGGTGGGTGCGAACACCACCATACCACGTGGCAACGGACTCCCTGCAAAGTTCTCTAAAACCAACCAATTAGGTAAGCAATACTCACTCAGGACGTACTCCCAGCGAGGTGACGAGCTGTATCTCCGCTTTGGACGCGCAGTCGAAACCCGCCCCGAGCGCCGCCAACGTGCTCAACATCAACTTATCATCATTGCATTTTACCGCTGTATGAAAAATATGTTTTTTAATAACATAAATCATCTATTTAGATGTTTTCTAGAGTATATTGACATCTACTATACATATAAGAAAATCCTTAATTCATTTAGGTTCTTTGTCCTCTTGTATTTTCCCGAAAATCATTTTTAATTTCAACCTAAGTAAGAATCATAATTATAACGAATCCTTTACTTTCACTTATCACAATAGAATCTACATATTTAATATATATAATATAACAATATTAATATATTATACAAATATTAGACAATAAAGTATTAGTCTAATCAAATAAATGATAACAATTATATATTCATGTTATATATTTCTTATCATTAACTCCTAACAACTATCATAATCAGCATTTCTATTGACACAATACCAAGATATAGATTAAAGGAACAACTAAAACACAAGTTTCCCAAAAAAATCACCATAAAGCCTTTGTATACCAAAATTAAAGGAATTAAGGGCAAGAGTGTCACTTTTAGACTAAAATTTCCGAATGGGCATAGAAACTCACCATAAAACGGTTCAACGCGTGGCATTAACTCCTTCCACTGGTGGTACCGCGCTACCACCTCCCCTAAGTCCATCACATAGAAGGGATCCTCTTGGGTGCCTTCGTCTACTATCTCTTTAATCACGCCGAGAGGGCTCCAGGATCCTTCCATCACGCACACGCGTTGTTCATCTTCGACTACCTTCATTTTGCCAGGTATTTTGACCGAGTTTCAAAAAATCGCTTGTCAGGTCAGTCGGCTATACGAGAGAGGGGGGAGTGCGGAGGGGGTCAAGTGTCCAAGCCCGGTGGTATGGGCCCACTAGCGCTAGTCCACAAGTGTCAGCTGTGAACGAAAGTAATCAGTCAGTAAGTATTTAAGATGGAATCTTTAAAATTGTTCAGGGCATGTTACATAGGAAATTTCGGAAACAATGAGTGTTTTAATAATCTCTATACAATTCTTCCATTTCGATAAGATATTACAAATATAAGATATATTTTTATGCAATCTTTTACTGATTCTGAGATATACCAAATTAAATTTCTTCAAAAATAAATAAGAAAATTCGTACAAACCCATACATTACATATCTATCTTGTTACCAATAGAGATACAGTATCAATACTACAGACAGTAATCTTTTGGCTTAGTAAAGTCTAATATAATCAATAGTTATAATTCATATAAGTTTCTATAAAACTTGATTGTGTGCAACAACACGTACACAATTGTACATATTTAGAAATCTTATCATTTCACAATATTTTTAACATTTTAATACAATAAGTAGTAACTTAATTAAAGCTTTTAGACACGGATTAAACATAGCTGAAATCTTTATATATTATAATTTATATTATTATTTGTCCTATAATATCAATTAAGTTGAGCATCCATAAAACCTCATTTCCTTATACATATCAATATTTCTAATGCGACGTAAGTTATTGGATATCACAACTCTGTTGTGGATTTAAACAACTCACGTCGGTGACATCGATATAGTAGATTCTACATAATATAATAATATATAGTATCGGTTTGAAGCGACGAGCTTTAATGTATTTTATATAGGAGCTCATTAAGCCTACTCAAGGAATTAGTACGCCATGAATTCCTGTTTCTTGAACACGATGGGCACCCCAAAGCTGTACTTATGGTTTTAGGCATGAGTAACTCACGTGGTCGGCAAAGTAATGTGTCAGCGGGCGGGTGCACGCCGCAGCCAGGGTGGGTCGACGTTGAGCGCGCGGCGCCAGCAGCGCGGCGCGGGGCGCGGCCGCTGTAAGGGAGCGGGGGGTGAGGGTGCGAACGCGTGCCGCCCGGCACTGCCACCTGCGCCGGACTCGTCCGGTGCTCCCTGATGGATGGACAACAACAAACAAACATTAAAACATACTCTACATATATAAAAGAACATTAAAAAAGACATTTGATTTAAGAAAAATCTATGTTAATTTATGAATTTCTAATAACTAATCGTTAAATTATAAATTGAAACCATATCATTATCATCATCATATTTAAAGAAAAAAAACACTAATCGCAATTATGATAACCATTAACAATGCAATTAGTATTGTAAAAAATAATATAAATTTGTTATATTACAACAATTACGCTGCCATTAAGTATTAATAAGGTATTTAATTTTAAAAAAGTAATTAAGGCATTAATTGACAAGTATTATTAGGATTGTAAGCGTATACACCTAACAATTCTGACCGCCGTGTGTTTATTGTACCATTAGTCTATATTTGTTAAAAACATAGAATATATATTAAATAGAAAACAAATAGAATTGCCTCATATGTAAAAAGTTTACTTATACAATTAATTAGTAATCAAATTATTATAAGACTTTAAAATTAGCATAACAAGATAACTAATGTATTAAGCTGAAGTGGTCATAAAAAACCACTTTATTATTATTATTCAACCTGGTTCTTTGTGACCGTAAACGCTTGTTAATTTGAAAGACATAAAATGTATACGCTATATTTACCCCTACAAAATATTTACATGTACCCCACCACATATGGACATGTACCCCACTATTGATCACTTATGAGCTTTACATTATAGGCACATTAAAATCACTTCATGTACTCCTTTTATAGTTTATTATTTATTTTAGGAAATAATTTTAAAAGCAAATTCAATTTCAACGTACGCTCCAGCCGCCAGCTAAATTACTTCTGTATAGTGTATCACGTATGTAATCACGAACCATACGCCTAAGTGGAAAGGTATAATTTGGCTCGCGAATATTGTATGAAGAAAACGACAATTTGTGTCATAGTTAACTAATGTATGTACGAGGCCTGTGCGATATTTACATGATTTTATCTATTGAAAAATATGTTACATATGACTGTTTTCATTCTTGTTGGGATTCCCAAGGAACGCACGTTACGCAAAATTTCAAGTTATACTGCCCAGTAGTTTCACTGTGCGTTATTGAAGCTTTATTGTGTATATTTTGGTATTCGAAAAAATATTTTTGGTCACTGACCACCTTATCACTGACTCCAGGTCAGGTTTCTAAAAATAGATTTTTCGAATACTAAACTATACGCGACTAATCCGTTTAAAATATTTTCATTTAAAATGTGTTTGTGTTTCCAAAAATGGATTTTTCGAATACCAAACTATACGCGATTAATCCGTTTAAAATATTTTCATGTAACATGTGTAAAATTTGCGAAAATCAAAGATCTTATTATATATATATACAGATTGTAAAATGGATTATAACTCATGGACGATTACGAAATTAATACTACACTAAAGAGTAAACAAACGACTTTGAGATGTAAAGAAATTAAATTGGACAGCTTCAATAATTTTAAAAAGCTTTTTTTTCTACAACAATATTTTATACATTTTAAACTTTAAAAACATCACAACCAATCATAGAAATTACACTACCTATATGTATGTAGATACTTAAATAATGGCTAACTAAATTACACAAAGACAGACAGAACAGGACAGAGTCTGATTATAGCATATATAATTCATCGCCAGCATTTGCAGTGTCACCGGCGACCTTCCGCGAGCCAAATGTCAAAGGTCACTACGACCGAACGGGGAACAAAAATAGGTTAGAACGCAAGCTTTCAGTTTGAAGCACTAGCTTTATTCAAACGTGAATTAGTTTTAGGAGACTAAATATGCAATGGATGAATAACTAGATGAAAAATACCGTAGTTTCGTATCTGTATTTTTACTATTTGAATAGGCAGTTATCCATACTAATAAAAAAGATTGGAAATTCTGTTTGTAATTTTAACATAACTGGTTTTTAACAAATGCATATGTAAACACACGGTACATATAGCAAAACAACATATTTTGCAATTTTTCTCAGTTTGTTCCGGTTAAACTATAGAACGGGTTGATCAATTTTGACGAGAATTTCCCTGGCAATAATGTACAACTTGAGCTACATTTGTTTTAAAATAAAGATAAACAAGGCGTCAAATTCCATGTGAAAGTCGCGGGCGTAGCTGGTATTTTATAATTTTTAAATACGTTTGTATACATTTTTTCTTGGTGATGGATAACCATATCTAAATATGTTGTATTAATTGTTTAAAAATTATTGTACTTATTTTATTTATTGTTACATTTATCATCTACAATGATACTGTGAAAACAAGTTTTTTTTAAATTATCATACAAATGAAAGTCTCAATCGTAACGCAAAATGTAGTTACGTTGATAAAATAAATTAAACAAAAAACTATAGTATCCACATAAAGTACACTAAACCATATTTTCAAACAAAATTTACACGAATAATTCTATTAAAATAGTACTAAATAGTAATAATATGTGTCATTATTCGTAAGAATAAGAAATGGATATTATTCGTAAGAACCAGAGATAATATTAAGAGATAAATTATAGTTATGTAATACATAACAATCTTACATCTATATCTACGACGTATCTAACTTCACTATTAAATAGTTCTATCCATATCTTTATTTAGCATATCTCACAATTACCATTTATATGATTTTATTAAGTCGCATTATTTTGTTTAAAGTTACATCAACACAGATAACAACACTCGTCATTTTTTTAATTATGAATATAAGATGATTAAAATATTTAAAAATTATACAAGACATTTTTTTTCTTCATAAAAATTTTTACATTTCATGGATTGCTTCCAAGAGGTGCGAGTTCGAATCCCGCTGCGTTCACATCTTTATACGTTTTTTAATTTATATTTTTATATCCTAAATGTATTCCACTTTAAAAATACTAAAAATATGATACATTAAAATTTATATAATTAATTAAAAAGCTTACTTTATATAAAATAAGGAACAAAAAAACTGAATCATAGTCAAATCAAAGGAAAATTATCTTTACGTCACACTATGGGTGTAATTTGTAAACATTACAAAGTCATGGCGCCGCCTGTCGCGGGCAAGGCCAATGTTACGCAATGTTTACGATCACTTGTAAATTAGTAAGAATCAAAAGTTGCTGATACTATGCCGATATTGATTGTAGATAATATGTAGTTCAAATAATGTATAAGGAAATAATAAAAAAAAACATTTAGTTACATTAATTGAATTAAAAAAAAAATTAAAGATATATAAATAAAAAAAAAACATTAAAATTACAATAAAATAGAAAAATTAGAATTAAACACTGAAAATTATGGCAACACTAGGATTTATATTCGAGTTAGTTTTTGTACTTTTTTTGTGCATTGGTTCGTTCGTTTCATACTTTTTTTTTGATTTACTTAATGAAATCTACTAATACTGATGGATAATCTCCAAAAATGTATTCCAGGAAAAATTTTGAAAATTTTACCACCAAATTCCTTAGTTTATATAAAAATTATCATGATACAATAAAAATATTTTAGTTATCTTATAAGTTACGTGTACGTAAAATTATTAAAATTTTGAAAATAAAGTTAAAAAAAATAAAACTTGTATTTTCAAATTTTATTTCGTTAGCGTTTGTATTCGACAATAGGGCTCTTCCTGATATACAAAATGCGGCGTTAGGTTCCGCTATCTGATATGCTGTATTTAAATAGAGAAATAAAAAAACGCAGTATTACTGCGTTTAACAGTTGGCTCTTTATTTTAGTCTCGCAAATAAATATATTCGAAATGTCGACAAACGGCATCGTTAATAATAAAATTTATAATTTATGTCGTCCGAGAGGCCATGAATTTCGCGTCACCTAACGAGTCGTCATATATATCACATTATGTAATTTGTACACTCTTTAATTTTTATAGCTTCACGTTTTATGCCGTTAGCAGGGTATAAGTGCCTAGTGTCAAGACATTCCCTACTCCGCTTTCCGCCGAATTTGAAACATTGTGTGTTGAGTGGCGAAACTCAACGCCGCGCATTGACTTACCAAAACCAAATAAGAAGATGAAAATAATTTAAATATAATCATTCCCGGAAGTCGGAGGTTGTCCCATTGCGTCATGACCAGCCTCCTCCCAATTCTCTAATATTAAATTATAAATCATTATATAATTTTATAATGTACAACAAAACTCACCTTTAAGAGCGAAATTCTCAAAGTTTTTAGTAACTTCTAAGCAACAACCGTTTGGTTGTTGCTAAATATATGGAATAATTGATAATCGCGAAAACGAATCAGTTGAACTGATTCAAGAGGACGAAGCTAGAGTTACGCAACTCAATGTGCAAGAACATCACCAAACACCGCTAGTGGGAAACTGATGATTGTTCCGCCAATTACTGTATATATGTCTCACTGGCCACTTATCAGTCAGCTGGAGGATGGTTATCACTAGTGGTTAGGTGGGTTTACACTGGTACACTTTGCTATTATATGAATAACAGCATCATAAATAAAAACGTGTTTAATTAACTAACTCTTTAGTAGTGCAAAGCATTAAGAACATGTTTCTTCTTAAATTTTTAACATAAAATTGATTTTATTTCTCGATAAACATATACAAATATATTACAGTACAACAAAAAAAATTTTTTTAGCTTCACGCTTTATACCTAGAGGTAATTAGAACTAAACGCCAAACGCTACGGTTCTTTTTCATACATGCCCGATGGATAATTTAAAAAGATAATATAAAATAATAATTTAATTTAAATAAATAACATTATGTAATGAAATAAAAATATAATACATATTAAAAAGTTAGTGTGCACTTAGCACTACAAGGCTATACCCGACTCTTCCGCCGCGAACTGCTTCGCGTGACGTCACAACTTACTTCTATGCCACGATTTACAATATTCAAGTTATCTCAGAATCACAAACGTTTTACAACGAATAATTAAAATTGTTTATCTTAAGATATCTTGAATTCATAATAGCAAGTAGTATGTATAAAACATATTGTTATCTTTACGCGTGTTCCGAGTTATGTCGAATGCACCAAAATTTTATACACATAATATTTTGTTTGATTAATCGCGTATATTTAAAAAAAAGATTTATTAAACCCAGACTTTTCGAACACTTCCATCAGTCAGTGGTCACAGTTAAGACGGTCTACAAGTCTTGCAAATTTCGAATACAAAAATATACACATATTATACAAAAGTGTATGTCAAATGCATGGTCACTATCGTGTGTGTAATGTTTACGTTATAGTAGTAAAAATATTAGCTTTCTACCTCTCTATATAAAGAAATTCTCTTCATATAAAGTTTAACCATTTCCTATTATTAAAGATACCCCATATAATAATATTGGAAGACGGAACGTTTAGATCAGGTGTTAAAAGAAAATTTGATTACAAAACAATCAGGATTTCTTTCTCTAAATAAGCAAATGGCTAATTAATTTATAACGCCCATAAAACAAAAGAAATAAAAATAGAATTATGCTTACATATATTAAGTATGAATATTTAATATATAAAGATTTTGTTATAAATAGACGTCAGTGGAGCCTTTTCATTTGTAAAAAATATCATATAAAAAAATATTTATTGATTATAATCAATATATTGTGTGTGTCCCTGTTAGCGCGTTTACGGTGTGTTGCCTCAGGGACGTGAACGTCAAACATTATCTTAAAAAAATATTAGCTTTCTGCTCTTCATCTCTACATAAACCACGACTGTGCCAAATTTCATAGTCTTCCGTTTGCATTATTTTCGATAAAAAGAGCACAAAGACTTTCTTTACACGTATTAATATATGGCTATATGAAAAATAACTCCATTGCCATCCCCCGAAAATTAGAATACGACGCGTGCCAAATAACTAATGTAGTAAACACAAGATTAAATTTCAAGGAAATGATAAGTTTAAAAATGATTAAAACTCAGTACAGAATCAAAAGGGACTTTTGCCCCAGATTGTGTTATCATATACGGTAAAAAATATGTACATCACTAGCTTCCTGGCTGTACAATAGATAAATTAACTAGAAATGTCTTGTAGGACTACAATTTTCTTGTAATTAGTTGTTTAATCCGGTTTTCGTAAAACTAAAACGCAAATTGCTATCAAAATAAACAGCAAAGTTAAACAATATTCCAATCAGATGTTTGTCAATAGAGTTATCGAAATCCTCGTCGTATCTCTCAGATGTATTATATTATGTTATTGTTAATAATAATTTGCTAATTACTAATTGCTATATTAAGTGTTTGGGAGTAATTTTCATTGTTTTTTTTATTTATTATTAATATTTTAAACAAGTATGTACTAAGTAAAACTCTTTCATTTGACTGACAGAAAACACAACAACAGTCGAAATCAACAGAAACATGGAGCTGAAAACTGGTATATTTGTTATTTGGGAAATTAGCAACTTTTAAAAAAAGGATATCTCAAAATTGCTATTTAGATAAATGAAAAATAGTATGGCCAAGTTAATACAATCAACTTAATCAAAGACAGAGTAACGTATTAAATATATATATTATAGATTAAAGGTTATTTTGAAAAATATTCTAAATTGCTTTTGTAAGTAAATATATAAGGTAACACATACACATAGGTACTCTATTATTATGCCAAAAAGTAAAGATGAAGCTATTATAATTCATTTTATTACAAATAAGACAAAATTGTTATAATCAAAAGACCTTAAACACTTATTAAATATTTTCATCCATAGATAATTAATTTACTATAAGATAACGTATACATTTCAAATAATATAATTGATTCCGGGGGTAAAATAAAAAAAAAAATTACATAAACATAATCACAATGACAGTTAAATGTTAAAGTCGAATGATAGTTTCTATTTATAATGCCAACCAATGTAAAATTACTATATTAATTAAGATGTATGCAGTTAAAATCAATAGTCAAATGTTATTTAAATACAGCCTAAATCAAGAATTAAGTCAAATGAAATCAAAATATTATTAATTCTTAATGAAATTAAATCAAAATTATTAATTATTCGTTGCTTAAACGCATTTCTAATCGTCAATCAATATTAGAGTCAGTATCGCCAGTCTTACAGGATGCACAAGCTCAGAAGGCAGTTCTGCTGAAAAGAGCCAAGAGAAACTCAACAGTTGCTCCTTTCAAATATAGTTTAACAATGAATTCATGACAGTAATTAGCGTTCTACTTCAGTATCAACTGCATTTAATTCCACACAGTAACATCAGTATAATATTCACTGATAGAATAATATACATTTTTCAATAATACATTTTTCTAAGTAATTTCTTCTATAATAACTTACAAAAAAAGATTGCACTATCCCCAGTGGGGGATAAAGCGTGAAGCTAAACATAATAGGAAAATTTCAATCTCTCAGAGTTAACGGTACCTAACCTAGTCCGAGTTAGGTAAATATAGATTTTCTTATATCAGTTAGCGTTCCAAGGTTGCTTCTAGACGTGGAAATCCAATGCGGTATATTAAGTTGTTGCAGCGTTATTTTCAATTTCTATATATAGCAACAGTGCAAGGTATTTGTCTCTCCTTATTGTACAAAACATATTCGCATGTAATCAAACATGAGATTAACAGCTTCAAAGAATTAGGGACAACCTAGTGTAAAGATACTCCGTCGACTGCTTTTCCCCCGAAAATCTAGACTATTGCATAATGAGTGGCGAATTCAACGTCGCGCTTTGTCTTACCAAGATTTAATATAAGTATATACCAAATAATAAATATTTTCCACTGCAAAAATCTCAAACATGACATGAAATTTTAATTACAGGTAATTAGCGTGCAGTCAACGACCATAAAATAATATATTTAATACTCTAAGATTTCTACGAACAAAGGCGTTAATTGCTTTGTAAACAAGAGCAATTGATAAAAATGTGATTTGAATGTAAAACTAAGTAATAGATTTATCTCTTATGTTTGCTTAGTGTTATTATTCTTGTGCGACGGTATCACACAGTGATAGGATTCGCAGGAGCCATTAAGTCTGGTAAAGCCGTTAGAAGGCAGTAGCCGTTTGTATATGGTAACTTTATTATAAACATTATATAATAAAATATGTTACTATTAACCTATCTAGTCCTATTCTTATATACGCTTGAATAGTATTCCTATGTTACAATCTTCCTTTTCCATTGTGGCGATGAGGGCCAGTGTCTGACTGTAAACGCAATTAGTTATCGATTGGATTTTAACTCTAAGGAATGATAATATTTAAAATTACTTTTTTTCTCCGCTTTGGTAAGATAAAATGAATTTAGTTGGAAAGCAATCAACAGAGTGTCTTGACACTAGTTTCTCTCCGACTAACTTACTATTAGGAGTTGCTGCTTTTTTTCTATTTAATCAATATACCAGGCAAGTAAAAAATGCTAGGTAAAGTATAACTTCGTTCTTTTAACCAATATTCAATCAATCATTATTTAGCTTTATACATAGGTGTCAATTTCATACATTAAGAAATTTAAACCTAACCATATTCTAACCATCCAGCGTCGTGGCCATTGTCATACAGTGTTATAGACATTATTTTTTACCAAAAAAAGTTACCAAAAATCTCATAGTCATTTTTATGAATAAATTGTAGATATGATACCAATATTGTGACAACACGCTCTTCTTTATCTTTCTGCCTTTCTGCATAGATATACATTCCTTCATTGACAACATTAACAAAATGATTTTACACAAAGTAAGCCATACACCCATATCCGGGTACATACCCTCAACGAGACTCTTTGGCTGTATGTACTCTTTGACTGATATTCACAAACAGTATTATTTTTAATAGCAAAGATTTTCCATCTATATCATGAGTATCATTGTCACAAATACACAATGCCTATGTTCAGTCATTACTCTTAGGCTACAACATGCCAAGCAATTTCAATACGTATGAACATTGTTAATATATAAACTGTTATATCGCTTAGTTAATTTCTTTAGTTTCACGTTTTTTTAGTATATAGTATCAGCATAGTAGGGTAGGCAGAAAGTACCTAGTGTCAAGACACTACGTACTTCACTTTCCACTCAACGAACTCAACGCCGTACTTTGTCTTACCAGAGCGTGAAAGCGAGAATATTTTAAATGTAGTCACTCCCCCGAGTGGGAATCGAACCCACAATCGATCGTGTTTTCAGTCGGATACTGTCCCACTGCGCCACGACTGGTCTTTAGTGCCGATCTCTTACTTTAAATTATTTCTTTAATTTCCTTAAAAAATGTAAGAAATAAACATTCCAACATATTTTATAGACATGATATTATCAAACAAATTAAATATGTAAAACTAACATTAGTATATCAAAACAAAAAAAAATCTTATCTCATACAATTAAAAGTATAGTATATGCAAATAAATCACGCCCATGTGCAATGTAACACCCATGTTTCTTTATCTTCAGTCAAAAGCTATCATTGCAGACACGTTTTTTATGATGTGGAGCCATTTTTTAATTATGCCAACGATATCAGAGAGGTTATCGTAGTCGTGAACTCTTTGCAGGTGTTAAAGAGCATCGATCCTTTATCAAAAAAATACATTCGAAGGGATATCCGCTTAATTATCTATATTGGATTATATAATATTTGTGAAAATAAGTATATATATATATATATATATATATATATATATATATATATACATATACATATATATATATATATATATACATATACATATATATATATATATATATATATATATATATATATATATATATAAGGTAAAATCCTAAATTTAATCTTAAATTTATTGAAAGGTCATGTGATCTCTTTATTTCAATCGTAGTCAATCGATTTGTCATCATCAATCATATTTTAATAGTAATGTTAGCTGTATATTTCAAAACGTATTTACCTGTATCTATTATTAGTGTCGAAGTGTCTATATAAAACTACTCTCTGCTCACCTTTTACCTTAATATGTATTAAATTAATTAAATTAAGTAATTAATTTTAAAAGTAAATTTTTAAAATTAATTTATTAAATTAAGTAAAAAAAATATCATCAACTAAATAATTTATCCAATATATGTCAATATTTGTAATTTATATAATTTATATAATAAAATTATAGTCTTTTAGTATTTATTTGCATCGCTAGTTAGTTTTTTTAACCGACTTCAAGAGAAGGTTATCAATTTGGCATGTATGTATATTGTTGGAATTGAATAATATTGAGAATGATGATCCATTTAGGCTTACAAGCACGTGTACTTAATTTGGTCAGTGTATGTTTGTCCACGAATTTTTCCAAATTTAAGAGTCATATCGACATCATTCTTATTTATTTAAATTAGGTATACTTAAAGTTAGGGAACAGTTAAATTAATACTTAAAAAAATATGAAAACTATATCTGACGTCAATGTTTATATTATAGACATTAAGTGTCAAATTTACATAATAAGAATAAACATTATCAAATTTTAATTAATTGATCTAAGCAGAAATATATTGTAACACGTGTAACCTAAAAACACTCTTCTATTACATTCACGACACTTGAATTAAGAAATAACTTTGAAAAATTTTATAGTTAACGGTTTTACAATAAATTCAGTTCGGAATTTGTAAACTCCTGTAAATACTAATAATTTTTTTCATGAGTTTCCTTAAATCAAATTCAGAGAAACTAATTAATGTTATATAAAATGATAAATCATATCATTTTGTATAATATTAATTAGTTTCTTAAAACAATATCATTACTTGTGATAATAAATTAACTTCTTAAAGTCGGCAACAAAATAAAAATATATGACCACCATCCATCTGCTGTATTAAAAGTAAAGGTAAGAAGAAATATAAAAGGTAAAAAGGTAAGAAGAAATATAATAAATATATTATTTTTTGGTTATGTAAACGTCAAGGCAGCGTGTAAAATGTTTAAAGCAGAGTTTTACATCTACACTAGCTCTTAGCCAAGTCACATAATGGAATGCGTTTCCAAAAACAAAAATTGCACTTCAATCACTAATTAAATATACACTACAGGTCAAAAGTTTGAGACCACTATGAAAAAATATGAGAAAACAAAACTCTGGATTTATTTTTATGTTACTCATAAGATTTAAAACTAAAAAAAGAAAAAGTACTGATGAATACTGTTGTTGTTAACAAAATACACACAAGAGGGCTTAAACAGATTTTTCGTCGAAATATCTTGATTTGCACTTTACTTTACTTTTTATACCAATCCAGGCATGCGAGCAATTAATTTATCTATAGTATCTTGCGAGAAATTATTCCAGCTTAGCTCCAATGCATGCCACATGGCCTGCTGTGAAGATGGACACTGTTCCCGAACGTTTCGATCGAGCTCTTCCCTCAAAAGCTCAATTGGATTAAGATCGAGGCTTTGAAATGTTGAGATGGTGAGGAAAAAGAAAAATTTCGAACTTTGTTTCGGATTTTCTTCATTAATAGCCTTGTTGTTCTTTGTTAATAGCCTTGTTGCAAAATAAATCCTCGGCCATTAACCTAAGTCCGGAGGGAACGGCGCTTTTCTCCAAAATTTCCTTATATTACTCCTTTTTCATTATGCCTTTGATTTGGACTAGATTTTCAATCTCATAACCAGAGAAACAACCCTAGACCATAACTGATCACGCCACCATGCTCGAAAGTCGGCACTACACACTGCGGCATCATCTTTTCATCGGCGGCGTCGGACGAAAATTCTCCTTTTTGACCCGAACGCTTTAAATTATGATTCGTCACTCCAAAGAACTATACTGAAGTCTTCTACGATCCAGTCTAGTTGTTCGGTCGCTCGAAGTTCAGTCCGGTTAGGGCCCATTGCATCTGCTTCTTTTTATTCTGCGGTTTTAACTAGGCACAGCAACGCGTCCAAACTTGGCGTCTTGTAATCGTCTTTGCACTGTAGACACTGATACTGGTTTTCCCGTGATTTGTTGACTTCTACACGAATTTCTGGGGAAGTTGTAGCCATTGGTCTCCCAGAGCGCGGATGATTTTGATTGCTGCCGGTTTGCTTGTTGCGCTCAATAGTCCGATGAACACAAGTCTTCGACAACTTGAGTTTACTGCTATCTAACGTTCATATCTGCATTCGTTGTGGAGAACAACGATAGTAGACCGCGTTTCAACACTAATATCCGAATTTTTTCCCATGTTAGAGATGTATTGACTGTAGGAACCACAAAACAGGACTAACTGTAGATATTCGTAAATGATCAGACAAATGCAAGGTTAAAATAATTATTATTTCGACATGTAATTCATATTAATATTAGACGTCTCGAAATAAAAACAACTAAGTCTACTATCTGCTCTTCGAAGACGGATGAACGAATGTATCGAATTTGATGCAGTTTAATTTTAATGAATGTACCGCAATTTATCAATAATTAAACGATTGATTTTTCAAAATATCAATCCCCAACTAGACTAAAAATCCAATCAGCATTCACATTTTCAGTTTGCACGTTTAATTTAAACATTCAAATATTTTTTCTAGCTTCACGGTTGGCCTCGCATAGCAGAGAAGACAGAAAGTACCCAGTGTCAAGACACTCTGTACTTCGCTTTCCGCCGAATTCGAGACATTGCATGACAACGCCACACTATGAGCCATACCAGAGCAAGGGAGTGGAAATAATTTAACTAAAATCACTACCCCGAGTGGGAATCGGATTCAAAATCGATCACGTTTACAGTTGGAAATTTTTTCAAATGTTTGTATTTTGATAATAATTTTGCCTAGTATTTACGAATTTAATCTAGTTAACTATTGACGTCATGGCCGAATAGTATTTAAAATCTTCTCACATTTTAAAGATATCGATTTTATTGCGAGACCTTGGTCTAAATTAACAATGCGATACAAATTTCGAAGAGCTGTGTTCAGAGAACACACAAAACGATAATAATGAACCAATGCTGTAAATATTTATCAAGTGTTATTGTATCATTGTTATTGTATTGTATCATAAATTTGATTATATTCATTAATATATAAAATATTTACATGTTTTATATTGCTTCCCAATTTTGATAAGAGAGTACGGGGTTGAGTTCCGCTCTCCATTGTTGTCACTGTAATTGGCTAATCCAAAAAGATTAGGTATGCATCACTTTATCCTTTTTATTTATATAACAAAGTGACAATTTTCAGTTGCATATGCATGGAAGATATATGAGAAAAACTGTATGCTTCTAGCATTTTTCAATTCAATAAAACATGGTAAAGGTTTAGTTTCAATGAATGACAAATCATATTTTTTTAAGTAGTAATGATAAGCCAAGAAAGTCACAGTCACAGCTACTATATAATATGTATTGATCAGATAATAAACATAGTCTTACTAATATTATTAAAAAAATAAGGAATCAAACCAGAAAAAAAGGATCAGCTTACTTTATTATTCTTCAACCAATACAAAAAGCACACACAAAAACTCAACTAGTTCATTAAGAACATTACAGAAAATGATCATTTTCATCCAATAACAGTAACTTAATTTCATAGTAATAACCACGCTAAGTACTCATTAATTCTTTCATCATGAGTTCAAGAGGCATAACTAGTACTAACCAAATCAGTTGATATAAAGAAATCATTTTTACTTTTATGAAAAGAACTTAAAGTGCTAGTACTTATGCAAGTAAAAAAAGTGTGGATATATATGACAAATGACAGTTCTCTATTATAGAAAACTTCCATTAAACATACAGAAAGACTAAAAACCTATTAATAACTTCTACTTTGTTAGACTCAATTATAGGCACAAAAAAGGCATTTTAGCAACTAACAAATTTATAAATTTCCTTTAGATTAAAAGTCATGCCTATTGTCTATGCATATTGATAAAATATGATAATAAAATTATTTAGAACTTTGTATTCTTTCTAACAGCAACTCCAGTCTCCCAGTCATGACTGGCTGTCCCTTCTTGGTTTTCTTACTCAGTTTCTTAAATCTTTCTTGCTTCTTTTTCTTATATTCTTCCAGTTTTTGCATTTTTTCTTGTTTTCTTTTTTCAATCTCTTGTTGTTTTACAAGTTTGTCTTGCTTCACTTTATTAAACTGCTCTTTAGCTTTTAAATATGGATCTTTATTTTTAGTGATGTTTGCTTTTATTTCTTTTTCAATTAAATCAGGATGTTTGACAAATCTGCCAACATTTGAGTCTATCTCATCTTCATCAAATGACTTAGGCTTGTAGGAACCAACCATTGGGTCATTTTTAATACTTTTTTGATATTCATGTAACAACCTCTTTTTGCGTTGTTCCTCCCATTTTTCCAATTTGTATTTCTTACTGTATTTCTTTAGCCTGTATGCCTTTTTGTCAAAGGGTACCTTCTCTTTCTTATCTTCCTTTTGCTCTGGAAGTCCATTCCGATTGTTGTCAAGCTCCTTTTGTCTTTTATCTCTGTTTTTGAACTCCTGTTTATTTTTCTTTTTTTCTGGTTTTTGCTTCTTATTTTGAAGGAAAAAATTGTCTTTTTTCTTTTCCATTTTTATTGATCAACCTATAATAAAACGAAAAAGCGTGTTTGAACACAGAAAAAATGGAAAAAATACTAGAAATTTGTAACATGCAAAAATATAAAATATAATTAAATTAAAAAAATTATGTATTTATGAAATAAACACGCTTTTTCATTATTGTACATAGTGCATAAATTATAAGAAAGAATTCAATAATGTAAATAGATTTTGTTCTAAGTATGTATATTACGTAGAAGGTTAAAATGTGAAGATATGTGGCATATCTAAATCTAAGATATTAAGAGATCATATTCTAGTGTTTTCCCTGTGATATACAAAACGCTATCTTTCTCATGACGAGCTAGGTATATCTATACGATGACGTAAACTTAGTCACAAGGCAAATTATAAGTATTATCAAATCATTGCACAAAAATAAAATAGGATGTGCAAATTCTAGAACTTTCTATAAAATCTGTCTGCCTTTGAAATATGTTCAACAAAAATCGAATAAATATAGCTGTAATGTCATCCATTTCATAATGTATGCAGCTGTGCTATGTAACCGTTTCAAAGACATACGTAATAAATATGGTAATTACAAATATTTGTTTTAGATAGAGCATAATATGATATATTACTAGTACAAAGTAAATATATATAAGACTTACCGAATTAAGCCACCCACTGGGTAGGCTTTGAATTATCGGCGGAATCTTGATAGTTTAATTGCACTTGGCACAAAAAAACTGAATCACGGTGAGAGATTTTATATCACGGGTTTTCAACTGGAAAACTTTACCGACCATGCCCTAATGTGATTTTTTAGAATAATTTCCACAAGGAAACGCTGTGGACGTTTCGCAAAAATGTCACAAAAGGAGCGATAGAGAGGTTGCGAGCAAGGGAGAAGGCATGCGCGAGGCGTTCCATTTCCTGTGTATAAAGTTTCGATCGGTAACATAGAGCATGCGCACTTTGTACTCAAATATATAAATATAACTGGTATTTTATAAAAGCTTACTTAAAAGTATTATTTATTATTATTCAAATTTATTTATCAATATAAATACAAAATTAAAATTATCATATAAATATTATTTATAGAAAAAAGTTGAATTTGCTAAATTGCAAATGATTAAATTTTAATGTATTATCACATGTAACGAAACGTTTTGTAGTATCTCGAAAATTTCATAGATGGCACTATTTGTTGTATTAAGTTGGTGGCAATTTTTAAAATATTTTATGTTTATTTTATAATCAATATTTTAAATAATTTGTGTTTTGAGCTTATTAATTTAGTAGTATTGTATTGTATCCTCTTCATTTTCAAAAATACATTCAAGAATGAATACTTACTTTTATTTAGCATAAGAAGCACATATAGCAGAATATGAAGCACATTGTTTCTTCTATTTAGATATATTACTGAATGTATTGATCATGTATTCAGTAATGTATCTAAGTAGAAGTTTAAGTAAGGAAGTTAGGATTTTATACTAACTTATACGATACTCTGACGTACAAACTATATAGAGTTTCACCTAGATATATACGTCTAGATATGATATTAGAATTTGATTTGAGACTTTGTATTTACATTTCTTGCAAAATTTATTAAGATGTTAAGAGAACCTTTCAAATTAATGTGTAATACTCCTTGGCAAAATATGATTTGTTGTGGGTTCGATTCACTCGAGAGATTAAATTATTTCAGGTTTGACAAAACGCGCCGTTCACAATAGTCTCGATTTTGAGCATAAAGTAGCTAACTATGCTGACACATGCTATGTGGGATAAAGCGTGAAGCTAATCCAAATTTTCTAGTTTTACAAGGATTATATTTGTCTTTAATATAGATCATGTATATACAAGGACAACAATTAAATGAAAGTAAAATCAAGATGAGATCAATGTATCCATATTTTTGGGGCATGACAGACATGGACAGACTCGACCAAATTGTTACCACCGCCGGCATTTAAAACCAGCGTTAAGTAATGGCCTCATGTTATTGCGTTGTGCATCAAGTAATGCCGGGCCCCGACGTCCATCCACCCACACCTCTCCTCTTCTTCCAGGCACTGGGGTCCGCAGAAGAAAAGCAAACCGACCCCTAGGGATAAGATGAGTAAAATGTATGCATCCCATCCCAATCCGCTGAATTGTAATGCCAAGTTGGAAGTTGCGGGGGTTCTGCAGTTATCACGTTAAATATGCACCATACTCCGTCCTAAGCATTGGTCGGAAGACACCAAAGGGGCATTGACATTAACTTGGTACTATTTTGGATGTGAAGTCAGCAGAAGGTCCAGTAAGTAGTTATTGTGGCTGTCCACATGTGGGAGTTGCGTAAGCGAATTGACCAATTGGGACAGTCCATTTGCCACAGCAGTCAAATGCAGTCCTTGTGTAGTTGGTGGTGCATGATGAAAGCCAATCAGCATGGTGTGCATTAAAATCACCAAGTATCACGACTTCAGCAGAAGGTACCTGTGACAGCATATCGTCAAAAGCCGTTTGCATGTGCTCCAGTAGTCGTCGCGTCGCGTCCAGTAGTCGCGTTATCACAATGGTACCTGCATGCGTATACGATACGCTTTTCCGAATCGACTCGTAGCCGGATGGTTAACTGGTCCCAACCTTCAAAATTGGCAAAGCGACGGAAACTCAACTATAGAACTTTATGTCCCTAGCTCTGTAGTGCCAATCAGTGGAAAATCACGGCCCTAGTTTGGTAAGTCTTGCAGGCAAGCGCAAAGCATAATATATATAATAGGCTGAGGCACTGGTCAGGCTGAGGATCCGAAGGTAGAAGCCTTAAAGGGAAAGTATAACTGTGCCTCAAGGGGCAAATTGCTAGAGAAAAGTCTGAGCATATCGCAAAAATCGGTGAGAAGCTTGAGAGCTATACTACACTGACGTGCTACGGATACTATAGCTATACTGGGCGTAACACGTCAGTTCTGTGCGCTCAAGAAGGCTGCACTTGGCAACTTCAGCCAGTCTTCGCTTCCTCCGCTACGCACAGAGAATGACACCTTTATCCACACGGCGAAAAAGAAAGCCGACATCCTTTCTTGCCTCTAACTCGTCTTTGGATGACAGAGGAACGCCATCGCCGACCATTCCGCGATGTTTATCTTCTTTGGACACCCATAAGTCGATCGGTCTAGACCGATGAGTTGTGGCTATTGATAGCAAGGAAGAGGGCCTGGCAGTTAGTCTGGACATGGCGAAGGCTTTTATTCGAGTGTGGCACGGGGCGCTCCTTGCGAAGCTTCCATCTTATGGGCTTCCCGAGAACTTATGCAAGTCACCAGCTTTCTCACTGGGCGTAGCATCAAGGTCGTTATCGACGGTTTCTGCTCAAATTACAAGCTCGTAAACGCTGGCGTACCCTAAGGCTATGTACTATACCCTACACTGTTCCTTTCGCCGTATACACAGGCCGTGCAGATCTTTTTCGGGAAAACGTCGACTAGCGCCGTAAAAAGCTTGTGTCTTCCCTCGAGGTATCCCTTGCAAATGTCTCTTCCTGTGGTGAAAGGAATCTGGTTCAGTTCAACCCACTGAAGACACAAATTTGCGCGTTAACCACTAAGAAAATTCCATTTATCGTATCACCAGTATTCGAGAACACTCCTGTTAAAGCCGCGCCCGATATCAACATAATGTAACACACACGGGGCCGTGGGTGGCGGTGATTACTTACCATCAGGTGACCGGCACGCTTGTTTGCCTTGCCTTTTCCATAAAAAAATATAAATGAATAAAATACATAATATTTTGTAACTATAATATTTAAAATAATAAAAATTTCAATTTACATTTACAATTAAAATGTCTTGTTTTTCTTATTTATCGTTTAATTTGACTGTGTTCTCTTATTTGTATGCATAGAATTTAACATGTCTAAAATATTTAATAATTCTAAAACGTAGCTAACAGATAGACAGACAAAAACTGTAAAAAGTTTTATTGTGGTATATTTATGATAAAAAAATTGATTGTGGTATCAGATAGAGAGACAAAAACTGTAAAAAATGTTATCGTTTGAATGATGTATATACATGTAGTAGAAACCTGTTATTTTAATATTACAAGAAAACATATAATTTTATTTATTTATATGCTACAGACGTACAGATTGCAATATTGATTTTTTACTACAGGTATCAAAGGGCTGTTTTGTTATTAATAACAAAAAATAATATAGTGAGTACATTTGACCTAAAATCGCTAACGATCGACAATCGACGCAAGTGGATTGTCTAAGCCGCGATATTGAGTTACATGCCTAGGTTACTATACCAAATGTAGTACATGCAAGAGGAAAAGATTTATTGTTATTAGTTTTTATTTTTAAACTATTTTAGGACTTTCTAAAAATCGTCAAAGCTCTTTGACTTTTGAGCTATTCATTCTACATCCGATTCATAGAGAGGGTTCGAATACGATTCCGTTGCGTTAAAGCGTGGAATAACACACAAAACTTTAAAAAATATTAAAATATTTACATTTGTATCTCATATTCTTTATTAATTTTTATGCATGAATATTCTAGCTTTAAACGTAGTCAGTTGTGAGTTCGATCCCCACACGAGAGAATGATTAAATTTTAAATTATTTCAATTTCTCACTCTCTGCTATGCACTCGCGGCAAGGGCATCTTTGAGATCTATCTATCTATCTATAGATCTATCTATACCTAATGTTTTTTCTTCAGGTGGAAAATTTTGAATTACCATACACATAACCATTTTATTTAGACACTGACTCATTTGGTAATAGTTAAAATGACAACCACAAAAAGAAACCTAATTTGATAACAAGTTTAAATTAATTTGTAAACAAGTTGTACCCGCGTTTATTTCATAATTTAAAAAAAACGTCAAGTTACGCATTTTTACATCAACTGTCTGGCAGTTAGAGTCCCATAAGAATCACATCCATCCATTCCAGAGATTAACCGGAAGTTTGTTCCAGACAGAAAAAAATGATAAAAAAATATATTTATTTTGATTTGCACAGTATCTATATACAAACATACACTACAGATTTATTTACTTGTATCGATAAGCTTTATGATATTTTTTACATATATCTATTTAAATTCATATTCATATCTAAAACATAAGGTACGTGACAAATAAAAATCGTAACTTATTTAGAATGCTTTCCTTACTTTATATCATTTTTTTTAGAAGTTTTATATTTAATCATTTAATTGGGCCATTCATAAGGCCAATATCGCATTCATTTATTATTATTATAAACAGTAAGTATATATATTAAGTTTAAATGTATTCTAAACATTGTTATTTGAACATTCATTTCCTATATAATTTATATCGCGTCCAT
The DNA here is from genome assembly GCA_032432895.1 of Dryadula phaetusa. NCBI lineage: Eukaryota > Metazoa > Arthropoda > Insecta > Lepidoptera > Nymphalidae > Dryadula > Dryadula phaetusa. Next base: position 3,618,303 of record JAOYRS010000077.1, read on the forward strand.
AAATCTTTATCTTGAAAAACAGCGTGGTCAGAAACAACCTAGTGTGAAGACACTCCGTTGATTGCTTTCCGCCCGCAATCGAGACATTGCATTTTGAGTGACAAACACCACGCTTTGAAGATGAAGATGAAGATAAATTTATTTACTGTCATTCTCCCGATTGGGAAAAGATCCCACAACCAAACTTATTCACATCTACGCGATGATGGCCTTTTCAATACTTAAAAGTTAACAGGATACTAATTAAATTAATCTCTAGGTGTCATCTTTAATTTTATTATATTTATATTATAAGGTAACATATTTAAAGCCCAACAATTTTAATAAGTTATGCAATTACTCAATACATTAGCGGTATTTGTAAACTACTCAAGATTCAGGTTTAGGTAGCATAAAAAAGCGAGTTCAATTTTATATAAATTATAAAAGAAGTTGCTCCGGACTGTCCGTATACAGCCATACACTACACTGTTGCTAAGTTTACGGACTTAATTCCGTTATTGAGTTCAGTCGACGTTGTACAGTGTATGAAAATTGTTTTTGTTTTAATTATAGTGGCAAAGACTTTATAGTGAATATGTTGTGAAAAATGTTTATTAAGAAATGAAACATTGCTTAAGAATATATGGAACTCGAAACAGGTACAGGCTATTTTTTTACATTTTTTTTTATAAAAATACTATATAAAATATAAAAAGGGCTTAAAAATTATACCAAGCATGTTTTATAATAAATGTCTTCTTTTAAAATTTCGCAATATTGAAAATTAAGAAATGTTCCTATATTTATATAGTTATTGCTTCTATTGTATGAATTGATACTCCAAAACCTGTATTAAAAATAATATTTATATCTGAACTTGTAATTTTATGTATTGTATATTTTATCTCTTTTCTTTTAGGCTTCTTAAGAAATGATCAATCATCAAATGTGTCATTAAGATTCCACTTTTTTTATTCTATAGAAAACGGGAACAAGCATAGTTAGCAAGCATATTCCTCCAGTTTTATAAATAAAATTTTGCAACCGAAAAAAAATTATAAATGAATTAGGTATGTTTTATTAACTTTTTCATTACATCCCATACATTTTCATGATTGCATGTTTTAACTACTAATGTATAATTACTTTAAAAATGAACTAAGTAGTCGAAGTTGGTAAATTATTTAATTAAACATATTTAAAGTGACAAGTTTATTGAAATGTGGTAAACCTCCAGCTTCAGTCGATATTAGGTTGCAAGGTTATTGACCTAAATTGTATACACAGTAATGGTAAAGAACTTTGGTAAAAAAATTAATTAAAGTATTTTAAGTACATTAATCGAAAATATATCAAATAAATAGTATTTTGGTATTCGAAAATACATTTTAAAGAATGCGACGGTTTGAATTCCACTATTTTAACCCTTGATCGCAAGAAGAGCTACCTATAAGCATAATTTTCATAAATATTTATAGTTTTATTTAAAATTTGTAAAAATTGTGAATACCTGCGATCTTATTACTTAGTATATAGTGTAATTTGTTTATTCCATTTTATTAATTTTTAATCTTATTCATAAATTACAATTATCATCTGTTTAACCTATTTTCTGTTTCAATTTCTCATATTAACAAGTTATAATGTAATGATTAAAAAAAATAAATTATAAAAAATATATTTTTGAGTCCGGTTGTGGCGGAGTGGAACAGTTTAGTTGTTTTTTTATTAACAAATATATTTGAATTTTTGAACTGAACCATATATATCTTGTGGAACAGCGACTGACTGTAAACGCGACCGGTTGTGGGGTGGGATTCCCATTCGGGGGAATGATCATATTTTAATTATTTTCATTTCCTCGCTCTGATAAGATATGTTGCGACATTAAGTTTCAGCACTTAACGCGCAGTGTTACAAATTTGGAGGAAAGTACGAAGTGTCTTGACACTAGGTACTACTTAATGTCTACCCTGCCACGTGTAATAAAAAATAATACTTATTTAGAATACAAATTATTTTAATATACTATTTGACTAATTAGTAAGTATTTATGAGGAATGGAGGAATAATTGTACGTAAGTCATTTTTTAATGATAAAAAAGTATATTATAATATTATTTATAAAATTGGTAAGAGACTCATCTAAGGCTTCTACTCGAATGTAAATATGTGGTTTTAGAAGGTAAAATTTTGTAGCAGCATTTGTTGTATTTGTCAAGCAGATCATATTACCTTCGTACTCTGGAAACTCAACCCATGAAGGCTTTATGACATAATAATGCTATATATTTTTTTTAAATTAAGGGCTTCTATAAATTGTAGCAATGATTGAAAATTTACATACAACTAGGTAAGGTTAAATGTCTAAACCAAAATATATAATAATTTTTATAATAATAAAAATGATTGATTCGTACTTAAATTTCTATATATAATTATAGACATTTACCTAAAAGCTATATATGTTAAACCTACATGACACATGAAGGTAGCCAGATAGAACCTAATGTAAAGACCACTCTGTTTAACTTCAAAGTCAGTTGAGCGTGGTGCGGAACTCAACGCCGTACTTTTTTACGTTACGTTATTGCTTTATAAACTCAATCATTGCTAATTTTCAAACTATTACACGGATATCACGGATGTGTGGGGGTGAGACCGTAATAACAAAAAACCTGAGGCGAAATTTAGCTGTCAATTGACACATTAATGTAAGTTTATCTACAATAAGCTGTTAAGGCTTATATAAATAATGGCTAATTAAAAAGGCTTAGAAATAATAAATAAATAAATGTGTAACTAACAGACATATATATTTTTTAGTTGTTTTTTTATTAACAAACATATTTGAATTTGTGAACTGAACCATATATATCTAGTCACTCAACATGTTTTTGTTTAGTTCCACGCTCTTATCCCGCATTTCAGGGTAGAAAAGAACTACCTAGTGTCAAGAGTACAGGGTTTAACTTCGCTTTATACCGAATTTTGGACGTTACGTGTTGAGTGGTGGTACTCAACGCCGCACTGAAGAAGTGAAAATAATTTAAATATAATCACTCTCCCGATCGGGGCTTGTTAACAGTCACACGCTGTCCCACGGCACCACAACCGGCCTTGCGTTTAAAACATAATGTAACATAATATATTTACATAATGTTAGTATACGTTTCAATAATTAGGCTATACCTCACCATCCGGCATACTGGAGCAATTTTTCTATGCCAATAGGTTAAGGCAAAGCGTTGGTCAGGTCAAAGATAGGCTGGTTTCAGAATATTGTATCAAGTTTTAGTTTATTAGGTAAGCTACATACGTTTAACTGACCTTCTAATAATCCTTTAAAAGTATAAATTTAAAAAAAAGGCAGTGTTATTGTGAACGAGCGTGTAGGTAGAGACAACCTACTGTCAAGACCTTGATTTCCGCCCGAAATCGAGACAATGCGTGGTGAGCGGCGAACTCAACGCCGCGATTTGTCTTTCCCGAGCGTAGAAAAAATGTTAGATATAAAAATTTCTCCGAATGGGAATCGAATCCACAACCAATCGCGTTTATATTATGACGTTCCTCAACATTTATGAATAATTCGATAATAATATCTGAAACCAACCAAGTTGATTACATTAACATATCATTCGCAAAAGCCGGACTGTTATCTGAGATAAGCAAGCCACTTTTAAAAAAAGACTAAAACAATAAATTTTTAAAACTTACCAATTAATAAATAAACATTTACCGTTCCGGGTCTTTATAACCCAGAACGGTAATTGTTTATTTTATATCGACAATTAGAGACGAGATCTTGTTATTAGCACACCCATCAAGTTTTCATTTGAAAAATCTTTACAATAGTAATAATTAACACCTTATTTCACAACCAAATAAGTGTTTATGTCCATAACAATATGTTAGTACTATAACAAAGTTAGTATTTTCTATTATTATTTCTTAGGTATTGCTAAGTTAGTAAGGTAAGTTATCAAGTTCATTCAATACATTCCCACAATTTTTCTTGTGTCCTCAGGCCACCGTCTCCTGTGATTAGAATGTTCCAACGTTCACCAACGTTGCCCATTGCCACTTTGGTTTTAGGCCGTTGGCTTTAATCTATTTTTAATACTTTCGTTTCTCATTGTCTGTATTTTTTTAATGTTTAATAAGCTTCTGTCAATGGCTTTTTGTGTTAGTTTAATTCTTAGTTTTGTGCTTGTATATATTAATGTTTGGCTACTATATAAAATGCAAAGTAAAAGACATGTGTCAAGTACCGATTTCTTCAAGTGGATGAAATAGTTTCTCTTCCGAATTTTTTTAACGTAACCACTATTTATTTCAGATTATGTTTATCCTTAATTTACTATTTTTAAAGTGTTATTCCACACTTAGGATTAGAAAACATTTTGAAAAAAAAACGTATAAAATATAAAAATATTATATTTCCAAGAGGCGCGGGTTCGAATCTCGCTGCGTTCTAATTTTTATACGTTTTTGCAAACAAATGTTTTCCATATTTATTCTTCTTTCTGTATCTTGCTAATTATTTATTTTGGTTAATGATACCTACCGTTTTGCCCAAATATATGTAGTTCTTGATATATTCAATAGTTATCATTGTTCCGACCTATCTACGCCAGCGTTATTCTTCATAATTGTTATCTTAGTAGCATTCCTCTGTTATCTTATTTTTTTACTTCCTTAGTCCATGATGATGATGACGTGCTTATCATCATTTTCAATGTCAACCAAGAATCGGAGATGTGGTAAATTGTGACAAATTATGTAGACTCCTCTAGATGTTCAATGTAAGTTTTTGAACACCCTCTGCAAGATATCAATAAATGAAAGCTATGATATTTTACTATTTTAAAGTCAGATTATAAACCTAGGAGTGGAAATATATTTTTAATTAGAACGTAGGGGGTTCGATGAAAACCGTTCAAGTATTGACTGTTGAAGGTAAAGTCAAAGGTAAATGCCTGTATGTGTGTTTTGTGTGTCCAATTTGTTACTACCTGTGTAGAGAAGTTACTACAAATTTCTTCTATCCATAGACTTCTAATAAATAATCGTTTGGCAAGTATTATTCCAGACTAAAGATAGCATTGGTACAAATTAATGAAAAATAACGTATAAAAATTCGAACCCCCGCCTCTTGGACACCTTCCAAGCACTCTGACCGCTAAAAAACATAGCTTTCTCTTCTGACTCACTCCTCTCCATTAATCTCGTCAGTCCTTCCTTTTCTCAGGCGTTATATTTATTATTGTACACACATATTTTGAATATACTTGACATATTTTCAGGGCATATCATTCGAGTTAACGTTAATTAACTAATAAATATGATAATATCATAACCCTGGAGGATTGACCTTATTATTAACAACGTTGTTTTATGGAAGTTGTAACTATTTCATATACAAAGAATTTGCTCTTGCAGCAATCATTAACGAGCACGCGTGCCATCATCATCATTTATTATATATTAATATTAAAAAAAATCAAATCAATCACATTTTTTTAAAAATATTTAATAATATATAATAAAATAGTTTACTTTAAAAGTGATATAGTATATTATTAATCTCGTATTAGATGTAATAAAGACTTTATTTAATTACTTTGCATAACAGAGTTGAAAAGAAGTAACTTATGTCAATTCGAGATATTGCGCGTTAAGTGGCGGAACTCAACGCCGCATTTTATCTTACCGGGGCGAGGTAATGAAAATAATTGAAATAATTGCTTCCAGTGGGGATCGAACCCGACAACCAATTGCGTTTACAATCAGACGCTGTCCCACTGCGCCTCGACTGGCCTCCAATATTCGTCCATTTTTAGGATAAACGAGAAGTTAAGAAAAATGTTTAATTTTAGATTCTTGTAAACTAGCTTTAGATATTATTATTTAAAGAAAAATGTGTCATTCGTAACTGTGTTACTTTCAGGTTTCATCGCAATTCGTTCATTTGCATAACTCAGACTCGTCCTAACAAACTTTCGCATTTTTAGTATTTATAGCATTAGTATGACTTGGAATGTTATATCTTTATAAGTATTATTTAAATATGAATACGGTAATTTTGCTATAAAAATATCAATATCGTAATTTTTAGTAAAACTCTTTTTTATGATTTATTAAAAGAATATATACTTTTAAAACATCTAAAACGTTACTGGACTAAGGATTAATCTCATACTTCCAACAATTTTATAAAATAATACGTACGTATTTCCAAAAAATGTAAATAAGGCACATTTGCAAATGTCAGTAGGAATATTAATTTTATAAAAAATCAAATAGATTTTTTAAAATTTCAAAATCATCTCATAACGTGATCAGTGTCTGTTCTAGTGCGAGACGAGTAACCGCTTAATTATGAAATAATATTTTAAATAACTAATTTAAATGAAATATTTGTTATATGTTTAGTTTAATAATTTAATTTTATGTAAGAATATTCTTGTTATGTTGATGTATGATAATGACGATGTATTGGATTTATTTGTCTATGTAAGTGCATTTTTTTAATAATAATCATAAAAACGTTCTATTTTACAAACGTGTTTCTATAGGGAAGTGAAAAAAAATATTATAAATCATTTTAATTGGCTGTTCGTTAGTTTGTCATCTTGTGCATGCCTATCTTTGGAATGAGTGGAGGGATTTATTGGAGTTGTTTCTTATATTATTGTATACCCATTCAAATAACAGCGTTTAGCGTAGAATAGTATTTAAATGATGGTAAACTCTGACGCACTTGACGCAGAACTATAATAGAATCAGACATAAATAAATGCCGACGTTGTTCTTGCCGTTGACGTTACTGGAAAATTTTACGAATTTTTAATAGATTGTACATTTAACAACTTATACTCTGAGCCTATAAAATTAAGAACCTGTATAATTAACATTGTAACGAGAACCAGTCCTATTTTGTAAACAATTTTTTATATCATGAGAAATTATATAATATTTTTTTAAAGTTTCTCACTTTTATATTGCATAGCAGGGTAGACAGAAAGTACTTAGTGTCAAGACACTCCGTCCGTACCTTTCCACCGAATTCAAGACATTGCGTGTTGAGTGGTGGATATCAACGCCGCACTCTGTTTGTACCAGAACGTGAAAGTGAAAATGATTTAAATATAATTGTGGGACCTAAAATAAATTGAGTTGGAAATATTACTGGACCAGGCAAAATACCACAAGTGGGCTTTCAGTACTTTAGATGACATCAGTAGATGATGATGACATAATGCTGTTGACATGGAACAGATGAACTATTAAGCGAATTGTTCGTTTTCTATTCAAATTTGAAATGACATGTTAGGGTGATAATTATACTTGCCATAAAGTTAACTAGATAAAAAAATGTTAATAGCTTCGAACCATCAAAATACCTTCATTTTACGATCGATACTTATCTTTATATCTACATATAATTACGAAATAAATTAGAATAATTGAGTCCATTGTATCGTATATGTCTGACTGTGATCGCTACCGCTATGGGTATGATGCCCGTTCGAATGAATTATATAAAAAAAAATTGAGGCCGGTCGCGGCGCAGTGGGACAGCGTCTGACTATAAACATGATCGGTTGTGGGTTCGATCCTCACTCGGAGGAGTGAATATATTTAAATTATTCTCACTTGCTTACTCTGGTAAGACAAAATACGGCGTTGAGTTCCACCACTAAACACGCAATGTCTCGAATTCGATGGAACGCGAAGTACGGAGTGTTTTGACTTGTACTTTCTGTCTAGGCGTGTAGCGTAGATAGAAATAAATATAACCAAATTATGTTATTTTGATGTACGTAGATAGAAATAAATATAACCAAATTATGTTATTATGATATATAACCAAATTATGTTATTTTTATTTACGATTTATTTTTACTTTTACTTTCAAGATCGTATCTATATAGTAATGTGTGTAGGGATAAAACATAGTTATAGATGTAGAAAATTAATTTGTAACCTGAATATAATTCATTCAACACGCCATTTCTCGATTTCGGCGTAAAGCCAAGTACGGAGTGTCTTTACACTTGATATTTCCTGTCTACCTTGCTATATGGGATAAAGAGCGTAAAACTAAATTTATATACATAACTGGTTATAATTCATAAGGGAATACACTAAAACGCGGTTGAGTGACCTCAAAAATTTTTTTGAAATACTTTTATTAACCTTGAAATTCAAAACCTGTTTAAAGCATGGTTTATACTTTTAACAAACTGTGAACTAAATGAAGCGTATAGCGCTATGTGACTATAGCACGGTAGCGTGTTGAGTGTATAGCACAGTAGATAGGAAGTAGAACTAGTGTCAAAAAATTCCGTACTCCGCCGAATTCTGCACTTTGTCTTATAGGAAATGAAATGCCTTTTTATAAACATAATCAAATGGTGTTAAAATTAAATTTGTCTGAATTTGATGTCGCTTTAAAATAAACCAAAATTTATTTATGATTTTTGATTAATTTTTTTAATTTATATATAAGTCAAAATTTCTAATGCTTTTTAACAAGTCAATCAAGGAACATTATAAGCTTGATCGTTTACTAAACATGTCAATACTTTCAGTTAAAATGAAGCTACTGCGAGGAAACAACATGCAGGGAGTTTCCGCAACCGGCGCCCTGAAGCAGACTGAAGTAATGTCCTTCCACGAGAGATACACCGCGGGGGAGACTGCCGGCGGTCTTAGTGTACTGTTCACTATGTTATGCATTGTGGATCTATTTGGAGTGTTCCCCGTTGTTGCTTTACCAAAGAGTGTTATTGCTTGTGGTAAGGAAATTAAATTGTAAATAATAATTTGTTAGACATTGATCGTAGGGTAAAAGAAATGATAAGGGATTATGTTATAGTTGTTAACAAGGCATTCAGTGGGTAGGATATACATGGAATTGTATTCTCGCTTCATAGAACTTTTGGATATCAGAGATGAAAAAATTATTAATCTTGAACTTGAAATGATTGTAGAGCTAATATAATTAGATATATTTAAAGTGAAGAAATATTAAACATTATGTAAATTATACTTTAGCAGATATTCGACTCTTATCACGACCTTACGACTAGGAATGTCTATATTTTAAATATTTTCGTATCTGTGTTCAGTAACACAAATGTAGCGCTGACATCTTTCTTTTAAAGGAGAGTTCTAGAAGTTATTAAAGGAATGCTCAAAATAGGTTCTTTCTATCTATCCTATAATATATGGAAAATGTTTATAAGCTTAAACAAACATAAAACCGAGAGCAACATAACGTAGTCTACTTAGGGGACGGATTATATTTAAATTATATTTATTTCCCCGATGTGATAAGCGCGACGACGTTAAGTTTCGTCGATTAAAAATCAATAAAAAAATAAAAAAAACATACTTATCAATACAAAACAAATACTTATCAATACAAAAAACTATTTTAAACTAATTAATTTACAATAGTAGTAATCCGTTTAAAATAGTTATCATTTAAAATTAGTAAAAATAACGAATATCAAAAATATTATTTAATATTTATCAATTTTAATATATTTACATCAAGATATTTAATATATTTCTTTAAATTATTTAAAGGCATATACGGTATACCACTGGTGGTGTCAGTGTTCGCACTTCAGCTGTATACAGCGGTGCTGCTGGGTAGAAGTTGGTTACTGGCACATGAAATATCTCCGAATATTAGGAAAAAGAATCGGTGAGTAACATTGTATTAAATACTTTAATGATTTTTGTAAATCTAACCTATTTAGTTATTTCTGTACGACATAACTGTATATTGTTCTTTTTTATTATAAAAATGAATGAAATCTAACAAGTTTATAAGTTTATAGATAAGGTTATTTTATTTTATTTTATTAACGCATTACGTTTCATAGCAGTTCGCCTTCATCTTTACTTACATAATTTAATATATTAATAATATGTTAATTAAATGTTACGTTTTCCAAAAACGTAAAACAGCCGCGTGCCAACAGACGATATACATTTTGTAAATATCTATGCATAATACAAAATATTAGACCGGTATTACCTGTTACAAAATAACAGATTTGACCAAACTATATGGAAAGTTTATACAAATAGTTAGAATGATAGTAAGTCAGTAATCGTTTTTTTTATTCAAATAGGCCGTTTCGTTTCATCACATTATGAACAATTTTGATAACAACTTCTTAGGAAATATATTTTTTTACTAGCTGTGTATGGAATTTAACATCAATGGATCTTTATTTATTTTTTATTTTATAGCTCCACACTTTTATCCAGCATAACAGGGTAGACAGAAAGTACCTAGTGTCAAGACACTCCGTACTTTACTTTCCGCCGAATTTGAGATATTGCGTGTTGAGTGACGGAGATCAACGCCGCACTTTGTTTTATCAGAGCGAGGAAGTGAAAATAATTTAAATATAATCTCTCCCCCGACTGGAAATCGAACCCACAACCAATCGCGTTCGTAATTAGACGCTGTCCTACTGGACCAAGACCGGCCTTAATCTTTATTTTTTAATTCTAAAATAAAAGGTTTTATAATTGTATTTATTTATACAGAGCTATTTAGATAACAGCGTACAAACATACACACATATACATATATGTATTTATATACATATAGGACAACAGACATACGTCTGTTTGTAAAATTAAAATAACAATACATATACTAACAATAAATAACATTTTTCACCATTCTAGTCTGTCTGTCTTGTCTGACTGAACTCAACGCTGCGTGTTGTCTTACCACTAGGAAAAACAAATATAATTTAAATATAATTCAACCCCCGTCTGAGATTGAAACCATTATGGTGAGCCTCATACTAAATAACTACATAAACAAGTGAATGTAACAATATAAAACAGATATAGCCATTTGAATCGTCAATTGTAAATAAAGTGTTATTTTTAGCTTCATGGTTTAACGTCGTGTAACTGGGTAGACAGGAAATACCTAGAGTCAAGACACTGCGTCCTCCGCTTTCGGCGGAATCCTAGACATTACATGTTGAGTGGTGGAGCTCAACGCCGCGCTTTGTCTTACCAGAGCGAGAAAAATGAAAATAATTGAATTATAATCATTTTTTTATAATTAAATAATTTGTACATATTTTTCAGATTCCCATATGCAGCGATAGCGGAACTAGCATTTGGGAATAAAGCAAGAACACTAGTGACGTTTTTGATAGACGCGACAGTTTTTGGTGCTGGCATACCTAATTTTATATTTGGTAAGTAATAAAGTATGTGTGGATGTTTTTTTTCTTTACCTCTGGCAGGGTAGTCGGAGAGAACAGAGCGCCAAACACTACGGTCCCCGCATACTTGTTTATTCATTAAGTCAGTAACATTTTAAACGCCAAGAAAAAATATGCAGGCCTGACGTGACACCGTGGGACAGCGTCTGACTGTAAATGCGATCGGTTGTGGGTTCGATTACCACTCGGGGGTGTGCTTAAATTTAAAATTATTTTCACTTCCTCGCTCTGGTAAGACAAAGTACGGCGATGAGTTTCGCCACTTTCTGTCCGCCTGCTAAGTGGGATAAAATCTGGAAGCTATGTTCAAATAACAATTTAAAAATATTAAAATCATATAAAATATTTATTTTCAGCTTCTCAAAGTTTGCAAATGTTTTGGTGGAAGATAACTGCGGGAGACGTGCGAGTGTCCTACTGCCTGTGGATGATCGTATTGGGCATTCTACTATGTCCCGTCATGTGGCTTGGTTCCCCTAAGCATATGAAGTATGTTTTTTTCAACTATTTTTAAATATAATAAATATACTGTAAAAATTCTACAATATAATTTTTTAATATTTAAAGCAAATGCTAATTTAATTTGCACCAGGAAAAGCAAATGTTTTTTTAATTTGACACAACAAAATATGACCTACGAATAACTAATGACATAACATCAAGGTCATCGTGGCGCAGTGGGACAACGTCTAACTGTAAACGTATTCGGTTGTGGGTTCGTTTCCACTCAGGGAATGATTTTATTCAAATTGTTTTCATTTCCTCGCATTGGCAATACACAGCGCAACGTTGCATTCTGACGCGACACACAATGCCTTGAATTCGGCGGAAAGCGGAGTACGGAGTACGTTTTGACACTAGATATACTTCCTGTCTACCTTGCTCTGCGGTATAAAAGCGTGAATGAAGACATCTGCTATTTACTATATAAATAGCAGATGTCTTCATTCACGCAATAATATTAAGCTATATTTTTTTTAACCTCTTCAAACTTCAAAACTATAAGTAGATGTATACTACTTTAAAACTACGATATACGTTAAATTCATTGCAATAAAATATAAGATTCAGCATCCTTAATAGTAAAAGCCCACACTGTTCTTTGATTTGTATGATTTATTTATTTCAAATATATGCCAATTCAATCGTAAAACTTAAGTTTTAACTTTCCGTAGTACGAGATTTCACTGTAACATATAATCTTAGTTTATAGAGGGATTAGGTCGCAGGCAAGTAATCGTGCATTTCAAGAGCCCAGCCCCCAGGGACACTTACGGCGCAAGCCTCAGGCACTGCTCGAAGCTCTATATGCAATAGTGTAAAACTGTAAAAATAAGCAAGAGGTGTGGGTTCGAATCCCAGTACGTTTGATTTTCTTATTTTATTCCAACAAAATACTTGTCTCTAGGCCAATAGCGTTATCATCAGTGTGCATAGTGACAATGGTGGCGATATGCACGTGGTGTTGTATATACACGGACGTGTCGTCCCCGCCGCCCTCCGCCGACGTGCTGCAGTACGTGCCCAATGCGAGGGACTTCTTAGTCGTTTATGGGATTATTGCTTTTCAGGTATGGCCTTTTTTGCTATACGTATGTTAATTATGTATGTATGTATGTATGTGTGTTTTATTATTATTTCCTAGATATATATTTGTATAATTTATATAATAATGGAAAATCTATGTAAAGATAATAAGTAATATGAAAAAGTAATAGAACATCTTTAATTCTTTGTTTCGAAAATTATACATAATGAGCAAACAGTCTCTAAATATAAAATTTGTCATATGTACTAAAATTTTATATGGGGAAGACCTTACAAATATAAGGAAAAAATATAAAATCTCCAACACGCAATGTCTCGAATTCGGCGGAAATTAACGCCGCGCATTGTGTAACTATAGTGAATAACAATTTAAGCTCTTCATTTTCCACTTTCTGCCCTTATTCGAGACATTGCGGGAATCGAACCCACAACCAATCGCGTTTACAGTCAGATTGTCCAGTTAGCATTAAAATATTTTTTTATTTCTTATGTTTTCTTAAGATGTTCATTTTTATATTTTTCCAGTTCGACATCCACCCAATGTTGCTCACACTGCAAGTAGATATGAAGGACAGTCGTAAAATCAATACGGCTGTACTCGGCGGGTTCATCATAACCGGGTTCATGTTTACGGTGACCTCGCTGATGGCAGCCAATAGATATGGGAACAATGTGGAGAGTAATATCTTACAAGGTATTTCTAGTTATATCTACAACTACAAAAATTAACTAAACTATAGTATTAAAGATCGTTCCTAAATAACATGTATCTATTATTAAGTATTTTTAATGTGTACGAAAAATTAAGTTAATTAAGTATTAAGTATTTATTATACATTATTGATATTTTTTTAATTTTCTAAATAATTGTTTTTTCATAATGAATAACAAGACAGTTATTTAGAACAATAAAAAAAATCTATGTTTTTTTACACCCAGTTCAAACTTGGGATTCGAACCCAGAGTGGGTTTCTTTAGTTTTTTAAATTAAAGGTTAAGAATACTGATCTGAATACTTGGATGGTTTTCGAAAAGCATTGTTTTGTATTGACAGCTTAAATATTTATAATTTCTAATACAAACGCAGAATGTGAAATTCTAAAATAAAAGTAGCCTAAGTTCCTCCTCATTACATCAGCTATCTGCCAAAGTAAGTTGCGTCAAAATCGGTCGAGCTGTTTCAGACATTACCTAAAATAAACAGACAGATAGATAAAAAAATTGTAATTGTATAATTGTACTGTATTGTATTTTTGTATGTATGTAACATGCATATGTGTATTTAGTAAGACTTTTATTTCATTTATTTTTACTGATTAGAACTAATTCTTAATAAGATATATGTTGTTCTTTCACGGAAAAGTTTATATTGGTTTTTGATAAAGCTAATAAAAATACGCTCTAATTGCACTTAAAAATGTTGAAAACTCTAGATCTCATTAAAATTATCATTCGCTAGACCTTTTATTATACTACCTATGTATGTATTTTATGTCGTACGTAGAAACCAAAACATCGGTATCGAAGAAAATATAAAAAGTAACTTGTAAATCCATCATTTCGTAACATTTTAAAATGCAAGTGAATCCGCTAAATAAAATTTTATTAGAATAATGAAAATTTAATTTTCTATTATTATAAATGCCATTGTATTATACTATATTTCTCTAGGAATGCCTCCATCAATCACGCTCTACGTGGTGGCGCTGCTCGTGACGCTCCAGCTTTGCCTCTCCAGCGCGGTCAGCCACACCGCGCTGTTCCAGCACATCGAAGATTTTCTTAAAATACCTCAAGGTATGATGACAAAATGTTATCTAAAAGCTACCGTGGCGTATTCGGTGACTGTAAATAAGATTGGTTGTGGGTTCGATTCCAACGCAACTTCTCGATTACAGGTGGAAAACAGTCAACGTAGTGTTTTGACACTAGGTTGTCTCTGATTTCCCTGTTATGCGGGATAAAGTGTGAAGCTATACATATCAATTGCGTTGTGTACAGTTTAACACTCCCATTAGCCCACCTTTTGTAAATCATAATAAATTTAATATTAAAGTATTCATAATTAAAATATATTATTTAATAACCTAAAAAAATGTTATTTAAATATTGATTAAAACAATATTGTTGGTTCCAGAGTTCTGCACAAGACGGTGTCTGATTCGCTCAGCTATAGTCCTACTAGCAGTGTTCCTCGGAGAATCTGTACCTAGGTTCGATTTAGTCATGGGCCTGGTTGGCTCCACACTCACCGGCCCACTCATGTTCGTCTTCCCGCCATTATTCTTCCTACGCCTCTGCTACAAACGTAGACAACTCAACAATATACTACCGTCCAAAATAAAACAAAAAATAATTCGCTTTGTCGAAATCGAAAATCAACAATTAAACAATCGAAGACAAAATGGCGACCAATCAAAAATGCCAATCGTCATAAACAGGGTACAGACTCGTTATAGAACGTTTACCGATTACGAGGACATGGGGCCGGATATCGATATGAACGATTATTCGATTAGATGGTACGATGTTATATTCGCGGTTGTTGTTATGTTGATGGGCATATTTGCGACTATCGTGGCGACGTGTTCGAGTTGGTCGGACGCGGTGTCGTCCGCCGAATTTTCACCGCCATGCTTATTAAATGCGACCGCCGCTGCTAGGTCTTTTATCGAAACCACTCGATTGGATCAAATATAAATTAAAATTTTATTTTTAAATTCGAAGTTTAAATTTATCTTCTCTGAATTACGCAAAGAATATGATCTCGTGTGTGTAAAACTGTAAACGGGATCGATTTTATGTTCGATCCCCCCTCGGGGGTATGACTATATTTAAAATTATTTTCACTTCCTTGCTAGAGCAAGGCTTGCTAGAGTAAGACAAAGTGCGGCGTTGAGTTCTACCACTCAATACGGCCATGTCACAAAATCGGCGGACAGTGAAGTACGCAGTGTTTTGACACTAGGTACTTTCTGTGTACCCTCCTGTGCGGAATAAAAAGCGTGAAGCTAAAACTAGTTTCATAAAGGATTATTAGTTCTTTGTTATATTAACAATGCTATTATTGCACGATTGAGTTTAAGATGGTATCATATTTTCAAACTAAATTACAGTAAAAAAAATTAGTTTACTTAAGCAAACGAACGGACGATGGATGTATGGAAGAGTGATTACCTCGCTAGGAATAATATGTAAAGCAAATAAAGAATATTGGGAAAAATGTATCCTTGTATGAGCTTCACTTCTTACATACTTTATTATAAATTATATATACATTCAGTTCTGAGAAGTCATTAAAATGTTAATGTTTGTATATTTTGAATACAAAACATGCTCTCTAAATAACATTATTTATTCTTTTTATGTATTAATATATACATAATTATTTAATAAATTTAAAATTAAAATTTAATTTAATAAATTAAAATGTTTATTTAGTATTCATTACAATGTAATCATATATATGATTAATTTTGTTAAAAAATATTTAAAAATTATACTTAATATAACATTTTATGGAATGCTTAAAAGAATAAATAAATATTTAAAGTTCATTAATAATATTTCAATTCTCGTACTATCTGCATTTTAAGTAAATCAGTGAAATTAAATATAAAAATATGTCATATAAATCCAAAACATCGAACACTAAAGTTAAAAAAAATAAAAAAGAGAGCGGGAATCAAACCCGCGCCTTTTAAAAACTGCCCAAACTAGCCAAGTAAGACATAAGAAGATATGACTACAAAAATGCTTCAAACATTTACCAAATTCTTTTCAATAAATATAAAAAAATGTTATTTTATATATGTATAACAAGTTTGTAATACAGACAAAAAATAAAACAATTGTTTTTACAAAAATATTTCGTTTTATTGAACAAAACAAGAATAAACATTTCCAATAGAATAAGGCAAGTCAGTCCATTAAGAATGTTACACACTAAATATACATTACTTTGTGATTTATTCGCTTAGAAGCATATTGCACCGTTGATTATATCATATAAATATATTTAATAATAATTTTAAAATATTAAATGTATAATAGTTTAATTTAACATCATAATATATAATAACTAACATAAAGAAATAACATATCGCACTTATAATACAATAGTGTTGTCACTCAAAATTTATCGAATTTAACACAACACTATTTACATTTAAACTTAAAATATAGAACATTTGTTATATAAACTATATTGTACTAAATTTCTTTTAAACGTGATTTTATTAAGTGTTATTTTCGATTTAAATCAGCAAATGTTAAACTAAAAATTAAATTTAACATTTGAATAAAGTGATGTCAAAATCGATAAATTTTGAATTACAGCACTATTGTATTATTGAAAATTAATACAATATATATATTTTTGTATATTTTCTAAAGAAATAAAAATAAATACTTATACATAATATTAAGTTATTACATTTACTAACAAAAAAGGTTCCTTCTATAATTCGACCCTCCTACTAAACAAACAAAAACTACTAAAGAAAATAATAAATTATGAAAAAAAAAATGTTAAATGCATAAAACTGTATTTTAAAAATTAAAATAAAAAAAAACAGTGTCAACGTTATTTGCAGTTTAAAATCGAGATGGATTTTATTACAATAAGAATTGAATATTATATAAGTTTTAATAAAAAAATATTATACTCATAAAAATCTTTATTAACTATATAACATCATTCTTATCGATATAGATATCGATTATTAGCTTCACGCTTTATGACGCATATCAATTCGTACTCCGCTTTTTAAATTCAAGACACAGCGAGTTGAGTGACGGAGCTCGACGCTGCGCCTTGTCTTGAAGGGATAGAACTCAAAATTGATCGTGTGTACAGTCAGACTTGGTCCAACAACGCTACACTGGCCTCTTATCCATATATATTTTTAATTACATTATTTTGTGTAAATATTTCTGTATTTTACTATTTTATTATAATTTAACATAAATATACATTTAATAAAATTTGAGACATTTTTGTGGTAAAGTTTAGAATTTGTGACGTAAACAATCTTTCATTTGACATATTTTATAGTGACTTCTTTGTAAAATAAATAGTATGACTTCAATGTAAATATATTTATATTTATGTTTATATTATTTCTTTATAATTTAAGCCTTCTATAAAACAATTTGCTAACAAGTTGTTACTGAAGAACTCTTTATTAAGAAATTAAAATATTTGCGACTACAGCGATGAAAATATATACATACATACATATATATATATATATATATATATATATATATATATATATATATATATATATATATATATATATATATATATATATATATATATATATACACACACATATATATATATATATATGTGTGTGTGTGTAAAATACACTATATACACGTAATGCATATATCATAATAAACATAAATATTAACTAAGTACCCCTTTTTTTTAATACAAAAAAACTCGCTAATAAAAAATGGAGACGTCATTTCTCTTCAATATGGCTGACAACAGATTATAAATAACAACAAAAATATTCTTTAAAAAATTACGCTTTTTTAAACACCAATTGTTCGCCAAACTTTTGTTTAATGAGTTTCTTGTCAAGCTTTCCCATAGCGTTTCTGGGCATTTCATCAACAATCAACATAGTTTTAGGCAATTGATATGGCGCCAATTTCTTCCCAGCTTCATCTTTAAGTTCTTTTAAGTTCAAAGTGGTTTTTTCTTTTATAACGACAACGGCTGCAACAATTTCGCCATAACCATCGTCGTCTATGCCAACCACGGCTGCGTCTAGAACATTCGGGTGTTCCAATATGGCAGACTCGACCTGCAAAGCGCTTACTTTGTAACCACCTGTTTTTATTATATCCACGGAGGTTCTTCCCAAAATTCTGAACTTTCCGTTGGAATAGGAAGCCACGTCGCCTGTCCGGAACCAGCCGTCGGGAGTGAAGTCCGGAGAGTCGGGGTTCGGTGCTCGATTCCAATATCTGTGACACAAATATTTTATGTATTATGTAATAAAGCAGCTTCCCGTTTAATCTCAGAAGCAGGTTAGTCAAAGACAACCTAGAGTGGGGAAATGAAAATAAATTTTAAACATAATCTTGCCCCGATAATGAGAATCGAACCCACAACCAATCACGTTTACTGCAAAAATAATTCTTGCGTTACTCAGACTGATAGACAACGGACAGTAGAAACTACTGGAAATCGAAACCTGAAATTTCTCATATGTGAACATCAGAGATTGTAGGGGATCACCAAGAGATGATTTTATGAGATTCCTACAAGAATTTAATGAAGCCTTAGAAGAATATTATGAAGCATTTTAACCTTATTAATCGTCCATATTTCGGTATTTGAATAGACTACCTACAGTCAATGACCACAACTACTGCACAGTCTTTGAAACGTCTAATTTTTTCAAATATATTTTCAAATACCAGAACATAAGCGAATAGTCCAATTAAAAAAGAATTTTCATAACCTAGTAAAAACTGCGGGGCCTTTAAGCAGGAGCTCTCCTTCATACACTCCTTGCTCGTTGGGCTCCACTATATTGACGTTGGTCTTCCACTCATTCTGTTCCACCACCTTGCCTGGTGCAAGACCCAATTTCTCTAGTGATATCTACAAAAGTCAATTTTTGAAAAAGAAAATTAATAAAAATATTATATTTTCTTCTGAAGTAGTTATACTAAAATTCACAGCTCATATTTTTTTTTAATATGTGTTTTTTAAATAGTACGAGACATGACTACAAAGATTTGTGTTAATGTAATTTGTATGTGTGTACTGAACATGTTTAATTTTGTGTATGTATACAAGTATGAGTTCGCTAGTGCGCATTTACTGTGTGTGTGTGCTGTAATAATCTGAACGTGCATAGGTGTGTGTTTGTCAAAGTATATATATATGCATACTAGTACTTGTGCTAGTGTGAGTGAGTAGAGCATTAAAGTAAGCATGTTCCTATTGTATATGCATTACTATATGTACAGTCGCAAGTTTGTGAATGTATACATAGAAATCTCGCGCTTTGAAAGAATATAGAAAACGCCCCATAACAAACGTAGAAAACTGATTTTTTTCGAATATATTCTTTGCAGAGTATAGGAAAGTACTAAGAGAAAATTGATAAAATTTCCATGAAGCCAAGAAATATTGGTCGACAATTAACATATATATGGGGTTTTCCAATAAGATCGATATGTTTTGAAATTGAAATAAAACATGTAATATATGTTCGAATTTCGTGCTCAATGGCTTTATTTGATAGGAAATTTTATGCTATTTTTGATTTAAACAAAATATCGTTTAAATGACCGCCACGATGTTTTTTGCATTGGTGAATACGATCGGTCCAATTTTCGATTATTCGGTGCAGTATTTCGGTTGGTATGGCCGCTATAGTCGCTCGAATGTAGCATTCAAGGTCTTGAATCGTTAACATACCTCCACAAAAAATAGTCCAAGGGTGTTAAATCGCATGATCTTGGTGGCCAATTGTGAGGACCGTTGCGAGAAATAACCGACTCACCAAACTTATCTCGCAATAAATCCACGGTCGCAGTGTGGCATGTTGCACAATCTTGTTGAAAATAAAGGTAGTCCGCATCGATTTGATCGATGATCTGCTGGCTTGAGTTCTCGTGCCAACACAATCTTGTATGGATGTAGGCTAAGACCCATACGTAAAATTCGCCAGGTTGTCATTCTGGATAAGCCCAATTCTTGTGCACGTCGTGGAACGGAAACATTTTGATTTTCTTCGACACTGGCTGATACGGCGGCAATATTTTCTTCACTATGGCCTGTCCGTTGTCGTGTTGGTGGTCTACTATCGTGCAAAGAATATTCACTTTTTTCACAATTTTTGGATTATGCGACGTATAGCGAGCTCAGACGGTGCACCATGACGACCATATTTAGCACGAAATGCTCTTTGAGTAGAGACAATACTTCTCGAATTTTGATAGAAAATTTGGACAATTTCCAAACGTTGAGGTAACGTGAACTTGTTCATGATTAAATGGCAAACATTACTAAACACAAAACAACACAAATATCAAATGTTAAGCAACCAAGATGGCGGCTGTGAGCTATCAAAATTCTATCATCCCTATTGGGAAACACTGTATGTATAGTATAGAGTTTAGCGCCTTTGCTAGTGTGGAAACAGTGTACAAGTAATAGTACACGTACACTAGTAGGTATGAGTCAGTACATTAGTGTGCGCATACTTATGCATGCAACACGTACGTGTGCGAGTGTACTATAAGTGTACAGATAGCGTATGTGTGCGTACTTGTAGGTCAGGCTCGTCCGCTTGCACCACCAGCAGCGGGCGCAGTACGCCGTCGGCGCTGGCGGCGAGCGCGGCGCTGACGGCGGGCAGCGGAGAGCCCACGTGCGCCACTGTGCGCGCGCCCGCCGGACGGAACGGGTTGCTGAGCGCCATACCCACCTCCGACATGCCGTAGCGCTCTAGCAACCTTATGCCCGATATCTGGTGTGAAGGAACAAAGAACCTTATATCGAATGTGTTCAGATTTGTCAATTTATCTAGCTTCGTAAAAATCGGTCTTTATCTCATCGGACAAGAAGTACCTATTATCATGACACTCCATACTCCGCTATCTTTACTCTATTGTACAGTTCATAAATATATGAAACACAAATACAAAATCTAAATTCGAATCAAACGTCTACATAATTGGACGCCATTGTGGGACAGAAAATGATTAAACTTAGATTATTTTATTTACTCCCTCTGCTAAGACACCTGCCCTGCTATACAAAAAGGAAACATACAACGTACCTCCTCCCATTTATTAAACAAAGTCTCAGGCAGTGGAGCTGAACCAGCACACATTAGCCTCATCTTAGTCGACAGAGTAGTCCTCACGTACTCTTTCGTCTTGTTATCAACGAACATGTTATCATAATCGGCTGAGAGCCTCGCGTACATTGCTGGTACTCCATGAAAAACTGACACCCGGTCTTCTTTTTCACCACTGCCTAGCAGACGAGCCCATACAGCCGGTGACGAGAATGATGGCAACATACGAATCCTGTCAAATACATGTTAGTGACTTACAGTGACCAATTTCTACAATTTTCACTTATGAAGAAAAATAATTGGCACAGTGAGACAGCATCTGATTGTAAACGTGGTTGGTTGTGGATTCGATTCGTACTACAAGAAAAAGTTCGTCACACAACTCACAATGTCTCGATTTCAGATGGAAATCAGTAATCGCAGTGTCGTGACACTCAATTATCTCGGACTGCTTGTTAAGATTGATAAAGCTTGAAGCTACTTTTTTTGAACAAAATTAGAAGTGCCATTTCTCAATTAAATCTAGGATGGTAAGCTGTGAACGGAGTGTCTTGACACTAAGTTCTTGAGGAATACATATATACACTAAAGTTCTACGCAATGCAAATGTTACAAATTACAAAAAATATTATAATTTAAAATTTATACCCTAATTTTGTAGTGTATTATGTGTTAATAATAATAGTAAAAGAATTAATTCTTTATTTAAAAAAAAATAGTAGAAAAACGTATAAAAATTTGAACGCAGCGGGATTCCAACCCGCGTTTCTTGGGTACCGTCTAAGCGCTCTGACCGCTAAGTCATGCGTTCTACTACCAGCTGCGTCGAAATTCTTATACGTTTTGTTACAACTTATTTATGTTGTTAGCATCTCTGTAGACAGATTTTTACAAATTTCTACTACATAAAGATTATAAAGAAACAATCGTTTAACAAAAGATATTGCTATTTTATTTTAATATTTACGTAACGAAACTTTAAAAATAGTAAAAATTAATTCTTTATCTTATTATGAGGGCAAAGCTGATAAGTTTTAGACTAAAAGTAGGCATTTTATGAATGTTCATATTATAAAAGTTATTATTGAATAGAATGCCTAATTGATTAAGAAAGTGATATTCATTTGTCATTTAATTAAATCCCTCCAATTTATTTTGTAGAATAAATTATTATAAAATAATAGTATTGTATTTTATAAGTTAAGACTTTTCGGTTGATATCCGTATATCGAAAGATAAGTAATCGGCTATTTTGTCGTGGCGCCCATTTTGAAATAACAACAATTTAGATTGTGTATAATTGTTTTGTCACCTAAACAAAACGTAAATATAAAAATCAGCTCAATTGATTGAAGATAACTTCTGCAAAATTGAGTTGTCAGATTCCACTCGAACATTGCAAGTGGGTAAAAAAAGGAAAAATAATAAAAAAAAATAATCACCTAGCACCTGCAGCTAAACTAGCGTTCAAGGAGTTCAGTTGACCGTGTATATGGTGTAGCGGGAGGGTGTGGAGGACCACGTCCTGGGAGGAATACTCCCAGGCGGATTGGAGTGCTGCGATTTGGGTGTTCAACATCTTGTGCGTCCAGACCACGCCTTTGGGCTTACTTGTCGTACCTAGATATGTTGAGAGAGAAATGGCAAAAAATAATAAATAAAATGAATAAATGAATTACTTTTTTTAATAATATCTCTCATTAAGAAACACAGATTTAAATCAGTCTCATTTTTCTTTTTTTCTATTGACCATAATGTATGTATGAACCTATGTATTTGTGTATGAATGTGTATGTGTATGTCCCATACATATATGATTACATACACATTGATACACAAATATGCTTTAAATGTGCTTGAATATTTCATATTTCAAATAACAAACCTATAAGCCCATTAGACAGGTTACAATATAATCTGTAGTAAAGAGAAACAGTGCCGTATCCCATTGGGCTGAGAACAAGTGTTATTATTTTCCTGACATTGCTTACAAATCACTTCATAATTTTAATTACAACTAAGCGTTGTTAAGTGTGTCGGTTGTAAAAAATAATTTATATAAATGTACCTCGTAGATTTAGGGTAAGTTTTTTTTTTCAAAAAATCACTTAAAACTAAATATAGAGCTTTAGTTTTAAATAGCTGATTGTAATTATGTGTAAATAAGAAATAAATAACAATAAAGAAAAAAATATTGGGCAGGAGAAAACCGCTGGCTGAAGACAGACCGGCGGCAGCAATTGAGGAGTTCACAAGGAAATCTTCAATAGTCTCACCTGCAATGGCCCGGTTAATACCTTTAAACCTGGCATTAATAAAGGAACACAAAGATCACGAAAATAATGCTTTCCTACAATTTCTTGCCGTACTAAATGCCACCAAACAAGTGAAACTCAGAAGGTTCGAGGAGGAAAAACTCAAGGAGGCAGAAGCTGCATATATAATAACGATACCGGCCAGACCATCACGGGTAAAATTAAAGATGCAACATATATGGCGGCGTACAGTGCAACATCTGCTTTTGTGGAGTTGAACGCAGAGGAAACCAAAAGAACAGGATTGTTTAAGTTTAACACTCCTAATAATTTAATAAAGATTCCATTGTGGTTGTCGCCAAATGTTCATACATTATAATATATAATGTTGGAGAATAGAATGCTGGAAAAACAGAATTTAAAGATGACCATAAAAGATAGGAACCACGCGGTCACGTTCTCCACCATAGCGGTTATGCTCTTTTCCCGCCAAATCTCTCACACCTAAACCCAGATTAAATTTTCATTCAATTCAATATGAATAATAATTAATATAAATATGTCACGAATTCGCTTAAATTTAAATATAGATCTTTTGTTCTAAGAAAAATAAACAATAATAAAGGGAAAAAAGGTACAGTGTGTAGGGCATTACATTTAATATTAATAAAAATATACATAAATAAATAAGATACATACATCATACACAATCACAACGTAGATACATTGTATCTACGTTATGATTATTTATCTGTTATGATTTTTTTTCGGGCAGTAAAGGTAAGTTTTTGTGGTAGCCAGTAGTGGTATATATCGCAACCAATTGTAAATTTGGTGGAAAATGATAATTGTAAAACGCAAAATATCCAAAAGTATGTTTTTATTTAAAATACTAATAAAATCGATCGCTTTAAGCCAGCCACTCTATATTTTTTATATCACGTATTTTTATCATGTATTCACACACAATTTGTCAATATTAGATTAAAAAAATACGTTGTCATATCATAATTTTATAATCTAATATTAATAAATAGAAATAATTTTTAATACTACTATATATATGAAGAAGTGTAATTTTTACCCACCAAATAATTTCAAAATTTGGAGGCCCATGGTTAAACCAAGTCATTCACCCCTGCTTTAAGTGATAAGCGATAAGATCGCCTTATTATGCTTTTGGTAAGATTATTATTTCTTAGTTAGCTTATGTGGATAATATATTTAAAAAAAATACGTAGCAGGACTCAAACCTGCAGCTCTTGGTAACTATACAAGCACTTTAGCCAATTAAGTCGTACGTACTTGTCGAGCTACGTCGAAATTCTTAACTGGTAGTTACAACTTATTCGAATTGTAAGCACGTTCAAATTATTATAATTTTACGTTTATGTCTGTAAATAATATTTTAACAAATAAATATATAATGAAATAGTAATATTATTTTCCTTATATATCTATATTTCATTTTTTTTTTATAGTTATCTATAGTTATTTTGTTCCGATTGCACAGACAACGTAAAGTGAAGTGTTTTTTTGTATGAGCCCAGCAATATAATGAAATATTCTAAATATCTTTTTAAATGTAATCTGCTTGTTAATATTTGATGGAAAAATTACTTTTTATGAAAAGAAAGTAGATAGAACCAATAAAATATTAGTTTATATAAAGTATCGTATATATTTCTAAGTCCACTACTCAATTTTAATCTATCTTTATTTATTATTATATAAATTATAATAATATAATTATATTCAGTCTCAATATACTGATTATAATCAGTATTTAAAAATTCGTTTCATTTCACGACTCTAATAAGAGAGCAATCGAGACATTGCGTGTTGAGCGGCGTTGAGTTCGCTACTCAACACGCAATGTCTCAATTTCGGGGAAAAGTAGTCAACGGAGTGTCTTAACTCTAGGACTCTTAGTTTTGAAATAAATAAACGAAAACACCACTCACCGCTAGTATAAATAAGCATGGCATCAGAACTGCCATACCAATTGTTCGTCTGGCCTACTTCAGTTAGTGCGTCTGTTTTCAGATCCACCTTCTCATCAGGCCTGGACGTGATGATGATAGGCTTTGACAGACCCTGGGCAATTGGACGGAGAACTTTCTCGAAATTCTGGCTACATATGACCAAACTTGACCCACTGTCCGTTACAAAATACTTTAGCATCTCTGCTGGATGGATGGGTGTAAGGGGGACAGCTGAAATTTAAACAGTTTTCATTAGTTCCTTATTTAGCTTTATAGAAGGATAAGCAGAGAGAACTTAGTGGAGAGACACTCCGCCATTAGCTTTCCGCCTCGATTAGAAAAATTGTGTTGAATGATGGAACTCAATGCCGCGCATTGCCTAACAAAAGCAGGGAAATGGTATTAATTATATTCCAAATATTACTATAATTAGTTGCTAATATAAATATAAACTATAAGCGAAACCTGTTACTATCTTAAATGTCAACATTTAAAATTTTAATAATTTATTATAAGTCTTATATAAATATAAATATTTGTTTAGAAATTGTAATTTATAAATGTCAATGTTTCAATAAATGTAACTAAATATTGTTTAAATTCTAATTTATATATGTTAGATAATCGATTTTTAAATAAACGTAACTAAGTATTGTTTAAAGTAACACCAAATTTAATTCGTTCTGCGTGTTGAATGTATCTTCTTAAGGAGCCATTCATAAATTACGTCACAGAGTAAGGGGAGGGAGAGGGTCCACAAAATGTGACATTGCGTGACAATAGGTGGGGAGGGATCTCAATTATATGACAACAATATATTTTTCAATAAAATTAATTTTGGAATATTAATGTTTTCAGTTATTTTGTAAATTTATTTTCTTTTTTGCTTCACGCTTTTTATCCCGCATAGCAAGGTAGACAGAAAGTACTAGGTACTTTGTTGTACTTGTCAAGACACTCTGTACTTCGATTTCGACCGAATTCGAGACATAGTGTGTAAACGCTGCACTTAGTCTTAGCAGAGAGAGGACGTGGAAATAATTTAAATATAATGACTCCCCATAGTGGGGATTTTTGATAATGTAAAATTGCATGTGATATCGGATTAGGCAAAGGAGATGTCACAAATGTGTAGAGGGGTCAAGAAATTCATGTGACGTTATTACTAGATGACCCCTTATATATACATTTTCAATAAATAAAATCAACCAATTATTAATAAAATGATAAATGCATTTGTCAGTACTGACAATATGCTGACATTAAGTTTGTTTGATGAGTATATAATGTGTTTCCTTACCAATGTTTCCAGACATCCAAATGGCCCATTGCACTATCACGTGAGATGCATCATTGCTGCACATATAGGAAATCGTACGTTCCCGTTCGCCCACTGCAAAAAATATAACATTTATTTTAAAAATATTGTGCATTTAATAAATTTATTTAGTTTGTGTTATGCGTGATTATGAATGAGAAGATCGTGGAGGCAAGTCCAGACATTGATCCAAGGGCCCTCTCTACAACATCGTGTCTCATCTGTTTGCTGTGTGTCATGTATGTTAAAAACAACTATCTATGTCAGAAATCACAAGTATTTTTGAGACTATCTTATAAGTACTAGTAACTAATATGATGGGTTAATAATAAAATGGGCTGACTAAAAAGTAGAGAACTATAGTTTTATATCTTAACACTAGGTTGTCTTAAGTAAGCACTTTAAATTGTGTAATATTAATAATAGTAATAATAATAAATAAGAATTAATTTGATAAATGAAAAAAGAGAAATAAAATTAAAAATAAACCTTTTTTAACCTCTAACCTACCTAACCATTCTTTAACCTCTTTCTACATCTATACGAATATATCCTAATCGTTGTGTTTCATTTTCAAACGACCTGCATATATAAATATCAACGTTACCCCAAATATCACGTGTACCCTCAGACCTAATCATGTTACTAACCAATTAACAACAACACATCGCAATTGTATTATTATTGCTAAAGCCATAATGGTGCAATCAGGCAATACACTCAATATTGGTCGTGGGCATAGTACTCACTTGGGGCTGATTACATAATAGGATCTTTGATTTTCGCGATTATCACACATTGAAATAAAATTATTTTAAACCGATAAATCGCGTATATTTTAGTATTCGAAAATACATTTTTAAAAACCCGACTTTGCGAAAACTTTACAGTAGTTCGTGATCACGAGTAGATGGCAAAGAAGGAGGGAAATTATATATAATTTTTTTTCTTTACCTGGTCCTAGTAAAATAAATTTGGCGTTTAGTAACGCCACTCAACATGAAATATCTCGATTTTAGGAAGTGGAAAACGCAGTGTATTGACATTAGGTTTTCTCTGACCACTCTGGAATCCCGCAATTATACTGCTAAGATTATATTTTATAATTGGTTTTTATCAAAAATACAAAAAAAATATAAGAAACATAAAATATTAACATAACTCAATAAGAAGGTAAGCCTTATTGGTTAGAACGTTTGGGCGGTTTCCGAGAAGCGCGGGTTCGAATTCTACTATATTCAAATATAAGGTTTCTTAAATATTTGCCTTCCTCATTGTATGAATCACACTGTCTCATTGACAATGAAAATGATAACAATACGATAAAGAAATTATGTAAACTGTTTATTGACGCGTTTTGTGTTTTCTTTCAAATTTATCTATTTCGAAAACATTAGTAAATGTATATTGATAATACTATCAAATTACGTGTATTTGATATAATACTGGAAAGGCTAAAGATTACTTGGCTAAAGAATACTGGAAAGGCTAAAGATTCATGAATCTTAATAAAATGGTTTTGTGGTTTTTTTTATTTTAAAAGAAAGTATTTATTTTGTGTTAATTTGTTATTTGTTTGTGTTAATTTGGTATTTGAGTTATGTTTTTTATACTGACATTAAGAGTCCTGAACTAGATTAAAAAAATGAATCCTAGCTTTTATTTAATATTATTTATTCATTTTCCAGATAATTTCAACAATATTTTCAATATTTGCTAAAAAAAATCTGATATTTTTTAATAAGAAGAGAAATGCATTGGCAAACACTGATAAAAATAATATGTTGAGATTTTAAATTTTATGTAAGAAACTCAGGAGAGAAAACTAAAAAAAACATACATAACTCTGCAGCAATATCCTTGCTGAGTGCTGAAGCTGCTTGATAGAGGCTTGCATAGGTGTAAGAACCAATTTCATCTTGCAAAGCAATTCGGGTTGGAAATAGTAAAGCTCGCTTGAATACGGGAACTGCTCCACCTGTTAAAGAAATATATGATTGTAGTGCAGTAGAGGAGCATCTATTAATGTTTATATATGAAATTATTTTCATATCTCTTTATTAAGGCAAAGCATGATGTTGAGTTCTCCTTTCTTTGGCTTTGTCATACCAGAGCAGAGAAATAAAAATAATTTAAATATAATCATTTACACTCAGTCTATTTTACATAAAAAATAATGATCGGACTTGATTATCTTTGTAATCTGCAGATGTTAGTAAGTATTGTGTAATAATTATTTAAAATAGTATAGTGGTTTTGGGGTGTGGGTGTCAGGCCCATAAACATCATTAGAGTAAGGAGGCTTTTAGAATTCCCATTGTACAGATATTAATAAACCACCTTCCAAATATATGTAAAAAAAATCACAGTATTTTTTTATATTGCCAAGATAATACTGAGATTTTGTTTTTATATTGTATATCAAAGTCTAGAAGTTTGATAGCAGTTATTATTTATATAAGGTTAACTATGAAAATTGTTAGTGTTATGCAATCAGTCAAATATACTCAGATTTGTTTATTAATATTTGATTACTGCTATCACAATACAATATTTATATTAACAAAATTTAAGCAAAACAGATGGCTTTTATGATTATTAAAAAAGATTAATTTAAAAATAATATTTAGCAATCTTCAGAAATTGATTGAGATAGAAAATAATAATACTAAAAATAAAAATGAAATAGTAAGTATTAAAATATGTAAATTAAAAAATATTTTTATAGATTGTAATATTTTGTATTATGTAAATCAGATCAGATTTCAGAATATTTTAATTAGAAGTTCAGTTATAAAACAAATATTCCAAAATTTTTTAATGCGAAGTGTTTTTAGAATAAAATTAACATAAGTAATTATGAAAAATTTACATACCAGCTTTAATATCTCGATTGTAAGAATTTAATAGCTCAGGAATATATTCTTCTTTCACAATAGCATTGGAAGAGCATCTAAAAGCTGAAAATCTGTAGGGTTTTTGAATAAGCCGGTTAAATAAGCGTAAATTACGAAATGTTAATTCCATTATATTTAGTATCTAAAAACGAAAAATATTTCAGTGATAAAATTTAAACTAATACTGCTTACGCACGAGATAGAGAGGAGTTAAAAATATTATGTCTATCAAAAAATTGAATTTGTTAAGAAGTTAGATAAGAAAACCAGTTACGATAAGGTTATGTTATTGAAGTAAGAACTTCAAAAGTTTGATAGTTTGATATCAGTTTAAAAATATTGTCCTATTAAACATGACAGCTGAAATAAATATAAATTTTTCAATTTTATTTTTATTATTTTTAGCTCCACACTTTTACCCCGCATAGTAGAGTAGACAGAAAGTACCTATTGTCAAGACACTCCGTACTTCGCTTTCCTGTTGCGTGTTGAATGGTGAAGCACAACGCCGATCTTACCAAAGCAAGAAAGTAAAAATAATTTTAAATATAATCACACTTCCTAGTGGGACACGAACTCACAACCGATCGCGTTTACAATCCTCAAAAAAAAGGTTATTCTTCATAAAATTCTTATAAAACTGTTTATTATATCATATATTATATAGGTTATGTGTTGCGAAATACATTCATTATACCAAGCACTGACTCTTATGCTCTGTTTCTGAACGCATTGTGGAAAATATGTCACTCAAAATTATAAAATTTCCTACGTCAGTGTCAATTGTCAAAATCTTATACTCTATTTATTTTGATGTTTTTATCCCATATACCAACAATAAAATAAAAAAAAGTTATATTTAAGGAAAAGTCATGAATTTATTTTTAATTATACGTTGTAAATAATGGTACATAATGGCCGTGAACGCTCCAGAGACTCCAATACAAGCTGAAGTTATATTTGTGATAGAGGCAACTTCAGCCAATAGTGCATATATAAATGAATTAAAAACTAATTATATTGTACCTACACTCGAGTGAGTACAAAAATCTTATTAAATAATGTGTATGTAATTAAGTATTTGTGCTTTGTAGATTTTCTCATTTCATAATTGAAAATTGTTATATATTAATATCAGTAAAATATTATTTTGTATTATTGTCTTTGCTGACTAGATATTTTCATGGAGGGGCATTAGAAGAAGGTGTTGGGAGTGGATCTGTATATGGAATTGTAGCATACCAAGCAGCTGACTGCCATCCTGGCCTTCCAGTTGCATCTTACGGACCTTTCACCTGTCCACAAAATGTTGTTGAAACTGTAGACAAATTACAGTAAGTGATTGAAAGAGATATTTCAAGTATTTGACTAATCTTTTGTGAGATATATGAATATTATAAATTTGAGGGTATAAATATATATTAAACATGTTGAAAAGTTAATAATAAAGGACAATATGAAATAAAATATAGATAATGTAGATTGAAAAATGTTTCTAAATTGGATTTTGACATAATATTTATTCAATATAAGCTTTTCGTTTTTAATGCTGTAAATTTTGTCATGTACCCCCATATCAAATAAATAAACATTCCTTTATATATTTCTTTTCCAATAAGACACTATAAATAATAGAATCTATACAAACAAATAATATTTAAGTGGCTGCTGGTAATAAATATTAATATAAACACTTTTCTCTAAACATATATAAATACGATGTACATATACAAAGACATAATTTATTTCTATTTTTATTTGTCTGTTTTTTGGGCTAATCTTGGAATAACAAATTTTGATGGAACTTTCACAGGCAGATAGTTGATTTAATAGCTGAAGTAACTTAAACTATTTTTATCTTAGAACTATAAACTAAAGATCCATACATGTTAAACTCCATCCTGACAAAAAAAATAAAAGTATAAATAACATCTAGTAGCTATGTAGTAATAAGAAGAATAAATCAAATTATTATCTTATTTGGAATTGTTACTAAATTAATTTATTTTCTCTATGTTATATAAATATTATTTTTATACATAAAAATTTTGCAAGGAAAAAGTGAACTGAAGTTCAGTTCTGTTGATCTATAAGGCAGTGTATACCAGAAAATTGACTGGATATTTG
This sequence comes from Dryadula phaetusa, assembly GCA_032432895.1. NCBI lineage: Eukaryota > Metazoa > Arthropoda > Insecta > Lepidoptera > Nymphalidae > Dryadula > Dryadula phaetusa. Next base: position 3,650,534 of record JAOYRS010000077.1, read on the forward strand.
CAAATTTCATAATAATTACAGGTTTATAGGTGGCCATGCAGAAAGTCGAGCATGCATAACGGAAGCCTTGATGGCAGCTCTTGCATGTTTAGAAGAATTAGGCAGAACAGATATTCCCCTCCATGTAATATTATTATGCTGTTCGCCACCTTATTCAGCCAATGCTGGAGGAGTAGTTCCTCCTGGTAAGTGAATACAAAAAAATCATAATGTTAACATATTTATTAAATTTCATGAATTATAAATTGAATACTTACATATGCATTTTTAAAAGGGCCCTTCTTCTAGGTAGGACTTGATATTTGTGTATTGCATCACAGAGTAGCTGTGAAACATTTTTATCTGAATTATATTGGAATGCTCTTTCTAGGATTTCTGTTTTCTTCTGCAGCCTTGTTGAAAGTTGTTCTGTCTGTAGGGTAATGAGATTCAGGCCAAAATTTTTCTAGTTGTCTTTTTTCAGGCAGTTTAGGTTTTTGCAACTGTAAATTTTAACATGTGGACGCTTTAGTCCAGTTGGGAGAGGTAATCACCAGTTTTGTCGACATCTTTTAGGTTCTTCAAAGCATGAATCTTTTTCTTGAGAAATTTACAAAATATTTGCTGGTCAATTTTTCGATTACTCCCAAAATAACACATCAGTATCTTTACATAGCCAGTTACTAGTGTATGAGGCCTGGATTCAACAGATAAATAAAAATGACTAACTCCTTTTGAGACGAAGAAGACTAGCAAATCTGAAGACTAATTCTGGTCCGTTGGGCCAATCATCGATTCTACAGTAGATATTGCGGTAGGATAAAAGGGTCTAGGCAGCTTTTAAGGGAACAGCTTCTTGTTATTTGACGTTCCAATTTCTTCTAAATATGCATTTGTTTCCAAGTACAAAATGTAGCCGCAAAAAAGATTTTATATTTGGGAGGATGGTAAACAGCCGATAATGATATAGGACCAGTGCAATCGTATTTTCTTCTTTATGAAAACAGTTTATATTTAGCCAAGTTTTATATCTTCGATTGTTTTGTATACTTGTTCAGGTGCGCCCGGTTGTGTGGAGCAGGCGGCGCGGCTGGTGGGCGAGCGCGGCGCGCAGCTGTCGGTGGCGGCGGCGCGCCGCGTGCCAGCGCTGTGCGCGCTGTACGAGCACGCGGGCGGCGAGCTGCACGCCGCGCAGCAGCGCAACTACGCCAAGGTGACACGCCTCCACTGACCCCACGCTCACTCACTCACTCACTCCCCTCCACTTGATGCAATCGCACAGTATGAGCGAGATAGTTAGTAACCATAAAAAACTTATAAGGCAGACTAACCTAACCTAACTGATTTTTTCATGAGAAATTGATTTCAGAGTTATCGATACCAAATCATGAACCCGCATTTATTTCAATTTTTTTTTTCGTAGGATCCAAGACATTTAGTATTATTACGCGGCTACAGTCTCAAAGAGCGACCACCGAGCCCTGCACCGCCGCCTGCACCTGATGTACAGCCTGATGTTTATAGGTAAGATTCATGTATAAAATGCAAAAAAACCTTCACATAATGTTAAAAAATAAGATGCTTCTCTTCGCCTAAATGTTGGTAAAATATAAGGTTTTACTATTACAAAGAGATGAAGAAAGAATGAATGTGTAAAGGCTGTTTTGCTGCTACTTGCTCCGACAAGAGTTGGCTTAGGGGATGAAATCTACAAACGGAGAGATACATAGTATGGCAGCTGTAAGAGCTCAGGTGATCAATTGGTCGACTGCGACGGCGGCAAAAGACATATGACGCCAAGAGAAGTGGCAAGAGAGGTGTAGGAAGGCCCCGTTTGTCTGTTCCAAACAAAGTATCTGTGAAACTCTATCATGTGATTATGACTGTGGTCGGGGTAGGTAGAAGTTTGCAGGAATTGTAGTGTTTAACACCGTATTCTCTCTGACTATCCCGCTATATACAAAAGAGTGAATTTTTCACTACAATTC